>OZ010575.1:75328208-75378208 GCA_963932145.1 Acanthosepion lycidas | reverse complement strand
TATATATATATATATATATTAGTATATATATTTAAGAAAATGAATCTTTAATACATTAAAAGAATCTTTAATATATTAAAGATTCATTTTCTTTTTCCAAATTCATTCGGAATTGTGATGCCACTGATGGATTTATGTGTTCCTTTGACATCTGTAGCCTTTTCACTTGTGTTCCTTTATCGGAGACTATTGATATTTGCAGCAATATGTTATATCGTAGTGATTTGACTCCTTCGAATATACCTGAAGAAGTGTTCGTTGAACTCATGAAATTTGCCACCATGTTTGTCGATTTTAGTTTCGACAATATCATGTATCGTCAGATCGATGGTGTAGCGATGGGTACCCCTTTGGGTCCTGTGTTGGCAAATGTTTTTGTGGGTTTTTATGAGGAAAGCCTTATGTTAAGTTCTGCCCGACCCAAGGTTTACTTTCGGTATGTGGATGACACTTTTTGTGTGTTCAGCCATGAATCGGAAGTGGATCAATTTTTTTCCCTACTCAACGGTGTTCATCCTGCCCTTAAATTTACAGTAGATAATGGAGGTCAATGGTTCATTGTCCTTCTTAGATGTTCTTGTTCAAAGAACTCCTTCCTCGTTTATTACCTCTGTTTACAGGAAGTCTACTTTTACAGGACTATATACTCGATGGGACTCCTTTTGTCCTAAACAACAAAAGATAAATTTGATTAGGACCCTGACACATAGGGCGCTAATGATTTGTTCGGGTGACACCTTGAAACATGAAATCAGTTGTTTAACTGAGATCTTTGTGAACAATGGTTATCCGTTGAACATTGTTCAATCGGTTATTCGAGATGAGACTGCCAGGTTCAATAAAATCAAACCTGCTTTAGTGGGTAAATGTCCGGTCTATCTTCGTTTACCGTGGTTGGGTAGGATTAGTGAATCCTTCGCCAAGTTGTAGTTCACGTGAGTGTTATTTTGCAGCGAACATTCGTGTTGTCTTTCAAACTAAGTCCATACTTTCATCTATGTGTAAAGATATTCTACGCCCCCACCATATTAATTCTGTTATTTACCATTTCAAATGTAGTTGTGGATGCGATTACATAGGTAGAACGACACAGCGGTTGGACGTTAGAATTAAACAACACGTATCTGTTATAATACTGAATAAAAATTTTTCTTTGGGAAAATACCATTCATAACACGTATGGGTCTTCGATTGCGGATCACTTTATAAAGAATCCCACTTGTGCGATGGATTTCAGTGTGAACTGGTTTTTCGTTTTGGCCAGTTTGCACTTATTATTCCATCTTAAGGTGTTGGAGACGCTTTACATCAGGTCCAGGCAACCTACTCTTTGTAAACAAAGAGATTGTTTGCTTGGACTTGCTGTGCTGCGTTTCTAGCATCTTTGTTGCTATAATTTTTATAATAATTTTTTTTTTCTCCCTGTCCACTCATTCATGTCATCCATAACAGACTTTTTCTTTTTCTCATAATTTTAGTTCCCCGTTAACAGTTCTGATGAGAGGGGACGAAACCGGTCGACTGGTGTGTGTTTTTGTTTTAAATCTATCATGGTCTACAATATAAAATTTCTTGTTTTTAATGCCTTAATATGCTTCTGTACTGTTTCAAACATATTTAAACATATATATACACACACACGCACACACACATATGTATGTATATATATATATACACACACACACATATGTATGTATATATATATATATATACACACACACACACACATATATATATACATATATATATATATATATATATATATATATATATATATACATATATATATATATATATATATATATATATATATATATATATATATATATATATACACACACACACATACATATACACACACACACACACACATATATATATATATATATCTTCTTTTCTGTGTCATTCATCTTTGGGATGTGGTTGGTCATGGATCTCCGCAACTTTACGTCAATTGTATTTCTTAGCAATGTTTATCTTTTTATTATCCCTCCCAGACCCTGTTCTGCCACCCATTTTACACAATCTTGTCAGGTAGGTTAATCACTTGTTTTCCTCTGTCCCTCTTGCTCTAAGCATGTCCTGTGAGAATTGTATTACTTAAGATTTGCTGCATTTTTGGAAGAAGAGTGCTCGGTATCGAAAATAGAGTGTTTAAAGATATAGGCAATGTATGGTGGTTATCAGTTTCATGTCAAATGTAGTCATTAGACCATGCTTGATGATTACTTGAGGTGTGAAACAGACAGTCATCATACAGTGTTGATTTCTTTCGTAAATCTTCTCTGTGTGTGTGTGCACTACATTTTTAAGGGATGTTTTTTTTACCTACACATTTTACTTCAGAGCTAATGTTTACAATAAATTGACCCAATACATGAATTATAATTCATAATTTATCAGAAAAAAACAAAATTTCCCTCCATTATCAAAATTAATTACTCAAACAAATGGGATTGGCTTCTTTGTTATGCTTATTTGTGATTTTTAATTATATTTTAAACTGTTAAATGGTAAGCAGTTAAAATAAAATTACCTACCAAATACTAATGATAAATTTAGAAGTTATTATAACCTGAGCAATATTAAGTATGTTGTTTGGGATTTGAATGGATTGCTATTGACGAATATCTTGTAAACAATATAAGATGGTTAATGGATTTTTTTACTCAGAGTGCAAATTTAAACTGAAATAAGCTTTGTGTTAGAGTAACCATTTTTTTCTGATTTTAAACTAAGTCATTTTACTAGAGAATATAAAATTTAAATACGTTTATATTCCATTGGAATAAATATTATTCAATTTTAAATAATCTATTAATTTTTTTCTGATTGAGTTAAGGGTTCATAGTTCAATAATATTACCTTTTTTCAAACATCTTTATTGATTTTTGTGTGTTATTGAAAACAGAATGAATAGGTAGTAAGATAATTCTTTCTTCCGTTCTTTTTCTCTTTCTCTATCATTTTCTTTTAAACTCTTTTCTTTTTTATGAGTCATGCCAATTTTTTTTATCCTAAATTTTTATTGAAAACTTTTAATAAAATTCTAAATTATTATAAAATCATCTAAATTTATGTTCTGTACAGTCTTAGAGATTTTAATCAGGTAGCAACTTTTTAAAATTCTTTAAAATAATTCATTTATAAAAGCTTTGTGTGACACAAATCATATTTTTTGCACTTTGCAAAATAAGAATTTGCTTACCTTGAAATTTTCCCTAATTATTCTAGTTTAAATAAATATATATTTGTTTGAATTAAACACAATGCAAAGCCTATAAATTTATCAATCTGTATCAAAAAATTATTTAATAATTCAAGTAGAAGAGGAAGTTATATTGATGCAGTCAGTTTTATAGTTTTTAAACAAAATGTTTAATCACAATTAATTAAAAAGTTGCCATAAATGATGGAGTCATTTATTTTACAATTCATCGTTCTTATTGTTTGAAGTTCAAGAATGCTATCTCAATTTTCTAGATATTTCTATTCTAAAATCCATAATCAAAACGAGTCAATCAATACTCAACACACTGCCTAAAATATGAGTTAAACTAAAAGGACAAAGGGACTCTCTTTTTTTTTTCTTTCTTTTTTTCACTTCACTTGCAGCAGCATTCTTTATTTGCCTGAACGAAATCAGTGAGGCCAATATGGACTAAAATGCCTGAAGGAAAAGCCTGCTGTCACTATCTCCATGACACATAGCACAAATGACAAAGAGAATATTGATTTTCATATATTTTAATAGCTGGAGATTAATTTAGAAATATCTTAAAATTCGTTTTTTTTTTTCCTTCAATTTTCTTGTCTAGGAAATGGATAAAATAAATCATAGAATTAATTATACTAAAATAATTTATGCTCATCGCCTAAGTTATCTTTTAGCTTAAAATTATTTAAAAAGAAATTTTTACATCATTGTAATAAATTAATATTTAAACAATGCATTAGAATTTAACTAGACTCTGCCAAACCTGGCTCAAGGCCAGTTATATGTTGCACTAAATAAGGATTGAACTCAGTATCAAAACTTACAAGACCATTTCTACTTTATAAAAAAAATCCTTTGAATTTGGTAATTTCTTTTAGAAAATAATGTAACTAAAAATATGTATTTTTCAAGACTCATAACGACTTCAAAATAATTGTAGGATTTACTTTAGACAAAATTAAATTTAAAATTCTAATCAGTACTAAACAATATTATGTAAAAAGTCTTATAATTTTAGTATCTTAAATCAAGAGTAACAACTTTAAAAAATTCATTTTTATCCATTCTTCCTTATTGGCATTAAAAAGATATATTTAACTCACAAAATTTTCAGATAGTCAAATTACTTATTCAGTATTTTAACAACTGAACATTATATAAACAAAGGATTAATGAATTAAATTATGAATCCATCTCTTCTACCATTAAAATCTCAAATGGATATTAAAAAAAAAACATATCCACTTCTTTAAATTTGAAATAAAATATTACAAAGCTTTAAATTACTATTTTTAATGATCAATCCTGAATATGTTTTGTCAAATTTGGCATTTTTATAATGTATGAGAGAATGTTGAAAAGTTCTCTGATTAAGAAATCCTTTACATCTGAACTCCTCATCCTTCAAAAAAACTCTGGTGTTTTGTCAGATTTTTTTTTTAACTGAATTGAGCTTAGAACCTTTCAACGTACCCTCATATTAACTCCAATTTTTTTTTTAAATTGAATTATTTTTTATTTAAATTTTATTTTAACTTAAATGGCACCTTAAATAATTTCCTAAATTTGAGTTACAGAAATTTAAAAAGAGATATTCACATTATTACATAAAATTATTGAATTGATAAAAATATTTTAAACCACCTTTTTTAGATTAAGTAATTCATTCATGCATCCTTAGGAAAATTATGAATCCATCACCTCTTCTGCTAACTATGGATTGAATAGTAGGACAAACTGGGTCTTATAGCCTTGGTGGCAAACCAGTCTACCACAGAAAGAAATGGCAACCTATTGTAAGAAAATGTTCTACCTAGTCAGTCATGAATTGCAAGCCCAAATGTGCATCACATATGGAACATAACTCACTCAACTGTTAAAATGTAATTTTCTTCAGAGTTAAATTGTGTATAGAGTTTTTAAAATTTACTGATCATCTATCTTCCTCTTATACTTTTTATATAAAATTATCAAAAAAATAATTGCTGTGAATTTTTATTGTTTAAAAGTCATTCATTATATTTTTCTCAATATAAAATGTACTAAAATTTATTTTTATATTATTTTTCTAGTACTTATACAGTTTACTTTATTGAAAATATAGAACTGAAAAATAAATTTACTTCACTTTAATTTTAAAATTAAGGAAATATTAATATGCCTTTGCTATCTGCAATAATGAAACAATATCTCAAAATATATTCTTCCTTAAAATATTTCAGAAACAAGTTTTATTTTACACATACTTTTTGTTTTTAATTCAAACAAAATTGTATTCATCCAGGCCCAGTAATACCAAAAAGTATGAATCATGAAATCATTAATGTGTTTTCATTGTCTAGAGATCATTTTAAAATGTGAAAATTTCTTTTCTTTTAATTTATTATAAACACATTTGAATAAACACAACTATTAAAAGAAAAGTGCATTTCATCTGAAATTCTCTTATTATTTGAAAAGAACTTAATTGAAAAGACATCAATACAATTTATTATTTGTTGAGAACATAGCAACACATTAAAATTTACTTTTCTTTAAATTGTATTTGAAACACGGAATAAACAAAGGATTAATGAATTAAATAATCTTTCAGTATATATATATATATATATGTGTGTGTGGATCATCTTTGGAGTTTAATACAAATTATATTTAAAAAGATGTAGCAATACACAAATAAAACTATAAGTAAAAAAAATGTAATGTGTTAAGGCATATTTTACAAATTTGCCTTAACACAATTTTACTATCGAAAATCTAAAATGAGAAAGATTTGCTTCAAGGCAATATACAACGTTACTTAATAACCATGGTCTTTGTAGCTGAGTTGGTTAAAGTACATCAGATCTAATGATGGTTTCTCCCACAAAGATAGATGCAGGTTCAAATCCTGACAGAGGCTGCATTTTTCTATGAATATTCAGGACACTAGACAAAATAAAATAGTGTTTAAAATAAAGAGAACGTCTACTCAAATATGGGTATCCACTAAAAGTAACATTTAAAGTAATATATATATATATATATATATATATAAATTGCTGATATCCCCTGACAAGTGGATAGAGCGATTGCTGGAGGCACCATGTACAAAACAAAAAGTTAGGATGCTGAAGGTAACATCAATCAGCTAGGTGACAAATTTTATATTTGTTTTAATCCTATATATATATATATATATATATATATATATATATATATATAGTTGAGCACTCTAGGGCTGAGGTATGGGTTTGTAAACAGTGACTATTATAGCTATATAGCGAGACTCTTCGCAAGCCGAATTGAGTTACTGTCGGTCACTGGGCGTGTTTCCAAAAATAAATACGTTAAAAATCCACCTTCATCCCGACCGTGCGACGACAGCTTAGTGGTAGAATATCCGCCTGATACCAATTCAGTCGGGTCTCGATCCTAGCTAGAGGTAACCGGATGTCTAGCCGCACTGATGAGCTGTGATACAGCGAAACAGTCTATCTGTGGATGACATTATATATATATATATATATATATATATATATAGAGAGAGAGAGAGAGAGACACACACACACACACACACACACATGCCTAAAGAGGTGTTGAAAACTTCAGTCTGGCCAAAAAAACCCTCTCCACCAAAATTTGTTGCTTATTCAGTATTTTAACAACTGAGTTGAGAAATTTTCAGCTCCTACCCATACATACATACATACATACATACACATATATATATAAAAGTGGACACTGAGGTCAACACCAAGTGATGACTGACTGTTTCATACTTTAACACAATCTTCAGGCCATGTCACCAATTGGTGTTAACCTCAGTGTCCACTTTTATATTTGCTCTATCTCTGATATTGAGCACTTTTACCCATAAATATAGGATACCTTAAAATAAATCTATATTTTCATCATATATATATATATATATATATATATATATATATATATATATATATATACACCAACTAAAGCACTTTTTTTTTTAAAAAAATTTTTTATTTTTAAATTTTATTACAAAAATATAATTTTTTCATAATGCACATTATCAGAAAAATTTCACTGCGTATGTACAGTGCACTTTTGAAAACCGTTGGCCAATGTTCGTTGGTACAGAGAACAGTACACATAGTAGTAAAACACTGTAAAACAGAGGAGGGGGTGAATCTGACATTGCCTGCCTCTTGTGAGATGTTGAAAGCAGCTTGTAAGGGAAAATGTTATTGATTAGTCTTAGAGCCTTGTTAAAGATGCCAATAATTGAAAAAAAGAATCATCAACGTCATTCTCTACACAAGGACAATGTCCCCTTTCCTCTCTCTCTCTCTGTCCCTTTCAATCTAGTCCCTTATCGCCTTTGCTTACAATCTCTTTTTCCTTCTTTCTTTTATACTTTCTTCTATCTATTTATTGATCTTTAGTCTAATTTATCTCGTCTATTCTCTTTCTTAGTCCCTTTTCTTTACTTCACACCTCTTCTCTTTATACGTCTGTTGTTCAATGACATTCTCTGTTGAAGCTTTTTCCTTTTTATCACTTAGTTGTTTATACTTCACTATCCTTCTTTTCTCCTTTTTTCTTCTCTTAATTGTTTTCTTAACCCTTTTTTTCACTTTTCTTTTTTCTCTCTTTCATTTCAACTCAATTTGATCCATTGAATCTCCTTCCTCTTTTTATATCTGCAACCTCTTGGCTCATTGTATTATTCTGTTTCTATCTTTGCCTTTTATTTTTAATCTGTTTCTTTCTTTGTCTCTTTCTATATACCTGTTTCTCTCTCATTATTTTTCTCCTCTCTTTCCTTTCTCTATTAATTTTTCACTGTTTCTTTGTATCCTTCTCTTTATCTTTGTTGTTCTATTGCTTTATTTTTCACTCTGCTTCTCTGTCAGCATATTTTTGTCCCTTCATTTTTTTTTCAGCCTTTCTTTATTTCACTACATCTCTTCTTTCTTCAGTGAACCCCCCACCACCACCCCCACCCTCTATTTGAGTCATCACTTTTCTATTCTCTCTCTTTCTTTCATTTTCTGTATTTAAATTTTTCTCTTTTTCTTTTTTTAAACCTCTTTTCTTTTTTTTTTTTCAAGTCCTGTCTGTCTTTTCTCTGTATTCCCCCCTCTCTCTTGTCTGTTGCACTTTTCTTTTCTCTCAGATTTTCTCTCCATTTTATCTTTCTTTCAACCATCTTGAAAACTTTCATTGCTAGTATGTATGGGTCTAGGTAAAATCAAATGCTGATTTTTAAGATACTTAAGTAGTTGGCGCTACATAATCTACCGTTACCAATCAGCACATGTAAAATGTGCGATATTCACATGATATAAGTATCTATCTTATATCTGTTTAACTCTTTTTCTGATTTTTCTTAATCTTTCTTTCTTTTGGTGTTCATTATACACTGTACATCCCTGCTGGTTTTCTCTCTATATGTGTACCTTTTCTTCTCTCTCTCTCTCTAACTTATTTTTGCTTTATTATTCTACTTTTATCTTTCTCTTCTTTCTTTGTCTCTCTTTCACTCATTCTAGTCTCTTTTTGTTCTTTTAATCCTTTAAAAGACAGGAAAATTAATGACAAAGTGGGAAAAAAATTTTCATGTGACTCATTTTGTCCTTTAGGACATCATTGGACTAAAGTGATGTTTATGTTGATTTAACTACATATCTGCACGAAGGAGAGGGGGATGCTAAAATTTTAAAATTTAATTTTTTTTTTTAATATGTGTTTGGATAGCAAATTTCATTTAGCTTCTTTTTTTTTTTATATTTTTATCACTTTTGTTATTATGTATTCCACATTGTAATAATAGAAGATCTGTCAAGAAAGGTGAAATATATATGGATGGAAATTTAATGTGGATGATTTACAGATTAAAGCACTTTCTATATACATCCATCTTAGTAAATTGCTTTTTATTTTATTTTTTTAATATGTATTATAGTCTAGTTGATTGCATTTAGTTTCTTTGTCCTTTTGTTTATATTTTTATCATTTTTGATAATCAGTGAAAGAATATTTTTTTTTTTTTTTTTCATATTTTCCTTCTTTCGATTCATATTTCCTATCCTACTTTTACTTTCACTTTCACTTTTGTCCTTTTCCTTTTAATTTATGCATATATGTCACTTCTTTTTTTTTCCCTATATTTTCAGTTTTCTTTTTTTTCTCTCCAAATTTCTTATTATTTGTGGCTAATGGTGTCTTCTTGTTTCTTTTAGATAGTCTTTGTGTAGATCCTTTTTTTTTTTTATTTCTTTTTGTATTCAACTATTCTATTCTGTTTTTGTTTTTTTACGATGTGTTATCTTTACACAATCCTTTTTTATCTTCTTTCTCATTCTTTATGATTGTATCAATGTGTGCATTACATCTTTCCCTACGTATATGTGGGTTGTATGTCTAATTTTTATATATTTTCTTTTCTTTCCATTTTTCCCTCTGACATAATGGGCTTTGTTGTAACTACAATCAAATATTGAAAACAGTGAAATCTTAATAAACCCAACAATGAAAGTCTATTTTTTTTTTTTAAATTTGTTTTATATTTTGACTTAGCAATATTTACTATGTCTTTCTTATTTTTTTTTTAATCATTTCACCCCAAGCAAGGCAATAAAGTCACTAAACATGAAAGAATATGAGAAAAAGAAAACATTATTAAGGAGACAGAAGGTTAAAAGAAAAGGAATTAAAAAAACAGAAGATAACAATGTGCCTTGAGATGTGATGCTATATTCCACATGTACTTCAAAAACTCAAACTTTATTCATACAACAAATAAATATTTTAAGGTTCGTATATCATTTATTTTTTTAAATGAATCATTTTTCTGTCTATATTTCTGAGATGAGTGGGCACCTTGGTGTGGGTAATGGTTAGCAAGCTTGTCTCACTGAAACAGTTACAACTGAATAGTGAATTCAGTCCTCACTGGGTACCCCATATGTTCGACTTCATGCCACATCTAAGCTACATTTAGAAAATGCATATATTTGTGAGATGAGGTATTGTAACTATTTACACTATTTACGTTGTTCAGACTGTTGTCCTCATCTTTATTGTCATATTCATGACATTTCAGCTAATGTGTACTCCGGCCTTCTTCAGAATCTGTCTATATTTGTGAGATGAGGTATTGTAACTATTTACACTATTTACGTTGTTCAGACTGTTGTCCTCATCTTTATTGTCATAATGTTCTGGCTGTTGCACACTCTGGCCTTCTTCAGGATATACATTGGAATTTCGAACTGAACCCTTTATTTAGTCCACTGTTGTAGATTTTTTTACTACCTCGTGGGATAGGGCAGATCAGGTTTAGGCCTTCTACTGGTAACATGTAACCCAGTACAACCTACTAAGTGGTTGATATCTAAACCAGCTCCCCCACCAGCTTTTCTGCTGGTGAGGAGGTGGGTATGTGACCCCACAGGAAAAAATGGATCAAACCTTCTTGAAAGACATATCAGCTCAGTTTCCTATGCAAAATGTAAACAAAGCAATTCCTAAAGAATTAATAACCTTATATATACAGTCCATTGCTAAAAATGCTGGCCCTCCATCTAAATACTGAATGTGGTTTTCAGTGCAATTTGACTGTAAGAAGTTGAATGAAAATCTGATGGAATGGTAAATATGTAAAACAATTTGGAAAATAATTTTATTTCACAAGAACAATTTCTTAATTAAAATTCTTTTTCTGATGACACTGTTTCAATATCTCTAGTACCAGTTGCATGATACTGATGTGACTTGACAGTCAAAGAGGACCTTACTGAACATGCATAAACAGGAATAAAACTATTCAGTCAGCACTTGGATTCTTCAGAATAAGTTTGTATACTGTGTGACTGTTTCATTTATTGCGACAATGCACTGCAGGATATTTGGTCAGAACATCACCTTACCCAGGTATGTCACGTCCACACATATAGACTCAGGATTTGACACCCTGCAACTTCAGGCCTTTCTAAAAGCTAAAATTGCTGCTAAAAGGGAGATTTCAGAACATGGATAAGATTAAGGCGAATGTAATGAAACACCTGATGGCGATCCTGAAAGAGGACTTTGCAGTTTGTTTTCAAAGGTGAAAGAGATTCTGGGATAAGTGTGGGAGGTCTTTGATGTGGAATATGCTTTCATAACTCTAGTTAGGTTATTGTCTTGCAAAATAGTTTATACTTTCTAGATAAAACTTATATACTTTTAAAAATCAGATCAGTTGAATCCACTACCTTGGTTTCAACCTTACAGTATCCTCAGGTAATTTTTATCAATTGTCCTCCCAAAGGTCAATTGATAAAATCGCCTGAGGATACTGTAACATTGAAACCAATGTAGCGGAATAAACTGATCTGATTTTTTTTTTTTTAAGTTAAAAGCTCTACATATTATTTTTTACTTTTATTTTATTTTTCACGTGTGTATTGAGCATTTTTCAACTCTGACCATTAACCTTTTATGTATTATATATATATATATATATATATATAATATATTTTCTGTTTATACATTATTTTTATGGATACAAATTTGTAGATACATTTTCTGTATGGGAGACAAGTTTGATTCCTGTTGGAGGGCACATATTTTCTATGCGATTTCTTTAATATTCAGTCCAGTAAATGTAATTAATACTATTTAATTGAAAACAAAGTATTTACTCAAATAAGTTGTACCCATAAAAATAACATATAAACAGAAAATATATTAAAGTATTTGTTGGATTTAACCAATTTTTTATATATATATATATATATATATATAGGAGGCACAGTGGAGTAATGGATAGTGGCATGGATTGAAAAATCAGAGAGCCGAGTTCGAATTCGAGTTGAATTCATTACATTCACTTATGTGCTCATACCCTTGGGAAAGGCATGAATCCTCTTCTCCCTCCAGCTATGGGTAAATAGCTCTACATATTTAAGAAGAGAGAACAATAAAAGAACAGGAATTAAGAAGACAGAAGATAATTGATACTGCATTTAAATTTTTGAAGATCAATGTTATCTGAAATGCAAGAAGCAAGAAGAGAGTTCCACAAATAAAAGGTGCAAAAAAAGAAACTGTTACAGTTACATCTACCTATTTCAACTGTAAAATGACGAGACTTTGCTGCCAATCTAGTACTGCAAACTGGGTTCTCTAGCCTTGGATGGCAACTGGTCTAGGAGAAGGAAAACTCTGAATTCAAAAACTGTGGAGGGTCGCTGGGGACCTTGTGGCAAGTAGTGCATCAGGTCTGTGCATTGTGGATGTTTCTGCACAAAACCTTCACCACTATAATCAAATCTCATGTGCTGGTGTCTGGCTGTCAGTTGCCTTTGATGCCTGAAGGTCAATGATTCACTTTTTATGTTCCATTTATTTAGTTAGCTAGTTAGGCAACACCATTTTTACACAGTTCTTGCAAAATAACCACATTTAATTGCAAATCCATGGAACTTGTCTTGAATCATTATTTATGCCGCTTTACTTCAATTCACTCAAATGCTCTATTCTAGATTTCAATTCCAGCATGTATATAGAAACACAAGTAAAAAGTTCCTCACTTAGCTCATTGATATCACATTGAGCATCCCAACTTTCATAGAGGGACCCATCAAGGACACATGGCATTAGTTAGATCCCCTGACAAGACCCAAAGAGTGTGAGTTCAATCTACCCAATAACTGTTAGGATAATACAATATATCTTGCTGCACATAATGCACTACTGAACAACATATATAAATAGTTGAGCCAACACACAACACACATGGTCTAAAGATTATGTTTAAGCAAGAAACAGACTGTCACAACTCGGTGTTGACTCAGTCTCCACTTTTATATATATATTTATATATATATATGGGTCTGAAATATATTGATTGTTACTTGAAAAAGCTTATTTTTCACTTGTCAAAATTGAAATTATACATTGAAAATAATTTTTTTAAAAAACTTTCAAAACATCTTTTTTTAAATATTAATAAAATTCATGGATAAAATTAATTTTCTGTGAAATTTATCTATATCTATATAGGGACATTATCTATATCAGGCATTATGAACATTCCAAATATAAATACTGTAGATACTCATGTAATGCATGTTGTTTATTACTATTTACTACAGTAAATGGATATATAGTTTAGTCAATGGCATAGCCAGAGACAACAGTAGATATGCTAATTTTATATCTTCTGTATGATGCAACCCCCTTAAAATTAGCTTCAAAATTAGGTCTTCAAAAGTCCCATGGTACACAAATATATATGGTATATATATATATAATTGTAATAATATACATATACTTGATGTGAAAATAATTCTACATACTATAAGGGGTTCTAATACATTTAATTGTTCTTAAAAGAAATATAGTATATTAAAAATTAAAAGTGAAAATATTTCAAATCGTAGTTAAATAAAGTGTATTCTAACCTAAACACCCTCACAAAATCTTTAAATATACAAATAGAAAAAAATGCCGTAAAATTTTTTGCCATTAACAATAAAAATTTTTTAAAATCCAGACGGCATGCATTTAACAGATGTTAGATTTCATTGAAAATTACATCCCTACCCTCTACCAAAACGTAACTAATAACTGATACATCAAAATACAGACATAATGAACACACAGACACCCCTTGTCTAGTGGAAGTGGATTTATCTGTAATCTTGGAAACGGGAATTATGATTTTAGCTGTGTCTTTAAAACCCAGTAATTTTAAAAGTTACTCCAAAATTTGCTTGAGGATGAAATGGAACTAATGTCTTTAATTTAATTACAAAATTAAATTCAGAGCTTTTAGCTTCCATTTTTGAAACATGGTTAGAACTGTGTAGCGTAAAAAAACATTTTTTAAATGAATTAATTTATAATATTAATGCTCTGTAAATTTACATTGAGCACTATTTTGTAAAAATAAAAATATCTATAAGAACACCGGATTATATATCTTACTGTTCTTTCTTTTTATTTATATGTACATACATATATATATATATATATATATATATATATATATATATATATATATATATATTATTTGGAATGTCTATGGGGGAAAAGTATTTTAGAAAAATAGCTTTTCTTTTCTTTTTTTAATTTCTCCCTAAGCAAGGCAATAAAACTACTAAGAAGCAAGGGATTACTGAATGTTAGAAATAGGAGAAAAATAAAATATTATTAAGAAGAGAGAACAATAAAAGAACAGGAATTAAGAAGACAGAAGATAATTGATACTGCATTTAAATTTTTGAAGATCAATGTTATCTGAAAAGCAAGAAGCAAGAAGAGAGTTCCACAAATAAAAGGTGCAAAAAAAGAAACTGTTAGCATAGAACTTACAGTTACATCTACCTATTTCAACTGTAAAATGACGAGACTTTGCTGCCAATCTAGTACTGCACTTAAATTCATAAAGTATGTTACCAAAGAGGAAAACTTACTAGAACAATTACCATGACAATATTTATAGAAAAGACACAAGGAAGCTGTCTTAATGCAATAGGAAAATAACTGAAATTACTTGTGAACTGTTGATATTTAAATTATATATAATAGAAACCAACTAAATAATATCAAAATGTTGCTAAGTAAGATTTTATTGTCTTTCTTATATATAAAATTATTACATATTATGTCACATGTTTCATTGGAGAAGACTGACAAGGCACTGAAATTAAGTTTTTTATTATATTTTTCTTGTTTTCGTACAAATGTTTGTTTTTTTGGACATAGAGTGTATAAGAACTCTCCAAATGTTCTTACATGTTCTATGTACCAAAAAGAAATCACTTGTACAAACACAAGGAAAATATAATAAAAAAACATAATCTCAGTGCCTTGTCAATCGCCTGAAATGAAATCTGTATCAAAGAAACATTGCTGCTCAAATACAAAATTTCATTCATATATATATATATATATATATATATATATATATATAATAATAATAATAATAAATGCAAATGTCAATGTGTCACTGTGTCACACTTTTTTAACTTTACTCCTAGAGGATGTCGCCCAACATATCATACCATTTTGGAATCAGGCTGACTCCATGAGCAAATAAAAAATATTCTAGGCTTGATCAAGACCCAAAATCTTGAAATTTTTGATTCCCAATTTTCAGATTCAGCCATCTTGGCTTCAAATGATAAAAACAATTAAAGAGACAACTCTCTAACTTTCAATAGATTGTATCACACTTTTTTCAACTTTACTCCTAGAGATTGTAGCCCAGCATATCATACCATATAGGAATCAGGCTGACTCTGTGAGAAAATTAATAACATTCTGGGCTGGATCTGGACCCACAATCCTGAAATTTTGGATTCCCTAGGTTTTATTACTGCAATTGTTTTTGGCAATTTTTTTTACATGATTTTTTGTGACAACTTTTTTTGTGCAATAACAAATTTTATAACTTGGAAATAAATTCAGGAATAATAAAAATTAATTGGGAAATCCTGCTAAAATCTCCCATGAAATAAAAATAATTGTTTGTACAGAAAATAAGGACCTACGTACATCAAATTGTCATTAAATTAAGTGGTGGCAGAAAAATTATTATTGAACTTTTAAAAGTTAAGTTTAAATATTAATACAATACTTAAATGCAGCAATCAATTTTGAGTGCTTCTGTAGTTACCTATTGCATCTACTCCTTCCTACCTATTCTGATGAAGGTTCAATCAAGAGTCCTCCATGAGCTAGCATAATGCTGTCCAATAGAGTGGCTTTTAAGCTAGTATATATATATATATATATATATATATATATATATATATATATATATATGAAATGGAATCAAATATAGATCAGATTTCTACAGACTGATTTGATAAGCAACAAATAGGGAATGTTTATAAATTTAACATGTTTAGCTTTTATTTAAGCTTAAGCAAAACCTGTTAAGTTTATAAACATTTCTCATTTGTTCCTTATCCTATCCTATATATATATATATATATATATATATATATATATATAGGAGAAAATGTTAGGAAAATACAAATGACAAAATGTAAAAAATTTTTGTATGATGCATTTCGTACAATAAGACTTCATCATACTAAAATGACTTTTACATTGATGTAACTACACATGCATATGAAGGATATGGGATGCTAAAATTTTAAACTTAATATTTTTTTTTGTATGCACTTGGACATATAGTCTAACCAATTTTATTTATTTTCTTTTTGGATATATTTTTATCAATTTTGTTATTAAGTATACCAGATTCTGATAATAGAAGACCTATCAAGAAAAGTAAAATGTTATAAGAAACTGGAAACAAATTTACTGTAGATGATCTAGTGATTAAAGCACTCTGAAAAAATATATATATATATATATATATATATATATATATATATATATATATATGTATATGTATATTTTTTCCTTATTATTCCCTTTCTCTGGAAAAGAGATTGTATCTTTTTCTTTACATTTTTTGTGTGAAAAGATGTTGTATGTGGTTTTAAATCTCAATAAATTGCCTACTAACCAGTCATTTACTAACTTGATTGCATTTGTGTAGCATTATTTTACATGTTGATGTAATATCCTAAAATAAAAATATATATATATATATATATATATATATATATATATATATATAGGGTCTTTCATTAAGATGGATTATATATATGGGGGTTTCATTAAGACAGATCAAAGTCAGCAGTAAATTAATCAGTATTATTGGTGAAAATTTATTTATTTCTCTATTGGATCATGTTATTTAAGGCATAGCAATTATGTGTGAAAAATAATATCGCCCAAATGTCTGCCAAATCTGAAAGGAAAAATCATTAGACGCTTAAACTTAATTCACATTTAAAATCTGTACAAGTTATAGGAACACCCTTTATATATATATATATATATATATATATATATATATATATATGTGTGTGTGTGCATATATATATATATGTGTGTGTGTGTGTGTGTCTTAAACTCTTTATTCTATATTCAACACCATCACTTGAAAAGACTAGGGAAGTGTTGAAACATAATGGTTATTTTTGTAGTGATTTTATAGCATGTTTATGTTACAATTTTTGAATAAATAAAATTATATATATATATATATATATATATGTACATATGTGTATATATATATATATATATATATATATATATATATATACATATGTGTATATATATATATATATATGTATGTACATATATATATATATATATATATTGTTATGAACTCTCATCTAATTTTATTTTAAAATCAACACTAAAGTTTATATTTTAGAAGTACTCTGAATGAGGAGCCAGTACTTTAAGAAAGTGTGAAAATGAAAAAGAAATAAAGTGAAATTGACAAATAATGGTTCTTGATCAAATTTGCATGCCTCTGAGCAAAGATTATGTATTCTTTGAAAAGTACACTTTCTCCTTCTTGGTCATGTGATAGCATGATGATTTGACTGGATACTATCCAGACAGTAAAGCAACCTTGAACTCTCCAAAATACAACAGAAAAAGGAAAAGGGTCAGTGACCTCTTTTTGCCCACACATGTAAAAATCCATATTTGGAAGTCATGAGTCACATGCCAAAATCAAGGCACAAAAATAAAGACCACCACCAAGACAGTCCCTTTTCAGAATTCAAACTGAAAGAATGTCCAGCTAAACTTACTATGATCTGCTTTAAATTTGGATGTGCAGAATTGATAGAAATCTATTAAGGTTTCTGTGCTGAAAAGATTCACTAAAGTGTTGATTCAAAGAAATCAAACTCTGTGTGCTAAATAAAGCAGATACAATGAAACAAAGAAAGATACATTATGCTGAGAGTCAAGGAAAAGAAAGATTCAACTTATTCTCTTATTGTATATATTTTTTTACAGAAAGTGACTTTTTCAGACACTGACAAATAAACACGTCCAAAACAAAAATCAGCTACAGATGTGTTTATACATTGATCTTGATTCATTTTATACCCTTCTGAGCTTGAAACAAGTCCAATTGTCAACTCATACGTCTAACAGAGGTGTTAGCCACTGCTCAGGTACTTCAAGGTGTTTCAGTTTCTTAGTTACTATATTAAAAACAAATAAAAACATTCATCTAAAATTAAATGTTTTTCTCAAAATAATTAGCAGGAAAAGGATTAAAAACACTAGCTTCTATTTTAACTCAAATACTGACCTCTGGCACTAATAGTAAATATAAAATTATCTTAGCCACTATACAGGCCACAATATTAATGCTTTTCTTGCCATTGGTTTCTCGCATTATCAATTTCTTGTCAGCAGAATGAGATAGATAATTGCTAAGATGAGCTTTATGTTATGGGTTTAGATAATGATCCTAATGTTGGCTCAAATTGTGTGACACATTCCTGAAAAATACTAATAACACATTTTACTGGGAAGGGATTGTACATTGAATAATGCTGCCACATCTGGTTTGGTGCTTCTGCTATGTATCTACTGTAGATTCTTGACACCCTCTCCAAAAAAAATCTGCAATTTTATCAGTCCTGACTTGGCATCTCAGCTTCAGTCACTTTCCCACTACCATAACATGGCTTCCCTGTACTTTTTCTATAAATATTTTCATGGTAATTGTTCTGATTAGCTTTCTTCATTGATAACTTGACTTCACAGATTTAAGTGCAATACTAGATTGGCAGATAGGTCTCATCGTTTTAATGCTAAAATTTCTAGATGTTACTCTAAGTTCTATGCTAACGATTTTTTTTTTCTCACACTTCTCATTGGTAGAATTTTCGTCCAGCTTCTTGCTTTCCTGTCAACGATGATCTTCAAAAATTTAAATGCGATGTCAATCATTATCTTCTGTTTTCTTGAATCCTGTTCTTAATTTGTGGTTTTTGCTCAATAACATTCTCTTGGCTTCTTTCACTCTCACAAACTCTTGCATCTTAGTGGCTTTATCACCTTGCTTGACATGAAATGATTAAAAAAGCTTCTTCATGAAGTGGTAGTGTTATAATGTCTCATTTTTCGAATCCTGTTTGCTTTAATTACAATTTAATTACAATTGCTATTATTTGATGATGTCATATTCCACATTCTGTTAAATTTGACTTTATTCTCATTTCTGATACAGCTAAATGAACTGAATACAATATCCTATTTTTAATTTACAGATTCCAATTCACTGTGACAACAGAAATGGGTCAAGTCTCATGAGGGAGTCTGATGATCAATAAGTAAGTATCTATTATAGAAGAATAGTTGTTTCTCATTAAAACAAACAAAAACTACTCAATAGATAGTTAAAAGGAATTTCAAAATATTATTGCAGGCAGGGCTGGTCCATACTACAAGCTTGATTGTGGTCCCTGGGGGCAGTGCTTTGTGACTGTTTCCATCTTATCAACATTTGCTTTTTTTTTTACCTACATTTCTATACATTACAAATTAAACAAAGCAAAACTGACTATTAAAGGATGAAAAATTTTTGTGGATTTTTTACAACATTTTGGGGTCTTTTTTTTTTTCATACAGATCTGTGAATTTGTTTTGCTCTACACTAAGTCTTGAAAAAAACACAATATAAAATTCACTATTTTTTTTATTCATAATGTTGAATGTGCTAAAATTATTCAACTTTTTAGCAAGAAAAATCTCAAGTTGATGCTAAAAATTGTTACAAAACATTGTTGATTTATTTAAAATGGAATGATCTATTATGACATGTCTCTAATTTGTGTTTAGATATTAGGTTGGTGCAAAAATAATGTCGGTTTTTGATGTATTTTTTAAAAACCTTTTTGCATCAACCTAATACATTGTATTAGGTTGGTGCAAAAATAATGACGTAATAATGTCGTTTTTTGACGTATTTTTTAATGTCAAAAAACGACATTATTACGTCATTATTTTTGCACCAACCTAATATTTATTTTCAATTTTTCTAATTGAATTGTTCACCTATAGTGCATATGATCCATTATTGTACATAATTAGGTTATGATAAAATTTGTATTTTTATGAATACTGCCTTATAAAAATTGACATCTAGTAAAATGGAGGGGGCTGTATCATAGATTCAGTGTGGGGGACACTCAAGACCCTTGCACCAGCTCTGATTCTCAGTAATATTTGATTAATAAACCAAAGTCATAGTTGATTCCGTTGAAATTTCGATGTATATTTACATCATCCTCAGACATGAGTTAAAGAGATTTTTGCATAAAATAAAAAGAAATAGTTGTACTTAAAATAAAGACTACACTGAAATGGAGACAGAATTTCAAGACATTGAAAAAACATCAAATTATAAAGAGATTAGAATTTTGTTGATTGATTTGTTTTTTACGGCTTTTTTGCAGATTATTTAAAGCTAAAAAATAATTTTAGATTGTAAGAATATTTTTGAACATATTAAGGATTTTTACTGATAAACATTCTACTAATTAACCCATAGCTGGAGGGAGAAGAGGTGGATTCAAACCTTTCCTAAGGGTATTTGCACATAAGTGAATATAACAAACTCAACTAGAACTTGAATTTGGCTCTCTAATTTATAATTCTGTGCCATTATCCATTACACTGCCTACACATTGAAGCTTATAGCATCTGGTATTCCCAAGAGGTGACCCATCTAGGTACTGACCAGGCTTGACATTGCTTGACTTTGGTGATCATACAAGAACTGGTGTTTCAATGTGATATAGATATAAGCTTAAAGAAATTAGGTTTTTAGTGGTGATGGTAGAAAGCTTCGTCCCTTGATCTCAATCAAAAAAAAAATTAAATAAACATATTTTCACTTTAGACACTTTCTTAAAATATAACAAAAGTTTGTTGGACTTGCAAGGGAGTGATGACTAGCCTGATCACCTGATCATACAAGGAGATTCAGAAAAAACTGACTCGCATCTCAAAATTGTGATGTTAGGTCAATTTTTTTTACAAAAATTCTGATGTTTTGGCAAAACATCAAAATTTTTTGTGTCTGAATTTCTGGGATAAAGAGTTATCATTATTTACAGTTCAACAAAGATGAAGACACTTTAATGTGGTGTAATGCTTTACGAGCTTGTCTCGCTAGATCAATTGTAATTGAGTAGTAAGTTCAATTCTCACTAAGTGCTCCACACTTTTGGTCTTGTGCCGCATCTAAGCTATGCCTAGAAAACCACTTAATGGATGAATGGGTTTTGAATCAGATTAGCTAGGTTTAGGTAGTGATGACTAGCTTCCCCCTTCAGCTTTGTACCACAATTGTATTTAAAAGTACAATAAATATACAGTTTAATAAAGATGAGGACATTACTCTGACTGTAAATAATGTAAAGAATCAGAATTTTTTATTGGAAGGGCTTTTTGGTGTAAATTGGGGAGGTGGGGGGGCAATTTTCATCCCCCCACCCCCCAATGTATTTATATGTTTAAAGATTCATATATGAAAACTTTCTAATAATAAATGTAAACAATAACTCTTAATATATGTATATTTTATTGAATATTGGTGTTTCAGAACTTCTATTCTCTTCATCAGCCAAAAATTTAAATTGATTTCATTTTTAAGTTCAAATATTAAAAGACAATATAAACTTGTAATGGACAATGATCACTATAAACAAAAATATAATTTTTATTGTTTTTCCATTATTGACAGGATAAATTTACCATACAAATTGGCCATTAAAGAAAGATTCTGAATTGCTAAAAGAGGGAGCCTTAATTAAATAAACATGTTAAATCCTATTATATGGCAATCTTTAAAATAGTTTTGGAGAATTATAACAACCATTTATTGTACAAAACCCTTTTCTAATTCTGTCTTTTTCTTCTTTTTCTAAGAATTTTGAATTATTGTCTGTTACAAGTTTTTGTCCTTTTGCTTTAGAACTTAAAAATTAAAATTAATTTAAATCTTTGTCTGATGAAGGAAATAAAATCCTTAAAACATATACTAACATTCAATAAAAAATATATATCATACACTTTTTGTTTATAAATATATGTTGATAGTATAGACCAATAATTTTTTTTACTTTTAATAATAGTAAACACATGGAGCAGTATGGTGGAGTAATGGATAATGGTTTAGTTTGAGGAATCAGAGTCAAGTTTGAATTCCAACCAGGCATATTACATTCACATATTTGCTAATACCCTTGGGAAAGGTATGAATCCATCTTCTCTGCCCTCAGTTATAGGTAAATAACAAGACAGACTTGGTTCTATAGTCTTGGTTGGAAACCGGTCTAGGAGAAGGACAACTCTGAATTCATGAATTCAAAACCTGAGGGCCTAGTGTACCTACACCATATTCTGTGGTTGTCAGTTGTCAGTAAAGAGCTTGGAGAGGAGAGGAGTACTGCCAAGCTATCTGAAGGCCCACTGAAAGGATAAAAATCTGTTTCTTTTGCCTTCATGTCTTCCTCTTCCCCCCCCCCCAATGATTTAAACAGTTGAGTCTTAACACTTTTGATAGCATGGGTGAAGTATTTTCTAATAATTGGGAATATTTAGATAATATCCATATATTTAGATAATATCCATATAGTTAGATAATATCCATATATTTAGATAATATCCATATATTTAAATAATATCCATATAGTTAGATAATATCCATATATTTAGATAATATCCATATATTTAAATAATATCCATATATTTAGATAATATCCATATATTTAGATATTATCCATATATTTAGATATTATCCATATATTTAGATAATATCCATATATTTAGATATTATCCATATATTTAGATATTATCCATATATTTAAATAATATCCATATATTTAAATAATATCCATATAGTTAGATAATATCCATATATTTAGATAATATCCATATATTTAAATAATATCCATATATTTAGATAATATCCATATATTTAGATATTATCCATATATTTAGATAATATCCATATATTTAGATAATATCCATATTGTCTGTATCAAAAGTTCAATACTTTTAGCCTTTACCTTTTACGTATATAGAAATATATATATATATATATATATATATATACATTTTTTTTTTCTTTCAGGTACTTCAGTTTCTGAAAGACCTTCTCACCCTTCTGCAACATTTTCTCCACTGCCATTGCATCAGCAGTTCCAACTATGACTCCCCTCATCTACTGTCATATCTTCAGTATGTAACCACCAACAGATGCATGTAACAGAGGTGTAATATTTCACTGTTACATGTAATATAGAGGTGTCAGTAGTTTTTTCAGCAAGCTGTACTGGCCTTGTAACCTGACTGACTGAGCTTAGTCATACCCATATGTTCCACTCAATGAGGAGGCAACCATCAAACTGAGCTGCAAATAGATGATAGAAAATCTCTTCTTTTTTATTTATCTGCAAATATACAGTTTTCTAATAGATTGTTACACTTTTGTATTTTTGTCTTCTAAGAAAATTTTAAAATTCCCTGTTGAGAAGCATAATTCAGTTTTGTAAAAGAGAAAAGAACACTATTTTAATTTATACCCATATTTTTTGCTATCTTCATATAATTTATTTTTATTTTTTGATGTGCAAATATAATTTGCCACACAGTTTTCTAATAGCAAATCCATATTCTGAGTTTGCAAAAATTTTCAAAAATGACTGTTATTTAATTTTTATAACAAAAAAAAATCATTATTTTGGTTGGTAAGTAATTTTCCCAATACTCTTAATATATTAGTTTTTACAAAGTTTGAAAATGTTCATTTAATTTTATTAGTATTAAACTGACCTATGCTTTGAAAAATAATTCCTGCCCCACCCGACCTCCAACAAAAACGAAAAGAATCTAACAAAGTATGACAGTATAAATTAATAATTTAAAAGCCATTGATGTTTGAGTGTTCCATTGACATTCAGTCATCCCCAGGGACGAAGCGAAAAAGGAAAAAAAAAAAGAAAGATTATCGAAATATAAGAACTGATCAAAAGTATTATTTTGAAAGCAATTCCAAAGTACATGTTTAAAAATTGATAAAAGCAAAAAAAAATAAATATATATATATATATATTTATTTTATCTTGCTGTAATTTATCAACTCGGTTGTTTCTAATACTGAAAGAGTTTTTCATTTTGATGTGACCATCTGCATGTGTCACAAGAAATATTTTCTTTAGCTTTCATTCACTTTTTTTCATTTTCTAACTTTACAAACTTTAACCCTTTAACTGTTTGAGGGTTTTTTTTTCATTTCTTTTTAACTACACTTTCTCAAGTAGTGACAGTTTTTGGTCTCAGTTGTATCAAGAAATATTTTTTTATATAACTTTCTAAGCCTTTGTTAAACCCTTCTTGATATTGTATGATATCTGATATTTTGATATTATATGATATTTATTTACATCAAACCAGCAACAATTTTAATTTTCTATCGTACTTGCACCAGTACAAATGGAAAACTCATTTCCAACTCTTAAAAAAATATCCATTAAGATAAATCTAAGTAATAAAATATATTTACCTACTTTCATGTTTTGCTCCTTTGATATGAAAATTGAATAATAAAAAATAAAGATTTTTAATCAAATACGCACTTATATACATCTTTTTATATAACTCTACTTTGTCCAAAAATCAAAGTACAAATGTAAAAAGCTTTTTCAATAAAGAAAATATTAAAATATTAGATATTTATAGAAAATCAGTTAAATGAAATTAAAATTTTAAAACAAAAACTATTGGTTTTTTTTTTTAGCACTTTGTTTCATGAGAAAAAGAAATCAGAAAAAATATTAAAAATTTTCCTGAATCTTTGATTATCGTCTCTCATACTCACTCATTTAATTTTAAAGATTCAAGTCCAGATTTCAAGATCTCTGCTTTAAAATCCTTATTCAGTTATTGATATTTTTTTTTTCTAAATCTTTTGAGAGCAAAAAAAAAAAAAAAAAAAATTTAATATTTTTGCATCAAATTTTTTCTGTTTGCAATGACTCCAAAATTGATTACAAAAAAATGCCAACACATTTACCTGTAATTATTTACACATAACTAATATTCATGCTGTTGTAGTTCAGTTATATCTTGGCTCTACATGTCGCATACCTGTCAATTGTTTATATGTCCCCTGGTGTGTGCATCCAGTTGTGTATGTCCCCAGCTGTGTATGTCTCTAGCTGTGTGTGCTTCCTCATTGTACCCTCCAAACTGCTTTGTATATTCAATCTAACTGAACCAGACTAACTTTTCTTTTTTTAATACCTTCTTACCAATTTCCTTATTATAAAGAAGTATTGACATTTTTTTTTACTGGTATTGAACAGTCTGTCTTTTGTTAGAGATTTATTTTTTGATCGTTATAGATACACTTATCCATAAATGTTTATTATTAGTTTCTAACTTTTCATTTTTGCTACCTGTGCTTCTGTTTTTATTTTTCTACCGACTTTGTCCATTGATTTAATCTTATGTATCTATTATAGATAAAACTTTTATTTATCTATATATCTAGTCATACAGAGTTTATTCTGTTTACTATTTCTTCTTCAACATATGCTTTCATCCATACTAGTTTATATATATATATGTATGTATAGATATTGATATATGTGTGTATATATATATATATATATATATATATATATATTATATTATATATATATATATATATATATATATACACACACACATACATACATACATATATATATAGATAGATAGATAGATAGATAGATGAGTTTTTTTCTGTCCATTTTCCTCCATCTCTTTTCATTTGCTACTTTTCTCCAGTGTCTCCCTAACCTGGTAAACACCCCCAGCAACAAAAACACAACCAAAATAAGGTAAAAATAAAACCATCACAATGTTTCCTATGCAACCGATGTACAGTGGAAGTGGTATGGGCCACCACCACGGACACCATCATCACCACCACCATCATAGCCATCATGGTGGTAATGGAGGCCATCACAGTCACCATGGTAACACCAGTAGTAGCAGTCACCATGGTCACCATAGCAACCACAATCACAATAACAATAACAGTAATAACAACAGTAGTAGTAATAATAACAGTAATAATAGTGGTACTAATAATACTAATAGTAATAACCAAAGCAGCAGCAGCAGCAGCCAAAATTCTGGGGGTAGCTCTCAGCACCAACAACACCTGTCGCCCCAGCAGCCTCCGCACCAGTTCAGCTGTGACGTCTGCTGCGAGAATTTCCCCACCTTTGACCAGCTACGTGCGCACAAAAGGGATCACTTTGAGTCGAAGACGTTCAAGTGTGACGTCTGCGGCGAAAACTTTCCGCTCTATGACCAGCTGAAAGCCCATAAGCGGTCCGCGCACGCTGAGTCAAAGACCTACCCATGTGACACATGCAAGAAGCTGTTCAACCATGTGTCAACACTGCGCAACCATATGCGCACACACACCGGCGAGAAGCCGTTTCAGTGCGAGGTGTGCCAGAAATGCTTCAGCCAGCGCGGCAACCTGAAGATCCACCGGAGGCGCCACACGGGCGAGCGTCCTTTCCAGTGTGACATCTGCTGGAAGTCGTTCAGCCAGAAGGGCAACCTCAAGACCCACGTCCGCAACCACGCACATAAGAAGAGCTTTTGCTGCGATCTCTGCGGCAAGGTGTTCTTGCACCGCTCCATCCTAAAATGCCATGAGAAGGCCCACCAAGTACAGCGCCTGTCGTCCCTCTCGCCCTCAAACAACAGTGGCGGCAATGGACATCCGACATCGTCACCTACATCACCAGCACTACCCCTCCCCATACCACCATCCTCTTCATCTTCGCCAGGTTCATCTACAGCTCGTTCAGCAAGTACTGGCACGGGGGGCTCCAGTGGGGTTGTTGGTGAGAAGGGGGCGGGTTTTTATTCTAATACTACTTCAGGCTACAGCGGTAGCGGTGGGCCCCACAGTCACGGCGGAGGTCGATCTGGGCCTGCAAACCCAGGACCACCGACTAATCAGCCCCCTCCACATCCTAATTCTAATCCGAATGCCAATAATCCTAACCCTAATAATCCAAGTAATTCTGTATTTGTGTGAAGGAAGGAGCCTCTGAAATTTTCAAATATAAACAGACTTATACACACACCTCACGTCTCCCCATTTATTTTGTGACTCACAATGAGATTTTGGGGGGCATAGAGAGAGAGATCAGAGTTTCTATCAACCAAAAACCACCTTGAATACCATTGTAATGAACTAAATTTTCGAAAGTTACCCTGCTAAAATGATACAATCTGAATATTTTATGACTAATAACAGAGCCAAGGAAATTGTTTAATATTCAGGATGGGTTTTGGAATATAACCAATCTCTGTACCCTTGAAAATCTATTTATTAGCCTCTGTATTATTTGGGGGTTGACTCAAGTATATTAGTCAGTTTTATCTAAAATTTCACATGTGTGTGTGGGAATTTGAATTGAACTGTGATGGGTTGGTCTTTTGTTGTGGGGTTAGGGTGTATGGCAAGCCAATGTTAATGACATTTTTGGACTGCAGATTCACTTTTAATGATTCCAATCCAAACTAAAAGGAAAAAATTCACACAAATTTATATAAACAAATCTGGCATTACTCTGCATATAAAAGAGTCTGCAGTATAACATCATATGCTGATGTAGTTCAACCATGTTGAATTAAAAATGTCACATATATGACAGACTAGGATAAATTTTTGCAAATATACTAAGCAAAGTTTAATCAGTACAAGCAATAGGTAAACAGTAATCAGATCTGCTAGTAATTAATATATAAATGTATTTATGTATATGATAAACTAAATAATAATGTTATTTAATCAATTTCTTTTACTTAAAGTTGATTAAGGTAATGAATAGAATGCTTGTATTGGCCAATCTTAATAGTCAATGCAGATCAAACCTTTGAAAAAAGAACCAAATTAACCTACTTTAAATAAAATGCTTCAATGTTTCAACACAAAAAGCATCCTGAAAATGAAGTGGTTGCTTTAAGGCATATTAGAGTTTAAAACAAAGGAATTTAATTGTGTATCTTTGATTATGCATTACAATGATAAAGATTTAACAGCAATAAATGTTGACTATCAGTCTCTAAAATGCTTCAAAGGGGTAATTTATGCAATTGTTTTACAAACACTTGGATTCAGTTATGACATTAATCTAATCAGAGTGAAGATTGTCAAAGGAGTGAGGTTTTGATGAGTGAAATAAAACTTTGACTCCCTACAGGAAAATATTCTATAGGGACAAATAGTACAGTGAGTGTATTAACAAAAGGATGGGTTCCCTTTCTCCTACCTGTTCCTGCAGTATAAACTGAAAATGCCTTAATTGATTAAAAAAAAATTATGTTGAAAAAATATTGTTCTACAAAAAAATTGTATGGATATTTTACTTTTCTATAAAGTAGGCAATATTAATAGCTAATGAGAAATATTTTTGCAGCTGTAAAATCTGTGAGATTTTCAACCCAAACGAAACTGAGGAGGCCTATAATATGGGTGTCGCTCTTCTCCTTGGATTTCATGCTAATGGAGAAAATCTCAATTTAAGCATTACTACAAATGTTTTATTTATAAAATAAGTCAGATAAAATTAATATGAGAAAGTTATGAAAATGAACTTCGCTCTAAAAAAATATTTTAATCAGAATTAAAACAAGGCCGTCTGAACTATAAGAGCTACTGATGACTAAAAATGTCATAGTTGAATAACTAATTATAACAGAATAATACTGTGAATTGGCTTTTGAGCTATCAAAGAAAAGACTAAAAAAATCTGTATGCAATAGTACCAATTGTTACAGTGTTGACTGAAAAATTATCTTAACCTAAAGCAATCGGGTTCAATCAAATCTCACGAGTCATCAGTTGCCCTTGTAGTTCAGTATTTATCAAATTGATTTTCAGCCTGGTGCAGATCAGTCATAATATAAATTTGGATGAGAATAGAGTTTAAATAAAATTAATTCTCCCTTTGTGTTATCTGATTTGTAACTTACAAAAATATTAGCCATTTCTCAGCTATATTGACCACAACCAAGTTCCTTGCAATGATAATATGACATTTTATGATATTTATTTCAAAACCATTTTTTCTAGTTTGGTAACATTTATAAATAATAATGTTCAGACAGTAATCGGCCTGATTTTCACCCAAATTAAAAAAATATATATAATTCTGATATCTTAAGAGGAATTTAGTAAAACAGTTGAGATTTTATTCTTACAGTCCACACAACTAGTAAAAACTTTAAAAAAAATTATGATGTTATCAGCTCTAAAGAATATAAGCAAACTATGGATAATTGATAGAGCAGTTATACAATTAAAAAAGGAATCACTTATGGCTCCTTGAATCATATTATGTAGATAGGTTTAATTTACTGTCATTAGATTATATTTAGTAATTCAACTTAATAAGAAATTTGGTTCAAGTTGTATTGTGCAATGAATAAGTAAAACTAATTGTTTATAATTTATAAGAAATTACAAAATTATATTTTATATTATCAATTCTATTGTCTTTAAAAATATACAATGAGAAATTTAATTTGATTGCTATAAAATGCTTATATTATTGAATCATGATTATTCAGACAATACTTTTTTAATTTAAAACCTAATTTGGTTACTTTGGTGATAAGGTGATAAAAAATTCTTTGCTATTTGTGTTATTTGTTTATAATAGTATGAAGTTCTTAATGAAACACTGTCATTATTAATCTTTTACTATTTACTAGTATTTATTTTATCTTATTTCTTTGTGTTCTCCACTCCCAATTTTCAAATCCTTATTCCCTGACCAATTAAGTAAACAGCACAGATCAGAAATAAACAGTCAGCCTACAGCAAAAGAAATAAGAAGAAAGAAATACTAATCAAAACAATAAAATTCTTCGCTTTTTAATACTCACCAGTTCTCATATCCAGAGAGTAATTTTCAATTTTACTAAAGGAATAGCTGTCTATTCTTACATTAAGGTATTTTCAATATACCCAATAAAAATAAAAAATCTTAAAAGAGCATATTAAATCATAAGGAACAATTTAAAAATTAATACATAAACCCATATAGTCAAAATTTCTGATAAGCAGACTGATGCAGTCAGCTGTCAATTTTCTTAACAGTTTAAATCCTATCAATATATATATATATATATATATATATATATATATATATATAAGGATAATTGAAGGAAAGGACAAAATGAAAAGAACTCCCACATTATGTGTTTCATTTGTAGAAGGGACTTCTACAGACTAATGATGGTTTTATTAAGAGCCAGTTATATATATATATATATATATAGGGTTGTGGTAAGAAAAACAGAAAATGCTAGTTACAATTTTACATCAAGAAATTAAGATAATTTAAATTTAAAAAATAACTGACCCTATCTTCAGTGTTCTCAATGTAAAATTGTAAATAGCATTTATTGTATTTCTACCCTCAAACATATATATGACTGACTACACTGATAAAATAATATGAAAAAAGTGCCTCCTAGGGACAAAACACATAGGGTAGGAGTTTTTATCCATTTTGTCATTCAATTACCCACTATTAGTCTGATATATAGATCTGTATATAATATGTTCCATAAACAGAAAACAAGCCTGAATGAGCTGACTCGTATGATTTATCTCCCTTCGTTGCCATCCTAAAATAACTGAACCAGTAATTTTTTTTTGGTTTGCTCTACAATACCCTTTGACCTCTTTTCAAGAAACCACTTTACACATTCTTTATCAAAAGTCCCAGCACACACATAAATCTATGATGGTAATATATTTCCCTTCCAATACTTTTGTCACTATCATTCTACATTTCTAATAAAACCCAAGCATTTGTAAATAAAACCTTAGAAGATACAATCTTCTTTTATTTTAAATACTTTATTTTTACGTGTATTTTATTTTTTCTTAAATTCATATCTGTTATCATTAAGAATTAAAAGAAGTGTTTGCTGCCTCTTGAAAAATAGTAGATACACTTTTTATATATATATATATATATATATATATATATATATATATATATATCCACCATATATACACATATGCCACCATACAGCACACACTCATATTGTATCAGTCATATATATATATATATATATATATATATAAATATAAACACCCTTATATCTGCCATATTTAGTTTTACACAAACATATGCACATATATATATATATGTATGTGTGTGTCTGTGTGTTTAGGCAGCATATCTTCATTCAAACATGTTTCATTGAATAATACAGACATATTGTCTCAATTTTTATACTGATCCTTTCCAGTTGTCTAATCAGTTTGTTGATGTTAAGGCGCCATCATTTTTTTAATTCAAGTACTTTCAATCTTTTCCAAGATCATCTTCAGGGGTAAATTACAAAGACAAACTTATTGTAACTCCGATAAAATCTGCATTCCATTGTGATGCTGATTTTTGAAACACACACACAAACGTACTTTGTAATTATTTCAAAATATTTAAAAAAATCACCATCACAACAGAATGCAAATTTTATTGCAGTCACAAGTTTGTCTTTGCAATTTACCCCTGAAGATGATCTTGGAAAAGATCAAAAGTAATTGGATTAAAAAACTATGGTGCCTTCCTTGATGAATTTTATCTCAACATCAACAAACTGATTAGACAACTGGAAAGGATCAGTATAAAAATAGACACAATATGTTTATATTATTCAATAAAACACACACATACACATGCATATATATATATATGAGGGATCATTTTCTATTCCTGAAATAATGGGGCACATTGGGATGACTTATTTGTGGGATTTAGGGAGATGTAAAGTTTGGGTATTCTAGGGTGATATTCTATTAGTCTATACCAGTGTTTCTCAAACATTTTTAATTCAGGGCACACTTGTAGAATAACTAAAACTCTAGAGTGGACTTTAAATTTTAATAAGGGAAAATATGTCATGAAATTTGAAAATAATAAAGAAATCTCTGGAAATAAGCATTTATTTTTAAGACATTACATTGTATATTTAAGCAGTAGAGTTTTTAAATGGATTTATGAAGAATTTTTCTTTTTAGAAAGACCGATAATGACTGATTTAAATCTGTCGAGAAAAGCAGAAGGGAAAGGATTATCCATTCCTTCTTAAAGATTAAAAGAATTTATCATCCTGTTTAAAATATCAAATGACAAAGACTTGACGTAGACATGGATGCCATGTAGTTGGAGTCTCTAGCTTTTTAAAAATAAAGATTTGGGTGGGGATATAAAAATAATGAATAAATTACTCTTTTGTTAACCTTGGGGCACACCTGGCTACCTTTCGGTGTGCCTGTCTTCACCAGTTGAGAAACACTGGTCTATACCATCATTTGTTTCGTCTTTAATTATCAAGGTGATTAGGCAACTAATTAAAAATGCAAACAAGTCGTGGTATAGAATAATAGAATATCACCCTAGGATACACAAACTTTACAGTCTCCCTAAATGCTACACACACACACATATATATATATATATATATATATATATATATATATAAAACTGACGTCCAAAATGGTGGTTATGTCCAAATTATTTAAATTCTTTTTAAATGGAACATAATTCTACCTGTGAGCAGTTATTTGGGTAATGGACATATACATTATATAATGATTTTAAAAGATTTCTCACAATAATATATAAAAATAAACACTTTAAGCAAAACATAGCTTAAAGAATAGCAAAATGGTTGACAGATTTAACCCCCTTTTTATCTTTTTTTTTTTTTTTGCCCAAAGCAGATATTCTGTTTCACAGTCTTCAATATCCCCATTATTATGCATAAATAAATTTACACACACTTTAAAGATTTAAATATATAGGTACCTATCATCCATATACATTGATATACTCTATTTTATCCACATAGGAAATGTTTAATCTTATTGCCGGCTAGAAAATGTTGTGTCAAAAGGATAGTTATTCTCTTGACTCTGCTATTACGATATATGCTTTTGACTTCTTCAGCAATGTTTTAAAAAGCAATGATTAGAATCTTAATAAAAACCAAACCTATGAAAGAGAATTTATACATTTCCTTTATCCTTAAGAATTGAAACAAAGATATTAAACACTATTTATTAGATTGAATAAAAGATATGTCTTCATATATATTTATGGAATGATAATTAATAAATATTACATTGTAGTTTACATATTTTGATAATTCTGTAATTTTTTATAAATGTTTGATTTAAAAGATATCTTTTCAAAATTATTTCTTTATGAAAGGGTAAATAATACATCTTTAAAAAATAATAAATATCACATTGTACTTATTAGGTTGGTGCAAAAATAATGACGTAATAATGTCGTTTTTTGACGTATTTTTAACGTCAAAAAACGACATTATTATGTCATTATTTTTGCGCCAACCTAATAGTTCACATATTTTTAAAGGGTGTTTCATTAAGATGGATTATATATAAGTGTGTTTCATTAAGATGGATGAAAGTCAGCAGTAAATAAATCAGTGTTATTGATGAAAATTTATTTATTTCTTGATTGGATCATGTTATTTAAGTCGTGGCAATTATGTGTGAAAAATAATATTGCCCAAATGTCCGCCAAATCAGAAAGAAAAAGGAAAAAATCATTAGATGCTTAAACTTAATACACATTTAAAATTGGTCCAAGTTATTGGAATACCCTTTATAATCTAGTTCACTTATATTGTAGCAAACCAAACATGCCATCTGTTAGTCCATCAGTGAGACGTCAGTGTTAGTCAAACAGCTTCTGCTCATGAATCACTTCTCTGTGGAACAGACTCCCAAGGAAACATTTCCTTGATCACTACAATCTTAACCTGTTAAAGTCTAGAGTTAAACGTTATCTAACCGAATAAACTATCACTTGACATAACCCTCTACCATGAGTGGCCCCCAGGCCTTGTACAGAGTGAACCTTACTGTAAGAAAAAAAAAAGAAAATAAAGATTGCAAAAAGAATCAAAAATGTATACAGTAATAGCAGTGTGAAGAGACTAACCATCCTTTTGACATACTTTTTTTTCAGGAATAAAGGCTAAATATTATCAATATATATATATGCATATTTCCATCTGATTAGCATATATACTTATCAATAATTTCTCTTTATACACACAGCTTCTATCATATGAGCATATCCCTCAAAAATATAAATATATTGTTACATCTTTACACATACACACATCTTACAGCATACATAGCTATAAATATATATTTATTGAGTATTAAGGTTATATAGTCTTTGAATATCCATGGATTTAAGCATATACATTATTACGTACATATATACATACATATATATATATATATATATATATACATACATCAATAGATATGTACTCATAAGATTTATATATACAAATGTTTTTTTATCACTATGAACTTTATTTTTCAGTGGGTACATGTATTTGAGTTGCTAGACCTGTTTTTTTTTTTTTTTTTTGATTTTTTTCTTAATCAGTGAAATTAATAACAACCATTCTTGGTTGAGAAGTTTTATTAAAAAAAGATTGTGCCTCTGACAGGGATCAAACCTGTACATCTTTTTCTATCAGAGAAACTACTTCTCTCACTGAAATGTGCTGTTACCAGTTTGGCTATGGAAGCCACGTTTATAGAGCAAGGTCTGAATTATCTATTTAAGGAATGCACAATTTTTCTCCTTGGGACTTCTACAAATCTATATCTGTCAGCTTCAGTTTTGTACCTAAAACATTTATAGCAATAAGAAATAATATCAGGTAAGAAAATCCATTAAAAAATATACAAATGTAAACATCATTTATAGCAACACACACACACACACACACACACATCTGTTTCATTAAAAATGACTGTCAAGGTACTTTTAAGTTTTTATTGTATTTTTCTTGTTTTCAAATAAGTCATTTCTTTTTTTAGTTTAGCATTGCTATAAATTATCCAAATGATCATGCATTTCAAACACTTTTAGCTTCTCTGTTAACCATTTTTAAGGACTCTGGTTGTGTTATTGCAAATAGTGTTTAATATTCTGAAAGATAGATACATTTTTTACACACTAGTTACAGTCATTATTATTTTAGTCAGTTAGTACATTTTGCACCAGTGTGGTCATCACTCCCCTCCATCTCACAATTGTGGTTCATGATGCCATTCAAGGCAAAATAGTGCAATGGCTGGCCAGTTCCTTTTGCACTGGAGTTGTTGAGGCTACCCCGTCCTTCTCAGAGGTGGATCTGTTTTTGAAGTTACCTTCTTCTAGTCTTTGGTTAAAGAAGCAGGCAGCAGGTGATTTGAATTCAGAGTTTCTTTCTCCTAGACTGGTTGTCACCCAAGTCTATAGGAGCCGGTCTGCCCTGCTATTTTACCCATAGCTGGGAGAAAGGGAGATGAATTCATAGCTCTCCCAAGGGTGTTAGCATGTAAGTGAATCTACTGAACTTGATTTGAATTCAAACTTGGCTCTCCAATTCCTCAGTCCAAGCTACTAACAATTACTCCACTGTGCCTCCAAATCGTTATATATTTGTTTTATTATTTTAGATTTTGTAAAATGACTGATTTCTCATGATTACACTTGTGGCTGATTTTCTATCATTTTCTATTCTTCACAACATTGCCGAATTGGTTTACAGAGTTTCATCTGACTAGTGATAAGTTTAGTAGAGCCACAAGCAAAAATTTTCTTCTTAGTTACAATATCACAACTAAAATCCTTTAAAATGGCTAATAAATAAACTGAAAGTGTTCAAATTCTGCAATCATTTAGAAAATTTCTCCATACACTAAGTCTTAAAACAAAATCTCTTGTTTGCCTAGAAGAAAAAATACAATAAAAAAACTTAAAGAGATTACACTGGCAGTCATTATTAATGAAAAAGGGATTGCTTCCCAAATACAATATTTCTTCAGGATAATAATGGTTTTATTGATGGAGTCTTATATATATAATGTGTAGAGAAATGAAAATTTAAATTTAAAGCTAAACATCCTAGTATATATATATATATATATAATATATAAAATGGGTGTATTTTATCTCTTAAATCATGGATGATTTGAATTTGAGTCCAGAAGTAAGTATATAAGCTATCAATGCCAGATATTTCACATTCTATACTCAGTGCAGACTGTACAATTTTGGTTCTTGTAAAATCTGAAATATCTAGCCAGTATTAAAGCTGCTTAAATATGCACACTATTGACTTCAACATTCTCTCACACAAACATGCATATATATCAACTTGCTGTATTCATACCTACATACATATGTATGTACACATTTATAGACATTCATCGTATCTTTTCATATTTACTTTATCTAAACATTAATTTATTCAACAGACATATTCAAACATGACACTTATGTCAACAATAAAGAAAAGTCTTATCCAAATTTGTTCATTCAAAGAAACATTATCTCTGTACATATTCTAAAATTACTTATATAATAAATATATAAAATTACAAATCATCAACACACGAAATATAAAGTTAACTCTAAACCCATATCAGTAATCAATATTTAACTCGAAAAAGAATGATGAAGTATATGTGTAAATATGTATTTACATCATTGTCCAGACATGATTTAAAATATGAATCCGACTATTGAAACATAGAGAAAATCAATCACACTTCTTATTTGGTAATATATACATTACCTGAAGTTATATTTTATAGCCTTCTTTCTTTTATGTTTCAAAATTGCGAAATATATACAGACTTATACCATGACATGCATAAATATATACACATTCTCATCAAACAAATGCCTGTCAGTCTGAGATCTTTTTTCTCTACATACCAGTTAAAATTTGGGCATATTTCAACCATAGTGCATTTCTCATTCAAAGTCATAATGTTAAGAATTTCCTTTACACAAATACAGGTTCCGTTAAGACTCATAATAATCCTGTTAAATATATATATATATATATATATATATATATTTCAGTAATTGTAGAAGCTGTAGCTACCTAAAAAAATGTATTTCATGCATTTTATTTTGCTTTATATCATAATATTCATACCAGTTGACAGTTTCATTTTTAAATAAATATCTATAAACTTTAAATTGTACATATCCTTTAATGAATAACTCGGTCAAGATATTCAGGGTTTTAGTTATATATATATATATATATATATATACGTTTTGTGTATATATATATATATATATATATACGTTTTGTGTATATATATATATATATATATATATATATATATACATACATACATACATACATTTTGTTTGTGTGTGTATATATATATGCGTTTTGTGTGTGTATATATATATATATATATACGTTTTGTGTATATATATATATATATATATATATATATATATATACGTTTTGTGTGTATATATATATATATATATATATATATATATACGTTTTGTGTATATATATATATATATATATATATATATATATACGTTTTGTGTATATATATATATATATATATATATATATATATACGTTTTGTGTATATATATATATATATATATATATATATATATATATACGTTTTGTGTATATATATATATATATATATATATATATATATATGTTTTGTATATATATATATATATATATATATATATACGTTTTGTATATATATATATATATATATATATATACACAAAACGTATATATATATATATACATACATACATACATACATTTTGTTTGTGTGTGTGTGTATATATATATATATACGTTTTGTGTATATATATATATATATACATACATACATACATACATTTTGTTTGTGTGTGTGTATATATATATATATATATATATATATTGTGTATTTAGGCAGCAATCCTTCTTTCATGCATATTTCATTGAATACAACAGACAAGGTGCTTTGATTTAGTTTTTATACAATTTCTCATGTGATCTGATAATTTTTTTTCTTTTCAGATGATAAATTATATAAAAACTGCCCAATTGTTCTTTTTATGCGAGCCCTTTTGACTATGCATTTAGCCATTTTCAAGGTTAGGCCCAATTTGTAACATACTTGTCGACAACACAAATATAATAGCATCATCTACATGCAAAAAAAAAGGCTCAAAATAATGGAAGCCTTATTAATAAAAACAAAATAATCAACACTCAATAATATCAACTGTGAACATGGATACAATATCTTAACTGTATTTTGAAAATAAAAACATTATATAAATACATCCATACAAAAAACTATTTCTTGTTAACAGTTAATGCATTTCAACCTTGAAAATGGTTAAATGTATAGCTGAAAAGCTCTCGGATAAAAAGAACAATTGGACAGTTTTTATATAATTTATCATCCGAAAAGAAAAAATTATTAAATCACATGAGAAATTGTCTAAAAAAAAACTAAATCAAAGCACTTTGTCTGTCATATTCAATGAAATGTGCATATATATATATATATATATATATATATATATATATATGTGTGTGTGTGTATACATGTATACATAAAGTTTCATCTTACAGATTATCAGAAATTTTATGAACTGTAAAATAAGACATAGTTGAAATGACACATTAACCAAATGCACATATACGGCTAACAATATTTTCAGTAGTTATAGGCACCATAAATCCTACAGAATTAATAGTTATATATATATATGTATGTATGTATTAATTATTTATTCTGTTTTATTCTGTATATGTGTGGCAATTCGATGACAAAATGGAAAAAAACCCAAATGCATTTTATCCCTTGAAAGAAATTCTTCAGGCTAATAATGGTTTTATTGATAGAGCCTTAGATATGTATGGTGGGAAGAAATAAAAATTTAGAGCTAAGCATACACTGTTTCACTGTTTCTTGATATAAAATTATAACCAGTGGTTGTATTTATTCCCCTCCCTTACATATATAAGATTCCATTGATAAAAATCATTATTAGTCTGAAGAAGTCCTTTCAAGGGATGAAACAACATAGGAGTTTTTTTTCCATTTTCTCACTCAGTTACTCACTATTAGTCTAATATATATTTGAGTATCATATCTTATATATATATATATATATTAGGTTGGTGCAAAAATAATGTCGTTTTCTCACATATGTTACTATGTGAGAAAACGACATTATTTTTGCATTAACCTAATATATATATATATATATATATATATATATATATATATATATATATATGTGTGTGTGTGATAGGATAGGATAGGATAAAGAACAAATAGGAAACATTTTATCAATCTAACATGTTTCACTTTTATTAAAGCTTCACCAGAGAATGAGATGGAGAAAGAAAGAGATTCTGATATTTTTTATTTTTGTGTTGTTTGGTTTTCATTTGTTAAGCAGACTTCATGTGCATTTGACTTGTTAAGTAGCGTTAGTATAATTTATGGCATTCTGAACTCAAGGAGTTTTAAAGCTATAGAAAGAAACAAGTTCAGAACACGATAAATTATACTAATACTGCTTAACAAGTCAAATGCACATGAATCCTGCTTAATCAAACAACACAAAAAAAAAAAAATACCAGAATTTCATTTTTCTCTTTATATCTCATTTTCTCTGAGGAAACATGCTAGATTAATAAATGTTTCATATTTGTTCTTTATCCTATGATTCCATATTTGATCTCAATTTATGCTACATACACACATACATACATACACACATATATATATATGAAGAAATATAGTCTTAAGGTGTGCTATATTTATGGGATAAAGTGCTCAATATCAGAGATAGAGCGTGTGTAAATATAAAAATGAACATAGAAGTCATCACTTAGAGGCGACAGTCTGTTTCATGCTAGACACAATCGTCAGGCCATGATTGTGTCTAGCATGAAACAGACTGTCGCCTCTAAGTGTTGACTTCTATGTTCACTTATATATATATATATATATATATATATATATATATATATATATATATATATATGGAGCTGGTAAATGAAGCCTATACATTTATTATTTAGCACTATTTTTAAAAGCGCATTTTATTTTTCCATAATCAAGTTTCAGCATTAGACAGATTTGGGGCACCATTGATCCCTTTCTTTAAACTAGTGGGTCATTAGGGCACTTATAATGACCTGCTTAATTGAATTTGAGATTCATCATGAGGTGTGTTTTGGGCACTTAGCTGCCCACTTTTCTTCTTGGCCTTTTTAAGTGGCATTTTAGGACATATTACATGCTTCTGGTAAATCTGTTCTTTACCAGTAAGCTTGGGTTCAAACCTAGGAGCGGGCATCTAGACCATGGGTAATCATTTGGAAAAGCAGTTTATCATTGCCTACTTTCAAGTAGGTGCTATTCCTAGCAATGAAAAAAAAAACCTCTTCTGATTTAGCTTTGTTTTCCTTCTCAGTGAATTATTCCTAACAAGCCTCACCTATCTAGCACTGCAGATTGCAATAAAAGTGTTAACTTCCTCTTTGATGCTAAAAACCAAACATTAAATTATTTCTCTATGATTTACTTTTGTTATCGATTTTTCTTTTCATCAAAATCAACTTATATTCATTTTTCAATATTCTGTTTTATCGAGGCTATGAAAGATGGGAGACATTCTCAATACTTTTATTGAAGAAAAGAAGACAGTAAAATTTATTTATCATCAGAAAACCAATTCAAAATATCTTCATCTTGAGCCTTTTTTCTGATCTGGTAGTGTTCTGCTGTTGTCTCAATACCAAATAAAAATTGGCAGTTTCCTACTGTTATTTCTTGTAAAGAAAGGGGGCTTTATGAAGATATGACTGTTGCAGACAATACCTGATTTTTTTGCCCTTGAAGAAAAATATTAATATTATTGTGTCGATGAACTAATGGATTATAAAAAACAAAAAATAAAACTATTCAGAAAATGATGTACAGAGGAAAGTTCTGCTCTATTTTGATGGAATATGGTACAAATATTTAGTTAAGTATGTATTGTTTAAAATTCAGAAGGCTTTTGCTAATTGATGAAGGCAACTGAATTCATTTTGTTTTCTCATTAAAAGAACTTGAAATATATCCAGTCTTTTCATAGATACTCAAAAATCTTTCTCCTTTTTAAATAATATAAAAATCTGAATTTTAAAGTTTTCAAAATATTCTTCATTTCATGTCCCTTTTTTAAGAGAAGGCAAAATTAAACAAACCAACACTTTTTTTTTTTTGCTTTTGCTTTTTATTTTGTCTGCAAATATTTTGGTCAATATTAAATTTACTTGACTTCACCACAATTTCCATATTAACAAAATTTTCATTTAGAATTTTTACAAGTTAAAAGTCTGAATATCATTAAATACTTGAAATTTAGTGTTATACAAATATTATTATCATATATATATTATCAGAAGTAATCCTTTGGAATTACCATGTGAGACATATTTAGCTTCTGAAATTCTCTTTATTAAAGGAATTTTAAAGCAATCATGCAACCCATATTCTTTTCCTTGGGATATTTCCTTACATCTCATAATGATAAAATGTCCCATTTTCTTACCTAATTACCTAATGATGAAACAAGGTAATCAAATACAATATGAAGACTAAAAATGTAATTTGTCATAATAAAGAGGTGATAGAAAAGAAGATATGTAGAGAAGAATTGTAGGAAAAACCTTAACAAATTAGATAAAAATGTTTTCTCTCCCTCCGTAAAAGAAAAGAAAAAAAAAAAAAAAGTTTAGCCTATTTTTAAAAATAAATTTTATGAAATAGTTTCTAGGTTTTTAGCATTATAGAGAGGCAAAGTCACTAAATAAATTTCATTGATTAAAAATGAAATATATTTCAATGCAATACCATTTTTTTTAGGATGATATCATATGAATTATATTATTAGACTGTATAAACACATTATGAAATGGACAAAGTCCGACAATTATTTTAAGACATTTTTATGTTTATAAAGTATATATTTTGATATTGACTACGCCCACTCTATTAATATAATTGCAATTGCAATACCAAAAAAGAGCATGTGATTCTTAATATCATGTTTGTGACGAATTGATAGTTGATTTTTTAAAAATAGTGAATTGTTTTGACATTTTGAGGTTTCATGTCATCTGAGTTCAATTCCATAGCAGTTAGTTTTGTAGATGCCATGGTTAAGCATGTCTCACTCATACCTTGTTTGCATTTCCTTAATCAAATATTGATTTTTTTAAATATCTGCTTCAAATATCCATATCTAAGTATGTAATTACAAATTATCTTTATTAAACTAAGAATATAGATTAAACTAAAGATTTCTAATTATTACAAAAACTAAATTCTTTTTTTTTTAAATTACATTAAATGGAAGCAAATAGTAAAGTTAATATTAACCATATATATATATATATATATATATATATATATATATATATTGCTTGTTTAAGTGTATATGTACTGCTGCTGGTGAATATATTCTGTATTTGTAAAAAGTATCACTTTTTACAAATATTATATATATATATATATATATATATATATATATATATATATATATATATATGAGTATTTGGGCAGCAACACCTCTTTTATACAAGTTTCATTAAAGGCAACTGACTAGGTACTATGATTTAGGTTTTTATTTTAATTTTTCTTGTGGTGTTTATATAAGTTTATTTTTTTTCTGGGCATAAAGTGAGTAAAAATTGTACAAATGTTCTGTATACCCAATCACTTTCAGCTATTTTTAATATCAATTAAACAAAAAAAAAAAAAACGAACTTGATAATGGCTGAGCTGAAAGCGCTCGGATATGCAGAACATTTGGACAATTTTTGCACACTTTATGTCCAGAAAAGAAAACACTTATAGAAACACAAAAAAATTAAGTAGAAAGCTTAACTGCAGTACCTTGTCAGTTGCCTTAAAAATGAAACTTTTTCATATATATATATATATATATATATATATATATATATATATATATATATTAGGTTGGTGCAAAAATAATGACGTAATAATGTCATTTTTTGACGTATTTTTTAACGTCAAAAAACGACATTATTACGTCATTATTTTTGCACCAATCTAATATATAAATATATAGTTTGTTTATGTGCTGCTGCTGCTACTGGATATATATCTATTTTTACATATACACACTCATATATATATATATATATATATATATATATATATATATATATATATATATAATGTTACGTGTATATGTGCTGCTGCTGCTGCTCGATATATTGTGTATTTGTAAAAAGTATCTCTTTTTACAAAGATATATATTGTTTTTTTTTTATTTTTCTTATTTTTTTTAAAATCAAAACTTATTTTTGCTATTTATAGCTTTGTCTATTTTTAGTCTTATCTTATTTTATCTTTTAATTTTTTAATTTATTTTTATACCCTATTTTTTTACCTCATTGTATTTCTTCAAAATGTTTGTCTTTTAATGTTGTTACAATTCCCAGGGGTCAGTGTAATTGCCTTGTTTACTTGCTCTTATACTTCAGCCATATTGATAATAATTATAAGGATAGGAATGTTCTTGACTCTGCCACATTCTATCCCTCACGGCAATCAAATCATTTACCTGTGTAATCACAAGTACCCAAAAATATTTGATTATTAGGTTGTTTGCAAAATTATGTCCGATTTGAAAACATTGATTTATTAACATGTTTCTCTTGTTGGACTTCTTTACATTTTTAGCTTTCTCCATACGGTCTGACTTTGTTAATCTGCCAATTGCTAATGGTTTTACTTTCTCTTCCTAAAGACGATGTAATGGTTAGCAGCTTCGAACAAGAAATTGGCGAGACAAGTTCAAATTCTGGTTGAGTTCATTACATTTATTTGTGCCCAAATATCCATCGAAAAAGTATGAATCTATCTCTTTTCCCAACCACCTATGGGTTTAATCACAGGGCAGACTGCACTCTCTAGCTGTGGTTGGTAGCCAGTCTAAGACAAAGACAACTTTGAATTCAAAACCTCCATGGAAAAGATTATGTTTACAAATAACTGTTGTTCTGGATTGTGAACTGTATGATCTTGACTATGGTCATTTTTTATTAGACATTTTAACAAGGGTTTCTTCCATGTGCAATATGACTTTCATTTTTCTATAAATATTTCCATGCTAATTATTCTTCTTTGCTACTTCAACTTTACAAATTTAAGCATATTACTAGATTGACAGTGATGTCTCATTATTTTATAGTTGAAATAATTAGATATAACTGTAACTCTTCTGCTGACAGTTTTTTCTCTCACACTTCTCGCTTGTGGAACTCTTTTCTGACCTTTTGCATTCCAGTCAAGTTTGATCTTCAAAAATTTAAATGCAATGTCAATCGTTATCTTCTGTCTTTTTAATTCCTGTTCTTTTATTGTCCTCTCTCCATAATAATGTTTTTCTTTTCTTCATATTCTTTCAAACTTAGTAAGTCTTTGCATATTAGTGATTTTATTACTTTGGGGTGAAATGATAAAAAAAAATATGTGTATCTTAAATTATCTCCTTACAATTGCAGAAGGAAGTCCTCTTCCTTTATCTTTGAAACTTTCCGTTATAAAACCTTTAAATCAAATCACTGGAAATGGTTCTGTTACTCATGTTGACCATAGTTGGGATCATTGAGTCAATGTGAACAATCCTTTCCTTAGCTGGATACTATGTGCTTCAGAAGACTCTATCTTTATTGATACTATACTTCTTACCGATTTTATAAGCATAATCTTCTCTACTTATAAGAAAGAATAATTTGTTTTTTTTTACACTTTAAGGAACAGAGCAATATTTAATCGTGAAAAAAATGATTCAAAGTTTTGCAAAATGACTAAGCCATTGCTACCCAAGATTAAAATGCTGATGTTTGTCTGTTATTTTCTAGATAATCCATGATGTTCAGTTAGATTATCTAACAGATAATCTAACATGACATGAATTATCTTTTCCAGTATCAATTTCTAATTTTTTGTTTTTACTACATTTTTTATTGTCAAAAGTTTTTTTAAAAAATCAATTCACCTCAAGGAAGGTGATAATTCCACTAAGATGCAAGGGGCTACTGAGAGTGAAAGAAAAGGAAGACTTTACTTTAGAAAGAATTGAAAACCCAATCATAAACAGGAAACAAGGGATAAACCTCTACTCCTGTTCAAAAGACTGGGGAGGTGTGTGAACCGAATGATAGGTTTGGTTTAGTTTGGTTTGGTTTATGGCATATCAACCTCAATAGATTATTTAATGCCAACAAGATTTTTATTGCTGGTAATATTTTTTTCTTCAAAATGTATTCCTAGTAATATTTTTTCTTCTTTTTCTGCTGGTAATAATTATTTACAAAAATGTATTACTGATAATACCTTTTCCTTCAAAAATGTCTTGCTGGTATTTAAATCTATTTTTACACTTTCATAGCATTTTGAAACCAGTTTGGCAGGTGTTAACTATTTGCCCATAGCTGGGACCCTAACAGGTGCTACCATTCTGGGTCAGCGTGGACCTGGGAACACCAGCAATTAAGAGGTGGTTCCTTGAACAATAGGTGAACCATGAATTTCTTATGAAAATAAAATAGGAAAAATATTGATGAACAGCTGTTGAATAAACTCATAAAAAAATATTGTAACTAATTTTTTATAAAACTTCAGGACAAAGGCAATCATGGCTCTCCACAAATTCCTTTTATTTATTATCTGAATTGTAATGATTTCTTGGAAAAGGTAGTAGAGTGGTTCTTTCTCTGTGGTTTTGAATTCAGTGTCATCCTTCTCTAACTACTACCCAAAGCTACATATAAGCTATATACACTGCTATTTAACCTATAGATTGGAGGGAGAAAAGGTGGATTCATGTATTTCTCAAAGGCATTTGTGCAAAAGTGAACATCAAAGATTAGGTGAGGATTTGAACCCAGCTTACTGATTGCACTTTCCATACCGATAACAGTCATCCAATTAGCAGAAATTTTCACTTTTTAAAGGTTTTGTATTTGTTGCTAACTTATTTACAGGTTTGAGTGAATTGTACATACGTAAACAAAAGTCCGGTTTTGATAAGAAAAAACAGATTTTAATGAAATACAAAAAAAAATGTTTTGTTTTTATTTTGATTCAACCTGTTTGTATTGCTTTTGTATAATGTCAGATTTTTTCCTTTCACTTTATATGAAAAAGAGTTGAGACAAACTTATTAAGAGCTAGAAGAGACAGGAAGATGTGGAGGGCCATGATCCCCTACGTCCTGAAGGGACACGGCACATAAAAGAAGAATTATGGATGATCAGTTCAGAATGGATATTTATAGAATTGCTTTAACTGAAATCTGCTTTGTCTTTTAAATATTAGGTTGGTGCAAAAATAATTTTTTGATATATTTTTTAACGTCAAAAAACGACATTATTTTTGCACCAACCTAATACAAGCACAAAATGTAAACAGTTTCTCTTGTGTACTTCTAAAACCTTTAATACCCAAAATCTGTACAATTATACATTATGTCAAATTTTGTTATAAAAATTTAGTTCTGAAGTTATTTAGGAATGTATTTTATAAAAATATTCTAAATTTTCAAATTATTAGAGAAATATTTAAATTTTAGTTTAAAATTTGAAAATAGTTTACTATAATTTAGATACTTTATAGAATAGCCAACAATTTTACATCTAAAGATATTAGAGATCCATTTATTTATATTCTTACAAAACCAATTATTTGGAATTGTATTTTAATAGCATAAGACTTATAGTAAAGACATTGTATAGCAAACCTGCTTTTGTACTGTGGGGTACATAGTCATCCCAGAGAATCAGTGTTAGTGAGAATGATGTTCACTGAGGGCTCTGAAAATTTGGCCTTGTGTCAGATTTAAGGTACAAATTTACTAAATATGGACTGATTGGAGCAAGGCTTCAGGTTTTGAGTCTTTTACACATTTTGACCCCATTGTCACTATATTTATCTACTTGTAAAATCTGAAATTTACTAGAGTTTTATCCTGCCTGATTTTATTTACAGTTTTTTTTTTTCATTTTTGTCTATTTTTTAATGAATACATAACTTATACTTGACCACAATTATTTTTTTCTCTTAACCCATTGTATTCAAAGAACACTTCAACTTTAAGGTTCATAATTAATTTCCATAACATGGTTAGTTCAATAAAAATTCAGACGACACCCAAGCAGTCATCCTCTGGAACTCACCTGATAAAATATTTCAGATCCAGGAGAGTTGTTTTGCATCGATTGTTTTTTTAATCTTGAGATCTCTCAGGTACAATGGGTTAATGAATTAGCTGTAATGGTGTAGATGATGATTATGATTCTGAGAAGAGGATGGTAATAATAAAGATGATGATGATGATGTTGTTGTTAATGTGTTGGGCTGAGGTCATCTTTCTCCTGTGATTAGGCTCCGGTGATGCCTAACGGCAAAAATGGACATGTTACGACAGAGTTGGAAGTTTGAGTTAAAGGAAAGAAAAATAGTAATTTTCACTTGGAAGATGAAAGAAATTCTAAAAAGAAAAAAGCAAATAATCAATATTTCATTGACAATAAAGTAAGGCGAATTCAATATACAACATCATCCAAAGAAAATCTGAGCATAAATTTGTTTTACAAAAATAAAAACTAAAGCTATTGAAAATTTATTCTTACAAAACTTTTAAGACTTCCATAACTTGAAAAAGATAAAAAAAATAAAATTTGAATTAAAACAGTGTTTAACCTTTAACATTCGGGAGGTGATTTTGTTTGCAAAGTAAAAATTTTATCCTGCCACTGAAAGTGACTCAGATAAGTGAACGATAGCATGTTTGAATTTTGAAGTTGTGAAAATGACTGAAATTAAGTAGTGCATTAGAGGAGCCTTGAAAAACAATGAAGTCGAAAGGAAAGTACTAAATAATGCAGAGTGTTAAAGATTAAGAAAAATCCAGGAATATATTATGTTCAAGAAACAGATCCAGTTTATAATGAATTTGAGAAGGAAAAGAAGAATAAAGATTTATAATCTGGAAATAAAACTGCAAGCAATATCTTTATATGGGAATTATTAGGTTGGTGCAAAAATAATGACGTATTAATGTCGTTTTTTGACGTTAAAAAATACGTCAAAAAACAACATTATTACGTCATTAGTTTTGCACCAACCTAATATATTATCCATTTTGTTAAATTGCACAATTAAAGAGATGAAAAATGATTACATACAAACTTGTATTTTGTAATCTCCTATGTATTAGAATTTTTTTTTTTATCAAAGGATCTCAACAATATGAAACTACATCTAATCAATTAACTTCTGTTTCGTTTTCACTTTTATGAGTGGTTATGTTAAAATTTCTTCAAATGTAAAATAAGAGATTAAATTTTTTATAATGCATCTTTAATAAGTTCATGACAAAAATGACATGATGTTATTTAAAATCTTAAACTTATGATTTTTATCAATATTTTTTTCTTTCTTTAAACCTGAGTTGTAGAATGAGCTTTGATTTATATTTTTAATATTTATTTTATATATACAATTTATCAAAAAGTTCTCTAAAAGTATAATTCATTACTCCTGAAAGAAAATTGAATTTTGTTAGTATTTTTTCTTTCTCTAATAGATGATTTATTAATTTACTTCCTCTTAATATCCACCATATTGTTAAAATATTGATTTTATTCTATTATTGTATAGAATGATCTACACCACTTATTACTATTGATAATTTTTTGTTTAGCACCCTACCTCTGCTAATCTGTTCTAAGAATCTTTTAAAAGATAATTCTGATCCCTTATTTTATCTTGTTTATTTTTACCAATTTTTTTTACTTTTGTTCCCCAATCCGATAACACCTTAAGCCATGTCTGCTTAGTTTTACTTTCTATCTGACTCTAGATCTTGGAATGAAAATAATTTTCTTTTTTCTTGGTAAATTAATTAATACTTATATTGTTACGGTATCTCACAGCTGTTTGATTCTTTTAAATGAACTTCAGAAACCTGTCTAAATGTGTCCCATACATTAACTACAACAGTGTTTTAAAAAGAAAATAATAATGGTAGCTCTGAGCCATATCTTTTAAAATACTGTACATTTTTTTGCATAAAAAAGAAAGAAAATGGGCCAAGTTAAATGAATAAAGTTATATCAAAATAAATAAAACAGAAAAGAATATTTTAATATCAAACAAAAGAAAAAAAAACAAAAATGATGAAATAAAACTCTTTGGCCATTTTCACCATTTTTTGACATCATTTCCAACTGCACGTTCTAATAAAACAAAGCCTTTTATACCTGGCTTCATATACCAAAATAACTTTCAGCAACAATAAAAGACTGTAAGAGGTTATAAAGAGCAAAAAGATTTAATATACAGACAAATCTTAATTTTTATTTGAGGTCAGGTGATAAAAAAATTTGTTAACCCTTTTCACAATGTCGTGCAGTTTTTTTGTTTTTTTTTAACACTGGGTGAATACAAGTACATATACCCATAATCTCCTTCATTTGACCCTCCCCCCATGACTACCACTAACCTTACCCTTTTCTTACCCTATGTTTTCTGTACCAATTTCCTACCGACTTCACTGGCTGGCCATATTTTTTTCAGGAAAGCCAAATATTTTGTTTTTTTTAAATGTTTTTTTTTCTTTTGGCTCTTGGCTAAAATTAACAGACTTATTTATATATATATATATATATATATATATATATATATATATATATATATATGTTACTGCAAGCATTATTTTTAATGGATACCCATATTATAGTAGAAGCCCCGTTTTTAAATAGTGTGTATTACATCTACCAGTCTGCGTACTAGAGAAAACAGTGAGATAATTTTTTTTCCATATTAACCCTAACCTGGCCTGTTCTCCTGAGAAAATTTAACAAAGAAAAAATATTATCTGGCAATTTTCTCTAGGACACAGAC
>OZ010575.1:75278208-75318208 GCA_963932145.1 Acanthosepion lycidas | reverse complement strand
ATATGACAAACATATTGATACTTTTTAAATACACAGAAAACACTATTTACATATTATTCCCATACATATATTCATATATATAAAATATAAATCTGCACCTATTTACACACTCACATATTCTTATCATCCATATAAAGAAATATTTAGACATTGATACAGCTATCCCAATTGACAACAGACACTGATACAATGAAATAAAAAACCTTTTCTCATTTTTTTTATCTAGCCTCATATTTTGAATAGGCTTGTTATAAAATTTTCAACATTATAATCTAAACATCCTGCAAAATATAAAATAAATGACAGGAAAATAAGAAATAATTGTTGTATTACAATAGAAATAAACTCATTATTTATTGAAGAGTTTGATCAAAAAGATTAGAAATAACCATCTTTGAAAGGATGTTCTCATATATCAACATATGGGCACATGGCCGAGTGGTTAGAACATTCGCTTTCTGGCCATGAAACCAAGGTTCGAATCTCACCATGGTCGATTTGTCGGGAAGGAGATTTCCTGATATTATTGGTCTGAAGTGGGGTCGATCACAGCATGTGGCACCTTTGGAAAGTGCCTGAAAAACCATACCACGGGTTGACCCAAGCCTTGTGATTGAAACTGGGTAGACAGAACACTTGGGGCCGTCAATAGCTGTGCTAGCACAAACTCACAAGTCATTGTGACCGAGGGTTTGAGTGTGCTGGCGTTGTTCAGATTGTTGATCATTCTAGATAACACACTCTTTTCCAGAAAACTGTAACCAAGGTCTGCTCAGCATAGTTGCAGTATAAACCACAGGTTTGGCTCTGTGGGTGTTAAACAAACACAAATGTCCCTGAGTGAGTGTCTGCCGCCCTAGTAGACAGGTATCTTTGAATACAACTGGCCAGCTATTATTATTATATATCAACACAGATTTTCTGTTTGTGAGCTCAAAATGATTTAAGATTGTTGAAATATTTGTAACTAAGTGTATTCTGATTATGAGGCTGAGTAAAAATAAAAGCTTTATAAACATTACTACTGATTTATAGTGACTTTATATTTTAATTCATTTTCTAAATTTTTTAAAATCATCATATATGCCAAATTTGAATTGAAAAAAACAAAACAAAAAAAAAAAAACAGTTTTTGCTGCTAAAATTGTAATTGTGAACCAGCCATTTAGAAACTGAAAATGCTTATGTGTTGCTTATATGAAACGTTCCGCTTTGCTATTTAAGCCCTTCAGATTACATTTTTGCCAGAACTTCATATAACAAAATATTTCCTCTACACCCCATACATCTTTTCAGAAAAATTACCAAAATATAGATAAGTGTTAAAGAGTTTGTTATCTTGGAATTCTTTTATAGTTTTTTTTCACATAATAGATTTTTTCATGTGTTCATGTCTCAAAATAATCTTTTGAAAATATTTCACAATAATAACAGCTACTTACTTAAAAACAAACAAAAAACAGAAAATTGTCACTAAGTCTCTAAAGCTATTGAATTCTATTTAAACTTTTTGTTACAACCCAAGCACAATACATTCACCATAATACTGTGTACATATTTCAAGCGATAAAAATCTTGTGCTTTTTCACTGAATTTTTTAGAATTTGAATTGTTTTTTGTTTTGTTTTTTATTTAATGAAGGAAAAGAGTAAAAGAAACAAAAGAATGTAACATGAGACAAAAGAGTTGGAAATGATTGAAAGTGTGGAAGATAATGGATTTTCTGATTGTTTCATTGTGTTAAAAACCATTTCCATCCAACAATTTGAATACAAAGAAATTGAAGATAATTCCAAAACACATACTTATTGGTAATCAATATTTGATTAACAAACAAGAGAAGCAAATTTTAATATTTCAATAATTATTTTGAATTATAAAGATGAAGGGAAATAAACATTCAATCTGAATCTATTTCATTTCTTGTTTGTTAATCAATTGTTCTTACCTGCCAGGATTTTTCTCAAAATTATTTTCATTCTCTTTCACTATATTATCTCTTCTGTTTTTTTTTTTCTCTCACTAGTGGAATAGTTTCCATAATGGGAGCAAAATATATTTTGCTTAGAAGCAAGAGGATTTTTTTTTAAATTATTTTTTATTATAATTGATAACATTTGAGAAGATGTTTTGTTTAACAACAGATATTTTGGAGATATGAAATGAATCAAAAATTAGCATTAAAATGATCTTTTGGAGCCATATTGTTATTAATGAAGAATCTCTGTTGGATCTTTGTAATGTTTTTTTTTTTTTTTTATACATTAAATTTCAAATCTGTGTTACCTGGGCAGCATTGTTTGTCAAAAGTAAAATAAAAAAAACAAACACTTTTTTTCCACAGTCACATCTGTTACATTACATATTTACCTAGACAGTTTTTTTTAATAAAATGTTTTAATTAGTATTAAAACTGCCAGAAATTTTAAAATCTCATATAAGATTTGAAAATAGAATTTATGTCATACAGGAGCATACACAATCATTTACAAAACAACATATATTTGAGTGTACAAATTTGTATTTTATATATATATATATATATATATATTGCTGAAACTTCCTGACAAGTGGACCAAACAATTACAAAAAGTTTAATCTATGGAACTCTAAAGTCAGGGTGCTGAATATAACATCAATCAGCTAAGTGACACATTTTATATTTGTGTTAATCATATATATATATATATATATATATATATAGTCATTTGAAGATATGGATTAAATCCAATAAGAGCCTAAACAAAGTTAAATAAAAACAGGTATGAAAATATTTATAAATTTAATGTTTCAATATTTAACTTCATCTGAAAAAAAAAATTCTAAATAGGAAAACATTAAATTTATAAAGGCTTTCCTACTTGTTTCTTATTTAATCATATATATATATATATATATACACACATAACTTTTACAAAGGCAACATTTTAAGAATATAAATATCAAACCATTTAAGTTTAGTGTTATCATGTTATAACACTTATATTTTAAATATTATCTCATGATAACATTTTGTAGCAGAGAACAAGTTTGAAATTTGTTTGTAATCTCACAATTGTTCTCTATTCAGTGTATATAAATATATCTGCTATAACAATTGATAGATTTATCTAACCCAGATAACTGGCATGTTTACAAAACTTAAATTCAGTTCTAAGATAAGCCAAAACTTTTCCTTATCTTATATATATATATATATATATATATATATATATATATATATATATATTATATATATCCTTACACCAATGTTTATTGCGCATAAAAGTAAATTAACAAAAAATATAAGCAGTAAATTGCTGATACCTACTGAAGAGTGCATGGACAGGTCTGTCTACAGAACTCTGGAATCAGGATGCTGAAGGTAAAATCAATCAGCTAAGTGACAAACTTTATTCACATTAATCCTATATAAGCTATGTTTATGCAACTATATGTTTGAGTAAGACTATACACTTATATAAATACATTCATGCATAAATCTACATACACACATACATATATATATATATATATATATACATACACACACACACACACACACACATTCTTACTCAGACACATAAGCATATCTAACATTTGTTTAAGCAACTATCTGTGTATGTTTCAGTAAGAATGTAGAGATTATATGTACGAGTCATATATTTGGTTTGAATATATATAACACTTTCTTACTCAAATATATACACATATAATATAGCTTTATATATATATATATATATATATATATATATAATCCCTCCATAATTACTCAAGCATATATACATATAGTTATATAAACACAAGTTAAATATAAGTATATATATATATATATAAAAGACAACTTTTTTCCTTTTGTTTTTTATTCATATTATCTTTCCAGATCAGATTTTATTCATATATATATATATATATATATATATAGTTTAAATATATTTAAACATATAAAGAAACCCCTATTTTTTCTGTAGCCTACTTTTTCACATTGAAAATCTTCAAAATCAAACCTGTAAACTTCAAACAAATATGTCTCACCCACCATGTAACATTTTTTTTCTCATTCCTAAACTTTTCCCCATTTTGCTTTTTTGCCTCTCTTTGGGGAAAAAAAAAAAAATAACACAAACAAAGAACCCTATTGTTGGAAATTTTTACTTTTTTTCTGACAAAAAAGAAAAGCAAAAAAAAACAAAAAAACAAGTAACTGAAAGCAAATTAAAAGTGGAATTACCAAATTCATGAACCAATGATGTGCTCCTCCTGTTTGGTAAATATCTTTTGTCCGTCTCGCAATAGTTACTGTAGCTGCAGTGCTCCCTATTCTTTTGTGTGTGTATGTGTGTGTGTGTGCTTGTATGTATGTGTGTGTGTGTATGTCTGATATTTAGTCAAAAAATTGGCTGGAAATGTATTTCATAAACAAAATAAATGTTTATCTGGAAAAAAAAAATCTAGTTTATTTTCTTTCTTGTTTTCATCTCTTTTTTTATTTATTTATTTTTTAAAGACATTCTTTTAGTAGCTTGTAGAACAATTCAAACTGTGGGTAAATAACTGCATGAAGTGGTGTGATAAATACATGGGTGAATAATATTTATTTTTATGGGCAAAAGTCTTTGACCATTTTAAATTATTGTAAATTTCCAATAAATGCCATATTATAAGTGTATATTTTTTATTATAGATTAAATTTTAACCAATTTTCTTCAACCATCACTTTATTACACCCAAAATTTCACTGGTTTTATTGTATATATACACACACACATATATATATATATAACATTGTGAATATGATGATAAAGATGAGGGCAACAGTCCAAACAATGTAAATAGTTCCATCTTTGTTTTACCAGAGAATGTAATCTTATTTCAAGCATCTACATTACATCGTTGGCACCACTTTGACCAAACTTAATGTTTAAAGCTGGTTTCTTAATTGAAATGAATCTTTTCAGTCCATATTCTTGAAGGATGCACTTATTTACTGACACCAAACTGATCAAGTCACACTCATCTATCAGTCTTCTTTCACTGAACCTTTTGCTGATCTGATCAATCTCTGTACTATCTTATGCTGCATCTTTCAAAGGTGACCATGGTTTAGTCAATTCTAAAGACTTCCAGTATTTTGAGACTTTGAGAGGATTTCTGAAATGTCACTTCTTGACATTCCAAGTTCCTTCGTGATAGCTTACTACTTAATATTTTTGGCCATCTTAATCCTGGTTGCTTTGGAAATGTTTGCCTTGATTTCACGTAAGAATGCAGAAATTCATGTCAGAATTTACTTTATATGTAGATGGCTGAAAAATTTGGCACAGTTAGTTTTGGGTATTGTCTCACATCTACATGCCTTCAGAACCCCTGCTAAAGAATATAATAATTAGATGTGAAAATGACTCACACATGGACAAAGTTTCACATCTAGACAGTGCAATAAAAACATTCATTTATAAGATGGCTATTATTAGAAATTTAAATTAGTTTAAAATGGCCAAAGACTTTTGTTTTGTACTGTATATGCTAGTTTACCTGTGCTGTGAAATATGATGACAATAAATTTTTGTTAAATCCTTACTATTTATTAGAAGCTTTTTTCGAATTTTCAAATATATTTTTTATAATTTTTATTGTGATATTATAGTTTTTCAGAGTCCATTTTTTCTCTTCCAGGTTTTATATAAATCTTTGAACAATCTTGCGTCACCAGCGGAATTGAGATAAATACTGGAGAAGAATATATTTATAAATGTTCTATCACTGATATTGATTTCTCTACATATCTACATAGAGAAAATAATAAATATAAGAAAATGATGAAAAAGGAGAAATGGTCATGACATTTGCCACATAAACTCAGGCACACACACACATAAAAAATGACTAAAAATATCAACTTAACACCAATAAAAGCTTTCAACTAGTGCATAAATGAATTACATCAAACTTAGTATAAAGATACTGAAAACTGAGGAAAATGGCAGTCTTTTGCTGAAACCTCTTGACAAGTGGACTGAACAATTACAAAAATAATTTGTTTATAAAACTCTGGAGTTGAAGTTTTGATGTATTATAGTTAATTTATTGTAATAACATTGGAACAATATCTTTTTGATAACAATAACCACTGAAAGAATTTACTTTCAGTATTATTAAATTAATTGTTATGAATGACTTTACATTATAAAAATGAATTCAAATTTTCCTGACTCATTTTTTACTTCATTTTTAATTGATTTTAAATAAAAAGTTTGGGACCAACTGATTTTGATTACAATAATAACTAAAAATATAATCTAAAAACATTATCATCCATGATTAGAATAAATATCTTCCTCACATATATATATATATATGTATATATATTCGTCCACCACAAGGAAAGTTGGCTCCCTGTGCCATGCCAGGAAATTTTTCTCCCCTGAATCGATCCTCCAGATCTACAAATCAACAATTCGCCCTTGCATGGAGTATTGCTGCCATATATGGTCTGGTGCCCCTTCTGTTTGCCTCGGGGTTCTTGATAGGCTCCAGAGGCGGATATGCAATATAATTGGCCCTGATCTGGCATCTCGTCTACAGTCACTCACTCTCACAGACACGCCGTCGCCTCTCTCTGTCTTTTTTACAAATACTTTCATGGCAATTGCTCCGAGGAGCTGCATTTGCCGGTTCCCAGACTTCATGAGTTCAAGCGCCCTATGAGGCTGGCATCTCGCTCTCACCCTTTCACTGTTGAAAATACTAAATGCAGCCATTTCTTCTACTCCAATAGCTTCATGTCTCGCACCTCTTGCCTGTGGAACTCCCTTCCCTATTCCTGTTTCCCTGAGAGCTATAATCTCCAACTATTCATATGTAATGTCAATCAACATCTCCAGTTGCCTTGATCTATACCCTATCCTTCTCCTCATCCTTTCCTCTATCACTCCTATCTGATCTTGCTTCAAATCTTCTGTAACCCCTTGCATCCTAGTGGCTTCTCGCCTTGCTTGGGGTGAAATGCTTAAAAAAAAAAAAAAAATATATATATATATATATATATATAGTTGTATATTTAGGCAGCAATCCTTCCTTTATGCATCTTCCATTAAAAACGACAGACAAGGTACTACGGTTAAGCTTTTTATTTAATTTTTCTTGAGTTCGAACAAGAGCTTTCTTTTCTGGACAAAGGGTGTGTAAGAACTGTCCAAATGTTTTATATTTCCAAGCGCTTTCAGCTATACCTTTAGCCATTATCAAGGATGATTTGATTTTTCAGCTTAATTGAGTGGTACCTTGTCTGTCATTTTTAATGAAATATATATATATATATATATATATATGGGATTACTACAAATATAAAATTGGTCATTTTAGCTGATTAAAGTTATATTTAGCACATCTAGTCTGGAGTTTCGTAGACAAATTTTTGTGTAATTGTTCAGTACACTTGTCAGGAGATATATTGCACAAAATTTTCCATATTTATAGATCGGGGGAAAAACAATTTATATATAAACCCAGCCAACCATAATTAATACCCTAAAAATACAGGAAAAAAAAATCGCTTTACCATTTAAGCACTAGTTTATGTATTAATAACCAATGCACAGACACAAGTGTTCATGTGTTTGTATGCACACATTTGTATACATATATGCGTATGACAAAATGGAAAAAGCTTTCCTGCAATGCGTTTCATCCTTTAGGACTACAATGGACTAAATTTGTTTACGTTGTTGCAGCTACACATGTGCACAAACAAGGGATGCTAAGAATTTTAAATTTTAAAATATTTTTTTTTATTCTAGCTGATGTCATTTAGATTCTTTTTATTTTTCCTTCCATCACTTTTGTTAGGAGATATCCAACACCGTAATAGAAGTTCTGACAGGAATGGTGAAATGTTGTAAGAGCCTGGATGCAAATTTACTGTAGATGACAAGAAGGCTCTCTCTAGACATTTACATCAGAGTGCATTGTTTTCTCCTTTGATCAGAGTAGTATTTTTTATGTCAAAATTGTGGTCAGTCTCATTATGGTGAGCAACCAATGCATTTGATGTATTATTTTGTAAAATGTCCATTTTTGTATTCATACAAATCTTTTATTTAGATTCCTTGCTCGATTACCTTTAATAATTATCACAAAAAATATATACAAGGACAAAATGCATCACAAGAAACCTTTTTCCACTTTGTGATACGTTTTACCCTATATTGTTCTTGATATATAAAAATATATATTGTTATCTCATACATATCTGTATGCACACATGTGTGTATCTATATACGTATATGCATGTATATGTGAATGTATGAATATAAATTCAAATAATAAAAATTTAATTATAAACCTAACCTCCTACAATTAATACCAAAATAGTACTTAAGATATCACCAAATCAGGTGAGAAAATGAAATAATGGCCAAGTGAAGACAGTTATTAATATTTACTTTATTATTTAAGCATTAAAATTAATCATTGATATAAATAATGAAAAACAATTTTCCTAACTCAAGAAAATATTAGAACGCTCAAAAATTAAAAACGACAGCCTGTGTAGAAAAATCGGAAACCAAATAGCAACAATCGAAATAAAAAGGGAAAAAAGAGAAAATGAGTAAATGTAAAATAGAAAAAAAAACAGATGAAAAGGACAAATAATCTTGACATTCTACACGTATATACATTCACCCAAATAAAAAGGGGAGAAAATGAGTAAATGTAAAATAGAAAAAAAACAGATGAAAAGGACAAATAATCTTGACATTCTACACGTACATACATTCTTCCAAATAAAAAGGGGAGAAATGAGTAAATGTAAAATAGAAAAAAAAACAGATGAAAAGGACAAATAATCTTGACATTCTACACGTATATACATTCACCCAAATAAAAAGGGGAGAAAATGAGTAAATGTAAAATAGAAAAAAAAACAGATGAAAAGGACAAATAATCTTGACATTCTACACGTATATACATTCACCCAAATGGGCGCGAATACACACATACACACACAATGAAAAAAATTGTATAGATGATAAGCGCGTATAAAAAAGCAAAAATCGAGAAGTATAAGCAGTCAGTTGCTGATACCCTCGACGTGCGGAAGGACATGTCCGTTTATGAAACTCTGAAGTCGGGATGCTGAAGGTAGCGTCAATTAGCTAAGTGACAAACCTTTTACTTGTATTATTTCCGTTGCTTAGAATATGAATATTTTGTTTCAAAGAAGATAAAAGTTCCCCATAAAACAATTGGTTGAAACAAATTACCGTAGAAATCAATACAAGTTTGAAATTAACCTGACTGTCATCGTTATGAATAAAAATCATATAATAAACCTGAGCAATTTGAATTACTAATTTTATAATGTTCATCACCATAGAATGAATCTAATCTCGCTTGTTATAAATATATATATATGTGTGAGTGTGAGAGAGAGAGAGAGATACACAAGGAGCTATTGAAAGTTTGTTTTGCCGACCAAGAAACACTTGTAAAAATCTAAAGATTGGCAAATTTTGGGAACTAGGTTTGTATAAATGTATATGTGGGGGGAGGGGGGTAGATATAAATAAATGAAGATGTCATAGGTGATTTGCTTCAATCTCTCAAGAATGAAAGAGAAAAACTTTCTTGAAATCAAATACTTGGGTCCTTCAAAGCAAGACACTAGAGATTTGATCTCTGCTCCTCCTTAAAGAGATCTTGTGTCATATTTCTTATGGAATCTTTTTAATAGCACAAGAGCTAAAATGGAGTTTAAGTAAATAATTCTGAATATGTATATATCTGAGAAAGTATTAAATCTGTTACTTAGAATAAGATAAGGAAACGAAGTAATGGCCAAGTGAAGACATATATATATATAAATATTCACTTTATCATTTAAGCATTAAAATTAAACATTGATGTAAAAAATGAAAAAAAATTTTCCTGTCATAGGTTAGGACCAAGGAAGAACAATACGAACACGATAGAAATAACGAAGGTGTATTACATGAAATAATAATACAAGATGCAGAAGATGTTAGTATGACTCTCAATCTGGTTTGGAGTGAACTACTATTGGCTTGACTCGATTCGACCCTCTCTCTTGAGAGGCGTAGTATACATAGTGTTAGGAAGAGTTCATTCTGTAGTTATAGGTAAGGACCGATGACACTAACTCAAGAAAAGATTAGAATGCTCAAAAATTAAAAACGACTGCCTGTGTAGAAAAATATGGAAGCCAAATAACAACAATTGAAAGAAAAGGGAAAAAGAAGAAAAAAAAAGAGAAGAGGTTAAAGAGTGAGTGTAAAGTGGTGGGGGAGTGACGAAAAAGGACAAATAATCATAACATTCGACACGTATGCACATCTGTGTAGAGGAGTGCAAGTACAGAAATGCATACTATGAAAAAAAAGAAACTAGCACCAATGATAAGCATATATAAGAAAGAAAAATCAAGAAGTATAAGCAGTCAGTTGCTGATACTCCCAGATGAGTGGACAGACGGAAACTCTGGAATCAGTGACAAACCTTTTACTTGTGTTAATTCTAGAGATAATATGGATATACAAAACAACACCACATGGTGACAGTCAGTTTCAAGCTTCAGTGCAATCTTCAGACCATGTGCCGATAGCTTAAGGGTAAGAGTTTCTGACTGATGTCAAATCAGTTGAGTTTCAATCCTGGCTTGAAGCAATTGGAATGTCTAGTCACACTGATGAGCTGTGATACCGTGAAACAGTCTGTCTGTGGATGACTACACACGCACACATTATATATATATATGAATAAGAGAAAATGATATATAAATTTTTATATACCAGAACAATGTTAAGAAATCTGAAAGAAAAAGAAAGAAATCATTAGATGCTTAAACTCAATTCACATTTAAAATTGGTCCAAGTTATTGGAACACCCTATATATATATATATATATATATATATATATATATATATATATATCTTGAAAATGTTACCAACATTGGTTGCTTAATGCTAATCTTATTATGAAAATATTGATTTTTATTTTTAATCATTTTAATCCCAAGCAAGGCTATAAAAGAAGAACAAATTACAAGGAGATACTGAGAGTGAAAGGATCTGAGAAAAGGGAATAAAAGAACAGCATTCAAGGAGACAGAAAATTACAATTCATGTTGCATTTAAATCTTTGAAAATTGTAATTGACAGGAAAGCAAGAAGAAAGTTTCACAATCCATAAGTGCAAGTGAAGAAACTATTAACATAGAACCTATGGTTACAACTAGCAATTTCAACAGTGAAAGTATAAAAACTAGTTGCCAATTTAGTATTGCACTTACATTCATAAAAGATATAAAGAGAACCTATATTACAGTGGTAGGAAAGTGACTGAAGCCAGGTCAGGACCAGTAATATTGCAGATGCTTCTTTCGATTTTGTCAAGAATCTCTAGATAAACGACAGAAGCAGCAAACTAGATGTGGCAGCAATATTCAATGCACAAAAAAATGGTAGAGTTGTAAGTGTGCAAGATAGATTCTGGCAAGAAAATTTGTCTAGCACGAAATAGGGAACCATATTTCCTAGCAGCAGATCTAGTAACTAACTCAATATAGTTGTTCCACTTCATATCATTGGAAAATGTGAAACTGAGAAGACACAATGACTTATTCTCCTGGAGGTTAGCAATAGCCATGCTGATGGAAAGTAAAAGAGGTTGTCTAAGATGATTTAAAAAAAAAAAAAAAGGTTTTGTTTTGGAGGCATTAAAATTAACAAGCCATTTCTTGCCTCAGTTAACAACAGATTTATTTTCAAGATCAGCTGTCAATTTGACTTTATTGAACCTTTCAGACTTACCATATTTGCTGGCATCAATTTTTTCTTTTTCTGAAATAAATTACGAAAATGCCGCACAAATGTTAGGGTTTTTGTAGGCCTATGCTAACCCCAGAGAAAGGTTATCTATGCCAGACAGTAAAATGAATTCCTGAATATTATGCTAATTTTCAAGACCTATTTCAGAAAAAAAAAACTGCCAGCAAATACGGTACTTTTAAGACAGGAGTAAATAGTTGAGTTGTCAGCATAGATACCAAATTGGGAACTGATAACAATTGGAAGATTGTTGAAAATAAGAATCAAAGTAAATCCAAGGATAGAAACTTGGTGATCATCTGCATTAATGCAAAATGATCTAAACGAGTGGCCATTCAAGACAACATTCATTATACTGTTGGAATGCTAATGTTTTAACCACTTGAGCATGCACTCATGTTCTTTTATTAATATGACACTATCAGATCTAGTCTCTCCAAATAGTTATGACCTATCTATCAATAAGGTATTCCCAGCAAACAAATCAAATCTTTTTATTCTGTTTTTCTTTTATTCTACTCTGCATACATAAACTTTTATCACAAATACAGCCTGCATCTAGAAACATTGATCACAGTACTTTATTTTACATATTTAATTTATAACTGACAATTTTGATTGAAAGAAAAATTTCCCTGATATAAACACTAAAAATTGTGTTTACAATAAATAATGGATTACACAAATTATACATACATTATACATACATTATTATCAAATACAAAACTGTTTATAGAAAAAAAAATAATATAATAATTAAACACTAGCAGTTTGTAGCTTTATTATTAATAAAAGTATCAATTTTATTAAAACTGGAATTTGATTAAAAACAGACACTTAACAGCTTTTTGTTGTCAATATTTCATTCTTTTATTTCTTAATCATAATCACAGAATCAGAAGCAATTTAATAAATTTTTGCATATAATTTAGAAAATGTTTGCACAGGTCATGATACAAAATAATCTTTTCATGAGATAGATAAAACATTAATTGAAAAGTAAGCCTTGTTTGTATGATCAGTAATGTAATTCTTTATAAATATATTTTATATAGATTTGTAAGATTAACAACGTTAACCAGTTTTGCTAACTTTTAATGTGTTAATGTTGCCTAACTGGTGAAAAGTTTTAAGATATTGTGGTAAATAGAACCCTGTTTATTAATATAGAAAAAATATTCTGGATTAATAAAAGATTAGAATTAAGCTTTTGTTTTGTGAACAATCTAAAATCTGTTACAAGGAAATTATATTTTATTACAAAGACAAACCACTCAATATATAGATTTATATAGATTTTTTTTTTCATTCAAAATTATATCTAAAATTTAGATGTTTTTCATAAAAGAAAAATTTGAAATCAAAATATAGAATGCAATAGTAATATAATTTTAGTGTGTGTGTATATATGTATATGTATATATAGATATATTATAAAATGAACTAAACGTTATAGATACGTTTTTATAGATACAAATATTTAAGTAAATGCTCTGTTTATAATAAACAGAGTATTTACTTAAATATTTGTATCTATAAAAATAACATATAAACAGAAAATATATTAAAATATATATTTTAAAGAGAAAAGAGAAGCCACAAACGTTTTTGGTTATAATGTGGATTTTTTTAATATATATTATACTTTATTTCCCATATTTTTTTACTACACGTGTTTTGGTTCTTGTGACCTTTATCAGGTGAAGAATGGTTATTTCCACATATTATTTAAAGGAATTTGTTTTCTTATGTTTAACCATTATCTTACAAAAAATATGGAAAATAAAGCATAATATATATTTTAAAAATCCACATTATAACCAAAAACGTTTGTGGCTTCTCTTTTCTCTTTAAAATATACACCTTTTCTCTCACTGGAACAACTATAATTTCTCCCTTAATACATAGCTTAATACTATATTTTTGAATATTCAAAAATTTTAAATTGGTAATTTTCAATTTTATAGTAAAATTTAATATTAATTAGTTAGGGTTAGACTAAAATAGAAATTCTAACATTAAAGCATTAATTATTATAAACAAGGTTCGTTGTCAAGTTTTTTGAATTCTCATTTTCTTGTATTTTGATTGGTCATTGCAGCTTATGTAACTAGCGAGGGGTGTTTGATTGATTTGAACCTTTTAAAACCTTTTATTCTACTTTCAACACCATCACTTGATAAGACACCAGAAGTGTTGAAACAAAATGGCTATGTTTATAGTGATTTTATAACATATTTATGTTATAATTTTCAAATAAATAATTATATTTGCACTACTCTGTATTGAGCACTCTTTTAAGAATGATATTTTTTGGTTATTGGAATTTATTCCATATACACCAATCCTATACGTGTGTATGTATGTATGTATGTATATATATATATATATACACACACACACACACACACACACACATATATAAAGAAAATTATAATTAATTAAAAATGCAATATCATATAACATTACATCCACCAACATTATAATTAATGAAGAAATGTACAAATTTGTCCACTCAAAAAGGTATTTGTTGTATTAGATGAAAAATACAGATAGTAATTTTTTTGAAGGAACTAAGTTGCTGATAAGTAAATAATAATAGATGTATGAGGGTGGGCTGAAAAGTTCATAGACCCAACTATGAATTAGTGATACTAGAGCTATGAAATCTTGCATATATTAATTTCTTATTAGCTGCATTGTTTCTCTCCAAGTAAATTAACATCTGACTGTTCAAAGAAGGTTGTTCATCCTGTTGGTCAAAAAGCCATCAACAGCAGATATGGTCATCAACCATGAGATACTGTTTCCCAGCCAAGTCTTTTTTCATGTTGGGGAACAGATAATAGTCAATTCAGGAGAATAGGAAGGGTGATTAAACAATTCAAAGCCACAGTCACTTTCAGCAGCCATTGAAACCAAGGACTTGGAGTAGTGTCCTTGTGAAACAAGTCACCTTTTCTAAGTTTTCCTGTACATTTGTTCTTGATAGCCTTTTGTAACTACCTCAGCAAATTGGCATAATACTCTCCATCGATGGTGTGGCCCTTTTGAAGATAGTCAATAAACACAATGCCTCTTGCATCCCAAAAAACTGAGTCCATCACCTTCCCTGCATATAAGAAGGCCAAGGTCATCTTTGGAGCAGGTCAGTACGGTTCTTTCAACTGCATGGATTGTCTCTTTGTCTCTGGACCAAAATGATGAACCCAACACTCATCCTGGGTTAGGAAATATTTATGGAAACCAGATGGATCTGCCTCAAACAATGTCACATTTTCCTGTGATGTGATCAGCCTGGTGCACTTTTGATCAGGTGTCAGAAGACGTGGAACCCACCAAGCAGAAACCTTTGTCATGCCAAGTTCATTGTGCAGAATATTCTCAACTCTCTCATGGGATATGATGATAGCATTGGCTATTTGATTTATAGTCAGTCACCTGTCATCCATCACCATGTGGTGAAAATGATCAATGTTTTCTTTGGTGATGGCAGTTGTAAGATGTCCAGACATTGGATTATATTTAAGACTCTACTTATGCCTCCTAAATTCAGCTTCCCACTTTTGCACTGTTGATAAAGTTGGGGCATCATCCCCTAATGTATCAACCATATCAACATGATTGTCCTTGGGGGCTAAACCCTTTTTTCTGTAGATATTTGATAGTACCATAATGCCAAATTTTGTTCATTTTCAAGAGAAATTGCTACTTATTACATTTGAAGTTTTCTTTGAAGAGTCAGATATTGGTTTACCTGGAAAGAAATAATGCAGTTCTTAATAAGATTGGAAATTAATGCAAGCAAGATTTCACAGCTCTACTACCATTCCTTCATAGTTAGCCTATGAACTTTTCAGTCCACCCTCATAAGGTGTGAGTTTTAATCAGTTGTATTTAATAAGATATTAATATAATTAATACAAAATGGACAGTGAAAATTCAACTATGAATAAAATAAGCAGAAGTAAAGATGACTTTGAATATTTTTTTTCAGATATTTTCAGTATAAATCTCATGAAAATCCCAAACTGTCTTCCTTGCAAATATTTTGGACAAGTTTTTGTTGAATAAAAACTAATAAAAATAAATGAAAGAAAATGAGTTAAAACATATTTATAAGTATGAAATTGGGTCATCACAAACCAAGAAAATCTTAAGTTGTGTTCTGTAGCCACTAAACTTACAGGTAAATGGACACATAAAAGGATGCTTTGTAAGCAAAATCATGACAAAAATATCATACAAAAATACATTTACTTTATTTACAGTTTGCAGTTTGACTATCCTCATCAACATTTTGACTGTTGTGTCCACCAGCGAAAGATGAGAAAATTATTTTGATTGTAAATAATGTAAGTAATAATAACTCATCTCAGAAATTCAGACTGAAATTACTAAATTGGTATGGACCCAATATAACAAAGTAGGCTGATAATAACAACAAAGATGAGGACATTAGTTCAAATATATATAATTCAACTAATAACTCCTCAGAAATTCAGTCAAAAAATAACATTTATTTTTTAAATTCCTTTTAATGAAAGTTTAAGATAAATTACTGCATTTCTTTCCTACTTGCCCCCTCTTTTAACTGGCTAAATTTTGTAATGTAAATTACAAAAAGAATTAAAAATATAGATCACTTGTCTAACAGCTAAAGCTAAGTTACCAAATGTACAAATACCCATTTCTCTATTTGCCAATTATTTAAAATTATATAAATGTATGTTAGAACAGCATGTAAATGGCCATATGCACATATATATGTTGCACAGCCATTTAATTTGTATGTTGACAATACAACCACCACCTTATGCTGTAGACTGATTTGTCATTTATCCAGTCACAGTGCAATCAGTGTTCACATTCATGAATACAAGTAGTGTAAGGTAATGCTATTTCTCCAACTAGTATGTGTCAAATATTTGTTGATGATACATGTATACTTTGCCATGTTAGCAGTAAAGAAAGATTTCAGATTCTTACAGTCCTTAATATTAAAATAAAGAACTCAAAATTGAATATGATCTTTAAGAGGATGCTGGGATTTTAAATGTATTTTACAAGTCAAGGATATATTTTGCCCAAAGAACTTTATTTGCTTGTTGCCTTATATTATAATGTATAAATACTATTTTACTGATATTTAAAAAGTGAATTTTAATCTATTTCAATGGCAGTTTCATTCCCTAATCATTAACAGCTTAAATGTTGATCTTGGTTAAACATATAAGCAAAAGCACTACATTGAAAACTTTCAGTTCTTACATATACTGACCACTGATCTACATTCACTTAATTAAAATTTAAAACATTCCTTGTTTTTAATTAATCACATATTAATGAAGGACTGCTTCGTAAATACACATATATGCATGTGCAAGTCTATTTATACATGCATTTACCTATACAAAAAATTTCATTAAATATGAGTAATTGAATTCCCAAACAATAGCAATACTTCCCTGAGATGTTATTGCCCTCCAAAGGTCATGCTTAAAAAGTGTTTCCAAAAGATTCTGATTTTATTGTCAGGATTAAGAAGATAGTTTTTACAAATCTGAAATAGGTATTAGTTCTCAATCTCTACAATACATTTACTATTTTAATCTAATATTCAGAAAGCTGTTCAAGGATATGAGAAAAGGCTTTTCAATATAAAGGAATTTGAGTCCATCATAGTTAATGATATGTATATTTAGGCAGCATATCTTCATTCAAGCATGCTTGGTTGAATAATATAGATATATATTATGTCTATTTATTTTTATTTTAATCTTTTCAAATTCCCAGATATATTTCTTAGTACTGTTAAAAAACTGATTAAGAAAGATGCCTTAGTTTTGGCTATTTCTTTTCTTTTATTCATTTTGTTCCTTTACAGATACACTCTATTTGAAAATAATTTACACACACACACACACGCAGGATGCGATGGGTAAATTGTCACCATTTTATATTTTTAATTTTGTGCATGCGTGTTGTCTGCTTTTGATTTTGTCGCCTGCACAGTATAGTAGGGTCAGTTGGGCACTGTCCGTGAGAAAATGACACAATTCACCTCACCAGAAATTTGGAAATGGCATTCACATCAGAAATCCCAATACAAACATTTCAGAGTGTTTGGGTGTCAATCTGAGGACAGTGCAGAGGATTCAGAAAGAATTGGATGACATATACAGTCAACATCATGGTGTTTGGAGTGATCACCAGTGATGGCGATTCATCTTCCCACAGAGTCTCAGATTCAACTCAGTCCTACATCATGCTTTGATGAGGTAATGCTGTCCTGGGTCAAGAGGGAGGCTGCTAGAAGACCCTATGTCTGGCAATAGGACTCAGCACCATGCCACACAAGCAGGAGAACCACGTCATAGCAGTCAGCCATTTTCTGCAACCACATCACCCCTTACATCTGGCCAACGAACTCAACAGACAGCAACCCCCCTTGATTATTACTTGTGGGGCACAGTTAAGTGGGAGGCCAACAAGATTCTTTGCAATACCAAAGATCAAAGATGAACTGAAGGCAAGGATTATAGCAGCATTCACCAACTTAAACAAAGAGACCGTCCAGGAGAGTTGCAGGAGATTCTGAAGTCATCTGAAGGTTGTGGTTGAAGCCAATGGTGATTTTATTGAATAAATTTACTCTTTAGTATTTCAAGATATTTTTGTGTAAATATATCTGTTAAAATAAGATGTCAGTATTATTTTCATTTTTGCATAATTTAGACAATTTATTCATCGCATGCTGTATATATTATCAATCTGTAGACTATATTTGCTATTTTAATCTAATGTTCAGAAACTTGTTCAAGGATATGAGAAATGAATTTTCATTGTAAAGGAATTTGAGTCCATCATAGTTAATGATTATATATATATATATATAATATATATATATATATATATATATATATATAGTTTATGAAAAACTAGGTAATCCGTAAGGGTAAACCTAAGGAGGATAAAATCCAGAGAGCTCAATGTAAATCCAGAGCAAATAATTTAAATAAAAACAGACCACTTTAAGGTTCCATGTAATAAATTATTTCACTAGAGCCCTTTTAAAAGGACTGCGGATCATCAGACAAAAAATGAAAAGAAAATTTACACATTTTTGACGGGCCGTATTAAACATATGTAAATTGAGGAAGTGAGGGGGGAGAGAGACAGAAGACATGAGTGAGTTAGCAGATATTGACATATTTAAACGGTTAACTTAACGGAAGTTATATATTGAAATCGAAGGGGTAGAGAAGAAAAAAACTCATAGAGAGAAAAAGAGAGAAGGAAGTTAAGGGAGAAGAGAAGAGATGATGTCACTAATTTTCTTTGTAAAAAAAGCTAGAAACAGACGCTGTTATTTTGCTTTACTTTGAAAGTGTTATTTTGGGGGTTCATAAAGATTATAAAGTTCGATATAAATTTGAATGTCTCTAGACTGTCTACAAATAATTTAATTTGATTTGATGTTTGTTAGTGATTTAAATTTTTTAAATTTTGGGGATTTTCTATGAAACAGTCAAAATAATTTATTACATGAAACCTTAAAGTGGTCTGTTTTTATTTAAATTATATATATATATATATATATATATATATATATATATATATATATGCGTGCGTATGTGTGTGTATACATACATATACATATATATACACACACATATATATATATATATATAATATACATACATATATATATATATATACATGCATATATATATATATATATATATATATATATATATATATATAAACATATATACATACATATATGTACACATATATACATACATATATATACACACACACTATGTATGTATGCATACATACATACATATACACATTTTTCTAAAAGAATTAATGGATCCAACATTTATATTACTTCAAATGTTTTATAGCAGATACTCAGATTAAAAATGCTTATTTTTACTTTAAACATTATTATTACCCACACATATACACAGACACACACATACACATATACAGATAAACACGCGCACACACACATATATATATATATATATATACACACACACACCATATGTCCATTTACAAGGCAATTTTGAAAATTTCAATTGTGACATGTCTTGCTGATGGATTGACATTATCAAAAAAACTTGTCAAAATAGAAGTTTTCCAAATCTGTCTTATAGGTTTAGCATTCTGCTGGATTCTCAACTAAATGTTATTAAACATATAATTATATATATATATATATTATATATATAAATCACACAAATATTTCAAAAGTAATTTCTTTACTACATGTTTTTTGTCATTTTTATTTTTTGACAATACATATCACAAAAAACAAAGAATTTAATGGAACAAAGGCAAACTTGTTAAATTCTGCAAATAAAATATTCTTTGGTTTTAAGAATTTCAGTCTGTGTTTCTTAAGACAAAAATGGATAATCAGTTTCATTTATAATCAATAAGATTCTAATATTGTTTTCCATGATAGTGAAAATAACATTGATGATTATGGAGATGATTGTGTATTTACTGATCCCTTCACTTACTCCCAAGTCATCACTTTAAATATAAGTGATATATTTCAGGATTAGTTGTGGATAGTTTGGGATGTGTGAAATTTATTTGATTTTATTCAAGATTTTCAGGTTGTTTTTTATATATATATATATATATATATATATATATATATATATATATACAAACAAGGTTAACTTATTTTCTAAAAACTTTGGACTGATTTGTCCTTGTTCAACAACATAAATGAACCTTTTTTTTTTTCTCCCATTTTTCATATCTTGCAATATATGTCAATGAATATATCTATATAAGTTGTGCATTTGACAAGCTTTCATTTATTATGTCTATGACCATCTTCCTAGAATGCACTTCACTTCCTGACAGGGTCAAATGTTCATATAATGGGGCACATCAGCTTCCTGTTGGGGTTCAGCCTGTTCCTGTTCTTGCTCCTGTTGTTGGGGCACTTCAAGCACTGTACTTACTGTTGGGGAAGGTCCTTCTGTCTCTTCATTAGGGCCACCTCCGCCATCCCCAACTGTCGTTGCCGCTAGCACAGTAGTGCCACTGATACTATGCTGCTGGCGAGGAACACAACTCAACTTGCCACCATTTTTGTTGTTACGTTGATGACGTTCCAGGTGGTCCTTCCTTGCAAATGCATACCCGCATAGGTCGCAGCGGAATGGTCGCTCACCTGTATGAATCCGGTGGTGCACCTTCAAGTGTGATTTCTGGCTGAATGACTTTGAGCATACCTCACAGGTAAAGAGTTTCTCTCGAGTATGTGCTCTCTTGTGGCGGATCAAGTAACTGTTTTCAGCAAACGCTTTTCCACAAATGTCACAGCGGTAGGGCAACAGGGCAGCATGTATACGGTCATGGAGGCCTGCGTCTGTACGTTCAGTAAATGCCTTCCAGCAGGCCTTACAGTTGAAAGGGTTATCATTGTTAGTGTATGACGAGGGAGAAGAAGAGGAATAGTTACTTAAGCTGCCTCCCCCACCACCACCACCTCCTCCTCCTTCATCCCCACTCGCACACACATTACTTTCAGATACACCACTGTAGTGTGGTGTGTAATTGGATGTATTTTGGGGTAGAAGTGATTCCTCATGTGACCGGAAATGTCGAGTAAGGTCTCCATTCCGGGAAAATGCTGCTCCACATACATTACATTTGAATGGTTTTTCATTAGCGTAGATCTGTGATGCAGTTTGCTGATATCCTTGATTGCCTTGGTCATTTTGTTGAGCAGGTACTGATGTAATGACTCCGTGTGTCTTCATGTGACGAGTGAGATTACCATTTTGACTGAAGGCTGATCCACAAAGTTGGCATTTGAATGGTTTTATACCTGTGTGGATCACCTTGTGCTGTTTCAAGTGAGATTTCTGGGAGAACGATTTTCCACATGTCTCACAACGGAATGGCTTGTCAACACGGTGTGATAGCTTGTGGCGCTCAAGGTTATCATAACGTGTGAACCCCTTTCCACAGATATCACAACTATGAGAGCGTTCCATTGTTGAAATCACTTCAGACAGTTCAAAATTAGGAATAGTTGATGATGTAATCATTTGGTTCATGATGTGATAAAAAATTTTTTTCAAAAAAAGCCAAAATGGAAAATGCAAGAGAAAAATAAAAAATAAAGTAGAGACTTATTTAATGATTGTTTTGGCTGGTTTTTGTAAGCATAAAATAAAAAGATTATTTTTATTTTATTATTTTATGTAATCAAAATAATTAGAGATACTTACTGAGGTAAAAATAATAATAGTAACACATAAAGAATTATTGTAATAATAATAACAACAACAACAATAATAGTATATATTTATCCCATGGGATTATCACAGATTTTATAAGAACTAGAAGAAAAACTACAAGAAAAGAACTCTTGACTCTGATTAGAGTGTTTTATAGTATGCAACCCTTTACTCTAACCACTGGGCTACATCAACAAATTCAAATTGATAATAATATAATAAAATAATATTAAAAATGATAGTTTTGGAAATAATACTGTTTGGGTTAGAAATAGAAATAATCATAGTTACAATAATAATAATAATAATAATAGGAGTAATAAATTTTAGTAATATTTGCAGTAATAATAGAGTTATAATAAAATAAAATATTCTCAAAGTATTAGTCAAGTAAGAGTTGTTGAAATAAATAATACTTATTGTTTATGCAAAAATATCAAGATAATGGCCGTTTTTCTTACAATACAAATAATCACAGTTGTATACAAAAATAGTAGTCGTAATAGTTTGTTTTAATAATAGTAACAGAACATCAATTATTAGCAAAGAAGCCGCCAGTTATTCTAGCATGATTAATATATGAATGAACGCCTGCCAGTTTGGTGGGCAGAAAGTATCTTATTAGCTCAAGGGAGATAATTTAATACTAAATGTTAGCAGAAACTCTATATATATATATACATATATATATATATATATATATATATGACATATTTATTTAAAAATGTTACTCTAAACAATTAAATTTAAAGATAATTTACTTGTGGTTTTGTTTAAATCATAAAAAGTTATTGCTGATTATAGGAAATTTTAATAATCTTTAACCATAAAACCATTATATTATCTTACTAATTACTATAAGTATGATAATAGCAGAAGTATTCATTCTTATAAGACTAATGACGGAAATGATGTTGATGATGTTTAAAGTAGAAAAGTAAGTAAATCATATATCATCAGTAATTTGAACTACCAACAATTATGATTAGTAGTTATAATAATAATAATAATAATAATAATAATAACTACTAATTTACTAGTAGTAATAAATTAGAATAAAATATAGCACTGGGTGGATTCATAGTAGCTCTAATAAATTTCATTAGTACTAATAATACTTATAGATACATACATTTTAGTAAAAGCAGCACCAGTAATAAAAATTGACTGTTGTACTGATGACTGTATTAACGTTCATAGTAACTTTAATGACAATAATTATGATCTTAGATGGATTTTATTTTTTTAATCAATTCATTCCAATCAAAGTGATAATGCTTGTAAGATGCAAGGGGCTACTGGGAGTGAAAGAGAATGAAAAGACTTTAGAAGGAACTAGAAACCTAATCCTAAACAGGGAACAAGGGATAAACCTTTACTCCTGTTCAAAAGACTGGGGAGAAGTGTGAACCGGGCAATAGGCAAACCTAACTACTCCTACTGAGGAAAAATAAATAGTAAATGAAATTTTATAAATCAAGTGGAGATGTTAGAAGTATAGAGTTCAAGTAGACTTTAGAAGGAATCAGAAACCTAATCCTAAACAGAAAACAAGAGATAAACCTTTACTCATGTTCAAAAGACTTTGGTGGAGTGTAAACCAAACAATAGACAAATCTAATTATATTGAAAATAATTTTAACAATTGGAGATGTAGATATTTGAGTAATAATGATTAAAAACAGTAATTGTTTATATTGATCAACAGTAGCTGTAATAATTGTGATAAAATTAAGAAAAATTTGTAATTTAGAAAATAAAATTGTGAAGATAAAAACATGACGCAGCAATGTTATTATTAATAGCAGTTATTAAAATAATAATTATTTTTAGAATAATTACTAATTAATATTAATACTTATAATGCAGTTCTTGCAATGATAGTAGTTTTTTAAGGCTTCTTTAAGCAACTTTTGGCTGTAAGTGTTATGACATCAGAAGCAGTAATAACATTAAAAGTAAAAAAAATAGCAGGAAAAATGATACTGACAGTTATAAAAAGTTAAATTAATAAGGATGGCATTCATAATATTATCATTGTTGTAATAGCAGTAATCACAATGTTTGTAGTAGAAGTCAAAATAATAACATAGTTATGTACAAAGATGACAGAAAAAAATGCTGACTGAATATAACTTTTGAGTTTCACATCAGCCCTAAAATTTCAAGGGAGATAAATAGGTTATATTGCTGTATTTAGCTGATATTCAATTAATAAAATTTTAATTATAATAACAATTTCAGTAATGAAAAGAGCTTTAAAAAATGTATCAAATAAATAAAAATAAGAGTTTTAATAGAATTAAATAAAAAGATGCTCTATAAGTAATTAAATTCACAATAAGAGGAACTAAGAACTATTCTGTATTTTGAGTATTTGTAATAATGAACTTAATATTTGTTACAATGGAAACAATAAAAATAAGAAGGAGTAAATGATAACCAAAAAATTATAATTACATTCAACTGTGGTAACATCAGCAATAGAAATAAGAATTGTACTTTCTCTTTGTAGCAATTTTTTTTTTTTTCACTAATAGATATTGTGAGTAATTTTAGAGGTTACAATAATTAATTTTGATTAGTTAGTTAAATGCTATGAAATGTTAATTGAGATTTAAAGTAAGGAATTTTGTATATTTATTCAAAACAAATTTAAAATCTTAAATAAGAATGCGCACTAATGAGACTATTCTGTTACAGAAAAAAAGTTATCACATAAACGTTTTTAAAACTGTTTTGTTTTTTAATAATCCTAAAGTTTCCACACTGACATTTTTAATACTTTGCAACCATTTATCTTAGACTAAGAAATATGGAAATTTATCGTTTCTTCTATTTCTCTCAATCTTTTTTTCTTACCATTTTTTACAAGTATGGAAACAAATGCTAATTTTTCAATGATCACAAAGATAAAAATCCAAAGGAATTTCAAGCAAGTGTTGAAATTCACACATAAAGCACTAAAAACAATTTCAATGATTTAACTATATGAATTATTTTGATACTCAAAATATACTTCAAATATTTAGAGACACAGAATGAATTTCCTTTATATTATTTGATAGAATTTATAAAGTGGCCTACTTTGTAGATATTAACAGAAATTATTTGTAAATATAAAGTTTCTCTGCTGCTTTGCAGAAATAACTTTTGGGGAATTTATATCATGATTTTTTTTCTCTATAGAAAGGCATAGAATTCATGTGATCTGTTAACCTAACTCAATGATCATTAACTGAAGAGTTATCTAAGATTATCTTGAACCAAATAAGAAGCATAGAATCAGATCTTCAGGCACAGGATTAATTTTAAATTCATGATAATCCCAAATCAGATTATTTTTTGCATTGCATGTAAACTGGATTGGAATACAATGTATTTTTTTTTAAATTTGATTATTCTCTGATTGGTCAAATCCATGTTTTCTGGATTGTTTGTTAACATGCTGTAGCTCTGAAAAAGTTACACAAAATCCTTCAGGATTATATAACAAAAGTAGAAATCTTGCAAAAGGTTTGATGATGAAATCAAAGCAGTCTTGAATAGAGATTAGTGATGTTTCAATCAAGTTGAACTTGTAGATATTTTTAGAAGAAAGACGTGGATCCAGGTTTTCATGTGATTCCAATTCTGATCACATATAATAATTATAATAATAATAATAATGCCACTATTCCTTGATTTTGTTGAGTGCATGAAACTTTTAAAGAGCAGAGTTTGTCTAAAATATTTCCTGGAATTGAAGATGCTGATAGTTGATGTTAATTTCAAGTAGAACATGTCAAGCTATCAGTCGTATTTCTGTTAACTGAAAAAAAGAAAAATATAAACATATGAATAGAAACGCTTTTTTTAAGTTATAAGAGTCACAGACTGAACAAAATATGAAAAGTTATTATTATTGCACAAGTTGTACAAACATATTTTGGAAACTTATGAACAAAGAAAGATTTTGTAAAAATATTTTCATCAGTTTTTATTGGTTATTAATTCTTATATAACTTTTTTATTTTATTTTATGGGTCAAATTAAATATCTTTTCTTTAAGTTTTTATATATACAAGAATCCAGTTTCCAGTTTGCCCTGTGTTTGTGAGATCTATAAGCAAATCACAAGGCCAAATGCTTTAAAAAGTTGGAATTTGGCTCCAGAATGAAATATTTGTGCATAGCCAGTTGTATGTTGCATGCTCTAGAATAAGAAATCCTAAGAATTTATTCTTCTCTGTTAAAAAGGGACAAAAGAAATTTTCTTAAAAAATATTGTTTACTGTGAAGTCCTATAAAAATGAATTAAGTTAAAGAAATCCACAAAGTAAGGTTTTTGTCAAAGTATTTTTCTAAACAAATCAGCTTATTCAAATTGATTTTAAATTATGTTACATTAAAAAATAACATTATCGTATGAGAAGAATAAATTCTACATTATGTTACAATATTTCTGTTTTATAAAAAAAAAAAAAATGGAGTAAAAAAAAACTACCAAGAGTTTGTGAGCTAAATTTAACTAATAAAACCTATAAAAACTTATTTATTCGCAAGCAATTTAAGTCCAGATTAAGGATTGTTTTCTATTGAATTATTCCCCCACTGCTCGGATCCTTTAAGCCATATCCATTTAGAAGCCGTCAGAGCTTCATTTGAAATTTATATCTAAGTAAAAATAAGGAATTCTTTTTTTTTGCATAAATTTATTGATACATTTAACAAACGGATACATAGCAAAAGTTTTGGACACATTGGTAAACCGCATTCAGTATTTATTTCTGTACCCCTTATTTTCTATGACAGCTGTGAGATACTTAGAAGAATCTGAAATAAGTTCCTCACAGAAATTAACTCCAATTTTGTTCCACTTCAGGATTGCCAAAAATTCCTGTGATGAGCTCTAATTTTGAAGTTATTCCATAGATTTTCTATGGGATTTAAGTCAGGCAACTGATTTGGTCAATCTAAAAAATCTTTACTTTCTTTGCTTTTCAGCACTCTTTCATTTTCCATGCATTATGTTCATGACTAAAACATTCACCCTAAAGTAGTTTAAAATGTTTTAGAGATTGAACCAAATTCTTCTCATATTTTTTGTGTCCAATACTTTCATGTGTGATTGTATAGTAAGATGTTAGTTGCTTAAGGTTAGCCATGATTAAGCAGAGGATTCACTTAGATTTGACATATATGTAAGTTCACATGTACCTATATTAGATTGTTTGGAAATTTAAGTAGCATTTGGGGAAATGGAACAAAGTTCCATTCAAATGAAACAAGATAAATTTAGTTTAGATTTAAAGAGATTTTCAAATAATTTAACAATTTCTTTATTTTTTTTTTTTATACTTGTTGTTCTTAACACATTTTGGCCAATCTATTGTAGGGCCTTCCTCATGTTTATAAAAAATGATAGCAAGCAGGAAATTCAAATATTGCTGAAGATAGATTAACTTATGTTATAACTTAGTGTATGGTTACAACGGAAAGAACAAACAAGGATTAAAATTTCAACAAGAATGTATTCATCAATTTTCAGAATATATACATAATACTCAATGCCAGCACTCATAGTTGTGTGAAAAGGTAACAAAATTTGTGATATGTGCTGTTAGTCAGAGCAGCAGTTAGGTATAAGGGTGTTGTTAGTAAGGCTGGGAGTTGACAGATTTATTGAGTTGGTTGACCAAAATGGCGATGACGAGAGAGGCCTGGAACGGATTAGTGACTCCGTGTAGTAGCATGAGTAGGGGGGTTGGTGTTGTTGGTCAGATTGATCCATATATACTCGGGGTTGAAATCAGCATCAGTGAGGTTTGTGGATGGGCTGGCAGTCATGTAATGAGGTTGAGATACAAGCCAAACTGCCTGTTGTTGGCAGAGTGTGCAAATTTTTTATCCATGGTTTAATAGGTGCTGGCTTCCAAGCTCATCTTTTTCAGAGGGGGGGGTGGCAACGTTCATGATTGGATATTGTATTTTAGATTTCTGCAGGAATTTATTTTGTGGGTTGGATGTGATGCTCAGTTCCCCTGTGCAGAAAACGACTTTTTATTTTGGGTTTTGCTTTTTTAGTGCTCATACTTGGCTGACATGTCTAGTGAAATGTATCTGTGAATCAGAAAGAGGCCTTGATAAAAGTAGTATAATAGCTATGTTACAATCATTGCTGCTAACATTTACATTTTCTATTTGCTACCATTTTATAAAGAAAGAAGAGACTGATTCTTTTCTTTTCTGTAGTACATCTGAGGAAGGTTATGGAGTGCATTAACTGAAATATTGTAGGGACAAAAAAAATCCAACTGTCTGAAAATAAATGACAGCAATTTTATTCATGAAGAATGTAATCATTATAATTATCAATGGCAAAAAAACAAATGTAAAACTAAAATTTTATTCATTGTGAAAGAATTTAAAAGTTTAAATGACAGACCAATAGAAAAGAAGATGCTAACCAAAGTCTCATCCTTGGAAGGTCTTGGTGAGCAATCAGTAGAATGTTTTGGTTGTTATAAAGTAAAACAATCACAACTAATCTTTATTGTCAAGGAACATTGACGTTGTATGTAAAAAAAATGTTTCAATTTTTTCAACAGAGGATGACTTATTCTTCCCAATTTAAAATAAATTTAGGAAATTAAATTGTTAAAGGAATTTATTGTTAAAGGAATTTATTGTTAACTTCTTCAGCAAATATAACTTCCACCTCTCTTAGCAAATTATTAAGTGTAGCCAGAAGTTTAGAGCGTTCAGTCATAACTGATCTAGCAAGACAAGCTTGCTAACCATTACACCATGTCTATGGGCACATACTGATTCTCTAAGCATAGCTTAGATGTGGCACAAGGCAGAGAGTATGGAGCACCCAGTGAGAATCAAACTCACTATTCAGTTGTAATTGACCTAGCAAGACAGGGTTTGCTAACCATTACACCACGTCTAAGGGCACATACTGATTATCTAAGCGTAGCTTAGATGTGACACAAGGCCAAGTGTATGGAGCACCAAGTGAGGATCAAACTCACTATTCAGTCATAATTGATCTAACGAGACAAGCTTGCTAAACATTGTATCACATCGAAGTGCCTCTTCCACCTATCTTAGTGAATTAGTAAGTGTAGCTAAGTTGTGGCACAAGGCTGAAAGTATGGAGCACCCTTTGAAAATTGAACTCACTACTCATAATTCATATAGTGAGACAGGCTTGCTAACCATTACATCATCTTAGTCTCCCACCCCAAACTACAGGAAAGTTTATGCAACAAGGTGCTACAATATGATTGGTTAATTACATAAAAACTTAATTTATGCAAATTGCACTCCACTAGCTCCACCTGATAGACATTACGTCAAATATACAATTTTGGAGAAGACATTAACTTACATCTCACCCAACATTCACTAGATTTGATAGTTCCAGACTCTCATTTATTTGCATCAATGGAATATTTTTTTTAATTAGAAAATATTCAAAAATAAGCAAAAAAAAAATCAATCCAGTGCTATCCAAATTCTTTTTAACAAGAATCTTGCATTCTTTCAGCAAAGAACAAAACAATTGGTTTCACAATGTCAGACCATTTTAGGAAATAAACATAGAAAGAATGTCTATACAAACATCATTGAACCAATCTTCAGAAACACCAACATACAGATTAACTATTCTGGGTTCAGTCCAAAATTCAAACAAATACCACCTGAAGAAGGCTGGAGCATACAACAGCTGAAACTTTGTGAATGTGACAATGAAGATGAGGACAATAGTCTGAATAATAATGTAAATAGTTTCACAATGTTTTTTTTTACATTTTGTCATTGATAATAATAATGATTCTATTTCTGAGAAACAAATTTAATTTTCATAATATTTAAACGAGTTTTATTCCCTTTCCAAAAATGATACATTACTTAGGAAACAACCAAATATTTCTATGAAATGTTTGGATCGATTTCCAACTAAATTTTGTGCTTTATAAATGATTTCCTGACAGAGTTTGAGAAAATAATACAGTGCAATCAAACATCTCAAATGTTGACCAAATCAGTTTTCAAACAGAAAATTCAAGATGAAAATGCCATGGTTATCAAACAAAATTTTGGTTCTTGAACAACATTATCGAACTGAGTTAACCCAAACAGAATAATTTCCGAGTTGACCACTGTGTTGTATACATTCATGCTTTTTTTCTCCAATTTTATTGTACTATGACTTTTTTTTTTTACATTCATTCCTATTGAAAAAATAGTTTCAGTTTACAAACATTTTGGGTTACAAACAGCCTTCAGGAATTAATTAAATTTGTGAACCAAGGTTCCACTGGAGATTAATAATGAAAAAATAAATAAATAAAAACACAATTTGAAAGAGAATCCAGTGAATGATGATAAAAATAATTCATTATAAAGAGAATATGAGTAAGATAAGAACTCCAGACTTCTGAAGAGCTAAGCCCAGTATAATGATTGAGGAATTAAACAAAACTTGAATTATTATTATTATTATTGTGGTAGAGAGAGTGATATCTAGCATTATTAAGTCTGAACCATGCCAGCATGCTCAAACCCTCGGTCACAATGACTTGTGACTTTGTGCTAACACAACCTTCAATTGCAGCTAATGAATTCTCTCTATCCAATTTCACTGAAAAGGCTCGCAAGTCAACCTGTGGTATGGTTTTTCAGGCACTTTCCAAAGCTACCACATGCTGGGATTGCTTCCTTCAGACTGATAACATCAAGAAATCACCTTCCTTCCTTCCTGGTCGATTTGACCATGGTGAGATTCGAACCCGGGTCTCATGGTCAGAAAGTGAAAGTTCTAACCACTTGGCCATGTGCCCAGAAATTGTAATTAAGATCCTCTCAACATAGTTGTAGTATAAACCATAGGTGGGCTCTGTAGGTGTTGAACAAACACAAAATGTGCCTGAGCAGGCGTCTGCAATAGGGATTGACTAGTTGCCCTAGTAGACAGACATCCTTGGATACGAGTGGCGAGCCATTTATTTTAATTTATTGTTACTTTTGTGGTAGTCAAAATATTTTAAAACTCATTTTGTAAAGAACAGCTGAGATATTTTAAGGGTCTCGGGAAGAAAGTTAGCATGTACACACTAACTAGTTAGATAGACCTTACAACCTGAAATAGGTAGTAACTTAGTATAGTGCTTAGCTTTGCACATTTACTTACCGGAAAAATATTAAAATTGGCAATTTAATTTTTGTATGATTTTTTACACAATCACTTTTTTTCTTTTTAATCTTCTTCAGGGAAAAAAGAATTTCAAAGTTTATAAATAATTATTGGCATGAGGGTGTCTTTTCAAATACCTTTTTTTGCCATGAGGATGTGTTTTTTTCCCCCTATCATTGACAACAGCTGAATAAGTATTTTTTTTTTTTTTTTACCAAATAACAATTTAGCTTAGGTACCTTCTTAATCAATGAAAATGGAATCGGGGAACTTTTTTAAAAAATTTTTTTTATTATTATTAGAAGCGATTTTGGACAATATTGTCCCTGACATTGTCAAACAAAAACAATTTCCAGATGTTTCACTTTTTAGTCAACAATCCTATAATTATTTTAAAGCTGCCAGTTTTTTAAAAAGGGAAGAACTTTATTCATTCTGAAGAAGGTAGTGCGTACACATTTTTCAATATTCGACAAAAAAAAAAAAAAAAAAAAAAGAAGAGGCGTAATTGAGTTATTTTTGGATCGTTTCAACTTTTTTCTTCACATTTTGAATGTCATCAATTTTTGTCACATACAAACAGAGATACACACTGTGAAGGATTTTTTTTTTCATTTTTATAAAGTAAGAAGACTAAGAGTAAGAAGAGGGAAAAGATGGTTTCCTTCCATTCCCACGACACTTTTTTATTGATTTGTAAATAAAAAATAAAAAAAAATAAAAAAGCAAAGTAGTTTGAAATAAAAGTTTTATTTCAAAATATAGCTTTTTAAAGACTGTCAAAAACTCAGTTTTTAAAACTCATTTTTTGACAGTCCTTAAAAACTAAAAAGCTATATTTACAAAAAAAATGATTTTTTATTTTTATTCTTCAAAATTTTTTTATTCTTCAAAAAAAAAAAAAAAAAAAAAAAAAAACTCTTTTTTGTTTTACTTTTAGTTTTAACTTATCTTTTTTTCCTGACTTCAGCAAACAATTTTCATTTTTCAAAGTAGTTTTTTCTTTTTCCAATTATTTTTTTTTGTAAAATTATTTATACCTGGGTGTTGTGTTTTTTTTTGTTTTTTTTATTTGTTATTTATTTTTTTTTGTCAAAGACAAAAACAAACCATTTTGATATCTTTAAATCAAATAATGACTTTCTAATCAGTATTATTAACAAACAGCTAACTTCTTTTTATTTTTTTCTAAAACTGTTAAGACTTCTTAACACCAATAATTGTTTTTTTATTGTGTTTTATTTTGATTAAGGTCAGCAGATCTTTTTAGAATTTAGAGATTTTAAAAATCTTAAAATATCTGTTTCTTACCATTCTTTAATTCACCCGAAAGTAATTTTAAACACGCACAAATTTCAAACCTCTCCCAAATTGATTTACAAGTAACTAAAAACTAAAAAGTAAAAAACATGTTGATCCTTTTAAAAAAAAACAAAAAAAAAACAGTAAAAGTTAAAACTAAAATTAGCTCATCTGGGGAAAAATAAAATAAGGATTTTACGCCGCATTGTTTGAACGAAATTTGACTCCCTATTTCTTGTTTTATAAAGAAATAAAAAGCCCAACCAATATTTACAAACATTATTTTTTGCCCATTTCAGAAACAAAACAATTTTAAAGTCGCTGGTAGGCGGACAGGGAAGTAATATTCAAACTTGCTAAACTAGTCTCTAAAACTCTACAAAATTATTATTTTTTTAATATTGGGAACAAGAAAGGTCTTACGGTGTTATTTGGGATAAAATATGACTTTCTTTTGGGATCATGACTAAGGAAAACATTTTTTTTTTTACTTCAACGTTCTTCTTCTTACTTTATGGAAATCACTGATTGATACAAGCTATGATTTTTTTTTTTTATTTAAATTTAAAAAAAAAAGTAAAACTAATTTAGATAATCGCAAATTGAAACAAACTGAAAGTGAAAAATAATTACAACAATCATTTTAAAATTTAAATTCAGCTATTTGTACAAAAAAGGTCTTCGAAGCGTTAACCCTTTGCAAGGAGAAGGGACTTGCTGGGCCTGCTTGGAAAATCTAATGCGGCGCAAAATCTTTATTAGCCTTTTTATTTAAATTGGTATAATAAGTTTTTAGTACACTATATCTGCATTACCTTCCCCAAAAAATAGCAACTACAAATTTCCAATGTGAAACTCTTTTAAAACTGATTTTTAAACAGCAAAGCTGCAAAGTGTGTATTTATTTTTTTCGGCTTCCCATATTTTTTAAAACATCATTTAGAGCACCTAGGGACAAGAGGGTTTTTTTTGTGGTCTTAAAAGTCTTGGTATTCAAAAACAAACTAAAACTAAGTTTCTTTTAATTTTTTATTTAATTCTTTATTTTAATTTACACTACAACAGGCATCTTTTGATTATTGTTTTAAAAATCATTCTGATGGTTTTTTAATTTAAAGTTTTAAACAGATAAATAAATTATAAAAAAATATGTTTCTTGGGGTATCCCGTTTTTGTTTAAATCAAACGCGACACTTGAATAATAAACACATTATTTATTTTTTCTTTAAAAAGACAGACAAAAAAAACAATCATAACAAGTAAGTTTTGAAATGCAGACAAAAAAAGCTGTTTCCAAGACAGGGGTAAGAAAATAACGGAACTTTGTATTTGTGTGCAATGTTTACTTTTTTTTTTACAAGATTTCATACAATGTTCGTAAAATCTACAGCAAAATTGCTTTTAAAAAGAAAATAGCTACAAGGGACAAAAATAAATTCCTTATTATTCTTCATCTCCGTTTTTAGGTTTTTATTTTTTTATTTTAACACTTGCAAGATTTTTTAAAAAATCCTTCTATATTGCTACTTCGATAATAATAAATCTTTAACCGAAGAAGGTTAAAACTTCCATAAACTTTATATCTTAAAAAAAAAAAGTTTTTAAAAACATAGTCCTAGCGAACCTTGAACCCATCACAAACGTCACATATAAACATAAAAGTGTGGTCGCAAACTGGGGGCTTATTTTATTATGACTTATCTATGTTAAACCAACCCCCGACTTTAGAACCACAGCATATTTCTTCCTTTTTTTTTTCTTTCTAAAATGCACCGGTTATTAAGTTGAACGTCCAAGGAGCCCTCCTAATTCTTTAGCTTTCCCTTTCTTTCAATATGGTTCCCCCTCTCTCTATAGAAGTACAACCTTCTCGTTTACCTTTCTAGTTTTCGTCTTCTTTTTTCTCTCTATTTAAATTCTACCTCCCCTTCTAAATACCCTTATCGTGTTGCACGTTCACCAGAAGAGCCGGTCTCTTACACCTACTCCTTCCCGCTGCAGAATTATAAATAAAATCAACTCGAGGACGAGTTTGCATTAGCGACATTAGCCATAGTATTTCCCTGGTTGGAGTCATAATCTCACCGAGCTTCACAACTGTTTCAAAATGTTCAAAATTTCGTTAAAAACTTACCTCTTTGTTGTTGTTTCGTGTGTGAGCCGGGAGGAGGTTGGTCCTCCATGTTGGTCACATGACAGGTGAGCAGTAAATAGTTGCACTTCTCTTTGGCTGGCCTTCTTTCTCCACAGTGAGGATGGCGACAACGTTGCACTGGACCCCCGGCTATGATGTTCAATGTTTGTCAGAAATTACAGAGGCGAAAACAATTCAGTAATTACTAGGCTTGACTCATTTATCGCCAAAACTAAAACATTACAAACAAAATGGGACCAATAAAAAAAAAATCAATATTCACTATTACGCATATTGAAAATCCATCAACATTATGAAATTATAATTAATTTAAAATTTAAATCTTTTCGTTCATCTCTCTGTCTCCTGTCGAAATTTTGTTCAAATAGTAAATATTAAACTGAAATAAAGATTTAAAATTTATTCAAATTAAATATAAATTCTATCGTCCTATATAATTATTTGCTAAAAATATTTGGGGCCTAAAAATGTAAAAAAAAAAAAAAAGTGTTTTATCCCATGTTCATAACTACCAATGAATTAAATTCAATAAATTTAACTGTCTTATTCAAATTTAGACAAAAATCCATATAAAGTAATTTTCCACATATACATTTTATTTGTACAAGGATGTTGATTAAACTTATAAATAAGTTTAATCAACATCAGAGACTTAAAATTTTGCAAGTCTGTTTCCAAGTCTGTCTCTATTCCATGTATGAGGGAAATGGTGAAGATGAATAACAGTGAAAAAAGACTTAATATAAAATTTTCTAATGATTTTTCCATAAAGAAAAAAAAATCAGCCGTAGCTTTCAAAATTATCTGAAAAAAATGATGATTTTTGTCAATATTACGTTATTACATTTTCACTTACACGAATATATAATTTTCAAATTTAATCAAAGATAAATTCTTTAGGAAAAAAGTAAATTGTAATTGGCAAGTTTGAACCTATGAATCGTTATGAGCAGTTATTAAACAAGAGTTTGTCTTTCATCTTTCAAACTCACTGTAAAAATTATATTCTTCATAATTCTTGATATAGCCTTTGTCAAAGTTGACAATAGGTGTAATAGATTTTATGGTAATGTAGTAAAGTAATTAAGTGCTCACTCACCCACTTTCTTCTCCAATAACTATTGTGGCATGCCAGTAACAAGACATTTTTGTCAAGATATCTGACACTATCAAAAAGCGCAAGATTTCCAAAGGTGTAAGACCTATACTTTACATTACTTGCTTTGAAAGCAGAGTTTTGATCACTAAAACAAAAACACCAATATGAATGAAATTACTTCTACTTCCACACAAGAGCATAGAATATAAAAACAAAATACACAAACAATAAAAAATTACCCTTGCATTGAAAATGATTAAAGTATTAATAAAAAGCACTTGGGAAAATAATTACATTGGATAATTTTTATATATATATATATATATATATATATATATATATATATATATTGATGTGAGTTTGTGACCCTGGGTTTCATGCTCTTGCGATCATGAAACCCATGGTCACAAACTCACATCAATACAACTAAGTATGTTAGCTCTATCTATTAAGAGTTTTCCAATAAGTACCACACATATAATATAATATAATATATATATATATATATATATAAAGCTTGAAGCAATTGGACTTCTAGCCACACTGAGGAGCTGTAATACAGCAAAACAGTCTGTTTGAGGATGACTATATATATATATATATATATATATATATATATATATTTTATCTGCACAGTACATATGTGCATAGTGAATATATGTAAAATGTGTGTGTGTGTGTGTGTGTATATATATATATATATATATATATATCAATTTTTATATATATTATATATGTGTGATACTTATTGGAAAGTGATCAATATCAGTGATAAAGCTAACATTTGGTTGCATTGATGCGAGTTTGTGACACTGGGTTTCATGCGCTTTGCAATTGTCAGACTATATATATATATATATATAATACCAATTTGTAATTGGTTGGGATAATTCCAAGGAGGACAACAATCCAAAGAGAGCTCAATGTAAGTTATAGAGCAAATATAATGATAAATCAATAAAAACCTTAAAAATCCATCTCAGTTATAATTTATTTCATGAATATTTTTATATTCAAGTCTTCAGACTGAAAGGTTTTTTTAGAAAAAAAAAACATAAAAATATATTTATATATATATGTATGTATGTATGTATGTATGTATGTATGTATAAAATAGGATACAGAATCCAAAGTTTGAATAATATGACAAATAGTAAACCATTTCATGGAAACTTGATTCCATCATTAGTACTTTTTCCACTAAGCTGTCATTTCTCATGATGAAAAAAAAAAATATGATGGACAAATTGTTTAAATTACGCAAAAATGAAAATAACACTGACATCTTATTTTAACAGATTAGCATTTCAAGATATTTTGGTAAATAAAGTAAGAGTAAATTTATTCAATAGAAATCGCTATTGCCATCAACCACTGCTTCCAGACAACTTCAGAATCTCCTGCAACTCTTCTGGATGGTCTCCTTGTTTAAGTTGGTGAATGCTGCAATAATCATTGCCTTCAGCTCATCTTTGATCTTTGGTATTGCAAGGAGTTTTGTTGGCCTCTCACTCAACTGTGCCCCATACATAATAATCAAATGGGTTGCAGTCTAGGGAGTTAATTAGCCAGATATAAGGGATGATGTGGTTGCAGAAATGACAGCCATGACTCGGTTCTCCAGCTTGTGTGGCATGGTAGAGTCCTGTTGCCAGGGCAGCACTACCTCCTCAAAGCACTTGATGTGGGTCACCGTGTTGTGGAAAGATGAATGGAGGCATAATGTCAACATTACTAATGATCACTCCAACACCTTCGTAATCACCATTAAACTCATCCAACTCACTCCAAATCCTCTGCAATGTCCTCAGATTGATACCCAAACACTTTGAAATGTTTGTATTGGAGCTTCCGGTATGAATGCCAAGCAGTACAGCATGACATTTCCAAATTTCTGGCAGGGTGGATTGCATCATAGCACTCTTTTTCACATAGATTGTGCCAAACTGACCCTACTATACTGTACAGTTTACAAAATCAAAAACAATGTGCATGCACAAAATTAAGAATATAAAATGGCAACAATTTATCCATTGCACCCTGTATATATGAAAATCTCTCTTGTTGTCTTCAATTTATGAGGGTCCTGCAGTTCAATTCATAGAACTGAACAGACTACCTGCAGATACTTTTACTTTTTTTTTTTATTAATCATTTCACTCCAAGCCAGGCAACAGAGCCACTAACATGCAGGAGGTTACAGAGGTTATGTGTAAAAAAAGAAAGATAAAAGAGAAAAAGTGGGGAGTAGATATTCTTTAAATATGGAAGAATTATTAGCCCAAGTGGTAAAAATACAACAGCAGTTATTGGAACTCCAGAAACAGCAACAAAATTTAATTGAAATAATACAGAAGAAAACAGAAAATTCCCCAAGTTCTTTTACTGAGCTGGTGGCAAATGCCATAACTGAATTCACATACAGTTCAAGCGAGGGAATTACCTTTTCTGCTTATTTTAGAAGATACAAGCAAATTTTTATAGAAGAATGCAGTGACTTGGAAGACAAGGAAAAAACAGGACTTTTGTGGAGAAAGTTAGCACCGGTAGAATATGAAAAATACTATAACTTTGTACTACCGAAAAAGCAAGAGAAATTTATTTTGAAGAAACAATAAAAATTCTGACTAAATTTTATATCAAGAAAAATTTGTTATTCAATACTCATTGAAAGTGTATTAATCTGACAAAAAATAAGATGAAGTTTTGTCACATATGCTGGAAGGAGTGTGAAAGATTCGAATTAAATGGATTCTGAATATGTTTAAAGGGTTAATTTTCATTCAAGAATAAAAAAAAAAATGACGTAGAAATACGTGCTATAATTCTAACGAAACTTGAACAGAATCAAAAACTAACACTACAAGAAATATTGGATAAATGTCAGAGAATCGTAAATTTGAGACGCGATGCGGAATAAATTGAAGAAAAAGAATGCGCATGAATACAAGCTAAAGAAAAATGTAGAGAAAAAGAAAAATTAATCCGTGCTTCAGATGTGGGAAGTTACATCTCGTAGACGATTGTCTCTTTAAGAATTCAAAGTGCTACAAGCGTGAAAAGTAGGCCATAAAAGTCACACTGTAAAAGTAAATTAAGGAAAAGTTCACACAGAAAAAAAAAATCATACACAGCGTTGCGACGGAAAAATAATTACAGAAAAACAAAGAAAATTTGTGCATGTAAAAATGCAACTAGTCACTGGTAGTGATATCACAATAATCAACAAAATCACATGGAAAGCTAACGGAAAATCTATATTAAAAAGAACTCCGAAATTCGCACATGGCATGTTGGATAAGAAATTATGTTTTTAGTGGTGAAATGACTTGTAACGTTTCATTTCGTAACAAGTGTGTAAAAGCTAAGGCTTATGTGTTAAAAATATATATTTATTCGGAACTGACTGGATGGAATTATTTGAGTTGGAGGATTTACCTATAAATATTTATTGTAAAAATGTAAGTGGACAAGCAACAAGTTTAAAAAAAAAAAAAAAAAAAGAAGTGTGAAAATTTAAAGGAATAATTAAAAAAAATGTTTTCCGGATGTTCTGTCAGATGAGTTGGGTTGGTATTTCAAAGTGAAAGTGAAATTTCAAGTGAAAAAAGGATCGACACCAGTGTTTAAACCGAAACATGGCGTACTGATCGCAGCATTGGATCAAATCAACGAAGAATTAGACAGACTTGAAAAAAATAGGTGTAATTGAAACAACTGACAATTCAAAATGGGCAGCACCAGTAATGTATGTAAAAAAAAAAAAAAAAATAAAGTTCGTGTTTATTCTGATTTTTCAACAGGGTTAAGCAAATTTTTAGAACTCCATAACTACCCATTACCAAGTCCAGAGGAAAGTTTTTCGAATTTAAACTTTTGAAAAATTTTTTCAAAGCTTTATCTTTCTGGAGCGTATTTGCAAAAGCAGGTTGAAGGAATTGTATAAGCTCAAACGACTTCATTTTGGGATAAAAGTGGCTCCAGCTATATATCAACAAGCTATGGATACTATGCTTGCAGATTGTGATTTCGCAGTTGTTTATATGGATGATATATTAATTAAAAGTGTATATCGAACAACATATCGGGCATGTGAAAAGAGTTTTTGAAAAAATACGAGAATACGGGTTCAAATTCAGTGAAGTGCA
>OZ010575.1:75038208-75273208 GCA_963932145.1 Acanthosepion lycidas | reverse complement strand
TTCAACTTACCAAAGAGACTTACTATATTCACGTCAACTATATTTAAGCTCTTTTAAAATCAGCCAAATGACTTAGAAGGAACTAGAAGCAATTGCCTGCATCCTTTGAGAAAATATATCGACTTTGTAATCATGGAATAATCACTGCTAGATAAAAAAGTATTAAGAAATGTAAAAACTTGATTCACTATATAAAATTACCACAAGAGACTAGTATAAGATAAATAACGTATATTAATAGCTTAAGTTTATTTATGTAAATCACTGGCTGCACATTTTTGCATGTGACCATTTGCTACGGTGGCTAGCTAATCTTTGTTGCAGATTCCTGCTCAGGCATACGTTTCTTCAATACCCACAGAGCCCAACTGTAGCTTATACTGCAACTATGCTGAGTGGATCTGTTTCTGGGAGATAGTGCATATTCTCACATGATCAACAGTTTGAATAAGGGTGGTATGCTCATACCCTCGGTCATAACTTGTAACTACATGTTAGCACAACCATCAATAGATTTCAACATTTCAGTTTACCTGTGATATGATTCCCAGCAGTGTTGTACACTGCTATAGTCTTCCCAGGCTGATATTATCAAAAAATCACCTCAACAAATTGGCCGGGGTGAATTTCAAGCTCAGGCCTCATGGTTGGAACACCAATATTTTAACCATTTAGCCATATGCGCATGATATTTATAATGCTAATGTTAATTCCAGAGATTCTATTTTGGAAAAGAACAAGAAATGAATTCAAAAATTTTAGCATATATGTATGGAGAGTGATTTACCTATTAGATATTTTCGGGATCATGATTCTTCACTTTTCCGTTTCTTCAGATCATTGATTATGATTTTTGCCAAGCAGCGATAAAAATCCCAGTTTATTAAGTTTTGTATGAAATAAATAATGAAATTTCCTCAATGTATCCACTTTTTTTTCAGCTATAAGAGATTTTGGTGTTTCTGGTTATCTTTACAAGTATTAACATGAAATATCTCAAGTTGGAATTAAAACGACTAAATGCCACCATATTCTTCCTAAACGATACTAAGAACTCAAAAAAATGTAAAACTGCAAAAATTGTAAAATATTTAAAAATCTGACACCAGAAAATATAAATCAAAAGATGAACATTACAATTTTTTTTATATTTTGGGGCATAAGTACATCTATATTGTAATATGAACTTGATTTGATTTTTTTTTTTTAAAAAGAGTTTACTCAAGGTAGTAGTTTAAATAAGGTATGCAATATAAAGAGGAATTAGGAAGTGAAGATTATAATGATATGGGGGAGGGGATAGATCATATTTGTTTCAAATCAGAAAATATTCCTCAAATAAAGTTCCAAAAAAAGTATATTAAAATCTTCCAAAAATAAAATAAGAGAATTACATTGAAATGAAAGATGGCTAAAAATGGCACTGAAATCAGTTAAAAAAAAAAAAAAAAAAAAAAAATTCCTTTCAGTCAATTTAAATTAGTTTTGAAATGCAAAGTATTTTGCTTATTGTAAATATTAAATTTAATATATTCGCTTGCAGTTAAAACTAAAATAAAAGCTTCAAGGAAGGTATTGTGAATCTTTGGCGGTATCTACATAAATATTATTAGTCATATTATGAATATTATTTTTTCCTTTTAAGCTGTTAAATTTCTTTCATCAGCCTATTATATATATATATATATATATATATATATATATAAATACAAAAAGCTATTGCACATTGAGTGCTGGTGTTAAAATAATGCTCAATGTAATTGATATTTATACTTGATGAAAGAGTAATAGTAGATATACGAAACTTTAATAAGTCACTAGTTGAAATGGTTAAAGAAAATAATGATAATAAGAATGAGTGATAGCATATTAGCTGCACTTGGAAAAAAAAAAAAAAAAAAATGCTTCCTAGTAAAATTGCTAGATGCTTTAGTTAAAGGATTAAGATTTATGGAAAGAAATCAGTAATAGAATATTTTTTATTTTATTAGGTTGGTGCAAAAATAATGACGTAATAATGTCGTTTTTTGACGTTACAAAATACGTAAAAAAAAAAAAAACGACATTATTACGTCATTATTTTTGCACCAACCTAATATGTACAGAATTGTGTGTTAATTGTATAAAACAAGGTTTACAACCCCCCCCCCAAAAAAAACAAACGTTTTTGGACATTTTGAAGTGGGTGGGGATTATTCAAACATACATTAAACTGGAATTAACAGCCGAAATAAAATAAAAAATAGTATCAACGACATTATTTAATTTTAAATGCTGTAACAATACTACAGCATTTAAAATTCTTTTCACTTCACATTTTACCCAACTGCCTGCTGCTCTGAAATCTGTTAAAAAGATAACGACTTTTATTGTACTCTACATAGAAACTAGAAAAAACTAATTAAACATAATTATTGTTATTAATCTTAAATCTATTCATGTGACAGTAATTTTCAACAATACTACAAAAGAAAAGACTAAAAGAAAAATTAATGAGTTAATTTTGAAATATTTCCACAAAGAAATTTGAATTTTTAATATCTTTTTACAACCAACATATCAGTGTAATGGCAATAGCCATTAAAACTGTCAACTAATGATCACAGAATGACCAATGTACACTAATGTGTACTGAAAGGTAGCCAGGTGTGCCCTAAGTTAACAGAAGAATAATTTATAAATTATTTTTATATTAAAAAAAAAAAAAAAAAATTCATAAATCCCTTTAAATGAAAACTGTACCACTAATCTTTGGGAATGCTTAACAAAAAATGACAACCATTAAAAGGTAATTTACTAAGATAAACATGACTAATTTTTCCTTATTAAATTTTAAAGTGCATCTCAGAATTTTAGTTATTCTACAAGTGCAACCAGAAGTAAAAAAAAAAAAAAAAAAAAAAAAAAAAAAAAAAAAAGGGGGTTGAGGAACAATGATTTGAGAAATAGTCAAAAATTAACCAGACAAGGCTTGGTGCAAAAATAATGACAATGTCGTTTTTTGACGTATTTTTTAACATCAAAAAACGACATTATTACGTCATTATTTTTGCACCAACCTAATAACTATCAAGTTATTACTACCACTAATACTTCTATTGCATATAAAATACAGTTACAAATAAAAGACTGATTGAATGAGGAAAATAAGAGATTTTGTTAAGATATGTTTTGTATTTCATTTTTTGCTAGCTCTTGTAGGTCAAGCAATAGTATTATGTAAAAAAATGGGTTTTGCAAGGCAAAGATGGATGTGAGAAGAAGTCTCACCTCATTTTATTTTCTGATCTGTGCTTTTGACTAATAGCTGTAGGATGATTGTCTGAATAGCTGCAAAAAAAATTACTAAAATTAAAGATTTTCAATGTGATTACTTGATATTTTATGATGTATTGATAAAATATCTTACAACAGATTTTCAGTGTAAGACAAAACCAGTAAAATTCAGTTTATAAAAGCCTAAAATGTTTTTTATATATTTGTAAAGAATCAATAAATTCCTTTTTTCCTACAAAAGGGAGACAAGTTCAAACCGTGTCAGAGAGCATATTTTCTTAAGTCTCTAAAATGTGCACACTACTAGACATAATTTACAGAGTTTACAAAAACAAGGTATCTACTCAAATATGAGTATCCACAAAATAATGTTTGGAATAGGAAATACTGTTAGATAGGAAATCCATAGTTTCCTTAGAAATTACTTTGTTTGGGATATATCTATGTAAGAAGAAAAAAAGCAGATATAGGCTTTCAAGATCTGAAGGAGAGGATGTGCATTCTTCAAAAGGGTAACTGAACCTTGCAGGGCTGTGACTAAGTGGTTTAAAGTATGACATAATGGAGGTTTATCTTATAAAGAGATTGCAACCTTGAACCCTGCTGGAGAGCATATTTCTTTCATTAAGTCTCTCGAATATGCAGGCTGGCAGACATTTAAAAAAACAAAACAAAACGGTGTCTAGTCAAACATGGGTAGCCACAAAATTTGGTTTGGAGTAGTAGGATATAAACTATAGTTTTAAGGTATGCTATATTTATAGAGCCAGTGCTTAATATCTGGAATAGAACATGTGTAAATATAACAAGTGTTGATATCAGTCTTCACACTCATATATATGAAATATTTAAATGCAATGTCTATCATTATCTACTAAATTCCTGATTATTCTAGTATTCTTGTTCCTTAATAGTTTTTTTTCTAATTCTTTCACTCACATTAACCTCTTGTCTTAGTGGTTATACTGCCTTGCTTGGATTAAGTTCGATATATATATATATATATATATATATATATGTATCTCATAGCATAGCCACATGACTATCTCAATTTAACTTTTGAAAATCGCAGAACTGTGAAACGGGTAAAATTACTCTAATTATTCTTAAAGACTACAGTTACATTTTCAGCTTCACACATGCGTATATATTTGAATAACTTTTCAATAAAATGGTAATTAAAAATATCCTTGAACCTTTTAAATCCTAAATAATAATTAATTAATATGTCATGCATTCATTGGAATATTTTTGTACAATCATTAAAAATTTGTCTTCAAAAATGTTGAATCTAAACAATGGTACATGAAGATCATCTCATGAACCAATGATTTTTAAAATATTTTTTTATATTAATATTAGGTTGGTGCAAAAACAATGACTTTTTTTTTTTTAACGTCAAAAATACTTTTTGCACCAACCTAATACTAAATATAATATTTAAAACGCAAGAATTATTTAAAAAGTGAATTAGGTTTAAAATATCTATCAATATTAGCATAATGGCGATAAAGTAAAGACACGTTCTTAAACATTCATTCTAAAATATCTAATGTCATTTCAGTTGGCGGTTTTTGATGAACTAATGGTAATCAAATGTTATCTCCTGGTTTATTATAATAATAAATAAATGAAAAAGCAACCATTATTATTAAGCAACAGTTGCAATAAATTTGAACAAATATTTTGAGATTAAAATTAGAAGTAGTTTCTATTGTTCGTGCAGATGAAAGAATGTAAACCTGAATTCATCTCTTATAGAAATTGTACAAGGATAAAGCTTACTTATATGGCTTGTGGACAGGTCAGCTTGTACAAGACCTGACAACAATTATAAGAATAATCAACCATTCGCACTCTGTAGATGACTATTTTCACTATGAAAACTGTTAGTGCTGCCAATGCAAGTTGTATTTGACTTTCTTGGTTATGTAGTTATAGCATCCTATGGCAACCCCTAAAATAATCTTGACTGAAATTGAGAACCAGACTACTGCAATTTCAAATATATAGAACTAATATATAAAACACTATTCGTTGAGGAGGATTCCCTGTACAGTAAAAGGGGAAATAATATTTATAAATGATACAGAGTGCTAAATGTTAACACGTCTTAACTAAGAGGATCATAGACAATATACAAAACCCTCTTGAATGAGGTTTGCAGCCAAATATGTAAATTACAAGAGCAAAATTTACCAATGGTATTGCCAAAGAAATAATACAAGCTTAAATCCCTTACTCAAAAATGAGGTTATAGTCATTAACATGTATTTATCAAGTGTATATGTTAATATCAAACTCAATGTTTATTTCTAAATGTTATCTGCATTAAGAACACGTTTGGTTAACTGGGTGGGGGTGTATATATTGTGCTTTTATTGTCTGGATAAGCAGTGCACACTACATAGGTAGTGAGCAACAAAAAAAAAAAAAAAAAAAAAAAAAAAAAAAAAAAAAGGTGTGTTGGAAACAACGATGTGACTAGTCAAAAAAACTGTTTTTCCAATTTCAATTTTGGCTAGTTTATTTTTTTTTTTGCTGGTAGATGTCCTGCTGTTAAAAATAGCTTGGACCTTTGAACAACATGTAAGTCAATGCATGATAGAAGATTGCAATAGCTACAATTGATACTATAAAAAGATATTGGCACCTGATTCAAGTCTAGTTTGTGTAGAAAATAAATCACCGTAACTGGTGGATAAAATATAAAAATGATGGAAAGACTATAAGTCCTATCAAAGTGGGCATAAAAATTTATCAGTTTCCTGTCACAACAGGTTACATATCAAGTTGCCACATATGAAATGTTGGATTATAAACCAGATGAATTAAAAAAAAGAAAAAAGAAAAAGAAAGTTCAATAAGTGCCAACAGTTACAATTTAAAGAGAAAAATATTTATTAAAATAAAATAAGTCCCTAGGTAAGTGGTCTGTTAAATATTGACAGAGCAGGTGGATATTTTTTATGTATAATCTTGAGTTAAGGACAGCACTTTATTATTTCAGCAGATCATTACAAAAAAAAAAAAAAAAAAAAAAAAAAAAAAAGAGAAGAAGAAAGAAACAGCAGATAATTATCATCTGTGAATTTAAGGAACACCTGAAGATGTGACATCCAACATTTCCTATGAAACAACTACATATATAAAATGGAAAGACCATAAAAATAACTATTGGAAACAGCATAATAAATTCGATGTTTCCTTTTAGGATATTGTCAGAAGTAAAAAAAAAAAAAAAAAAAAAAGTGGAGGTATCAAAGAACATTTCAAGGCCCAAGAACAGGAGTCTCTTATTTTTGAACCAGAGACCAGAATTTAGAACCAAAAGTGACAAAGGGCCAAGCATTTTTTTTTTTTTTTTTTTATTCATAAGGCTAAGAATAATGCATATACAAAGAGTAAAAATTTCTATGTGCAGTTTAAAATAAAACATTTTATAAAGAGAAAGAAGCAACCTGTAAATTATTTCAGAAAAAGGACCCCCCCGCCCCGGACACTGCTTTAATTTTACTTTAAAATCAATAGCAGTAGTTAGAATGGAAGTGATGAGCCAATGTTTTTGTTGGCATTCCTACTTGGTTTACATCTAGCTTTCTACAAGACCATGCAGAAATTCTTCAAATCCAGGCTCTTGTGATGATTTTTAGAATAACCAATGACTGTTGCCATAAATTAAAATGTAAAAGTGCAGCTGAAACTTGAAAATTGTACCATGATGTCTATTAATTGTGACAACTGACATTTAATAATCACAAGAGTTTCGAATAAATAAACTCATTGAACACAATGTGAGAGTTGAACTCAGTATAACTGACTAGCAAGACCATCTCATCCCTTGTAGAATTATGGTAAGAACTCCATCCTGGATTCTAAACATGTTAAAAGAGCTTATAATTTTTTTTTTTTTTTTTTTTTTTTTTTTAAACAGATTGTTTCTTTCTGCTATGAAGCCTTTGATATCATAAACTGCACAAAAATTTTAAAAGATTCTGAATTATACAGTAGCCCTGAAACTTGAGGTCAACAGACATTTTGTCCCACCGGACATAGGCAGGGGCAGTCCCTGCCCTAAAACCTATAAGGCGAATATTTGTGTTCTTTACAAAGTTGGCTCATGAAAAAAAAAAAAAAAAAAAAAATTTTTTTTTTTTTTTTTTTTTTTTAAAAGTACATCCATACATACAGCATAAATAACTTGATATTTTAAAGTCATATTGCTAAAAAACGTAGTTGAAATATATGAAGTATTTAAAACTTGAATAAACCATGTTTATACTAATATGAATAAATAAACACTCAATTAAGACATTCAACAGATAAACACCGTCACTGATGCATTGTTGCCTGGCTGTGCTGGCTGGTTTGGGGAAAAATAGGAAATTGTCATTTACTACAAATAAATGACAGTAATTTCTAAAAGGAATTGCCATTTTGCTTTTGATAGAGTAGTCTGTACTGCAGACTAAGCTATTGATTGATTGATTTTTTATAACAATCCTTTGTGGATTTATTTAAAGCCAAAAAATTATTTCAGATTGTAAGAGGTTGCTTACAGTACCCAGTGTAATGATTGGGCTCAACACTGTTTAACTTCAAAAGGAGAACTGGTGTTTACAGTGTGAGTTGACCTTAGGTACTATCCTAAGTTTAATGGCACCCACAACACAATATAAAAAAAAATAAAGATCACAAAACAGGTTGTATATGCTATTATAGGTCTACACTGGTTTGGAAATAGCACAGCCGTTAGAAGCCAACATTTCACAGTGTCTTGAAAATATATATGAATAAAGACAAAAGGAAAACTTATCTTAGCTAACGCATTTTGTCCTGAGGGACTTTATCAAGGCAAGCGAGAGAATTTTATTTTAAAACAAGTATTTATATACAAGACCAAATGCGTTATTGGTTTTTCAAAATTTTAGGTATAGGAACACTCAAATATTCATCAGATTAAGTGAAAGATCAGGCAAGTTATGGAAGGACATCAAGTGATACAATTCAATATCTAATAAATGAAAGTGATTTTTTTTTGTAAAACCAAAAACATTTTTGCCCTTATATATATAAAAACTTGCTACAAATTAAAATCCTTGCATCTGCCTTGATAAAGTCTGTCAGAGGACGAAACGTGTTGACCAAGATTAAATTCCTTTTTTCTTTATTCATATTGACCTTTTACAGATATATATATATATATATATATATATATATATATATACACACACACACACACACACACACACACACACACACACACACACACACACACACACACACACACACACACACGACTGTAGGCAATAAGTTTCATAAAGATGCAAGATGTTTTTGAAAATGTATAAGCATGTCTACAGCAGTGGAAGCATTAAACAAAGGGAATTATGGAGCAGCATTCTGTGTAATTAATCTGTCATTTGTATTTAAGTATGCGTTGCTGGTCTAAAAACAATTCTGTGACAATTTTTTGATATAATTATCTGTATCTAGAGCGGAGCAGATTTTGAACAAAAAATTTACAGGACACTAATTACAAAGAATGTCCGATACTCTTAATTTTTGAATGTGATATACTGAGAGTGAAATGCTTCGTGTTTAGGGATTCTCATGTGATAGTGGAAATTAGAAGGCAAAAACATTGCTTGTATAGCTTACTGAAAATGTTTATTATTGAATTATTTAATCCATTGCATCTGAGAGGTTATAATGCTGAAAAACAATGATTATCAATCTTAATGTTTTAAGGCACTCTTCATTTACAATGAATTAAAAGGAAAATAAAGTCGTACAAAGAAAAAAAAAAATTAACTAATTTGCAAATAAATACACAAAGACTCAATCAAGATCTCAAATAGAAAACTACAAAATGAATAATTGTTAATGAAAATATCATGCAACAGTAAAAAGGTGCTGTTTATATACAAAATGAGTTGGACTAGACAGATGTTTTCAGCTTAATCACTTTTTTGTTGAATGTTTTTTTTCTTTTTGTGCAAGTGGTTCATTGTAGCAACAATTTATAAAATAATTGTTTTCATACTCCATAATGTGACCAAAAAGAATTCTAAAAAAAAAAAAAAAAAAAAAAAAAAAAAAAAAAAAGTATACTTTCTATAAAGTTACAATTCAAGAAAATAGAACAATAAAAATGTGAATGCAATGGATTTAGACATTTTCAAGCTTGACTAAGAAAGTAAGACAATCCTAAGATTTGAATTAGTGTCCCCTCTGCTTGTTTTATTTTTTTTAATTTATCTAATATTTGAATCATTAAAAAATAAAGTTATAGTTTATAATTTTGAGAAATGTCAAGATCATTCTAAGATTTGTTTGGACAATTAACTTGTTCTTTGTGCAGCTGTTACAAGTTATATGGACGTCTGCAAATAGTACTACAGTCTGTGTGGCTGACATAGACAAGAATGAAAAATCTGTTAGCATATTAACTTTTATTTTCTGATCATCATTTAATCATGCTTAAAAAAATTTTCTATAATGCGCTTGAAGGCTGTAGACGGTATTGCCCAAAATGTTGCAGTAACACAAAGAATGATTTTCAACTATTTGCACAAATCTTGGAATGTTTTAGTTTTATTAGAAATAAAGCAATGCTTTTTATTAGCTTATTGTCCCCAAAATCAGATTTGATAACTGAACTGAATAGAATTTCTCACTGGTGAAATTTAGATGAATATTTTCTTGCTGGTTTTGTTTTTCTACACATTCTAAGATTGTGTGATAATTTTCTTTATATCTATACAGCATGCATGGACGTACAGGGTTGAAACTGCTAAGTTAAAATTAAATTAATTTTAATGTATTACATTACATGATTAATAAGTTATGGTAAACACATTAAAAAAAAATAATTTTATTGAAATTTTGTAAGGATGATTAAGCAGACAAGGTGTTGATTGAGCTTAAAATCTGTAAGCAAATGTGAACCAACTTAGATTTATATAAAAAAAAAGTTTGGATAGGTTTTAGATGATAATGGGATACAATATTTTAAAAAAAAAAAAAAAAAAAAAAAAAAAAAAAAAAAAAACAAAACATTTTTTTCTTTTATTATAAATAAGTCTTTCAGCTACGTTCTCTTCAACAATATTTTAAGTTGTCCAATTCCATCCTTGTGGCCAACACTTTTCCATCATGGCAATGTTTGATGGGGGATGGGTGGGTTGGTTGTAGGAATTGTAACATAAATGACATATCAATGACTTTGTATATTAAGCCATTAATAACTTACATAATTCACTATCAACACACACAAATTTAATGGATAACAATTTCTTTTCACCTGTGTGTGTGTGTGCGTGTTTGAACAGATCTGATAAAAGCTTAAAAGTTAAATCCACTCATACATATATACACACACATACATCCCCCCCGAAATTGTCACTATCAGGTAATTTACCACAAACATGCATACCTTATTTCTAAAAAAAAAAAAAAAAAAAACAAACACACACACACATAAATGAATACTTACACATGCAATTTTTTCTTCAAAATGTTCACAAATTAATTTAAAACAGGAATTTCAAAATGATTTACACATGAGATGGGAAGTGAATAATGAGGATGAAGGATAAAAATTAAACCAAATATTGGAGATTAATGTTTGAATGTAAGAATTTTGCAAAAAGGTTTTCTAAAACATTCAATGAAGGATTTTCTTTTTGGAATTTAGAATACAAGTCTTATAAACTTCCCATCTTAGAAATATGCAGAAAGGTAATTTCTTTGAATGACATTTTTGTTTAACAATTTACACAAAACAATAAGAAAATCTTTTGCTCTAAAAGATGTGATTGAGTGGAGCAATTTCCAGAAGAGAATACATCAAAAGACAAAAAGATCTGCTGAAGAAGAGATATAAAAAAAAAAAAAAAAAAAAAGTCTATGAAACAGAATCTGGATATGAATGTATTAAGTGAATTATTATTATTTATATATATATATATATATATATATATATATATATATATAAAAGATGACTGACATGGTACTGCAACTAAGCTTTTTATTCAATTTTGTGTTCTGGACATAAAATGTGTAAAAATTGTCCAAATCTGCATATCCAAGCAATCTTAGCTATTCTTTAATCCATTATCAAGGGCAATTTCTATTTTTTTTCGTTTTAACTGTCTGGATTTTTATGTATCTGTCTAGAGTTATAGGAATGCTTTATTTTCCAAACACGGTCAGCACATTGTGGCCATGTGCATAGTTGAGGTTATTGATTGTTAGCTTTTTTCTTTCAATCAATAACATCAACTATGAACATGGCCACAATGTGCTGACCGTGTTTGGAAAATAAAGCATTCCTATAGCTAGAGACACATACATAAAGCCCATACTTTGTTAAAAATTAAATTCAATTTTGATAATGGCTAAAAGAATACCCAAAAGCGCTTGGATATGCAGAACATTTAAACAATTTTTACAAATTATACAAAAACAAAAAAAATAAATAGCTTAATCACAGTACTTTGTCAGTAGCTACTAATGAAACTTGTATAAGAGAGGGATTGCTGCCCAAATACACAATTATGTGCGAGTGTGTGAGAATAAATATGATCCAATTCATCAGACCTACAAATCCGGTCTGATGAATTGGATCATATTTATGATTCCAATGGAATAAATTATGACCGTATTTAAGCCTTTTTATTATATATATATATATATATATATATATATATATATATATGAAAATAATTCTAGCTATTAATACTAGCAATTAATATATGTAATATATAAATTTAATTATTTCTGCCAATGAAGTAATATATATTAGACTAGAGTGATAAATACTATTAATATATAATAATGTTTAACACTTATTGAAGGCAAACAGACTTTTGTAATTTTTCTATCACCCATCATAGTTCTTGATTTGTACCGAATGTTACATCTAATTTCATGGCAGCAAATGTTCTTTAAGGCAAATATTAAAAACAACAAATATTCTGTGTCGATTAATTTTACTGATCAACTATTCCAAATTTCTAAACTCACCAATTGTCTATCTACCTTGATGACGAGTTAGGAAAGTCAAAAGCTTTAACAATATTTCTTGTACTTTTCTTTGAAAATGAACTGGCAATTTGATGGAATTTCCTCCTCATCTGAGAAGGATTATTCATAATTTTAAAAAGCTAATCATTAAAATTAATCAACAAAATATCTGTTGTCTTTAATATAAATAATAAAATCTAGGATGAGATTAGTTATTTATAAATCTTGTTTTAACAACTCATAACAATGTATCAGTCTTTTTACAGTAAAAGTTTAGTATTCTGTAGTAGTGATATTGGCATGTGTATTGTGTACTTAGTAAATCACTCCTTCAACATATCTTGAACCATAAAAATATTTTGCTTATTTTGGTCTATTTAAAGTTGAAAAAAAAAAAAAAAAAAAATATTAGAAACAGAATTGATCATTTTTCACAAAGAGTAAATGGCACTTTTTTTTTTTGAAAATGTATCTGGAAAGCATTGTTACTGAACAAATTCATTCATAATTGCAAGGATATGACCAATGAATATTTATGAATAAATGAAAATAACTAAAAAAATAAATGTTGGTTGCTCAATAGAGAGAAAAAGGCAAAAGTGAAATCACTATTTTTATGTGAATTATTGGGAGATCAGAATTTACAAAAAAAAAAAAAAAAAAAAACCTTTTTGCAAAACAATAACATTAAAAAAAAAAAAACAGGTCAATTTTAAAACAGAGGAATAAGATTTGGTAAAGAGAGTTCCAAGGACAAAGATTACAATTAAAATTATTATTACCATTTTTTTTTTTTTTTTTTTAATTTCAAAAGAGTCAATTTTCCCTTAAGTGGCAAAAAAAAAAAAAAAAAAAAAAAAAAAAATTAATGTCATTGAAATGGCTAGCATTCTCATTTTTTTTATTTCCAAATTATGTGACCTAAATTTAGATTGATTAAATTAAATTTTTTTTATAAACCATTAACTTCATGTAAGTCTTGGGAGAAAGAGAGAGAGAGAGAGAGAGAGAGAAAAAAAAAAACATGTAATTGATGGGCTTTTATAAAGATGTAAAATTAAGCTCAGTTATTGCATCAAGTAATATAAAAAAAAAAAAAAAAAACATGCACACAGGTTTGTATTAGGTTGGTGCAAAAATAATATCGTTTTTTAACATTAAAAATACGTCAAAAAACGATATTATTTTTGCACCAACCTAAAAAAAAAAAAAAAAAAAAAAAAAAAAAAAAAAAAAAAAGAGATATGTAGAGATTTTGTATTAAAAACTTGTTCTTAATATTTCAAACATTATACGTAATTGCATTATTACTTTGTAATAGGCTTTGTTATTAATTTATTTAATCTTGCCTCCTCTTCAGGATATGTTTCAAAAACTTTCAACAACATGAAAAATTATTTTTAATCCTTGAATATGGGGGAAAAAAAAAAAAAAAAAAAAAAAAAAAAAAAATTATATATAAATAAAATAAATAAGTTAAAAAATAAACACCCACAAATATTTTGACAAAAAAAAAAAAAAAAAAAAAAAAAAAAAGTTAAAATTCAATGGCAGTCACAGTTTGGCTCTTTTTTTTTTTTTAATAACCCAATAGATTTTCCTTCTGCACAAAGCAGGAATATCAGGTCAAATGAAAGGGAAAGCCTTATGCACATTAAAACAATAAAAAGTAAGACATGGTCTCATTATACTAAAATACTAAATTGGTCCATTTTCATTTGAGGGGAGCATTTTTTTTTTTTCTTATGACAAAAACTGGTACCTGTTGGCTTTCCTGTTAAACTGCCACATAGCTATAAATTTTCTGAAGAAGGCAAGAGACAGTAATGTTCAACAATTCTTTGGAAATGTTTTTATACTGTTACGATTAATATTTGTAAGCTATCATATTACAACTATGTGACCAGAATGGCTCCAAAAGTTGTGACCAGATTGCCATGAACTTTACATTGCATAACATGCTGCCAACAGAGAGAAATTTTATTACTGGTAGCGAAATAACTTTTTCTCAAAGTCATAAGAATAACTGACCCCAAGGATAGAGGAAGATTTGTCATGGAGGTAAATGGTAACTCCAACAACAGTAGCCAGCCACTATTGTTGAAGAGAAATTGAAATGGATAATGAAATAATATTGTAAAGAAAAAAAATGTTTAGTATTTGCATAGATGTGATGGAAAAATGTCGTTGGAAGCAATTGCATAATGGTGAAAGTTTTCATTAATGGTGGCGGCATACCACACTTTACTGACTACATCTGCTCCCCTCAGTTTCATGATTCTATGACATGAGGAAAAAAAAAACAAAAAAAAAACTTGATCATAAAAACATTTAGCATGATTAGTTTTGTAATAAACATCTTGGAGAAAAAAAAAAAAAAAAAATCATATCCAAAAAATTTTCTTGATTCATATCAGGAAAAACTTCATGAGTCATCACTGACTCCATATTCTTTATACAAAGTAGGCTGAAGAGCAACTCGGTTATAAAACAGAATGTAAAAATGTAGATGCCATTCTATATGCTGGATCTGATTAGAAAACTTCAACCTGACAATTAAGATAAAAAATATATCAGATGTTTATTTTTATAGCAACTAAATTTAAGCAGGTAAATTATTACTTCAAAATTACATAAGTAATTTGCATTATGGTATTGCTTCTTTCAACAATGAACATTGAGAAATTTAGCATTTAGATACAAAGGATTATGAGACAGTCGCTTGGGAATGTAAGGATGGCAAGAAGTTATAAGATCAAGTGAAAATAATTGGTAGACCATTAAATGGCTGAGAGATTGTTAACTAGAAATAAAAGAATGATAACAGCAAAATTGTAATCCGTAATATTTTCTCAAGGTCACACATTTGAGAAACCACTGTCTTCTGGTATCATCTGTCAATATCTTCGAGCACTTTCTGCAAGTTAGTTTTATATTTAAGTATCATGAAAACAATTGCAGAAAAGTTCTTGGTCCCTCCAATTAGTATTTAATATTGCTTCCGAACACTGGAAGAATGCTAGAATTTAACAACTATCAACACTGAAAAGTTGAAAAAAAAAAAAATTTCCAAAAATAGTTATATCCCTAATACCTTATACAGAACAAAGAGAAATAATTCCTTAAATTGTGGCGTACAAGTTGAGTTTTCAAGCCCCTCAAAATCTTTTGGGGTGACAGGTAATCTACTGTATATTTGGGGGTTGACCTATACAGTAAGTATGTGTTCAACTCAGAATTTTGAGCTAAAAATCTTGAGGTTAACTTGTATGTTGCAATTTACAGTAAACGAGATCTAAGGTAGATTTAACTTAAATATATCTGTTGAACACGACAGTTTAATTTGAAAACATGTTTGAGGAAAGTAAATATTGAATCATTTAAGTTTAGTTTATATGGCATAAGACCACACCAAAATGGTGGGAAATGCTTGTAGCCAGACTGTATTATACCAATTTTCAAAATGGCAACAGATTACCTACCTAGAGAATCAGCATTTGAAATTCCAACTTTGAACCTTTGGCACTGGTGAAAAATACAAGTTACTATTTCACCAATAAAACAAGCCACTGTATTAATGGCTCATTATCTTTACATCAAATAAACTATAAATGCAAGGTTAGTCTCTAGAATAAATCTGCCAGACTCTGGTAGAAATCCACACATGTCAACCCTCAAGCAAAAATCTAGTGGTTATCAATAAAAGCTTTTAAATAGTTATTCTATTCTATAAACTGTGCAAGTTTTTACAGTTTTCTGCAAAATTTATCAATTCTTTAGATTTTGGCAGAGAGACTAAAGGCAAATTGTTAGAAAAAATTTCCACTCATTTACAAATGAAAAATTTTGGAAGGGAAATTTCTTTTATAATATATATATATAGATGTTTAGTTAAATGAACATCTCAGGTTAATCTATTAAGGCGGCTCACTGTCCCACTTTTGGAGGCACAGTGGAGTAATGGATAGTGGCTCAGGTTGAGGAATCAAAGAGCTGCATTCAGTAAATACGCTTGGGGAAGGTATGAATCCATCTCCCCTCCACACTATGGATAAATAGCAGTACATATTGGATCTTATAACTTTGGACTAGTAGATGGAAAACTGAATTCAAATCCCCCAACTATGAGTTAAATAGCCTCACCAACCTGCAATTGGCCAAGCATGGTGAATATGGCTACAACTAATGCCTTGAAAACATGGTCAATCAGGAATGAGAAAGCCCTGGCAGTTAATAAGTTAAAAGGTAGTAACCTATAATACTGTTATTATTTTCTTTTGTATTAAAATGGATTACAATGTTCAAATGCCATCCCTAAAAATGCCTTTCATACCAAAGTAAAACACATAATTTAAATTTTGGCCTTCTTATTGAGAATTGTATAGAGATACACATGATCCAATGTTTACGAAGGAAATAGATAAATTTGTTATTTTGTTTTTTTTATAATAGTGAGCTAGATGTTTTGTTTTTTTCTGAAGCTTACAAAAACTGAACTTGTTAGATTTTGAAGTGCTGAAATACCAAATTTCTATGGATAATATTAAAAAAAAAAAAAAAAAAAAAAAAAAATATCTATGTCTGAAAGTATATAAACAGATTAACAATAAGTAATAAAATCTGAACATTATTTTTTTTAATGATTGAATATCAGTTAACATCATAACTAGACAGCCAATTTTATTTTATAAGAAGGCTTATCAAAAAACTATACCCCTTGACACTTACCTAAAATAGATTACAAGAAAACCAAAAGGTCAAAGTTTGAAAAGAGTTAATTAAATTTTCACGATTACAAAAATTAGTTGTTTCAATTTTGGACAATTTGAAAGTGCCTCTTCAGCCAACTTTAGAGAAAATCACACCAACATTAATTCAGTTAAAAAGTTATACATTTCAGAATTATTTTCAGGTGCTGGCTAAGTTATATTTGTTTTAATTTGATATGACTAACAATATATTAATTGTAGTACAAAGAAAACAAAACAAGTGAATGTTAACTAGAAAGAAAGAAACTTATGAACTCAATATACAGGGCGTTTGAGAAAAAAAAATTGATAAACATTTTGTAATCAAATAACTTGACCAGTTCTTATTCAAATGATCAATTTTAACGACATATGTAGAAAGAACTCAAAATTCTATGTTTAATTTGATACAGAAATGCCATTCACTTAAAAAGGTGTTTTGTTGAGTGTGTTCAAACACAATTGAACAAGTTTCTGCAGTGTGCATTTGAGAGAGAATTTGCTAAAAAAAAAAAAAAAAAAAAAAAAATGCACCAATTGCAATGCACAAAAAGTTCAAAGATGAAGGCTGTCTTGACATGTGTCATATTATAGGTGGTGCACATATTGAAAAATTGTGAAATCATTCATGAAATTTGTATACCTTTGAATTCCATTCAAAGTTTGAGGAATAAATCTTATTTTGCCTAACAATAGACATGTTTAGTTTCATTTGCCTAGACCATGTAGTTATCCAGATATTTATATCTCAAATGATAAAATATTTTGGAAACATCCTGTATTTACCTATTTCTTTTGTCTAAGAGAAATGACAAGGCAGCTTCAAATCAGTGTTACTGCCATTCTGAATTGTGGTTCCTTTTTACAGGTAAACCATAAACACTCAGAAGACAATGTCAGTAAAACCACAGTTTACTTTCCAAAGCACTTCCACAGGTAAATAAGTATACTTTATTAACCAAGGATAATGTTTTCATTTGAGAAAGAGAAAAAAAAAAAAAAAAAGAAAAAAAAGATTCATTTTCCAAGGAAAATCTTGACACTAAATTTTTCTTATACATACAATTAAATGGAAAATGTGGCACAAAAAATTGACAGTCCTACTCATATTTGGCAGTATTTTTTAACCGAGACATCAAAATCAGTCCAGGCAACATAATAGTCACAATATCTGCCAGTTACTTGATACCAAAAATTTATAGCTGATATATAAATTAATCCAATGATATTGAAAGTTACTTTTGATTCAAAAAACTTCTAGTCATCTTATGAGATGACAAACACAAAAACTTTGACCCACACAGAAATGTCATAAGAAGGAAATAACATTTTGTTTTAAACTGAAAATTCTCCAATTTGATTAAACTTTGATCAAATAATGGAGGAAAGGCAAATATTTGAATTTAAACAGGCATTTCGGTCTTTGTTACAGCTGAATATCCCAAATCTGCAATTCTATCCAATTTTAAAAACAACTATAAAGTAAAACACTGTTAACTAAAGAATTGCTGACCACCGACTTTTTCTTTAAGTATATTATCCAGTGGTCGAGAGATTGGGGATTTAATGTTCATAAATGAAAATGGTAAAAATAGAAAAAGGTAAAAGGAAGCTCTAAACTTTATAATTAAATTATTATGGGGGTATAAAATTTCCACCCTTTATAGCTGTTTTAAGGCACCAAAGACTAAATTGAAACAGGACAAAAAAAAAAAAAAAGGTAAAGAAAAAAAAAAGAAAAAAGCTAGGTAAAAATGGAACAGCAAAAAACAGGAGGGGGATTTAATGTATGATATCTACAAAATTGTTATTGAACTTTTGACAGCATTAATAGTCAGTTTAAAATATATAGCTGTAGTATTTCAAGTGACATATTTTGCAGCGAGAAAATTTAATAGTCAGTAGGATCTTAATTAAAAGTTTCTTTACTGCTAACATTTTAAAAGTATTGGATAGCATTCTGATCTGTGGCTGCTACGACATACTGCTCAAAGTTTGGAAACATGTAAAGAATGTTCCAGAATTTCATTACATGAAGTAGCAAATTCTAGTTCTGTTTACCAACTTTGATTCTGTTCTTGCTATAGTCTTACAAGGATAGTAGAAATGAAGGTCCAGATTTACTATTAATACTAACATTTAACCAATATTTAGGATATAATATTGTTTTTTTTTTTCTTTGAATGCTGTAAAAAGTGAACACATTTTGTAAATACGAGACCAATATAAAATTGCAAAGCAGATGCATGCAAATAGAAAGGGACAATTGCAGAAATCCTTCAAAGAGGAAGGTCTATTTGGGGAGGTTTAAAACATTTTATTTAGGTTTTGTAAAAATTCATTCTCTCTCAAAAGATGGAGAGGGGAAAACTTTCCCCTCCATTCATAGAAGCAGGTAAATAAATAAAACAAAATAAAAAAAAAAAAATTACAACAGCAATAATAAAATGTTGTTTCTTAAGAAAACAAACAATACACTACATAATTTTTAACAAAGAAGTATTTGACTGTTAACATCACCACAGTAGAGAGATCAGTAATAGGACTAACATCAGCAATAAGGTGAAATAATTAAAAAAAAAAAAAACCATGCCATTTGCTATATTTTATATAAAGGTAGTGGATTAGTTCATGGTCCTAGCTCTTTGCTAATGTTCAACTATTCCTTTTCACTTGTTAATTATACCAGAGTTGCTGAATAAGTAAAATAACTACATTTTGTTTAAAAAGTTATTAGGAGCTACCTGTAATGCCCATTTTCATTTCCACCAGCATCCTATCTACTATGTATTAGCTACATATGTTTTTTTTTATCAAAAAAAAAAAAAAAAAAAAAAAAAAATTGCTGGTTTGTTTGGTAAATAAACATTACAGCCATTGTAATGAAAACAAGCCAAGTTACAGAGTATTGAACAAGATTTAGATGAACTTGTACAAGATACTGATTTGGAATTAAGTGAAACAGAGGCTGATAAGGATTGGTGGTGCAGACAGACAAAATTTCTTTAAGAAAAAAAAAAAAAAAAAAAAAAAAATTTATAAGCCTTACATTGATTATCTAAAAACATCAGAACTTATCCAGATTATTTGCACTGAAAAGACTAGAATTGTATGCAAAAAAAACTGAAAAAGTTGAAGAGAGACCCCCTCCTCCTCAGATCAAAACCAGGTTAAAGAAAACAAAATCAAGTAGAATGTATATTTCGCTAAAAAAGGGGGAGGGGAAGGGGTGGTTTACTCGCCCACTCTATAAAAAAAAAAAAAAAAAAAAAAAAAGAAAAGAAACAGTAGGAACACTACTTACATTTTACATTTTTTTGTAATTTAAATGTTTCTAATTTTTCATTCACAAAGAGGACCCTGGTCATATATGAGAGATAAGTATAGCTTTTATTTAATATTTTTCTGGTACTACCATGCAAAATCAGAGGTATGAGTAGAATATACAATAGAAGTAATTGATAGTCATGTTGCAATCCAGAGAAAATTTAAATTTAAAATAATAAGGTGTATGTATAATAAAATATCAGAATAGCTTGCCTAAAGGCATCTGTAACTGCAGTTGGGAAATATATATATATATATATATATATATATATATATATACACACACACACACAAGCTAATGATTCTTAGAAGTAAATTCATTTGTATAATTGAAAAGCTATTATTCAGTCCTAACAATTTGACAAATTAAAAAAAAAAAAAAAAAATTATTTTAAACTGAGGCTAAGTTTCATTATGATAGGAAAATATCCCCAGTAATGATTCAGCTTCCCATATCTCCTGTCTACCAAGAAGATTAGAAAATATATAAAATAAATAAAGCAGATGATTTTTTTTTTTTTTAAATAAATAAAAATAAATATAAAAATAAAAAAAAAAAAATTAAAAAAAAAAAAAAGTGCTGCCAATAAATCCACAAAGGATAAAGCAATGAATCTTTGGCTAAAATTTGCTTTTTTTATGAAAGTGGAAAAAGAGTAATAACACCCTGCCTTGCTATTCAATTTTTGGCCATCTGCAAGATAATATATAGTAATTCTCAATAAGCAATAACTATGTTGCTTTCATTTATAATACTGTTGACCCTCATTATATAAATATAAAATAGATCTAATCTCAAAATTGACCACATTTTGCAGTTCACTTTTAGAAATGTGTACCTGTTAGTGCATACTCCAGTCAACTATATGTGATACTTTAATACCAATTCTGATAATTCCCTATTTTAATAGTTGAGAGATCAATTGAACTAGTAAATTACTAACTGATTTGAGAAAGTAACCCCTATCACCTAAAGACAAGGACTTGAAAAATGTGGTTGTAGACAAGCAACTGATCAAGAAACATGAAAAGTGGTTGATATCAAAATATTAAAAATCAATGACACCCCTGTCTGGTAAGCAAGACCTGATTATCTACAAGGAATAATTTGGAATTAATTACCTTTATCTCTGATTTTCAATAGTCTAATGGACAAAGTGTATTTGTTCAATTACTCTTCACAAACATGCTTATACAGCTACAAGTTAGGTACCAGAAATGACTAGGGATTAATTGCTTATATTGATAAAATTTTCTTTTGGTTGAAACCAGGCCCCCTTCAACTGTCTTTAAAGCAGTGCCATAAAAAAAAAAAAAAAAAAAAAAAAATTACACGTGACATTTAAGTTGGCCAATTTGTACCATCAGTAATCAATCTATTGCTTAACAGTTTTTTTTTTTTTTTTTTTAAATAAACCTGTTTCTTTCATCACATACACAAGATTTTAATCACATCACTTGGCCATATGGATGACTATTTCATGCCTTTTCTAAGTTTAATTTGGATAATGCTGTGCAGGCCATAATTACAATTCCGTCCCAACAGCATGGGGGATTGTTGCAAAATTTTTTGCTACCAATATATTGCATGAAATCTAAAAAGCTTTTTTGCTCGTTTCCAAAATATAAACAGGTTGCTATTTTTGTCCAACATTTGTGTTTTTTTTTTTAGGAGTATTATGAGTAAAGCAACAAATTATTTTTTTCATAAATAGTTGTCTGTAGAAAAGAAATTTCTATTTGAAAATAGAATGAGGGAGAGAAAATATTTGCAGTTATTCAATATATTAACAACTTTCTGTGTTTTGCACACAAGATAAAGTTATCCACATTAGACAGTTTCAAGGCAAATTAAATTATGTCCATTCTCTACTTGATAATTATTATCAAACTAAACCAGATCTTGATACAATAGAGAAATATGTACTAGTTTTCTGGATTAAGGCTCGAATATATAGCTGCTGTTTTTGTTTCTGAAAAATTTTTAAGGGTACAATAAAAAACTTTTTCCCCCTTTTATAAATATTAGATTTATACAGGTGTTAAAATAATGACGTAATAATGTCGTTTTTTGACGTATTTTTTAACGTCAAAAAACGACATTACGTCATTATTTTTGCACCAACCTAATTAAATGGTAAGTAATTCTTAGTATCTGAAATAGTCTGCTAATTTTTTTTTTTTTTAACATTGTTTGAATCCTGTATATGAAATTTTTTATTATTTCTTTTATACCAATATAGCACTAATGAAGTGGAATTATTTTATTAACTACAAAATATGTCAACTTAATGAAAAAAAAAAAAAAAAAAAAAAAAAAAAAAATTCAAATACCATTTCACAAATAAAAAGTATACTAAATAAAATTCACTATTATTATAGGATACCTACTTGTGTAAGAGCCAGCAGTAAACCTTCCTCTTGAGGTGGTGGGGCATGCTTATATAGCAAAGGCTACTTGTATTTTTTAAGGAAAAAAAAAAATATAAATCAGAATGTATCACTAAGCAAAATAAAATTATAAATCGGGCAGTAAATTATCAAAAGAAGTTCTCACAATGAATTCAATACAACTTATTGTGATATAACAATAAACTCTTCATTAAGACAAATATGCACATATCATATTTGTCAGATTATAATGTACTTTAACAAATTCTTGATTTTACTAGACTTTATTAAACTTCTCTTGTCCAACCAAAGAAAGGTAATTCCAAACTTAATTTCACTAGGTCTATTCTGCACAAGTTAAAAGTAATACTGGCAAAATTCAATGCTTAAATTACAAACTGTAGAACGGGATAAAATAAATTGAGAAACGAGAAACCTAAGACTGTCACACAAGACACACACATTATATATATATATATATATATATATATATATATATATATATATATATACACACACGTGTGTGTGTGTGTGTGTGTGTGTGTGTGAAATGGATTAGATCCAACTAATATTTTAATATATTTTCTGTTTATGCATTTTTTTATTGATACACTTATTTGAGTAAACAAATGCTCTGTTTTTTTTAATTAAATAGTATTAATTACATTCACTGGCCTGAATGTTAAAGCAATTTCATAGGAAATATTCAATATTGACAGGAATCAAACCTATTTCCTATACGAGAATGTCATTTAGCCCGACATTCTTTGATGGGCAAATGTAATTAATATTGCTTAATTAAAAGACAGAGCATTTACTCTAATATATTTACCCATAAAAAAAAAAAAAAAAAAAAAAAATGTATAAAACTGAATTTATATTATATATATATATATATATATATATATATATATATATATATAATGGCAAGCCTACTTCTAAACAAAATGGTGAGAGAGAGAGGGTTAAAACAAACACACACACACAGGATATACACTTTAAAATGAAAAAGGAAAATTACAAAGAAAAAGGGAAAGAGAAACAAAGAAAAATGCAAATGATTCATAAAAATTGATTGTTTCAAATGATTGCTTTTTCTTATTTTTTTTTTTTTGCAAAGTCTCATCTCCTGAAAGAAAAGAAAAAAAAATCCATACCCAACTTCTGTTCATCATAGCCCACCAGAAATTATAAAACGAACCCAACCCCTAAATACCATTTTTTCTCCCCTACTGTTGCTTTTTCTTTCTTTCACTGATAAGAAAGAAAGAAAGAAAAAAAAAAGACAAACATCAGCAGCAGCTGTTCTGCATAATAACAGGAAAAAACAGTGAGTTGTCAGCACACCCCTGGTTAGTTATAAGAAAAACATTTGATTTTTTATGTGAAGGACGGGTTTTGTTTTCTTTCTAAATTGTAAAAAGAGCAGTATAGGGGAGAAGGGGTTCTGAATGAAAAAAAAAAAAAAAAAAACACCAAGAAAAATTGGTGAGAAATTACAGTGAAATATAATCCATATTAGGATTATATTGCAAAGCAGTCTGAAAGTCTTCAGCAGAATCAGGATATTCGCACTTGATTTGACCAATAGGGTATGGCAAAGTGGTATTATTGGTAGTGGTGTTAACAGCACAGCCAGTGTTCCAGGCAGTGGCCACAGGAAGGTTTCCAGTCCATACATAACTGTTCTCCAACCGGTAAGAGCAAGCTGTTGATGCTACGACAGCCCCAAGAGGAGAGGCAGTGATCATTGTAGATGCCTGCTGTTGTGATGGTTGCTGGGGGTTACTAACCACACTGGTAGCCATCTGGTACTGCAAGCAGGAAGCATTACCTGTAGTTGTTACTGTGCCAGTAGTCCCAACAGGGACTTGATGCTGGCTGGGGGTAAGACTGGGCAGTGGAGAACCCAGTTGAATTGGTAGGGAGCCAGTAGGGAGGAGGGTTGCTGCTGCTGCTGCTGCTGTTGCATTGTGCACCTGCTGGTTTGCCTCATTGCAATGAGAATTCCGGTGTTTTTCTAAATGGGTCCGCTGAGAAAACTGTTTACCACACACCGAGCATGAAAACTGCTTCTCACCCATGTGCGTACGCTCATGCTTGTTCAAGTGGTCCTTCCGTGAAAATGCTTTCTTGCATACCTGCATTTATAAAAGAAATAAAAATTTGATAAGATTTGAATAAAGTTTTGATACTGAAAGATATCACACCTTGATTCATAATACTTTAAGTTTTAGAAAGCTATTAATAACATGAAAACAAATTAGTAGCCATATGAGCCAGCCAATATTTTTACAATATGAAGACAGAATGAAATGTTATATTTAAATAAAAATTTATTTTTAATATCAATCTACAATTATTATTATTGAAATCTTTCAATTAAAAGTATCAATATAGTAATATTTCTTTTTAACACACACTTGGCTTACTACAACTGTCTTCATTTTTCTAATTTTAATGAAGCATAAAGTTTGTGGGAAAATATTTCTTCAGATATTCATTTTTTTTTTTATCATTTCACCCCAAGCAAGGGAATAAAGCCACTAAGATGCAATGAGATACAGAGTGTGCAATAATATGAGAAAAAGAATAAAAGAACAGGAATTAATGCAGAGAATAGGTGCATATAGTGCACCACAAGGTTCTTCAAAAGACCCTCTACAGGTTTTGAAATCAGAGTTGTTGTCCTAGCTTTTGGGGACAGAAAAAAAAAAAACAAAAAAAAAACAGTCTGCCCATAGCTAGGGGAATACAGCCCCAAGGTGGCCTCTGTATCACTTAGACTACCAACAGCCTCTTCATAAGAAATTCTCAGTCATGTGGATGACAGGGTCAACCTAATATAGATGTTGATCAACAAACATAGCTATGATGGTTGTTGGCTATGACCATGTGAAGAGAGAAGTCCTCCTCAAATGTAATAGAAGTTAAATTCAGGTGTCATGAGCATTATTATTATTTTAAATCATTTCACCCCAAACAAAACAATAAAGCCAATGTGAGAGTGAGACAGAATACACCAATAATATAAATAATAAATAATATAAATCCATAGTCATTTCCTGTGTATTCATTAGGTAAGCTCTCAGCCTGAATGAATTCCTCAAATCTAACACCAGAATTTTTTTTTTTTGTTCTGCACTCCCTCGTAGATTTCATACACACACCAGTTAGTTTGTTTTGTGGCATATCAACTTCCTATGGGTCATTTAACGCTGAAAAATAATTTTATTGGGATCACTAGTAATTTCTTTTACAAAAACGTATTGCTGGTAATATTTTTTACTATGAAAATGTATTGCCGGTATATTTTATACTTTCATGGGGGGGGGGGTAACTATTTACTCATAGCTGGGACCCTAAAAGGGTGCTACCACCTTGGGCCAGGCTAGACCTGAGAATAACAATTAAAAGGTGATTCAACACTCATCAAAACCTCCCGATCAGAGGCATCGCTGCCAGATGTAGTTTATTGTCATACCCAGGACAAACATTAGTTTTTAATGTAGCTCTTGCTTGCTTCTAAAAATTCATTCAGAAACTTAAATGTTGCAAATCTATTGTCGATTATTTTAACAGCTGGTTGAAAGCCTAAAGAATAGCTTTTACAGACAGATTTATTTTAAAAAAACAATTTAACTGATAGAGTACAATCAAGTAAATAACAAAAGGCAAATGAAACTTTTTATCTGAATATTTTTAAAGATCTTTGGTCATTTATATAGAGTATGAATGGCAGCAAATATGCACTTTTCTTGTTTTCATGATGCAGTCTGTTCAAAAATGAAAAACGAATTAGATACTTCTCACTGAATGACCAGGTTCAATTCTAATGATCTGGGCACTAAGTAGTTCTACCAAAGTTCTACTATGCATGTAACAGGATTGTATTAACCAATGCCAGAATTGACAGATTTAATACCACTTTTACATTATTTAGAGCATTTCTAATTTATCTCTAAATGTCTATACAGTAGTGTGTACTTCTGTGCCTTTTCTATAAACATTTCCATGGTAATTGTCCCGATGAGCTTTCCTCTTTGATACCTTCTCGTTATGAACTTAAGTGCAGTATTAGATTAGCGACAATGTCTCATCAGTTTACAGTCGAAATAGCTAGATGCATTCCTAAGTTACACAAGTTTCTTATCTCACACTTCTCACTTGTGGAACTCTTCTGGCTTCTTGTTTCCCGGTCAATTTTGATCTTCAAAAATTTAAATGCAATGTCAAGTGTTATCTTGTCTTAATTCCTGTTCTCTTATTGTTAGTACACCTCCTTGTGTCCCAAAGGCTTTATTGCTGTGTGTGTGTGTGTGTGTGTGTGTGTGTGTGTGTGTGAGAGAGATTTGAAAATCATTCTTATATTCTGTACATCACTTTTGCTTACATTCTGTAAATACAAGTAAAAGTTATTGATCAAGTTTTTTGTACAATGTACTGATATTCTGTTTAAATTTCTGGAATAAGGAGTTATCCTTATTTACACTATTTATATACACTTGATGAAGGCCGGAGGACACAATGGCCGAAATGTGACAACAACAAAAATGAGGACAATAGTCCAAATATAAATAGTATAAATAATATACTGACCAGTTGAATTTTTTTTTTTTTTTAAAGTTTAGTTTGAGATTTTATAGTGGATTTTAAGTCTAAAGAATTATTAAATATTAGGTTGGTGCAAAAAAATAATGTCGTTTTCTCACATATGTTACTATGTGAGAAAACGACATTATTTTTGCACCAACATAAAAGCTAAGACAGTAAGTGAGGAGTGACCGTGTTATATTGCTTCTGGCCTCAAATAAGGAATTTCATTAAATAAAGAGCATGACTGGGAATCAGATGGCTTCTTGGGAAAAGAAATCCATGTTAAGAGGGAGAGAAAGAGGCCAGATTATCAAGTTCTCCTTTTATAGTTAAAGTTAAGCGTTGTCGGGGTCTAGATAGGTGAATGTTTGGAAATACCAGGTGCTGTAAGCTTGGATGTGTGGGTGGTGTAATGGACAACAGCTCAGAGTTGTAAGTCAGAGAGCAAAGTTCCACTGCCAAGCAGGTTCATTATATTCACTTACATGCAAATACCCTTGGAGAACAGGATGAATCCCCGCCTTTAAATCTCCCCAACTATGGGTTAATTAGTAGGACTTGTATCAGTAAATCATTATCTCCAAAAAATTCCTACAATCTAAAAAATAATTTCTGGCTCTAAATAACCTGCAAAAGGTTGATAAACCATAAAAAAAAACAAAAAACAGAAACAAACAAACAAATCAATTGGAAGTTTAGCATATCACTTTAACATCCTTCCACATACTGTGGTCATTTGAACATCACCTTCATAAGTTTGGCAAGTAAACATCCTCCCTCTGTAAAGCATTCTAAGGGAGAGAAACAATTCATTTAATTGACAAAGCAAAAGAAAATGTTCACTCATTAATACAAACATTTAAATAAATTATTTGTAAATTTGTTTCGAGATTTCCAAGCATACTTATTAAGACTTTTTTGCCTAAGAGGTTCAATTCAGTATTTTCAGAATGCTTAACATATTTAGCTTTATGCTTTAAAGGGCTGTTGTCACCAGTAAATAGCTATCAACATGTCCTCCACAAGCTGACAGAATGATTGCTTGGAACCTATCGACTATCCTAAACCAGCTTGACTGGTTGGTAAAATGATCCAGTTTGAGCGTTTGATATGGAGGTTAAAAATTCCAATGCTAACTATTTGTATTTAGCCAATAAAGTTTTCTTGTTTTTAAGTGAAGTAGGTAGGTAGGTACATAGTACATACCTAAATACATATCTTCACTTGACAGTATAAAAAAAAAAAAAAAAGAAGAAAGAAAGAAAGAAGAAAAAAGTTATAATCAAATGCCACAAAAAGTAATTTACTATGCTGGCTATTTAATGATTCCAGTTTGTATTAAAAAAGAAAATCAATAGCAAGACTGAAATCATCAATTGCACATTGATATCATTTCTGAAATAGACAAAGGGGTTTTGAACTGAATTGGTTAAAATATCAAAAACCTATGAAAGCCTTTGTTCAGTTATCCTCTAACTCCTTATAATTTTCTTTTTTTTTTTGTTAATTAAAAAATTTTTTTTCTAAGAAATAAAAGGCAGAAAATTGAATCGGCAAAGAAACCCCTGAAGGTCAAAATTTATGTTGGAAAATTTAAATTAAATTTATCTAAGATTATTCAGAAAAGAATCATACAATGAGGCAATATAAAAATGATTATATAAAATCTATCAATAATAAAACGTCTGATGAATTCAAGCAAAGCCTCAAATGAAGAAACACACAAAGACAAGTTAAACAATAGAAAATATTTAAGTGAATGAATTTTTACATACAAACTACAAGGAAAAAAGCATATCTAAGGCTACAAAAATAATTTTCTTTCATACTAGTATTTTCGAGAATAAAGTATAGTTTAATATTACGGAATATTAAACTGCAGTTCAAATGAATAAAACACATCTTTGAAATGCAAAAGCGGAAGAATAATCGATAGGTGTGTATTTAAGTGTAAGCAATTGAATAAAAAGCTTACCTTTACTTTTCTGTACAGCCAATTGTATTTCTTAAAGATTTTACATTTGTAATAACTCAACAGTTATGAAAGCTACCATATTGTTTTTTGACGCTCAAGGGGTGTATCTTAGGAAATATTCCGAAAAAAAACTTCAAAATCTAATTCCTTATAATTTCCGAGATGTATATGAATTGTTATGTCAAGATTATTGATTCTTTTGGTGAAAGAGATGAAAAGCACTATACTTCTTTTAAATAGATACAAATGAGTTTAGCACCGATGGGAATAAACAGGAATAAAAAATATAGGCTCAAAAGACAAATGAGTATTCAGTAGAAGTGTTGAAAAAGAAATTGAAGTTTTATTCCATCCAGCACCCAATTCTAATATGACATGGATCCATCTACTTACAAGCTTATAAGTTCCTAAGATTTATTAAGAAGTACATAATAGAAAGAATTTATCAGGTTCAGGAATTGCGTCCTGATATTTACAGAAAATTTAAATAAAATAAAATATATTTATTCACACAAAAGAAGTTATTTCTGAGATGAGGTATTGTAACTATTTACATTATTCAGAGAGTTGCTCTCATTTTTATTGTCATATTCATGACACTAGTTCTCAAAGTTAAACACTGTAGAACCAGGTCAGTACTTAGATGGGGGACTGCTTGGGAACACCTGGTAGTGTAAGCAAACCCCTACTACTGGGGTAAAATTTCATTTGGGCACCTTGGCGGGGTGTAATAGTTAGCAAGCTTGTCTCGCTAGATCAGTTACGACTGAAAAGCAAGTTCGATCCTCAATAGTGCCCCATACTTTTGGCCTTGTACCACATCTAAGTTACGCTTGAAAATCACTTTGGGAACCTCGAGGTGGTGTAATGGTTAGCAAACTTGTCTTGCTAGAACAATTATGATTGAATAGCGAGTTCGATCCTCAGAGTGCCTCAATACTTTCAGCCTTATGCCACATCTAAGCTACACTTGGAGGAAAAAAAAAAAAAAAAAAAAAAAAAAAAAAAAAAAAATAATCACATCCATTACATTTTGGCAGTTGTACACTGGCAGAAAAGGCATGGGATGTGGAATTTGAACAATCTATTTCAGTGGACTAAATAATGAATTCGATTTGAAATTCCAAGGTATATCACATGAAAAAGGCTGAAGCATACAATGGCTGAAACGATATGAATATGACAATAAAAAGGTTGGGACAACAGTCCCAACAATGTAAATAGTGTAAGAAGTTATTTGTTCAAACAAATGGAATTATAACATTTACTGAGTGTAACTTAGATGTGGCACAATGTCAAAAGTATGGGAGTACTCAGTGAAGAACTAACTTACAACTTGGTCATAATTGACCTAGCGAGACAAGCTTACTAACCATTATACAACACTGAAGGAATTCTATATTGGTTGATATAAGAAAGTTTCTGTTATAAATATTTGTACATTTCTTCACTAATGTCTCCTTTGTTAATAAAGCTTGTTAATTTATTAGAGTTTCTTACATATGTCTATATCTTAGCCATTCTTTACAAACACTGCTATTGTTTACCAAATTTATATGGAAGATTAAAACCTTAAACACAATACATTATTCATAAGTATTTCATCCAGTGGGTAGCATCATCTTTGATTTCAGTTAGTTATTTTCCCATTGCCATAGTAGGATATGACAACATGAACACAAAAGTCAACTATGATATTGTCTGATCACAGTTGCATGAAATAACTGTACAGATGAATTAAAGGTTAAAAGACTAGTTTCTAACGAGTTTGTATCTTTAAAAGCTTATAAGCTGGAGGTTTGAAAACAGGAAAACAACTGTATTTCTCAGAAAAAGAGAGGAGATAAGATTAAATATTTATAAATGGCATACAGAAATGATGAAACAGATATAACAGAGTTACTGGTGTGGATTTTACAAGTAAACAAATCTATGTCCATTGGAATGGGAATTAAATTAAGTTGATGTGAAAAGCCAAAATAAGCTAAGTAATCTTGATTTTACTAGAAGTACACCAAGGTCTAGTTTTTCTAGTGAGCTTCTGAGAAACAAAAGGCATTTAATTAGAATACCTGGAATTCTGGGTTTGAACTTATGACTTAAAGTTTCAACCAATACAAGAGAGAAAGTGCACCCAATCCTCATTGCTATTTGCTGCTAGGGACTAACAATAACTGAAGTAAACCAAATGGACCCCAATGTTAGGTCAGATGTTGATCAAAATTCAGTAATGGAATTTTTTTAAGGCTATCCACAATTCCGTTTTGACAAGTCTGTTGTAATAGAGAATTTGGCCGACTCTGGCTGCATATAACAATAGGGTGACGTTACTAAACCACCTCCTGATACATTGTTATTATGCACATATGCAAATTGACTTGTAAACCATTACTTGAAAGAAACATTTCCCATAAATGCAAGATAGAGTAGACACCCAGAGGCAGTCAAAAGAAGCCATAGCAGAGGATTTGACATTGCCACCTTTCTTCACCCCTACTCTACTACCCCTGGCTGAAAAGAATTTGGTAAACTGAAGAAATTTTTGCTAGCCAACTGGAAAAGTTGGAGATCATTTTTGTCTGTTGGCCCAAGACCAAAGCTACTTGTTTGATTTGCTAAACTGATTACCAAACAGTTCAGAGCATTTTGGTTGTTCCCAAAATATATTGTGAATACTAACTCACAAACCAGTCATAGTTATGTAAAGTGCAGAATTTGGAAGGGTTAAACTGATACCAATAACCCATGACAAAATTTATTTTTTCAACAAGCAGAAATATTATTAAACACCTTCACTCCTGTATGCATTTCAACTAGCCCTAAGACCTTTTCAGATCAAAAGTTGACACCCAGGCAGTGGCCCCAGGACAGGAAGTCAAGGGGTAGGTCATATTATACAGTGAATGCAACAGTCCCCACCCATAAGTTTCAGAATCTACCTTCAACACTTAGTTAAAGTTTATATCGATTATTTTCATTATTTACATAAAGTTAGTCATGAAATTTTCTAACAGGTCAAAGTTCTAAAAAGAATATTTCGTAGTTTAATATTACTATAAATATTCATTCTCCCAACCCTCAAGGAAAAAGTACTGTGCAAAACATTTGAGCTCTAAGGAGCATTAATATAACAGCTTAAAAATAATAAGTAATCATACTTAATGTTTTTATTAAGTCAGGACAATGAAATAATATTCCATGGCTAAATATTACTTAGAAGTATCTGTATTATCATCATCCACTTTATTCCCAACGAAAGTGTTCACAACTTTTTTTTATAGATTTACTATTATTAAATTAGCCGTTTGTAAATTTAATCTTTAAGTCTAGCAAACCAAATGACTTTGAAGATATAAACTGACTTATAAAATCTGCTTTGTTAATCACACAATGCTGCTAATAGAGATTTTGCTTCAATAAGTAGATTTTTTATCACTGTTTTTGTTCAATGTCATTGTTTCTAATTTGTTTTATCATTTTCTTTTCACTTATGTAAAAAGAAAAAAAAAAAAAAAAAAAAAAAAGCAGTATTTAGTAAATGTTTTTTTGATGCATTATTTGTAGTTATTTTTTATATGATCAAGAGTATATAAATTTATTTTTAACTTAATCTTATTTGTAAAAGGAGCAAGGAGACAAAACATTGCCAGTTTTAATGTTCTGAAGACAACATGAATAAACATAAAATTCTAAACAGACAAATCAAGTTATTTTTATTATCCAGAAACACTTTTCAAAATGTCTTTCTTGTATATAATTTTGTATCTAGGAAACTAAGACCAGAAATGAATATAAGTTAATAGGCAATGGCCACAGTTTAAAAAAAAAAAAAAAAAAGATTCAATTTTCTTGGTTATTTTGAGCTTGCAACTAAGGACAGGTAATTCATCCCAAGTAAACTGAAAATATCAAAACATGCACATTAAACTTCTTTAAATAAAATTAACCATAGCAGATTAATTTTAATTAAACTATATTTTACAGATGGTTTGATATGAAGCAGAAAATAGGTAACAGTTTTGAATATAATAACTAATTATTTACTTGAAAAACATGACCTAAAGAACACTGTAAAAACATTTTTAGAATTTTGCAGTGCAGATTATATATATGTGTACATATATATATATATATATATACACACACACAGAGCGTAGCATTTTTATTTTATTTCTACAGTTTGTTTTGGTCAATAAAAAGCAAATTTAAATCCATTTAAGACCTTAAAGTATCCAAATTAAGAGACATTTTTGTAAGAAAAAACTATCAATTTAAAATCGTTGGCAATTTTCTTTTAGTGTTAAGGGATGCACAAAAAAAAAAAAAAAAATAGTATTACTAGAATAATTTAATCTTTGTCCAATGCAGAGACCAATTGTAATTTTGTGTTCTACAATGAATGAACATTGTCTAACCAAATCAAAATTCAAATTTCATACCTTCTCTCTAGGTTCATTAGTTAAAACTAACATATTTGATGAAGGAGCATTTTTTTTTTTTTAAAACCTTTACATGCACCACAAGTAACAAAGAATGCTTGAAATGAAGTTTAATAAATTTAATAAAAACAATTTACAAATTGTCAAAATCATTATATAAAATGAAATTTTAATTTTTTTTTAATTTTAGAAGTTAGTATTTGCAAACAATTTTTCTTTAATAATGATTTGTTTGTTTGTTTAATGGTATATCAACTTTTCATGGGTCATTTAATGCAGAAATTGAAATATTTTGAACACAATTTTATGGCTTCAACTACAGATAAAACATTTTTTATGTAAATATATATTGCTGGTACTTTTACTATAAAAATGTATTTTTTATACTTTCATAGTATTTTGTTCTTGTTTGGAGGTTCACTATTTGTCCATAGCTGGAATTCTAAGAGGTGCTACTATTCTGGGACAGAGGGTACCTGGGAACAACAGCAAGTAAGTTCCTAGAAACCAATCTCCCAATCGCAGCCTTGCTGCTGGATGTAGTTTATCATCATACCCAGGACTCTTTATTATTCTTTATTTTATTATTTGATTGCATCAGTTCTACACAGATTTTGAGAAAGAAAAACTAGATAGATGTATAACAGTTCATTCTTACTTTTTATCAGAAAGTAATAACGTTTGCAATATTATTTCCGTGGCTTTTCTACCTGGTAAATATACAATGTTTTGTAAACAATAGAAAAGGTAAATTATTTTTTTTGCATGTAGATATCATAAACCTTTGTCAATTAAAAGCTATGTAATCCAAGTGTAACAAAGTCAGGCCTAATAAAAATGAAGAGCTATAAGAAGCACATCAGACATATAGGCCTTTTTTTTTTGGGGGGGGGTATCCCTCATGGCAGACAATAGTAGTTTCAAGAGAGACAAAAAAAAAAAAAAAAAAAAAAAAAGAGAGAAAGTGCTTACCTGACACTGGAATGGTCTTTCTCCAGTGTGAGTACGCCCATGATTCCGGAGTCGGTCCCTCTGTGAAAAGGCACGATTACATACTGTACACCTAAATGGCTTTTCTCCAGTGTGACAACGCTGGTGATTCTTTAAATGGTCCTTACGTGAAAAGTTTTTCTTGCAGTATTCACAAGTGAAAGGTCGCACTCCAAGGTGGGTTCGCTCGTGGTTCTTGAGACGGTCCCTCTGAGGGAAGACTTTTTGGCAATATGAGCAGCTGAAGTGTTTCTCCTGGTCAGGTATTTGCTGGTGTCGCTTCAGGTAGGCACGAACAGAGAAACCCTTGCGGCACACTTCGCATTTGTAGGGTTTGTCTTTTCGAATGTTCATAAATGCTGAGGCTGAAGACAAAGGTTGTGATAGCATGTGTGTAGTTGGAGCTGTTTGTGTCAGAGCAACTTGTTGCTGAGTGGGTGTTAAGTTGTCTGGTGGGTGGGTTGGTGTAATTGTGGTTGTTGGTGCTAACACTGCTGCATTTGGAACATTCAAAGAGTTGACAAGGGCTTGAGCTGCAGCACTTTGGTTAAGATGTTCCAGGAGTTCAAATGGCTTGTACTCTATCTTTTCCTCTTCCTCCTCGGCAGTGGCATTAGGATTGTTGGGAAGAACTGCCGAATCAGGCAGAGGCTGAACTGTATACAAGGTTTCAGACATCGTGCTAAGGTTGGTTGCTTTATTCTTTCTCCAAATTTTAAACAGCTACATTCAACTTATACAAAAATAAAAAAAATAAAAAAAAAATAAAACAAAAAAAAAAAAAAAAAAAATTTATAAAAACATTGAACCTTGTTTTTCCTTATGGAGACTCTTTTTCAGTTTTGGTTGCATTGCAATATGCAAAATATTAAGTTGCAGGTGCATTCCAAAAATTGCAGAACCAGAAATAAATATGACTATCGCTGGTTGTTCCTGCACATCACTTCTTTGGCTGAGACTGAAAAAGAAAAGTATAATAAATTATAACAATATAACCAGATGTTTATATAATCCATATCACAAGTAGGACATATATGTAGTGATACATCAAATTCTGATTGCAGTGGTCAGAGGAATGCAACAAAAATAGTTCTACATTAAAACAAATTGCATTAAAACCCAGTATCTCTTAGTAACAATCAGGTTTTTTTTCTTTTCTTTTTTAATTGTTGTTCATAGGCTCTAACAATTCCAAGTCCTGTAACCTATTAGGATCATCATATGTATTGCAGCCATAGCAGTGGTGTTTTTTGGGCAAGATATCCCAACCCTCTTCAGTCTGGTTTAAATTCAGAATTTTCCATCTAAAGTGGTTGCCAACGAAGGTTATAGGGCCCAGTATGTCCAGTTATTTATCCATAGCTGGAAGAAGAGACAAATTCATACCTTTCCCAAGGGTATTTTTTTTTGCATAAGTGAATAACTGAAATCTGCTCTCAGATTTCCAAATCTGTGCCACTATTATTACACAACCATGCATCCGTCCCATAGACTTTATCACTATTCTACTACTACCCTGATTAATTTTATTTATTCTCTATACTAACAAACTGAAAATTTTTATCAGGAGGGGATAGTATGATCCCCCCCACCCACAAAAAAAAAAAAAACAAAAACAAAAAAAAATTTTTTTGACCTAAAATTTGGTTTAGCATCTGTATGTTGTGAATTGAAAATAAAGGCGTTGTTAGTGGCCAGAAAAACAAAACAAATGTTACTGGCACAATTTTTATGACGGATAAGATTAAAAACATTTTTCCTATATAAATGAAATGATTAACATTTAGAGTTGATGGAGGAGGAAGAAAAAAAAAAAAAAAAAGTTTAAGTCACCATAAATAGTTAAAAACATCTCAATCTATGCCTACCAGCTTGTGCAGTCAAGAGTCTTAATAATAAAACAATCAAAGCTAATCTGCCCGACGTCGTGATTAGAGACTGCAAAGTCAAAATGTGCCTCCTTATTGACATGATAGTCCCTTCAGACTGCAATGTATCTTTGAAGATTTTCCAAACACTATCAAAATACAAGGACCTTGAAATTGAAATCTCACAAATGTACTACACGAGGATATTAACAATTCCAGTTGTAGTTGGAGCCCTCAGATTGATTGGAAAAGATTCCAATAGGTTCATTGAAGAAATCCCTAGTAGCCTATGCCTTAAAAGAAAATTGTAGTCACAAGTACAGCCACACCTTATGAAGGGCTTTTTTTATGTAAAATATGTGTTAAAAAAAAACAAAAAAAAAAAACCTCAGTGGAAAATGTCATGCCATTTCTGAGTTTAGGTCTCTGGTTGAGACCCAGAAAGAAATGACTATACACCAGAAACCAAAGGAAATAATAAAATAAAAAAAGGGGTGTAATCTATAATTAAGGAAAGGTGTTTCCACATTATCACAAAGAAGTATATATTTTTTCACATTTTTTGCCATGAAAAATAAATTCATATTTTTTTTGTCAATTACTCCTACACAAAAATGAATAGGAATATAAATGAGACTTCCTTTTTATTTATTAATAAAAAATTAAAATTAAGCATTCTACAGGATGTAAATAATAATTTAGAGTGTCAGGTTTATTACATTCACTTGCCCTTGGGAAATATAAGAGTCCATCTCTTCTTGTTCCAGCTCTGGGTTGAATAGCAGGACAGACTGGGTCCAATAGCTTTGGCTTGGCAACCAGTCTACCACAGAAAGAAACAATAACCTACTGCAGGAAAATCTTCTGCCTAGTCAGAATCTAAAGAGCACATCACACATGGCACTTCAGTGACTGAATAAAGAAAAAGATCTCTGCTCAAACATCTATACATGTTTAACGTAATAAGAAATAACGTCAGAAGTGGTTTATTGGATGTCTTTCTAAATAAAATCCATTAATTCCTTAGTGATGCATGTATAACATTTATACTAAAGCTTGACATTTTGTACTTAACATTCTCCATAAATTTTGCTTACATTAAAGTAGAATAATGCTTAAGAGATTTATGGCTCAAGAGGAACACCTGTCTAAAATCACAAGAAGCAACGTTAGACTGGTAAAAACAATAGATTTCAAAAATGTGCAAGATTTAATTTTTAGTTACTTTATTTCAGTTGTTGAGAAAATTCACATTAGGCTCACAAGCTTCTTGGGACATTTCTCAAATGATCTGTGCTATAGAGTCCAAAAGTAGACATCGTCAGGATTCCAGAACTGGTCTTTGTCTTGATTTCAAGCATTTAAGTTGCTAGCTTAAAAGCTGCACTCTGTGTGGAATTTAAGCTAGCTTCTGTGGAGGGCTAATTAGGCCTCTGGCCCCAAACTAAAGGGAGTACTGGTCCAGCTTAGAAAACAGAAATGATAATTTTGAAGAAATAACTTTGAATTCTTCATTTCACCCCATGGGACTTCAAAACCTCACTTTGATTCTGGCTATAAGTCCAATTCTGGCCCAAATTCCGGTTATACAAATCACAAACTCTGCAGAACTTCAAAACTTCACATCACGAAACCTCTCACTTTAACTCTAATTCCTTGGCATTTTGAAGAAATAAAATTGATTTCCTCAATTAACGAAGTTTTGGAAATATTTTAGATTGAATTTAAAAGACAAAATTTTTTTTAAAACATTAATTTTATTTCAGTGATTTTAAAATTTGAATTTTTGAGTGTTCCCTTCACATCCGAACACAAATCCCAATGCTGGATATTTAAGCACCAGACGAAGGACAGATTTTCAATCCAGGGATCATTCAGATTCAAAAAATGTTGTGTGTCTATGTAGATCAAGTGAGGCCCAAATTAGAGGGACTTTAGACATACAGACAGAATTTAAAGAGAGATATCAGAAAATCATGATCTAGACCTATATTCTTGGGTTTATGGGTTGAGAAGGAGGGGAAATCCATTCTACCACAAGAAAACCAACAAAGGACAACAGTTGCATTATATTATGACTAGAAGATGGGCAGAGATTATATTCAAAGTTATCTTTAAATTGGGAACTGGTTAGGGGATGCCAACTGCACAGTAAGAAGGATCTGGGGGCCAAATCAAAGAATTCAAATGTTAAAAATTCAAGAACTGTTTTTTTAATCTCACTCTTCTAATAAAATATGTAAGAAACTTTTTGCTAAGTTGCAAAATAGAAGATGAACTTTCTCTTCATCTTTGTTGCTGTATTTCAGTTGGTCAAGTTTTACCAGACTTTAAGACAACTGCTAACGTCCTAACCTATTTCTTAAAAGTTTGTTACTCTGCAAAGCAAATCTTCCAGTACAGTAAGATATGAAAAGGAAAATTACCATCCCCCCATCTAAAAAAGAAAAAACTTCCAACCACAGAAATCTATAATGAAGGAAAGGTGTTTCCATCATATCACAAAGAAGCATATGTTTTTTGACGTTTTTATCATGAAAAATAAAGAAATTCATATTTTTTTTACCAATTACTCCTACACAAAAATGAATAGGAATATAAACGAGACTTCCTTTTTATTCAATAATAAAAAATTAAAATTAAGTTTTCTACAGGATGTACAAAAAAATGACATCCTTTTGTAGTCTTATAACAGTAAATTTTCACTCAAATGATCTCATGTTTTAATATGTAAAAACTAAGTTGACCTTGCTGACTTATCTCAATGAGAATCTACCAGGAAGATGGATCAGGTATGCCAGCAATAATGACAATGTGCTGTTGAAATGGCCACCACGTTCCTCTGACTTGACACCTTGTAATTTTTTCTATGGGGCTATATGAAAGGACAGACCTATATCCTCCCTCTTCCTACAAGCCCAAAGCCTAGAAGAACTTAAACAGAGCATCACTGAGATGCTGGAGGATGTTACACAAGATATGCTACAGCGTGTTTGGCAAGAGCTGGACTATGGACTTGACGCATGTCATGACACAGGTAGTGCACATATTAAACATCTGTGAAGCTTTGTGAAATCAGTTATAAAATCTACACCCCTTTGAATAACTTGTTCGAATTTTGATAAATAAATAAATCTTTTATTTTTCAATATGAAGCCTATTTAATTCTGTCTTCCTGGAACATGAAGTTACTCAGATATTCACATTTTAACTTATGTCAATTTTTTTGGGGGGACACCCTGTATAATGTACTGATCTCAAATTGTCATAAATGTGCATTAAATCCATTTTTTTCAGCTTTGTGATGCTTCTGAGAACAGATTTTCTCTTCCCTCTGAATTATATATACTGACAAATAGTTCTCTATTTTTGTCAGTTATATACTTATCTTCCACAAGGCAATCTGACCAAATTTCATAATATAAATCATTATTGCTTAAGACATTACGGTTTAATTTAGAAGTTTTGAAAAGCTTATTTATTAAAACATGAATCCTTTCTTAAAAAAAATTGTAAAAATTTAAATTAAAAAATAATAGATTATGTTTTGATCACATTTATTTAGAATATTTCATTCTAAACAATTAAACCTTAAATAAATATTAATGTTATATTATCATTACATTTTTTTTAATGCTTAAGTTACAATTTGATTTGTAAAAGAAAATCAAACTCTACTTAATTTGAAACCCAACCATAAAGTAATTTGCACTTGCTGAAAGTAAATTTAAGTTAACCTCATCATAAACTTCAACAATTATACACATAAATAAAATAAAAATATATTTCTTTGTTCCAAAGTTATAAAACTAAGTTTTAGTTATTCCAGAAAAGGGGCAATATATGTTGGAACGTAACACATGGAAAACTTAATACACAAAAGTTTCAGTTCACCTATTCATTTACAGAGATCTCTCTAAATGGATGTACAAATTGTGTAATGGTTATAGTTACACAAAGTTGTCAAGTCAAGTTGACATTCCAACCTATTCTGTTTTGCTTACTTTATGCAAAATGGCTTTGGAAGAGATGAATTCACTCCCTCTATAGCAGAGCAAACTGACCTCTCTTGCCTTGAGTGGCAACCAGTCTAGAAAGATAACTGAACATTTTTTTTTTGTTTTTAACAGTACAGTTCAGCCTTTACAAGGCATGAGGGACACTTGAGGTAGAGGATTATGTAAGAGGGCTTAATATATTTTATTTGTTTACTGCTATACAATACAGAAAAATACATAATTCCCACATCACCAAATTCAGTACATTTTTTAAAGAATTACCTGTAAACTTACCTACTTTATTTACTATTCTTTTCTATTTTCATTATTTTAATATTCTAACATTTTCAATAAAGTTTAAGCCTAACTTCATATAAACTGCCTTTTTTTTCACATAAACCACTCATTTGTTCCATATTAACAAAATATTACTTTTTACTTGCTATTCCTTTCAGCAAAAACACTCCCAAAACTTTTTTTTTTACACACCATATGTATTAAAAAAATTATGTTCCTTCTAAAACAAAGATTATTATTTGAAGAATCTATTGATAAAAAAAAAATAAATAAATAAAAAAATAAATAAATTGTTATATTATTCAGGCTTAGAAATTTGAGGGCCAGTGAAATTTCAATCTTATTTTCCTGTCATAGCATTATGCATATTTTTTGTTTTTTTAAAACTTTCAAACTGTCCAACATGCAAAATTGTTTGAATTTATTTTACTATAGTCAAATTTTGCCATGAGCAAACAAAATTTTGTTGAGGCTTATATTACAAAAATGACAAAAAAAAAAAAAAAAAAAAAAAAAAAATCAAGATGAAATAAACTTTATTCATTGTCTGTTAAAACATAACTAAATATGACATTATTTGTTATATAGTGGACACAATGTTCATGGTCTGAAAATTGCGTTCAAGTATAAAAGACTGTTGCCACTCAGTGTTTACTTACATATTTTACACATGCTTTGTCCCAGATATTTGAGCACTTTCACGCTTAAAACCACACACACATTATATTTATTAGGGGTGTGTGTGTGCGCGCGCGCAATTACCAGGTAATCTGACAATGAATAAAATTTTATTTTTTTTGTATTTAACTTTTCTTATCAAATCTCTGGTTTTAAAGCACAAAAATTATAACATACACCACAGACGACATAAATAAATGCGAAAACATTTTTCTAAGTGATTTTTTAATTGCCAATTTATACAGAAAATCCATCTTTTTGTTCTCTGGTAAGGACAGAATTTCAATGCTTGTAAGTGTGCTTGCTGATTGAAGTTTATTGCTGTCAGTCGATGACAACCAAACTTCAAAGAAAAATTTGTTACCTTGAATAATCAAATTTTTTTTGACAGATATCGTTTGAAAAGGCCAGCCACCTGCTAATAAAAAAACACCTGTCTTCTTTATCACATTTCAGCGATAGAGGTAAATAAAAGTTGTTGAAAGTTTTTATGCAAGAATTGATGGTATTATAAAAAAAATAATCATTTGATTTAACTCAAATATTTTCCTTGATTTTCTGAAAAAGTTGAGTTTAATTTAAATTATTGCAAATCGATCTTTAAAAAGAAAGAATTTCAAATTTACTTATTGATAATTGCGTTTTGTAACTTTGTCTAACAAACTCTTTAGCACGGTTTTTTTTGTTATTGTGTACATAACAATATAACATTATATTTTAAACTCTTTTTCCTCAAAAGTCGATTTGAGGCAGATTTTTTTTTTTTTTCGTTTATTAACAGTAATTTTTTCTTACTTTGTAACTTTATATTTAATCTTTAGAATTTTTCTTAAAATCCACCAAGTTCATCTCTTATTGCAGAATCCTAACCTACATTCGTTCTCTTTTTAAATTGGCCAACACTCTTCTTAATAAACTAATAATTAACAGAACTTGTAGAATTCCCCCCCCCCACCTTTATTATATAAAAACTAAAAATCGAGATTTCAAAATCCATCAAGGTCTGCGGTCTCCTCTTCAGTTTCAATAATGAAGGTTTCAGAATTCTGATTCATTGTTTTCTTTCACTTAGAAAAACTACCAAAAATAAAAGCCTATTAAAAAAAAAAAAAAAAAAAAAAAAAAAAAAAAAAAAAAGAAAGAAATCTAAATACCCAGAAAGTGAGCAGAAAACGAAAGAAAAAAAAAAAAATATCGCTCACAAAATAACTAAAACGCAAATGATCTGATTATTAATATAAATAAAAATCAAATATTTGTAGCCACGTGTATCAAATTTATTTCGTTTCAAAACATTTTCCTACATTTATCTAAAAAAAAAAAAGAAAAAGAAAACAATGTAATAGAAATTGCAATAATTCTCTTAGTTCAAGAGATGTTTAAAAACAAAAAGAAAAAAAAAGAAATCACATACAATCAACTTCGACAAAAATCAGCTCAGAAGTGTCAAATCGAAAACGACCAAACTTGTAACAATGGCTAAACATTGTTTTTCCTTTTTTTTTATGTTGACTAAATAAATAAAAATGCAACAAAAACCTTTTTTAAAAATAAAATACTGGCATATACAAGAAGATCCTTCTTTGTAAGATTTAAAAAATAAAAATTTAAATATAGTTTTTAAAAGTTAAAACTAAGAATATAATTATATATTTTTACTTTTTTTTTTTTTTTTTTATAATAAAAAAGTATTTTCCCTCTATTTCAATCGAGACAAATCCCCCAAAACATCGACTCAAATAGACAAATTCTAAATTTTAATTAATGATAATAATAATAAAAATAAAAATTTTAAAAAATGGACTGAATATATAAAAAATTTAAAAGAAAAAGATAGAAAATATTTTTTTTAAATAAGCGGTAACAAAAAACCTTTTTTTTTTAAAAAAAAATATATTTTAGATTTTCTGAACAATGAACCAAGCATTCTAATTTTTTTTTTAAAAGTCATTAACCACACTTCAGATTTGATGTCTATCAAAATCGATATTTAAAGCTAGTAAATCTAAATTAAATATACATAAAAATAGGATAGAAAAAAAATAATAAATAAGTTTTAATAAAAGAAAAAAAACAAAAAAACAATTACACCAAAATTCTCCCAAACTTCTTGTAGATGAAACTAAAGAAAAGTTCGAACTAGCTAGCGTGATGCTTAGGCATAGAGCCGGAGGAACTCATGGCGTACTTATTAAAGACAAGAAAAATAAAAACTACAATGATTCTCTCTCATTTTCCGTTATCCGAGGCCGATCAATAGCAACTTAAAGACATAAAAAAGCATCTATGACTGACCCAATGCTTGGATTTTATTATAAAAACGTATTCACTAAGTATTTTAGTGTTCAAAGATTAAGTTGATCTTCGCGGTTATTACAATGAAAAAAAAAAAAAAAAAAAAAAAGCACCCGAAAATAAAAAAAAAAGAAGGGATATTGAACAGAGTAAATTAATTTTCGATAGATCTATGAAATTGGATGCAGTAATCAAATGAAAAAGAAAATAAAAGTAAAATTGGTAAACCTTAAATCTCAAATAAATGAGAATTAACTTTAATTTAGTTTCAGCACCTTTTTTTTTTTCCTTTTTTCGATTATAAAAAAAGACCCCATCAAGACGGGGGCCCTGATTGTGTTAGAGAACTATCCTGACCGCACATAGTAGTTTTAATTTTTTTTTAAAAGAGCAATATAGTAATTTCTAAAATTTTAAATTTGTTCATCTAAAAACCATACCAAATTCTTAAATTATTTCCAACTTCAAGCTTTCGAGAAGAGTTTTAAACAACAAAAAAAAAAAAAAAAAGAGAGTGCTTTTTCTTTTTTTTTTTTTTTTTTTTTTAATACTGTTCTTACTACTGGAAACGGGACATGGGTAGTACTGTTTGTCAAAAAAAAAATGTAAAGCTTTCCATTAAAGTGAACTATTCTTCTTTGAAATGAGAAGAAAGTTAAGAAAAGATGGATGCTAATAATCAAAAGATTTACTTACACTAAGAGTTCAACGTGAGATGCCGGGTGATCAAACACTTCTATATCGTCTATGCTCTATGACAAAGGATTTATCTTGGCCACATGTCACTCTTTATGAGCTAGTCTTACTTTGGGACACTCACACACAGACACAACGTAAACAACGCGAGGGGAAGCAACTCTGTATCTACAAACGATACACAAGGGGAAGTAATAAAATTTATTCTAAAATTAGATCCAAATAATTTAAACCCTCAACAGAACCCTTAAAAATCACCCAAATTCTTCCCAAATCACCCATTATAAATCGAAAATCGCATAAATATGAATAAACAATATAAATAATTCCAACATGAGTTGGGTTCAATTTTCCTCGGTACAAGCACCGGCCGCACCGTCTTCATCTATTGTCTAAGAAATTCCCTGGTTCGAATCTAACTGACAAGTTGGGATTAAAAACAATTTTTTTTAAAATATATTTTTAAGCGCTTTAATATACAATTGATGGTTTCTGTTTAAATGTATGGTCGATTCGTATGAAAAAAAAAATCGAGTTTTACTTGCATACTCAAAACTTCATACTATTTAAGTTAGCCTTTTTAATAGAGAGGGAGACCCCAATAGTCGCCATTATCGAAAAAGGGGAAGTGATAACGACAGAAAAATATTGCGGTGAACGATAGAATTAAAAAAAAAAAAAAAAAAAATGCAATCGCATTTATTTATCTTATTTAATAATGATTTTTAAAGATTCTGCAAATAGTGTAATAGTTATTTACGATTTTTTTAAAAAAAAAGGTGGATGAGATTTTTTTTTTTTTTTTTAGAATAAAAATAAGTTTTGAATACATTTTTTTTTTATTGTGCGGCAAAATTAAAAACTCGATAACGAATTTAGAATCGGTTTTTGCAACGACATAAAAAATAGATAAATACACGCTAGGAAACAAAGAGAATTTACTATTTTACGCATTTTTAATGTTATATTCGTTCATTTTCGGTTTTAAATAACTTTTATTTGCGTATATAGTCCTTTAAATAAGTTTTAAACAACAGCACAATGACAAAATCAAAGAAGACAATAGAATACCTGATCTTTTTTTAGACAAAAATAGATTTAAAAATATAGTCATGATTATTTTCAAACTTATTAAATATTATTTATAAGTAAAATGGTTAAACTTGGGTTTGGAGTTAGAAATTAACGTACCATTTTTTTTTTTTTTTTTTTTTTTTTTCATTTTTAGACTTTTAACGTAACATTTGAAATCGAATCATCTTTGTTTTTATTTTTATTTTTGCAGAAGAAAAGCGATAGCCCACTTTCTTCTCTAACTTAAAATAAAGTTCTCTCCTTCCCTAAATTAAAATTCTGATTTAGAACATTTTGTTTAGATTATAAATATAAACGAAATCTTTCCTGGGCAAATAAAAGATTTGAAAATTAAACTTTTAAATAATGTTTCAAATTATAGTTACAAGATATAATTCATTTCACCCCCCCCCCTTTTTTTTTTAAACAAAGCTTTCAGTTGTAGTAGCAGTAATAGTAGGAAAAAAAAATTGAATGATTCATTTTAAAGGGGAATTTGACTTTTTCTCTATTGGACGACATAATTTATTATAGCTACCCTTTCAGTTCGCGGAGTTTCTCTCCAGATTCACAAAAGAGTGGAAAATTAAATATACAGTAATTCATATATATTTATTTTCAAGAAAAGAAACGCAAATAATCGACCGAAACAGTACTTTAACGCAAAGAAAACATTTTTTTTTTTTAAAGTGTGTGCGAAAACATGTAATGAATTTAAAATGCATTTCTATTGAGTATTTACGTGAGTGATCACACGTATATAAATAAATAAATAAATCGGTGCGTGTATGTATGTGTGTATTCTCAGCGAATGAAACGGAAATTTGTCATTGATAACATCAGATTTTAATATTCAGTTTTAAAATAAATGCTGAACTGGAAACCATAGAAGAATAATAAATAATAAATTTAGAAGTCATATTTTTCAAGGCCAAATGTCAGTCTTTTGTAAAAATTAAAGTCATCATTAAACTTTTTATTAATAAAATTCGATTTAATACAAATATTTTAAAAATATGCAACATTTTTATTGCTCATTAATTTTTAAACTGTTTTTTTGTTGTTTATGTCTCAGCAATCCCAATTGGATAATAAAAAATCACTTTTTTACTTTTTGCTTTTACACTAATTTCTATTTGAATAAAATAAAAACAAGCTAAAATATTTTAATGACTAAAAAAAAGCAAGCACTAAAAAGTGTCTCGTTCTGTTATTTCAGAACAGGTTCTTTCAGTTGATACAGAACGCCATAAAAATCTCTTACTTGGGTGCTGAAAAATTCTTAGCCCACACAAACTCTTACCCTCACCCACCTAATTCTGATGTTTGGTCATTTGGTCAGATTTTGGCAAATGGATCAGGCTCAGAGAATTTCAGCACTCCCACGTCTGTCTGCCTGTCTGTCTGTCTCTTTCTCTCCCTCTCTTTCTACATATAGTTCATATATATATATATATATATATATGTAGTTCATATAATTCATGAAACAATCTACTAATGATTGGACATTAAAAAAAAACTTCATTAAATTCTGAAGTAAATTATTTTATTTTATTATTAATAATTATATATACATAAGTGTGTGTGTGTGAGTGCATGCAATTAAAGTTTTTTTCCATATTCCCAATGGAGAGAACCGAAAAACATCAAAAAAGTAATATTTTTAAACTTAAGAGCTTCCTTGTTGTAAAGTTAACTATTTCTAACTACTTTTAAAATTATTGATTACATAAATATTCATATCTACATGACCTGATAATGGTTTTCTATGACTTATCAAACCTTTGATGGTTATTTAAAGCTAACACATAGTTCAGAGTGTTAGAGGTTGCTTATATACCCTGAAAATTCCCAAGCAGTCCCCCCATCTAAAAACTGACCAGGCTCGACACTGCTTAACTTCGGTAAATAAAAGAGATGGGCAATTTGATAAACTTTAGTTGCTTTTAATTTTTCTAAAAGATATGGTATATGCACATTTGTGTTTTAATCTCTCTTAAGTGGATAAAATAGAAATGTACTAGTCAACTGTATCTGCTTTACCCTCAGGAAATTGTGTCAACAGTCTCCATGTAAAGAGAAAAGAAGACTATGAATGATCAGCATAGGTAATATTGAAGCTTTTACTATAAAGAAGAGATAGAGAAGAGATAATAATGATGGCAACTAGGGAATAGAAATGCTTAGAAATATTAGAAAATGCCTATAAAGCAAAAGGAAATGAAAAAAATAATAAAAAATTTCTTGGGCAATATAAAATTTTTTAGATTTTAGAAACATAATGAAACAGATGGGTCTTATGGCCATATCATGTTTAGACATTGGTTCCTATACAAACACTGACATTAAGTACCTAGGTTCCAATAGACACATTGAAAGGATTCCTGGTAGCCTATGTCTTAAAAGAATACAAAATATTTTTCTCATAAGTACAGCACACACCTTATGAACCGTCCTGGGTATGACGATAAACTACATCCACATCCTGGGTACGACAGTAAACTACATCCGCATCCTGGGTAAGACAATAAACTACATCCAACAGCAAGGCCTCTGATCAGGAGGTTTTGAGGAGCGTGGAACCACCTCTTAATTGCTGATGTTCTCAGGTCCACCCTGACCTGGGGTGGTAGCACCTGTTAGGGTCCCAGCTATGGGTAAATAGTTAACACCCCAAACTGGGGTCAAAACACTATGAAAATGTAAAAATAGTTTTTAATACCAGAATACTTTGTAAAAATTAATACCAGCAAAAAATTTTTGAAGAAAAACTATTACCAGCAATACAATTTTGAAAAAAAAAAATATTACCAGTAATATATTTTTTGAAAAAAAAAAAAAAAAATTACTAACAATAAAAATTTTGTTGGTGTTAAATAACCCATTGAGGTTGGATATGCCATAAAACAGAACAAACCAAACCAAACTAAACCACACTTTATGAAGGGCTTTATCTATATAAAAAAAAATATGCGATCTTAGATTGTTTTATTTTTATTACAAAAATGTTCAGTGGAAAATGTCATGATTCCATTACTGACCTTAGGTCTCTGGTTGGAACCCCAAAGCAAATGACTATACAAGAGAAATGAAAGAAAATAATAATAATAATAGTAATAATAATAATAATAATAATAATAATAATAACGTCAAAGCCCAGAATGTGCTTTTTTCTTGACATAGCAGCCCCTGCAAACTGCAGTGTATCTTTGAAGATCTTCAAAAAACTATTAAAGTACAAAGATCTTGAAATGGAAATCTCAAAGATATAGCACATGAGGACATCAATAATCTCAGTTGTAGTTAGAGAACTCGGATTAATTGGAAAAGGATCCAATAGACTTATTGAAGGGATTCCTGGTAGCCCATGCTTTAAAGAAATACAAAACATTGTATTCACAAGTAAAACTCACACATTATGAAGAGCTTTATGTAATCCAGTGACTTGACCCAAAGACGAGGTGAACAAAAAGCTGGAGATTTCAGTTCCTAAAGGGAAATGAGATTAAACTGAAATATCCAGGAGAGGCATGGCATGTGGAAGTAGAACAATCTACTCCAGTGGATGAAATAAAGGGTTCAGTTTGAAATTCCAACATATATCACCTGAAGAAAGCCGGAGTGTACAACAGCCAAAAAGTTGTGAATATGACAATAAAGACGAGGACAAAAGCCCGAACAATGTAAATAATGTAAATAGTTACAATACCTCATCTCATAAATATAGACAGATATCTGAATCTGAGTAACTCATTTTCCAATAAATCCTTGTCACTATTCAAATATGTCTGCATTTCATTTAAATAAGAAATTCTCAAATAGTAAATAGTTGATTAAAAAATGGGCAAACATACCCAGAATAAGACAGCAAAGCCTTTTTTTCCATGACACCACTTTTTGAACTAGTTTCACTATTCATCAATATTGTTTTATAATGCAATGATTGCTTCCCAGTCAACTTTGACCTTCAAAAATTTAAATGCAATGTCAATCATTATCTTCTGTCCTCCTAATTCCTGTTCTTTTATTGTATTTGCTCTTTAATAATGTTTTTGTTTTTTCTTATATTCTTTCACACTCATAACCCCCTGTGTCTTAGTGGCTACGTTGTTTTGCTTGGATGAAATGATTAAAAAAATTATTGTTGGATATTCAGAATCTAAAAAAAACAAATCAGCAACTAAAATTCTAAATGAATTGAGAATACTGGATCATGGTGTTGTGCTGTCTTTGTATTAAAAGAGAATGAAAGTGTCTGTGTCTTTTCAAAGTTCAAATAAAAATCCATGAGAAAATGTGTTTATAACATGGTTCAAAAGGCATACATTGTTTAAAGACAGTGTGTGGGTCTGCAACACACACAAATAAAAAGGTCCAGTTTTGTAAGAAAACAAACATTTTTTTCTTTTTTGACAGGAATAAAGTAACTTCAGAAATGTTTTGTAGATAATAAGAATTAGTTTTGAAATATTAACAAAACCAAATGTAGTTTATCATTTATTTATCAAATATTAATTTACCTTTTAGCCTAATCGGAAGTAGTGCCATCTTTTAGGTTACAAAAATGTCTCTTTAAAAATTACATTTTTAATATCTTTCAATGCTGATTTGTTTTAATATTTATTAGTTTTTCACAAAAATAATCATAATTAAACATTTCTTATATCAGTCAGTCAGTTATGTGCCATGCGTGATACATGCTTAGGTGATCATATATCTTTCGATACATGACTGACGAGGCAGATTTTTTCCTGCAGTAGGTTGCCATTTCTTTCTGTGGTAGACCAGTTGCCATTCATAGGCTATAGAAACTGGTCTGTCCTGCTACTTACCCATAGCTAGGGGTGGAAAAGAAGAGGATTCCTACCTTTCCCAAGGGTATTAGTACATGAGTGAATGTAACGTATTCTACTGGAATTCGAATTCAGCTCTTCAATTCCCCAATTCAAGCTGCTATCCATTACTCCACTGTGTCTCCTTCTTATATATAGAAATCTTAATGTAAAGATTATGAGACAAAGTGGAAGATTTATTAATGATGTGTTTCACCGAGAGCATCTGCTATCATTGACTTCCTCAGGATAGAATGAAAAAAAAGACAAAACTGTAAGCGAGGAAAAATGCCTTGGGATCTCTGACCATAAATTAAATTAGATAACCTTATTACCTCTAATGTCCAGACATAAGTGAGTGTCTGTCTGCCTGTTTTTGCTTGTTTGGTTTTGTTTATATCAGAGGTGTTTGTTGTCATTAGATTTTAGATCAGTTTACCAAAACTAAAGAGTGTGTTTTATTATATATATATATATATATATATATATATATGTATGTATATAAATAAAGAGAAAGAACAGTCAGATTTATAAAACAGGGTATTTTACATTTATTTTTAAAAACTGTGCTCAATACACAGTACAGCATAATATTACAATTCTTTTTTTTTAAATATATATTCATCATGACACAGAAATTACCATGTTTCAAAACCAAAAGCTAAATCTTAAATTAAACTTAAAATTTAAAGTGCAGTTCCATTTTCAAGCAATGCACAATAATTCTGCAGAATAATTTTGCAGAATTACTCTGCATCGCTTAAGACTGAGTTCTACCTGGATTCTATCCTCTTGGAAATTTTCATATATATATATATATGTATGTGTATGTGTGTATATATATATATATATATATATATATATATATATATATATATATATAATATTAGTAGTTAATATACACACACACATATATATATATATATATATATATAATAAATGGTTTAAGACATCGATGTTGATTGGGTGTATCTTGCTGTTCCTGCTGATGGCCTGGTTAAGCCTGTGATCTCTTGCTAATGCCAGCCTGGTCAGTTCTACCTTTGTGTGTGAAAGAAGCATTGGCTTTATAGTGAGTCATTGACTCAGAAACGGATTCTGTAAAAACCAGATTGGTCAGAAAAGATATTTTATGACTCTGGCTGGTATTCCAGAAATGGGAATAACAAAGCCAAATTAAGGCTGGTTTTTGTCATATGATCTGTGCATGTTGAAGTGAGCGCTTCTGTTTGAGTTAAGAACCGGAATTCCAACACTCTCATTTTGCAGTTCATGTCTAGAGATATCTCATCTTGTTCTAGTTATTGCTCATCCTGTTTCTACTAAGTTTAAATCTGTACTAGCCAGTTCAGAGATTGAACTCACATCATGCAACTTGGTATCTATGCTGATGACAAAACTATTTACTCCTGTCTTAAGGGTAAATCAGATTGGTTTGATAAGGTCAAATTGGCAGCTGATCTCTCAAATGACTTACAATCTGTTGTTAACTGTGGCAAGAAATGGCTTGTTAATTGTAACACATCTAAAATGAAACTGTGCCCTTTTAATCTTCTTAGAGAGCCTTTTTTGCCTTTCAACAGCATGGATGATACTAACCTCGAGGAGAGTGGCTCAGTGCACCTTCTCAGGCTAATGTTTTCTGCATACATGAAGTAGAAAGATTATATTGAATCAATTGCTAGGTCTGCTGCTAGGAAAGTTGGTTCACTGTGTTGTTCTAGAGACTTTTTCTCATCAGAATCTATCTTGCACATGTATACATTTACCATTTGTCTATACATTGAATATTGCTGTCACATCTGGTCTGGTGCTTTTGCTATGTATTTAGGGATTTTTCATAAAATTCAAAAAAGAATATACAATGTTATCAGTCCTGGTATGGCATTTTGGTTTCAGTCATTTTCTCACTACCGAAATGTAGCTTCTCTGTGCTTTTTGTATAAATATTTTCATGGTAATTGTTCTGATGAGTTTTTCTCTATGGCACCTATAGACTTTATGAATTTAAGTGCAGTAATAGATTGGCAAGTAGGTCTCAGCATTTTACAGCTGAAATGGCTAGATGTAATCATAAGTTTTATGTTAATAGTTTCTTTTCTCGCTGTTCTCACTTGTGGAACTCTCTTCCAGCTTTTTTGCTTTCCAGCCCTCTTTAATCTTGAAACATGTAAATGCAAAGTCAATTTGTTTTCTTAATTCTTCTTCATTTATTGTTATCTCTCTTTAATAATGTTTTCCTTTTTCTCATATCTTTTCACACTCACTAACCCTATAGCTGAGAGGATTAAAACATTGGTTCATGGATTTGGTGACCTAGTAATTGTGAGTTCAAATACTGGATTGGGTAGTGCAGCCTCAGTGTTGGACAAGAATAATTTTTATTCACATATATACATGCATTCACAGCTGCTTGTCCCTTAGGATTAAGAATATGCCTGACTGCATCCACATGCAGAAGGGTCAAACACCTGCAAAACAGTGCTACATTTTTGCCATACCTATGTCTTCCTTTTCAACTCTCATGCAAACTGAACCTATATCGGAATACATTGCTAGGTTAGCTACTAAGAAGGTTGGTTCACTGTGTCGTGTGAGACAATTTTTCTCTATCTTAAATATCTATAAGTCTACCATTCGTCCATGCTTAGAATATTGCTGCCACATATGGTTCAGTGTCCCTTCTATTTACCTAGAGCTCCTTGATAAGATCCAAAGAAGAATCAGCAATATTATTGGTCCTGGTCTGGCGGCTCAGCTTTAGCCACTTTCCCACCACCTTAAGATTGCCTTTCTCTCCCTTTTTTTATAAATATTAGGTCGGTGCAAAAATAATGACGTAATAATGTCGTTTTTTGACGTTAAAAATACGTCAAAAACGACATTATTACGTCATTATTTTTGCACCAACCTAATACTTTCATGGTAATTGTTCAGATGAGCTCTTCGCTATGGTACCTAGACTTTTTTAATTTAAGCACAGCACTAGACTGGCATCAAGATATGATCAATTTAGATGTAGATGCAGCCATAAATTCTATCATCAATGTAGATTTAGATCTAGCCATAAATTCTATCATCAATGTAGATTTAAATGTAGCCATAAATTCTATCATCAATGTAGATTTTAATGTAGCCATAAATTCTATCATCAATGTAGATTTAGATCTAGCCATAAATTCTATCATCAATGTAGATTTAGATCTAGCCATAAATTCTATCATCAATGTAGATTTAAATGTAGCCATAAATTCTATGCTAACAGTTTCTTTTCTTGACCTTCTCACTTGTTAAACTCTCTTCCGACTCCATGCTTTCCAGCTAACTTTAATCTGCAAAAATTTAAATGAAATGTCAATCGCTATCTACGGTTCTCCTGATTATTCTTTTCTCTCCCTACTCATTAATGTTTCTAATTCTTCCATATTCTGTAATCCCTTGCAGATGAGTGGCTTCAGAACCTCACTTGGGGTGATACTGATTAAAAAAAAATATCTATTTTATTTTCTAACTTTAGTGCTAACTGGGTCTATGCCTGCTTTTTTTACTCTACTGTAAAACGGGTTTATATCTATTATTTAGACTGTTGTTCAAACCCACATTTAGAGCAACTGCAAAGGTCGAGTCAGAGTGCAATGAAAGGGCCTTGTTTCTGGAGAATGGTTTAGCTAATCACTGTTAACTCTAAACAAAGCTCATATGTACCTTTTTGCCTTTCATGACAACTGGACCTATATCTGTCTTTTTGATTCTAGTGTAAACCAGACCTATCACTTGTTTATGAAAATGAGAGAATTTGACATTGAATAACCTTGAAAAGGTTCCATATGGCATCAAAACAAAGCCAAACCAAACATATGTGCTTGCATACACACACACAATCCAAATTTTAGAGATTACTAATGAGAAAAAGAAGCAAACAGTGAGCATCAGAAGAGGCAGTTATTCAAACTTCCACACGAAGTGCTGATCTATTTAACTTGCCTGTCTTGTTTTAACAGTTTTCAATGTCAGGATTCAGTAAATGTTTATTCAGCAATTTTATTTGAATCTTCCTCTCAATACTATTGTTTGACTTATCAGAGAGAGAGAGTACAAGGCTATATTTTTATATAGCAAACACCACAAAATATTTATTATAATATGATTATTCATAAAAACATAAATTTACCTGCACACATGCAAAAAACGGTGGATCAAAAGGACCATTTTTTTTTCTTGACACTGCTATTATTTTAACTACCTTCACTCCTCGGCCATGTTTATTGTTTTAAAAAGCAATGACTAGAACTGTAATAAAACATAAACATATAGTAATAGTGAATTTTTACATTGTTTTTGAGAATTTACCAGAAAAATATTAAATACTATTTAACAGATTATTTACAAGAATAATTTTATATTTGCAACATTCTAAAAATTAATACAATTGTATTAAAACTAATATTAGGTTGGTACAAAAATAATGACGTAATAATGTCGTTTTTTGACGTTACGTCAAAAAACGACATTATTACGTCATTATTTTTGCACCAACCTAATACAATGCAATATTTGTCATTCACCAATTTATAAAGAAAAAATACAAAAACAATCTTTTATTCATGAATTTATAAACATTTACTAAATTATTAAAATATGTGAACTATCATGAAATCCTTATTTACCATTTTATAAAGTTTGAATCAGTTGGCAGTTAGGCAATGTTTTCCCAACTATTCAAATAAACAATGTAATAAATAATGTAAATAAACAATCCAATAAATAAATAAATAGTGTTCTTTTAATTTTGTTGTCAATTCTCAAGAACAAATAAAATATATAAATTCACTTTCATATGTTTAGATTTTATTACAATTCTAATCATCGCTTTTTAAAACAATAAACATTGTTGAGGAGTGAAGGTAGTTAAAATAATAATAGTGTCAATGAAACAATCATTTTTTAGCACATAGTTAAAGATTGCACATAAATTATTAGAAATAATCTATAATTCTGGTTAATTTCTATCAATTTTTAATAAATTCACTATTGTCTTTTCAGTCATTTTGATAGGAATTCATTTTATTACATAATCCCATTGACATTTGAAGTCCAGTCAAACAGTTCTAACTAAATTTTTTATGTCTAATATGTTTAATGTTTTCTTAATCTACAATATCTTCAGAATTGATACTGAGTCATTTATAAACTTAAAATCTTTGCTCAGGTGGATCATCAAATTGTCAAGGTCGTTTTTGGTTGACATTTTCAAAACCCTTTTAAATGTTATATTAGATTTATTCAGATTGACTATTAAAAGGTTATTAGAGTGCTGTGAGGAAAAAGTCATTATACACTCTATAAGCAAGCCTCCATTGAAAATAGAATTAACTGTGCACATGTGTGTGTTTGCCTATATATAAATATATATATATATATATATATATAAATTGGAATCAAATATAGATCAAATATAGAATCTAACAGAATGATAGGATAAGGAACAAATAAGAAACATTTATAAATCTAACATCTATAACGTAAATTCATTGACCCTCTCTCAAAATGTCCCCAAATCAATATGAGGACAAGAACCAAACATAAATAAAAATGCCTATGAGACATGCCGACACATACTTACAAATGAATATATGTTATTATTCAAAACCCGCATAAACAAACTAGAATTATAATGCACTTCCACATATGAATGCTGCTTGATAAGACAGGGGTCTGCAGTTTATCTCCTTAACCAATAAAAAACAAACGATACAAAAATAAAAAATAACAATTTTCTCTTTCTTTTTCTTCTTCTCCATATTTCAATCTTTGATGAAGCTTTAATAAAAACGAAACATGTTATAAACATTTCCTATTTGTTCCTTATCCTATCCTGTTATATATATATATATATATATATATATATATATATATATATATATATATCAGTGGAGACTCTGGCAGTTGGGCTTGTTGGGCTTAGCCTAAGTGAGTCAACATTCAAGTATATTTATTTCAAAGCAACAAAAATCTTTCATAGTGCATCGTTTTCATTCTCGACTTCAGCTGGATCCAAAACTCAGTGCCTCAAAATATTGACTGAAATAAATTTTGTTAGTATTGTTCATAATAAAGAAGAAAGAGAGAAGAAATAAATAAATAAAGAAAAAAAAAACAAAAAAAAGAAAGTAAGTAAAAAAAGAATTAAATAAAATTTAACATGGCTAGTTGGGTTATGTAGATCTGAGCCCTATCTGAGCTGGATACATTTAATAGGCAATTCTATAAATAATCTTTTAAAAATCTCTAATGACTTGCATGCCCTGTTTTTCAAAGAACACATTTTTATTTCAATTTATTTATTTCAAATGTCCATTTTAAATAATTTATTCTGTAAAGTATAAGGTTTTTAGTACAGTGTATCAATTGAAAAAAAGCCAAATTAAATTTAGCCCAACCTGATATCTGCAAAAAGCAAAGAAAGCCTTAACTTGTTGACTGGAGGGTTAGGGTGAGTAGTCTGACTGGGGTAGTGTTGAGAAAATATGATATCAGTCAGTAGTACTGATCATAAACATAAAATTCACAGAGAAAGAGATACATAAACACACTAATGCACACATATGTATACAAACACACTCTTGAGATACACACGTTATTTAAAAAAAAAACATATCTGGCAGGAGATTTGAAAAAATTATATATTTTAGTTAGAGTAAAGCAATTATTTTAGCATCTAAATTATACCAATAGTATATTTTGTTAAAGATTGTAATGAGCCTGACAAACATTTATGACTTAGAGTTGCCACTAATATATATATATATATATATATATATATATATATAGACACATATATATATATAGACACACACACACATTTCATTGAATACAAAGGAGAAAGACTATAAATTTCTTATTCAGTTTTTCCAGTATTCTTGGAAGTTTTCTTTTATGAGGGCTTAGAGCCACATCATTTCGAAGCATTGGTTTCCCAATGATTACTGAAGTTAAGCAATGTTGAGCCTGGTCAGTATCTAGATGGGTTCCTGTTTGGGAATATCAGGTGCTGTAAGCTTGGATAAGTGGGTGTGTAATGGATAATGGCTTGGAATTGTTAATCAAAGAGCCAAGTTTCAATTCCAGTTGGGTTCGTTATACTCACTTACATGCAAATACTATTTGGAAAGATATGAATCCACCTCCTCTCCCAGTTATGGGTTAATTAGTAGGACTTGTGTCACTAATGATTATTATATCCAAGAAAAAAGAGAAATTCATAAAAAGTAAAAATGTTTTCTAGCTTTAAATAACCTACAAAAGGTTGAAGCTGTAGAGAATGAATTGATCAATTAATCATTTCTTTTATGAGGTTTGTGTGTAGAAACTCTTCATAGTGATTATAGTCATGAACACTTTTGGTTAATATGTTAGCCATTTTAAGGGTTCTTAGCATATCACCTTCGATTATTTTTTGAGTAGCATGGTGTTGAAATATTTTAATATTCAAAATCCTATGTCGGCCACCAAAATTTCAAATTTCCCACCATTTTCTTTTCAGTTGCCCATTACCTAACCAACAGTTGAAATTACCCACCAGTGGTCGATATCGCCCTGGTTGGGAAATCCTAATCTATAGTAATATGAAAGAAATTTGAAAGAAAAGGATTATTTCTGGCCACAGTGCCTATAGATCAACTCCACAAAAAAAGTTTACATTGTTCAATTAGCAGTTCCTTTTGGGGAAAATATGTTATATTCCGTGCTAATAGGAATATATACTTGAAAAACAAGGTGGATAAAATAAGTAAAGGTTTATTGTAAAAACCAATACAATAAGAATAAAGATAACAGTTATGCAAGTCGCAAGTCAATCCAGTAATGAGTGCTACTATTGGAAGGTCGGTAGTTCTTGCATCAGTCTGAGTCATACTCAACAGATCCCAGCTAGTCTCCGTAGTCCGTTGACTTACCGATACTTATAGGTAGTTACTACCTATAGTTACTCATGGGGGTAATAGGTTATTCTATTACATCAAAATATAAACTGAGAACGTCAAAGTAATCAGGAAAATAACAAATATCTGCATGTATGTCCTATCAAAGTTGAATACTTTTTTAAACAATGATGTTCACCTTGTACAAGGTCCAAGAGCCACTCAAGGTAGAGGGTTACAGAGTAAGAGGCAAAGTTTATGGGGATATGTAGTGAAGTTAACAGTTGACCTTAGACTTGAACAGGTTAAGATTGTAGTGACCAGGGAAGCATCCTCTTGGGAGTTAGTTCTACAAAGCTGTGGTTTAGAGGAAGTAGCTGCTTCAATGGAATTTACATCTCACCAATGGAATAAAAAAAGGAATAAGTGTTGTTTGCTATAATGTGTATGTTATAGTGAGTCTTAGCTGTGAAGCTTAAATATTTATTTGTGAAATAACTTGCCAATATTATAAAAAGATCAAAAAATATTAATGAAATAGTATGTATTTACCTATTTCTATGCATTTTACAATATTGTTATGAATTTTTATCAACAATTGAGACAAAGCTATCAAGTTGTTATGACTAAGTAGAACAATTTTATTTTCATAAGCTGTGCCACACTGATGAGTTTGGATGTGTGGGTTTGAATCCTACTTGTGGCTATGCTATTGCTGACTGTTTATATTTGTATATAGGAATAATGCTAAAATAATTTATGCAATGCCAATTTAAATTCGATTGACAAGTAACAAGTTTGGATGAAAAGTTAAATTAAAAGTTGCTTTCAGAAGGAAAAGGAAACTTGCAAGGATTTTCTATTATTTTTGTGTGTGTAATTGTTATAACGAGCATTTGGTTGCAAAGAAAAGGAACAAACAAGGATTAAAATTCCAACAATGTGTATTGGTCAAAATTCAGAATGTATACATGGTTGTTTAAAAGGTGGCAAAAATTGTTCATATGTTGTCCCTTAGTAGCCATTGGTAAGGAAAGCAATTAGGTATAAGGGTGCGATTTGACAGAATTCTTGGGTTGGCTGGCCAAGGTCACAGTTGGTGTTAGGAGAGAATCCTAGAGCAGATTAGTGTAACCAAGTGTATGTACGTACTTCACAGCTCAAATCAACAGTTTGATGATATAGCAGTCATGTGATGAGGCCAAAGTGTTGAAACCAAACTGCCTGTCATTGGCTGGTTTAACAGGTGCAAGTTCCCAGGCACATTTTGGCATGAATGTTCATTATTGGCTGTTGCATTTTGGGATTTTTACAGGAATTTGTTTTGTGTACCGGATGTGATGCTGGAAGCCCCTGTGCAAAAGGTGACTTTTTTATTTTATGTTTTGCTTTCTTAGCGCTTACATCCGGCCAACATGTCTGGTGAAATGTATTTGTGAATCAGAACGAGATCTTGTTTAAGTATTATAACATAATCATTTCACTCTAAGTAAGGATATAAAGCCACTAAGATGCAAAGGATTATTGAAATTGAAAGATACTGAGAAAATGTTAGTGAGGAGAAAGGACAATAAAAGAACAGGATTCAAAAAGACAGAAGACGATGATTGATATTGCATTTAAATTTTGTAAGATTGTAGTTTACAGAAATGCAAGAAGTCAGAAGAGCTTTCCACGGGCGAGAAGTGCAAGAGAAAAGAAACTATTAGAATAGAACTTATGGTTATATCAAGCTATTTCAACAATAAAAAAGATGAGACCTAACTGTCACTCTAGTACTGCACTTAAATTCATAAAGTAGAGGTACCAAAGAGGAAAGCTCATCAATACAAACAACTAACATGAAAATATTTATAGAAGAATCACAGAGATGCTACATTATGACAGTGGGAAAGTCCGTGGTGCAACTTATAATTTTATGCATCCCTGTACAACATTGTTCTTAAATATTATTGGCAATTCATTTGAATAAATTATCTATCATTGTACAGGGTGATCCAAAAGTCATGCAACAACTGGCAGAAAATGTACACTTGTGAAATAGCATCTAGGGAAAATTTGCATGACATCATCTTCCATAATTTGACCAATAAAATTTATTAATAATATATTGTCACATACAGAAACATGATTCCATTTCGTAAATAAATATAAAATTTACAAGATTAGTGATGGTAATGCAACTTTTGGAACACCCTACACTTTATTATTATAGAAAAGATCAGTTGAGTAAATTATTCAATTGTTTCATTTGTTTTAATTCATCTCTAAATATAATCAACTTATATTACTGACCTCTCAATGTATGATACCCATTGGTCCATCTATTCATTTCTATAAATTTTAAATAATTTATTTATTTCTTAAATTAAATGCCCAGCTATCTTATTTATGATCTATCTAAATAAACTGTTTTCTTCATTTATTTGTCAATCAATGAATTCATCTAATCAATCTATGTTTTACTTATGTTTAAAGAAAAAAAATTATTGATTCATTTATTTTTGTTGTTCCTATCCATTCATCTATATTTGTTCATATGTATCTATCTATACTCTTATCTATGTTCATATGTATCTATCTATACTCTTATCTATGTTTATATGTATCTATGTATTTATACTCTTAACTATGTTCATATGTATCTATCTATAATCTTATCTATGTTCATATGTATCTATCTATACTCTTATCTATGATCATATGTATCTATCTATAATCTTATCTATGTTCATATGTATCTAACTATCTATGCTCTTATCTATGTTCATATGTATCTATCTATAATTTTATCTATGGTCATATGTATCTATCTATACTCTTGTCTATGTTCATATGTATCTATCTATCTATACTCTTATCTATGTTTATATATATCTATCTCTGTTTTTATCTATGTCCATATCTATCTATCTATCTATCTATCTCCGTTCTTATCTATGTTCATATGTATCTATCTATCTATACTCTTATCTATGTTCATATGTATCTATCTATCTATGCTCTTATCTATGTTTATATGCATCTATCTATCTATACTCTCATCTATATTCATATGTATCTATCTATACTGTTATCTATGTTCATATGTATCTGTCTATCTATGCTCTTATCTATGTTCATATGTATCTATCTATCTATGCTCTTATCTATGTTCGTATGTATATATCTATCTACACTCTTATCTATGTTCATATGTATCTATCTATATTCTTATCTATGTTCATATGTATCTATCTATGCTCTTATCTATGTTCATATGTATCTATCTATCTATGCTCTTACCTATGTTCATATGTATCTATCTATAATCTTATCTATGTTCATATGTATCTCTCTATCTATACTCTTATCTATGTTCATATATATCTATCTCTGTTCTAATCTATGTCCATATCTATCTATCTATCTATCTCCGTTCTTATCTATGTTCATATGTATCTATCTATCTATGCTCTTATCTATGTTCATATGTATCTATCTATCTATACTCTCATCTATATTCATATGTATCTATCTATACTCTTATCTATGATCATATGTATCTATCTGTCTATGCTCTTATCTATGTTCGTATGTATCTATCTATACTCTTATCTATGTTCATATGTATATATCTATCTACACTCTTATCTATGTTCAGATGTATCTATCTATATGCTTATCTATGTTCATATGTATCTATCTATCTATAGTCTTATCTATGTTCATATGTATCTATCTATGCTCTTATCTATGTTCATATGTATCTATCTATACTCTTATCTATGTTCATATGTATCTATCTATCTATATTCTTATCTATGTTCATATGTATCTATGTATTTATACTCTTATCTATGTTCATATGTATCTATCTATCTATAGTCTTATCTATGTTCATATGTATCTATAATCTTATCTATGTTCATATGTATCTATCTATACTCTTATCTATGTTCATATGTATCTATCTATCTATACTCTTATCTATGTTCATATGTATCTATAATCTTATCTATGTTCATATGTATCTATCTATACTCTTATCTATGTTCATATGTATCTATCTATCTATACTCGTGTCTATGTTCATATTTATCTATCTATCTATACTCTTATCTATGTTCATATGCATCTATCTATCTATACTCTTATCTATGTTCATATGTATCTATCTATGCTCTTATCTATGTTCATATGTATCGATCTATCTATGCTATTCTCTATGTTCATATGTATCTATATATACTCTTATCTATGTTCATATGTATCTATCTATACTCTTATCTATGTTCATATGTATCTATCTATCTATACTCTCATCTATATTCATATGTATCTATCTATACTCTTATCTATGTTCATATGTATCTATCTATCTATGCTCTTATCTATGTTCGTATGTATCTATCTATCTATACTCTTATCTATGTTCATATGTATCTATCTATATGCTTATCTATGTTCATATGTATCTATCTATCTTTACTCTTATCTATGTTTATATGTATCTATCTATATATGCCCTTATCTATGTTCATATGTATCTATCTATACTCTTATCTATGTTCATATGTATCTATCTATCGATACTCTTATCTATGTTCATATGTATCTATCTATCTATGCTCTTCTCTATGTTCATATGTATCTATCTATACTCTTATCTATGTTCATGTGTATCTATCTATACTCTTATCTATGTTCATAAGTATCTATCTATAATCTTATCTACGTTCATATGTATCTATCTATCTATACTCTTATCTATGTTCATAAGTATCTATCTATACTCTTATCTATGTTCATATGTATCTATCTATGCTCTTATCTATGTTCATATGTATCTATCTATACTCTTATCTATATTCATATGTATCTATCTATACTCTTATCTATGTTCATATGTATCTATCTATACTCTTATCTATGTTCATATGTATCTATCTATACTCTTATGTTCATATGTATATATCTATCTACACTCTTATCTATGTTCACATGTATCTATCTATGCTTTTATCTATGTTCATATGTATCTATCTATACTCTTATCTATGTTCATATATATCTATCTATCTATACTCTTATCTATGTTCATATGTATCTATCTATACACTTATCTATGTTCATATGTATCTATCTATACTCTTATTTATGTTCATATGCATCTATCTATCTATACTCTCATCTATATTCATATGTATCTATCTATACTCTTATCAATGTTCATATGTATCTATGTATTTATACTCTTATCTATGTTCATATTTATCTATCTATCTATACTCTTATCTATGTTCATATGCATCTATCTATCTATACTCTTATCAATGTTCATATGTATCTATCTATGCTCTTTTCTATGTTCATATGTATCTATCTATCTATGCTCTTCTCTATGTTCATATGTATCTATCTATACTCTTATCTATGTTCATATGTATCTATCTATCTATACTCTTATCTATGTTCATATGTATGTATCTATCTACACTCTTATCTATGTTCATATGTATCTATCTCTGCTCTTATCTATGTTCACATGTATATATCTATGTTCACATGTATCTATCTATGCTGTTATCTATGTTCATATGTATCTATCTATCTATACTCTTATCTATGTTCATATGTATCTTTCTATAGTCTTATCTATGTTCAGATGTATCTATCTATACTCTTATCTATGTTCATATGTATCTATCCATACTCTGATCTAAGTTCATATGTATCTATCTATCTATACACTTTTCTATGTTCATATGTATTTATCTATCTATACTCTTATGTATGTTCATATGTATCAATCTATCTATACTCTTATCTCTGTCCATATGTATCTATCTATCTATACTCTTATCTATGTTCATATGTATCTATCTATCTATACAGCTATCTATATTCATATGTATCTATCTATGCTCTTATCTATGTTCATATATATCTATCTATCTATACTCTTATCTATGTTCATATGTATCAATCTATCTATACTCTTATCTCTTTTCATATGTATCTATCTATACTCTTATCTATGTTCATATGTATCTATGTATCTATACTGTTATCTATATTCATAAGTATCTAACTATGCTCTTATCTATGTTCATATGTATCTATCTATACTCTTATCTATGTTCATATCTATCTATCTATCTATAATCTTATCTATGTTCATATGTATCTATCTATACTCTTATCTATGTTCATATGTATCTATCTATCTATACTCTTATCTATGTTCATATGTATCTATCTATGCTCTTATCTATGTTCCGATGTATCTATCTATGCTCTTATCTATGTTTACATGTATCTATCTATGCTTTTATCTATGTTCATATGTATCTATCTATACTCCTTTCTATGTTCATATGTATCTATCTATCTATCTATACTCTTATCTATGTTCATATGTATCTATCTATACTCTTATCTATGTACATATGTAAATATCTCTCTATACTTGTATCTATGTTCATATTTATCTATCTATCTATACTCTTATCTATGTTCATATGCATCTATCTATACTCATCTATGTTCATATGTATCTATCTATACTCTTATCTATGTTCATATGTATCTATCTATACTCTTACCTATGTTCATATCTATCTATCTATCTATACTCTTATCTATGTTCATATGTATCTATCTATCTATACTCTTATCTATGTTCATATGTATCTATCTATGCTCTTATATATGTTCATATGTATCTATCTATCTATACTCTTATCTATGTTCATATATATCTATCTATCTATACTCTTGTCTATTTTCATATGTATCTATCTATTCTCTTATCTATGTTCATATGTATCTATCTATCTTTACTCTTATCTATGTTCATATGTATCTATCTATCTATACTCTTATCTATGTTCATATGTATCTATCTCTGCTCTTATCTATGTTTACATGTATATATCTATCCTTTTATCTATGTTCATATATATCTATCTATCTATGCTCTTATCTATGTTCATATGTATCTATCTATACTCTTATCTATGTTCATATGTATCTATCTATCTATGCTCTTATCTATGTTCATATGTATCTATCTATACTCTTATCTATGTTCATATCTATCTATCTATCTATGCCCTTATCTATGTTCATATGTATCTATCTATACTCTTATCTATGTTCATATGTATCTATCTATCTATGCTCTTATCTATGTTCATATGTATATATCTATACTCTTGTCTATGTTCATATGTATCTATCTATCTATGCTCTTATCTATGTTCATATGTATCTATCTATCTATCTATAATCTTATCTATGTTCATATGTATCTATCTATACTCTTATCTATGTTCATATGTATCTATCTATCTATGCTCTTATCTATGTTCATATGTATCTATCTATCTATACTCTTATCTATGTTCATAAGTATCTATCTATCTATACTCTTATCTATGTTTATATATATCTATCTGTTCTTATCTATGTCCATATCTATCTATCTATCTATCTATCTATCTATCTATCTATCTATGCTCTTATCTATGTTCATATGTATCTATTTATCTATACTCTTATCTATGTTCATATGTATCTATCTATAATCTTATGTATGGTCATATATATCTATCTATCTATACTCTTATCTATGTTCATATTTATCTATCTATCTATACTCTTATCTATGTTCATATGTATCTATCTATCTATACTCTTATCTATGTTTATATATATCTATCTCTGTTCTTATCTATGTCCATATCTATCTATCTATCTATCTATCTATCTATCTATCTATCTATCTATCTATCTATCTATCTATCGATACATGTTCATATCTATTAATCTATATTCATATCTATCTATCTGTTTCTATCTCTCTATCTTCATATATACAGTGTAATCTGGATATAAGAGAGTTGTCGGGACTGGAGAAAAAGTCTGTCATATCCGGCTCTGCTCTATTTTGTTTAGTTAGGTATGGCTCTATTTTGGGACCAGAGACAATCTCTCTTATATCTGAGTTTCTCTTATATCCGGGTGTCTTATATCCGGGTTACACTGTATATGCGTATATCTATGTCTGTTCATATCCATGTTCATATCTATCTGTCTATGTTCATATCTATCTATCTATCTATCTATCTATCTATCTATCTATCTATCTATCTATCTATATAATGACCTATTCCCACTGATATATACCTTATCTCAAATTTTGTTTCAAGCTATACAGTATAAATCCAACATTTGAGGCTCCCCAGTGGTTTTAATAATTAGTATGTTTCTGTGGTTTAATTAACTCCAATTTAGCTAGGGTGCTGAGACTATTTATTCCATTAATGCATGACATTCAATTTTTAGAGAAAGGAGTTACCTAAGATTTTAAATTTGCCCTAAGATTACCATTAGCCAAAAGGGTAGATTAGGAAAAAGAGCTAAAATTTTAAGAAAACTTTATGTAGTAATGGATTAATTTCATTATTATTATTATTATTATTGAATATATGTTAAAACACTACAAAATGTGAAAGTATCTGTGGTCTTAAGGCAACTAGTAAATTAGTCTATATATATATATATATATATATATATATATATATATATATATATATATATATATATATATATATATATATATGCATGTTTCATTAAAAACCACAGACAAGGTACTATGGTTAAGCTTTTTATTTAATTTTTCTTGTGTTCTGACAAGAGCTTTCTTTTCTGGACAAAGCGTGTGTAAGAACTGTCTAAATGTTTTATATTTCCGAGCGCTTTCGGCTATACCTTTAGCCATTATCAAGGATGATTCGAAACACACACACAAATTTACCCGACTCCATTAGAAACATCCTAGTAGAAAACACAAATATATTAACTGCATCCACCTGCAAAAAAAGACTAAAAATAATGGAAGCTTTAATAATAAAAAAGAAAAAGCCAACTCTTAACAATATTAACTACGAACAAAGCCACAATGTCCTAACCGTATTCGGAAATTAAAAACATAACTACCACACACTAATACATACACAGAATGTACACACTCAATTAAGCTGAAAATTGAATTATCCTTGTATTTTTAATGAAACATGCATAAAGGAAGGATTGCTGCCTAAATATACAATATATATATATATATATATATATATATATAAATAAATGGGATAAGGATATATAATTTTTATATATTCAGAACAGTTTTGGAGGAAAGATATATGACAAAGTGGAAAAAGTTTTTTCATGTGACACATTTCATAACTTAGGACTAACAAACACAAAGTCCTGTGGGACGAAACACATCACATGAAAAAATTTTTCACTTTTGTCATATATATGTATGTATGTACGGGCATATATATATATATATATATATATAGAGAGAGAGAGAGAGAGAGCTAGAATTACAATTTAAGTCTCTTAATTTCTTTTTGTTTAAGTCAGTTTATACCAAAATAAATTTGTATCAAGACACAGAATCTTGCCAACTGCCTGTCAATTTTATTGACAAGAGACAGTTGAAAGAAAACCCGCCTCTAGACAAGTTACAGAGAGGCTTGTATCTGAATATGTCAAGCTGTTCTGCTGCTAACAGGGAAAACTTGGATGTAAATGGTTTTGACAGGCATGTCCACATGCAATCTATGGCCTCTTTTGCATTTGTATTGATGTGCGTTCACCACAACCCCATGACATTAAAAGTAGAAAAAGTACAATCTACCCCTTTAGCTAAAAGATTCAGTTCAAAATTCCCTGAAGGATGCCAGAGAGCACAATGGCTGAAACACTGAGCTTGTCAACAATGAGGACAATAGTCTGAATGTAAATGGTGATAACTCCTCATCCCAGAAATTCAGAGAGAATTTAATAAAACAGTTTAATATGGGAACTGATAATAAACAATAAAGAATTAATGTTACTGTATTTTCTGGACTATAACCTGTGACCTTTTTTCTCAAAATATGTAGGGTGTGGGTTATATAATGGTACAGGTTATATATGATGTATGTCTTCAAATCTTGAGTGGCCAAATACTAACTTAAAATAAAATTTATCAAATTTATCAGTGTAGCAGCACATATAATATTCGGTTCTCTATAGTATTTTGTTAAATTATAACATTCTACTTTCAAGTCTTATCAGTAACTTATGCATGATTGGTGAATGGGTACTCAAAGTGTGGGTGAACATCAAGGTTTAACTATCAAGAACAGATTCCATTAATCAGAATTGTGCGATGATTTTCTGCAATCCCAACCAATATCATCAAGCAGTGACAATGAAGGTGATTCTTATATTTTGGATATTCAGACAATTGCACCTAGCCTCATGGAATTGTACAGTCAGCTTTACAAAGATGATACCGAAGATGAAGATTTTGACGTTTTTGAAAGTGAGTGACGGAATTCTCTGTATTTTTATGAAATAAAATCTTTTTGTAAGAATGAAAAATAATATTTCTCTATTGATATTCGTATAAAAGTACTAGGGCCTACTGTCAATACCTATATAAATTGTTACTAACAATGAAATATCAAAAAAGAGGTGCAGGTTATAGGACGATGCGGTTTATACAAGGATTTTGTACTGAATTTATAGGAGTGCAGGTTATATACAGGTGTGGTCTATAGTGCAGAAAATACGGTAATTATTTTATTTCTACAATTAGCAATAATAGTTTTTAGTATTTACACTATTTACATTGTTTGGACTGTTGACCTCATCTTTATTGCCATATTAACATTTCAGATTCTTCTGATGCTATACATTGGAATTTTGAACCAAACTTTTTATTTCATCCACTGGGGGTAGATTGTTCTAGTTCCACATGCCACACCATTTCTGGATATCTCAGTTTCAGTAATTTCCCTTTAGTAACCCAACTTTCCAAGTTTTGTTCACCTCTGCTGTGGCCAGGTATTGAACTCACAACTCATTGGGTCAAGTCACTGGATTACTTCAACCAACCATGGATAAAAGCACACAACAGTCAAAACATTGTGAATATCATAATAAAGATGAGGACAACAGTTCAAATAATGTAACTAGTGTGAATAGTTGTATTACTTCATTGCAGAAATATAGACAGAATAATTTGGGGGTAATGTCTAACCTTTGTGTGCCCTAACCCACTACCCACCAAAAAAAGCAATTTCTAAAGAGTTAATGGATTTAGTTTTAATTGTACATTTTTATTACTTCAAATGTTGTTATTGTAGATACTCATATTTGAAATAGAAACCTTATTTTTATTTTTACTTTAAACAGTGTATTAGGTTGGTGCAAAAATAATGACGTAATAATGTCGTTTTTTGACGTTAAAAAATACGTCAAAAACGACATTATTACGTCATTATTTTTGCACCAACCTAATATATATTGCACACAGATCATATTTTCTTTATCAAAATTTCTTGGAATATGCAAGCAGTATGTAATACACACGGCTTAAAATAAAAATGTGGAGTTCATTTAAAATACAAGTATCTAGCAATATAACATTTGAAGTAATATATATATATATATATATATATATATATATATATGAAGATGGTCACAATCTGCTGACAGTGTTTGGAAAATAAAACATTCCTATAACTCTAGATGCATAGATAAAATAATTCATAGATTCAGTTAAAAGTAAAAATAAAATTCATCCTTGATAATGGGTAAAAATATAGACAAAAGTGCTCGGACATACAAAAATGAAAACATTATATAAATACATCCATACAAAAAACTATTTCTTGTTAACAGTTAATGCATTTCAACCTTGAAAATGGCTAAATGTATAGCTGAAAAGCTCTCGGATAAAAAGAACAATTGGACAGTTTTTATATAATTTATCATCCGAAAAGAAAAAAAATTATTAAATCACATGAGAAATTGTCTAAAATAAACTAAATCAAAACACCCTGTCTGTCACACATATATATATATATATATATATATATATATATATATATAGAGAGAGAGAGAGAGAGAGACTATATATAAACATACAAACGTTATATATTTTTCTTGTGCTTTTATATTGGTTAGTCTCTTTGACTGCACTTGTCTGTCCATCTGTTTCCGTTATACACACTTTTTCTGTTTGCTCATTGATCTTTCAAATACCATCAGCAACTATCCCCTTCCCATACCAAAATGTTTGGCTTGCTCATTAACTACCCTTGCCCCTCTTATTGTGACTCTGGTTAGCATTGATCCAGAACTGATCTCACCCAAGACAGAAGCCACTCAATGTTGCCTCTGCTGCAGGTCACTCACTGTTCCTCTAGGTTTGGATTCTTGACCCGCTCCTTAGGGTCAGCGTATATATCTCCCACTACACAGACTCATCTAATCACTCATGGTTATATAATCATCTGCTTATGCACTCGGCTTATCTATTTGTCCTGATTTCATGATTTCACAGGTTTTATATAGCAGCCCTTTTATTTACTTTTGCTTAGTCTTTCTTGAAGACTTTCAACAATAACAATAATAATAGATCGAACATATAACTAGAAGGAAACATAAAGATGTAATCAAAATATTGACTTTCCACACAACATTAAACAAAAGGTTGGCAATAAAACTCATAATAATACTAGAAAGATTTGATAACAGTGGATAAGGAAAGATTAATTTCCTGAAAAACTGTTTAAAAAAAAAGATTTTATTTTTAAAAGTGGAAGTAATGCTAAATGCTTGTTCAGTGAATGCCAAATGTTTTCTGTATGGAAAAAAGCTAATTTCATTATTTTCCTCAGAAGAAAGATTTGACTGATCTATTTTTCAGTGTTCTGGATCATTTTTTTTTCATTTGAATCTATCTATCTATCTATCTATCTATCTATCTCATTCCATCCATTCATATCTATCTATCTATCTATCTTATCTATCTATCTATCTATCTATCTATCTATCTATCTATCTATCTATCTATGCCCCTTCCTTATGCCTTTATGTCTGTTCCTATCTATCTATCTATCTATCTATCTATCTATCTATCTATCTATCTATCTATCTATCTATCTATCTATCTATGCCCCTTCCTTATGCCTTTATGCATCTATCTATCTATCTATCTATCTATCTATCTATCTATGTCCTTTCATTATGCCTCTATGTCTGTTCCTATCTATCTATCTATCTATCTATCTATCTATCTATCTATGCCCCTTCCTTATGCCTTTATGCATCTATCTATCTATCTATCTATCTATCTATCTATCTATGTCCTTTCATTATGCCTCTATGTCTGTTCCTATCTATCTATCTATCTATCTATCTATCTATCTATCTATGCCCCTTCCTTATGCCTTTATGCATCTATCTATCTATCTATCTATCTATCTATCTATCTATCTATCTATCTATCTATCTATCTATGTCCTTTCATTATGCCTCTATGTCTGTTCCTATCTATCTATCTATCTATCTATCTATCTATCTATCTATGCCCCTTCCTTATGCCTTTATGCATCTATCTATCTATCTATCTATTTCAACCCCTTCAATACTTCTATTTCATTCTCTTCTATGTATCTAGAAGCTTGGCTGGTGGCTGAAATTCTAACAATTATTCATATAGTGACTTAGTGTCAGTAGTCACTATTTGTGTTTAGGCTATTAACCAGTATTTTGCATACTGATTTTCAAGGTAGTTCCCCAGCTCTTCATGGGAAAGTTGCATAACACAGCCAAACACTTGCTACTACAATTCTGTATATTTATCTACTTATAAAATCTACTTTATTCATAAATGGCATAACTATATCTGTAGATATTTAAGGATAAGGATATCTCTTTATGTTCCTATGTATCTCACAGATCTATGAATAAAATTATTGGGCATATTACCCCATACCATATCTATTTTTGATTCTGCAAACAAATTATTAAATTATTCACAAAAACTTTGTAGCTTACAACATTATTGATTGTTTTATCAGCCTTTAAAAGAGATAAAAAAAAAAAACGAGTTTTGACTATTTGATATATTAGTACAAATGTATATATTTTGTTTTTATTTACATTTTACTTTTAGAAAGGTCTTTTAAAAAAATTCTGTTTGGTACTTGAGGGAATAAAATTCATTGTTTAAAACAATGAATTTGATAAGACTGATGTGTATGCATTGTTAAGTTAATAGTATTGCTCTAACTAAATCCCTTTTAGGCATGTGGTGAAAATATTGAATATGAGTAAAAATAAATGTTTGCAAAAATCTATTTCTTAGCCATTTTTTTATTATACAAATGCATCGATATAAAAATTGACTGTAAATGATTTATTTAAAAACCTTATGCAAATGTATTACAACATACATAAAGGATTTACTATATAGAAATATTCTTCAAATCACAAACAAAAAAAGTATTTAAAGTGATTTTAAAAATATATAACAAAGGATTTTTTAAAAGAGTAAAAGAAAACTATTTATTTTAAAAATTATAAGAGTATGTTCTGCAGGGCTTAATTACAAAATCCATGTAGTAAAAAAGTGACTTACAAGATAAGTATAAATCTTATTTATGATATAAATGATTTTTTGTGATTTTTATCAGAAAATGTAAACAAAAAATACTTTGTCCATAAATTTTACAATAAGTGTAGCCCAGAAATTTGTGTAATTATGTGATTAATTATTCATATCTAAATATTAAAAGTAAAATTTATCACACGTTTTTATTATAACTCAAATATTTTCCAAGTCTAGTTTCATTATCTTGTAGATGACTTATTCTAGAAATATCTTGCAAAAGAAAGAAGGGTGACCAAAAAATTTGTTTGTTTTTTTTTATTAAGTAAATTTTCTAAGCGAACGAACTTTGGGGGCAACACAATGCACTGATGCATTTAAAGTCTTTACAATAATAAAAATATCAGCTTCAGCAGCAGTGATAAATAAATTAAATATTTATTTATTGATTATATATGGAAACTAAAGGAAAACAATGTTTAGTTTCTGTTTAGCCATTAAAACAGCGTGCTGCAGTATTAAGGTCAGACACAGAATTTAAAACATTAATTCTGAATCAAAGAGAAAAACATCATCTTTTACTGGATAAATCTAAATATTTTTCAAATTCCTTTCTTTCTATCTGTTTTTAAAAGAAGAGAATCTTGTTTTTCTTACTTTTTTTTTCCCTCCAAGAATATTTATTATTTTAATGTCGACTGAGAAAAAGAAAGGGATCTTTTTTGTAGAAGGCACTGCGTGATTATGAAAGATTTATTTACGGGTTCGAATTTGGTTATGGTAATCCACATTGTTTACTGAACACAAGCGTAGATTTTAATCTTTTGTCAATGTGTCTCAAAAATGTGATAAGGGATTGGCCTTTAAGGGTTTTTAATAGGTTTAGCACAGATTTGTTGAATTAGGGTTGTTTGTGTGTATAAAAACTTAAAAAAATAAAAATAAATAATCAGGCCCAACCTCCTTTTAGAACTAATTTTTAAAGTTCTCTAAGAACGATGAAAAGTAATTATTAATTGATTCTTGATAACTTTTTCTGTTCATTTACGAAATAAATAAGTAAGTAAGAAACAAAAAAGATTCTTAATTTCGTTAATTAATAATGAACCACGTGGTAACAGTTAGTAACAGGCATAAAAATATTGGTCCCAGGTAAAGAGTTTTTTTTTTAGACTTTTAGTTTTAACTAAGTAGAAAGTTCTCTAAACTTATTGCTGTCTACTAATTTTTATAAATAACTTTTTTTAAAAAACAAACTCAGTTTTAAAAAATCCGACCGATAAAAAAGTAAAACGTTCATATCCCTTTTTATTTTCGTTTTTATGAATGAAGTAAAAACCTGATTGCCGTGAGACGTAGAGATAGACCTAAAAGGCGAAGGGACAAAGGATTTAGGGCTGAGGAGGGTCTGCCGTTTGAAGGGAAGGGACAGATGGTTGGCCTATTTTTTAAAAACAAAAACAACACACTGGCATACGAGGACAAAATCAAGATGAATTTATAATTAAAACAGTCAAAGGTGAAAATAAAAATAGTTTGACAGATTTTCTTTCGGAAGAGCTTTCCTTCTGGCTTTTCTGATTTCCAATCGCAATAAAAAAAATTAAGATGGTCGTGTTTCAAAGTGTTACTTGACTTAAGTTTACTTGTTTAACACTATTTTTTTTTTTACTGAATTTATTGCAATTTTCTTTAGTACGGATTTTTTTAGTTTCCGGGTTTTAAATACTTTCATCATCTCAAAAGGAAAAATAAACAAAAAAATGTAAGTTAAGTAGGTAGAAAAACGAAATTTATCATATTGTGTGTGTGCAAATAAGTGTGTGTACACATATACATGTGAGCATATGTACACTATGTGTGCGCATATATGTGTGTATGCGTATGTATGGATGTGTGTGCGTGTGCCTATATACATGTGTGTGTGCATGTGCATATGTGTGTGTACACACACACATATGCACACACATATTGTCTGTATATATTTACATATGCAACTTTTGAAAACTTAATTTTCATTCAAGCTAATTTTAAGGGGGTTGCATCATACACGAGAAATTTTATATTTTATAATAAAATTAGACTAGAGAGTATGTAGTGTTGGCATATACACTACTTACTAATTTTATATATCTTCTTGTGTATGACGTGAGCATCTTAAAAATTATTTAAAATTAGTTTCAAAATTAGGTCTTTAAAAATTGAATGATATTCGAATATATATAATTATGTGTGTGTGTATGCATACATACACACACACATATATGCGCATGTTAGTGTATACAATACTTCTTTCAACGTAAGTGACATTTGAAGTAGTATATAAGCTTTTCTTTATCAATGTGTTTTTTGTCACTTGAGGAACCTACAAAACACGTTGGTAAAGAAAAGTTTTCCTTTTGTCTTTCATTTATATTATTTTTAGATATATTTTATATGTATCTGAATTTTTATGTACAGACACACACATACACATAGAGTAAGAGTAAAGACAAATTAAAAACAACAAACATTTTGTGTCAACCATTAAAAAACTAATTGATGTAAAATTTCTTTTGTCTTTAATAAATATTTGCTTTAAAGAACATTTGCTGCTTAAATACACAGAATATCATTTTTTATACATACAATGTTTGGCATTTATGAATTTGTCATGTAACAAGCTTATCAATGATTACGGCAAACTGTGTCTGAACAAGCGAAAGCAGTTGCCAAAGAAATGAAAAAAGATGCAGGATATTCTTCACTTTTCTGCAATAAATAATTGAATACATTTTTATCTTGTTCAATTTTTATAATATGATGGGTTGAGTAAAAATTGGGTCAAACACCAAAGCTTACATAGTTATGTTTCTGATGTCTCACAAACATAAAAATTCTAACCCTGAACCCTTGCAGCAGTAATGTTACTGTCCCTTGAAGCTATAAAAAGACTTGGCTATCTTTTGGGTAGGAGCATATGTATGTATGTGTGTGTGTGTGTGTAAATATGTTCAGGCAGTAATATGAATATGCTAACAAAAACATACAAATAAAGAATTATATATATATATATATATATATATATATATATATATATATATATATAATGATAACATCTTTAAGATGAATCAAAGGGGTCTCTTTGTAATTCATCTTTTATTTGCAATGTTGACTAAAATGCTAATTTATTTAACTTTAGCTGTGGGTTATGTTTGAAAAATGGAATTTTTATATATTTCTCTTTTAAAACACTAAACAGATATTTCCATTTGATTCTTAAGCAGTGAAAGAAAGACAGGAAAAAAAATTTTTTCTTCACATTCTCTGTATTTTTCAAGCAAAGTTATTGGCTCCCTCAACAGCTGTTAGTATGTGAGAAATCTTATTTTAATTTTGTTATTCCTAAAGAATTACCATTTTAGTGAGTATGGGGTTACTTGGGACAGCAATAGATTGGTTTGGTTTGTTTTGTTTTACGGCATATCAACCTTAATGGGTTATTTGATGCCAAGATTTTTATTGCTGGTAATATTTTTCCTTCGAAAATGTATAGCTGGTAATATCTTTTTTTTGAAAAATTTATTGCTGGTAATGATTTTTTTTTTACAAAGTATTTCTGTATTAAAACCTATTTTTACACTTTCATAGTGTTTTGACCCCAGTTTGGAAGTTAACTATTTACCCATAGCTGGGACCCTAACAGGCGCTATCACACTGAGTCAGGGTGGACCTGGGAACATCAGCAATTAAGAGGTGGTTCCATGCTCCTCAAAACCTCCTGATCAGAGGCCTTGTTGTTGGACATAGTTTATAGTCTTATCTAGGATGGACAGCAATAGAACTGATTATACATAGGACAAGTTGCCCTATGCATTTTTGCAAATATATTCCTTCAATCAAGTGAATTATAAGTACATACATAATAGTATACATTATACTGTCTTATAAGGTTTATATATATATATATATATATATATATATATATATATATATATATAATAATAATTAAAAATAATAACTAAAATACTAAAGAACTTTGGATTATTTACCTAACGAGTTCTTTCCTATTTTCTGTATATTTTTCACACACACACACACACACACATATATATATATATATTATAATTACTATTTAAAATATGATTCCATCGCTACATAAGAGTTCTCATGTTTCAAAAACAGAAGCTAAAAATTTCAATTTAATAATAATTACTATGGAAACCAATTATTTTAATAAGGAACGTAAGGATTTACCTTTTCTCTGACAACTATTGTATCAACTGACAACTATTTGTAACTAACATGTTGATACAATAGTTGTCAGTGAAAAGGTAAATCCTTATGTTCCTTATTAAAATAATTGGTTTTGCCGTTTCCATTGTAATTATTATTACGAATGTATATGCTTATAAAGCTCCATAAATTTCAAGATTAGTTATTCCAAAATTCACTTGAGGATGAAACGGAGATGGGTACTTTAATTTAATTTAATTTCTATAATTAAATTGAAATTTTTAGCTTCTGTTTTTGAAACATGAGAACTAGTGATGGAATCATATTTTTAAAAAAATAATTGTAATTTAGGCTCTATTTTTGCATTGAGCACTGTTTTTAAAAATAAAACCAAAAATACTAAAGAACTTTAGATTATTAATCTAATGGTTCTTTCCTATTTTTCTATATATTTGCACACACACACACACATACACACACATATATATATATATATATATATATATATATAGTAGGCAGTATATAATTCAAACATGTTTCATTGAATGATATAGACATATTATGTTTATTATTATACTGATCTTTTCTAGTTTTGTTTAATCAGTTTCTTGATGATAAAATAAAATTCATCAAGGAGGTGCTGTAGTTTTTTCCTAGCCAAGTACTTTCAATCTGCTCCAAGATCATCTAAAGACAAACTTATTGCAACTGTGATAAAATCTGCATTTTTGTTGAGATGGTGATTTCTAAAAAAAAAGTGTGAATGTGCTCTGTTATATTTTAGAATTTAAAATTTATCCAATTTAATTATGGAATTTTTTGCAAAACAAGCATCCCAATATAAGGGAGCTGACTGGAAGTTGATAGCATGCAAAATAGCATTAAATGTTTGTTATATGCACGTCAACACGTTGCTCCTACACTTGTAATAAATTTTATTCAATGTTGCTTGGTTGCTTTTGATATTTTGCATTAAAAAAGGCTAAAAATGATGGAAGCATTATTAACAAAAAAGAAAAAGTCAACACTCAATAATATCACCAGTGAACATGGTCACAATGTGCTGACTGTGTTTGGAAAATAAAACATTCTGATAACTCTAGATACATACATAAAACAATCCATACAATTCAGTTAAAAATAAAAATAAAATCTTTGATAATGGTTAAAAGTAAAGCCAAAAAACACTTGGACATGCAGAACCTTTCGACAATTTTTATATAATTTTTGTCCAGAAAAGAAGAAAATTATAATGACACAAGAAAAATTAGATAAAAAACTTACCTTGTAAGTCCTTTTTAATGAAACTTACATAAAAGAGAAATTGCTGACCAAATACACAATTATATATACATATACATATATATATATATATATAGGGCACTTGATAAGACACCGAGGGTGTTGAAACAAAATGGCTATTTTTGTAGTGATTTTATAACATTTATGTTATAAATTTTTTTTTTAAATAAATAATTATATATATATATATATGTATACATGTATATATATATATAATTGTGTGTGTATATATATATATATATATATATATATATATATATATATATACACGCACACACACTCTATAAGCCACAAGTTTGGGGCCACTTTATGGATTTAATTAGTAAGTTCCATACCTTCTTTGGTTTAATTAGCCCCTACAAAACATGAATGTTTAAACTATTTAACATATGCTGTCCAATTTTTAAGAGAAGGTTGACCTAAAATTTAAAATTCATCAGCCCTAAAATTACCATTAGCCAGTAAGGTAGATTATGCAAAAAAAGGAGCAAAAATTTTAATGAATCTTTATGCAGTAATTGGTTAATTTTAATGTTATTATTATCATCAAATATGTAATAAAACCTTTCAAGAAGTGGAAGTCCCTCTGCCTGAAGTGAGCTGGTAAATTAGTTTTGAAAAGGCATACAACCTTCACATTTCCAGTAATTCTTCAAAATTCAGAGGGGTGGCTACAAACCTTTGACTGATAGTGTATTAGTGTATACACACACACACACATATGTGTGTGTCCAAGGAGTTGCAGTGTGTAGCTGACAATTGGCACACAAGTCGATATCTGATGAGTATTGATTGGGTCACCATAGAGAAGGAGTATGAACAGAGTCGGTGTAAGGGTCTTCTCTAGCCACTTGACTATATCTCAATTTTTATAAAGTAGTATTCATATAAAATGCAAATTTTATTGTCGCCTATGTACAATAATGGATCTTATGAAATATAGGTGAACCCTTCAACTCAAAAAATTGAAAATAAATACAATGTATCTAAATACAAATTAGAGACATGTCATAATATACCATTCCATCTTAAATAAATCAACAATGTTTTGCAGCAATTTTTTAACATCAACTTGAGATGTTTCATGTTAAAAAGTTGAATAATTTTAACACATTCAACATTATGGATGAAAAAATAGTGAATTTTATATAGTGTTTTTTCAAAACAAATTCACAGATTTGGATGAAAAAAAAGACCCCAGAATGATTTCAAACTCCATGAAAATTTTTCATCCTTTAATAGACAGTTGTGCTTAGTTTAATTTGTAATGTATATAAATGTAGTTAGAAAAAAGCAACTGTTAAGATGAGGGTCACAAAGCATTGCCAGGAGGCCCCAATCAGGTTTATCCCTCTTCCTGGGACAGTGGGAGTAGTATGTACCAGCACTGTATATGATGTTATAAGACCCAAAACCCCTAATGAACCTTGGCTAAAAACATCACTTATACTGTGTACCAAGGCATCAGATATATTTCTTGAAATATACATATATATATATATATATATATGACGATTGCATATAGCATGAAACAGACTGTCGCCTCTAAGTGTTGACTTCTATGTTCAGTTTTATATATATATATATATATATATATATATATATATAAATAAATTTGTCACTTTGCTAATTGATGTTCAGCACCTTGGCTCCAGAGTTTTATATACAAACTTTTCCATAAGTGTTCAGTCATACCACACACTATTCTCACATAATAATATATAAACACATTATCCATCTGCTTTGTTGAAATTTTATTTTCAATTAGTGCAAGAAATGTGTCGTCACAAATATTTACATATAAGATATTTAGGTGAAAACTATTTTGGACATTGTAATAAAGCTGATGTTGGGATCCATTTTTGTTTCTATATGAGTGTCAGGATTCCAAATATCTAATAAAAATAACACTTCTTTTAAATGAAACATAAAAATGGTTATTTTCTGAAGAAAAAGTAGAAGGAGAATGTCAGTTGAAATAATATCTATATGTTCTTTTCAAAAATATACAATCACAATAAAAATGTTCAATGCAGTGAAGTTAGTTTTAGAATGTAATTAAGTGTATGAAGTGCCCTGTGAAATGTGTGGACGGACTTTATGACACTCATCCAAATGTGGTTGGGAGTTCATACACAAAGGCTTAGTAGTTGGTTGCTAGTTAATCCCTTCCAGTTATTGTGTGCGTGGACAAGGCCTTAATTGGCAACTACTGGCTGTTGTATCTTCCATTGCATGCATGTGTGCAGTGCGTGTATGCATGGGTAGATCAAACTAACCTATCAAAATGTTGTGAGTCTTGAGAAGCAGTAGGCTTCTATTTTTATATCCATAAGGGGATTAAAAATGGAGGTGTGAACTTTTTGAATACAAGGTTTTCATTGGTTAGAAAATAATTTCACAGTGCCCCATGGAAATCTTTTTCTTGAATTTGCAGGAGTAGTGAAGGGAGTTATTATTGTTATTTTCTAAATGGTCCAAAAATAACATCTGGTAGATCTGCAACTATGTCTGCAAATATTTTGATGTTATTTGCCCTTGTAATGATTGTTTATCTAACAAAACCTTCTGATGGGATTTTATTGGTTCAAAAATATATATAGGATTTAATTCTTATACTTGTATTTCGTTTGTATCTCCTTTTGTTTCCTTGAGTAATTTTTATCCACAGTCGGCCTGTTAAGCCAGTCACAGCTTCACCAGTACACTGTTGGCCAGCATTACCTTTTTTCACCTCCCACAACGTGGATGAGGAGTTGGGCTTTGAGATCCTACCAACGCTGACATACCAGTACCAGACATGACCCCTAACAAAACCCCTTGAGAGGAAACTGATCACTTGTGAGATGAAATGCCTGAGGAAAGCAGTAAACAAGACCAGGCAAGACAAGATCAGGAATGAGGCAACCAATCAACCCTATGAACATACACCCTCAGGAACTCTGGCTGGAGAGTGAGAGGCAGACCAAAAAGATACTGGTGTAACTCTGTGGCAGATACTCTCAGAGCCCACAAGATATCTCTCCTCCAGGCCACTCGTCTTGCCACTGACAGACAACTGTGTCTCCCTGTGATGTCTAACAGCATAAGCAGAAGGAAAAACTAAACACTTGTATTTCTTTGAAGTTTTGAACAAGAATTTTAGTTAATTTTGTTGATTATTTTTTAAAGGTGTTTATATCATTTCCAATGTAAAAGTTTGAGACAGTTGTGAGCTTTGAGAAAGCAGTAGGCTTCTATTTTTATATCCATAAGGGGATTAAAAATGGAGGTGTGAACTTTTTGAATACAAGGTTTTCATTGGTTAGAAAATAATTCCACACTGCCCCATGAAAATCTTTTTCTTGAATTTGCAGGAGTAGTGAAGGAAGTCATTGTTATTTTCTAAATGGTCCAAAAATAACATCTGGTAGATCTGCAACTATGTCCACAAGTATTTTGACGGTATTTGCCCTTGTAATGATTGTTTATCTAACAAACCTTCTGATGGGATTTTATTGGTTCAAAAATATATATAGGATTTAATTCTCATACTCGTATTTCTTTGAGGTTTTGTACAAAATTTTACTTAATTTTCTTGATAATTTCTTAAAGGTGTTTATGTCATTTCCAATGTAAAAGTTGGAGACAGCTACAGAAAGTTTAACAAGTAAATCAAATAAAAAAAGTAATGCTGAACATATGGGTGGTGTAGTGGAGGCAGTGTAGAGGGAGACATGGTGGAGTAATGGGTGGCAGCTTGGATTAAGAAATTGAAGAGCCGATTTCGAATTCCAGTTGGATTCATTACTTTCACTTACATACTCTTGGGAAAAGGTATGAATCTGCTTCTTCTCCCCCCACATCTTAGGGTCAGGGAAGTACAATTGTGACATTCTCATAGAAAAATCACATGGCCAAGTCTTAATGTAGTTTAGGGAATTACCTTCAAAGGTCGAATTGTATTTAATAACAGTTGCAAAAGATAATTTCAGCAATGAATATGAAGGTTAAACTGTTTTTGAAGGTCATTGAATATTGAAATATTGCACTTGTTACAAAACTGTTTATATTGTCTGTCAAATAACTTTTTGACACCAAGATTTTGTTAGGTTAATCAGAATCTTATATAAAAAGAAAGTTAATTTGCAATGAAGACAAAAGTGACTCAAAGTTGGATTTATAAAATATATTTTGACTTTTACCTATGAAGGAGGGATGCTTGATCTGAGAATTCTTGCATGCATTAATTTCAATACTTCTTATGAATAACTGCATTGATTCTTTCCAGATAAACTTACATCTAACTGTTCAAATAAGACTTCAAAAAATTAGCATATCTTGTGAGTTGAGTTGAGTGCACAATGAATTTGGCATGATGAAAGTTTCTGCTTGGCAGTTGCCACATCTTCTGACATCTGATCAAAAGCACCCCAGGCTGATCACATCATGGGAAAATCTGACATTGTTTGAGACAGATTCAGCTGATTTCCTTGAATGTTTCCTAACCAAGGACAAGTGTTGAGTTCATCACTTTGAGCCAAAGACATGCAGTGTAAACACTCCTCCACACTTGCTCCAAAAGAAAGCCAAGGTTGTTTCATCTGCAGGGAAGGTGATGATCTCAGTTTTTTGGGATGTAAAGGGCATTTTGTTTATTGACTATCTTTAAAAGGGCCACACCATCAATGGAGAGCACTATGCCAACTTGTTGAGGCAGTTATGAAAGGCTATCAAGAACAAACACCCAGGAAAACTGACAAAAGGGGTCTTGTTTCATCAGGACAATGCTTCAGCACAAAAGTCTTTGGCTTCAATGGCTGCTGTGTATGACTGTGACTTTGAACTGTTTGATTACCTTCCCTATTCTCCTGATTTGACTATCATCTGTTCTCGAACATGAAATAACAACCAATATTGCAGTGATAATGTCATATCTGCTGTTGATGACTTTTTTGACCAAGAGGATAAACAGTCTGATGTCACTTTACTTGAAAAGAAATACTGCAGTTATTAATAAGAAGAGTTAATACATACAAGATTTCACAGTCTAGCATCATTTCTTTATAGTCAGCCGAATGTCACAAAGTGCTAAATCTGGACTGCAAAGGAGCTGACAATTTTGATTAAGTTTGTATGCATAGAACATAAAGAATCTAATTGTTCTGTTACTGTGAATGCATCAAGATTATTCATTATAACAAGATTCTAACTTTTTAAATGCAAAAAAAAAAAAAAAATTAAATAAACGCTGAAAATGTAGAAAACTACAATTTCCAACTCCATTTGCAGGCATTGACTGATTGATTTGTTTTTTAGGGTTTATCAGGCCTTTGTGTGTTATTTAAAACTGGCACATATTTTTGGATTTAAAGAATAATTCTTTTTTTCTTAAAGTGAATATTACATTAAGTTTTAAAAAAAAATAACAATAATTTTTCACGATACAAATTCTACTATTTAAGCCATAGCTTGGAGGAGATGGATTTATACCTTTCCCAGGGGTATTTGCATGTAAGTGAATGTAAGAATTCAAACTTGGCTCTTCAATTTCTCATTACATCACTCACACATCCACCTATCTGCAAGTGTATATGTATATATATATATATATATATATAAAAGGCTCAAACACTAAAATTCCATGGTTATAATTTATTACATTGGAATCGTAATCATGATCCAATTCATCAGACCTACTAATTCAAACATTTGTAGGTCTGAGGAATTGGATTGTGATTACAATTCCAATGTAATAAATTATAACCATGGAATACTAGTGTTTGAGCCTTTTATATTATATTCTTGCTCTGTCCTGGACATTGAGTTCTACCTGGATTCTATCCTCTTGGAAATTTATACATATATGTATATATATATATATATTGACCACTTATATTATTAATTTATATATATATATATATATATATCTATATTCCTGTTTAATAGGTGTAATATTGGAGGAAACGAGACTTTTATCATACAGTCTCAGTTACGGTGGACTGGTCATGTCTTGAGAATGTCTGATGACAGGATACCCAAGATCCTAATGTACAGCCAATTAGATCAGGGCTACAGAAATGTAGGACGCCCATGGCTAAGACACAAAGACAAGCTGAAAAGCAATTTGTCAGCAGTCAATATACCACATAACACCCTTGAGCGCTTAGCCTTGGAGCAGGTAGAATGGAGATCAACGTGTTTTAGTGTTTTTCAATCTGCTTGTCTGAATCATCTTCAAGAAGCGAGAGCAAGATCTAAAAGGTCAACCAATCTAGCAGTGATCTCATCTCACAATCCTCACACTTGCTCCAGATGTGGTCTCCTTTGTAAATCACTAGTGGGTCTTAAATGCCATTTAAGATTATCGCACAAACTTTCATAACTGAATCAATTAAGCTGTCAGATCCTCATACGTTGAAACCAATGGGAGAGTCCATTATATATATATATATATATATATATATAAATGAGACAAATGTTAGAAAGATACCATTTCTAGTGCAAAGAAAACAGTCTGAAAAGTTCTCATTTGGAATTACCATCGGCTGCCTTTTTATGGTCTACTTAAACTGGTCTTCATTGTTTCAATGGTGATTTTAGTTTTGGGTAAGCCAGAAGTCACTGAGTGCTAAATCTGGACTGAAAAATAGCTGACAGATTTGGGTGATGCAATGTTTTGTTAAAATCTGTGCACAGGATATAATGAATAAGCTTGCTCTGTCACTGTGAACACAACAAAATTACTTATAGTCTCTCAATGCCAAATGAGTAAACCCTATCAGAAAGGATCTGTTCATGCATTTTCTTCTAACAGATTAGCAAGTTATATCCAGAATTCAAAACAGTTTCTGGAGACAGACCATATACATTTCTGCACTACCTGACCAAGGGATTGAACTCATTATTTCCAGGGAACCCAATGATCTTTATTATCTTGTTGATTTGTTATTTCTAGTGCCTTCATTAGCATCTGGATTATCATCTTCAAAAATATGCATGATATTTGAAGCATGTACCTTAATAAGAATTTAAGCTCCATTCCCATTAAAGTCACTACCATTTAATAAACTACTGGGTGATTAAAAAGAATGAAATAGATAGATAGATAGATAGATAGATAGATAGATAGATAGATAGGAACAGGCTGAGATAGAGTTACTGAAGAGATCAGATATATACAGGGTGATTGAAAAGTAACTCCCCATTTTAAAATACTTATAATTTATTTATTAACTATAATTTTCCCAAGAAATGGATATGAGAGGAAAATGATTAGCATGAGGTTTTATTTAAAATTTGATATGGTCACCAGTTTTTGCTACTGACTTCTTGAACCACTCAGGAATTACATCAACTGATTTCACCAGGAACTCTTGTGGTATGGAAGACATAACTTCTTTTATTTGCCCTTCAAATTCTTCCAAAGTCTTGGTTTGGTATAGCAGGCTTGCTCTTTTAACCAATCCTCAGAAAAAAAGTCACAGGATGTTAAATCAGGACTCCTGGCTGGCCACCCATCCATAAAATAGGGAGTTACTTTTCAATCACCCTGTATATATCCTGAGTGGATGTTGATAATGTATATTCATAATTTAAAAATAAATTACAAATTTAAAAACAAGTTGTGCAAACACATAAAAAATGTAGTCATATAATTATTTTATGCTCATCATCATTAAATTATAGTGATAGAAAAATAATATAATAACAAAGTGACTAAAATTTGACCAACCAATCAGAAAGCTTTCACAATCAGGATATAAGAAAAAAAATAATAACAAGACTAAAATGTCAAAAAAATAGATGTATATTCAAAATCGCCAGGCCACAAAGCCATATTTTGACCAACCAGTTATAAAGCTTTCACAACCAGAATATAAGACTATGAGCACTTCAAAGCAGATCTGTATATAACACGATGGAAAAATCAATCAAAACCAGAATCATAAATAATATTGCCTATTCTCTGCTTCTGTACTCATTGTAACATAACCAGAACAAAATTGCAACCAGTTGGTGACCTGAGATGGCCACACTGTCCTGCTACATTTGAAAACATACATTCCTTTACTCACATTGCAGGCAGCTATTACATTTGTTGAGATACATACATACATATACACATTTTCTCTCTCTCATATTCTCTTCCATGTGTGTCCATAAAATCAGCCAGTCAAAGATCCAGTCTTCTTCATTCATTATGGTCTTCCATTTGAGATTGCAAATGCTTCTTTAATAAATTGGCATCTTCAGCCATTTTGAAGGTTCATTCAGGTCTCTCACACACTTATTTCCCTTCCATAAATTCAATGAATAAAGCATTGTGAATGATTTTCAAGAAGATGTAGAAGTTATCTGGGAAGCATTTTAACAGAAAACAAAAATGGGGTAGTAAGATCCTAACATGCATTGGACTAGCAAAACTAACCAAGGTGCTGAGAAATGGAAAATTTTGTTAGAAACAAAGAAATGAGTGCTGGATTGCTATGTGATATCCATCTTCTTATATGGCAGCGAATGTTAGACAATTTCCCCACAGATGAGGAAAGACAAGAGGCAGCAAAAATATGGTTCTACAGAAGGATACTGAGAATCCCATAGATAGAGTCTTAACGAAAATGATGACAGAAAGGGGACATACTCAGAATCAGAAAAAAGTAACTGAATCCCTTGGACACATAATGACGAAGGAAGGCTTAGAAAAATTAACCCTCACAGGTTATAATGAAGATCAAAAAAATAAGGGAAGGCAGAAAACCACTTACCTGACAAGCTTATGTGAATGGATGACTGAACAGGGGCAGGGACCTTAGCAAAGAGATAAAAACTGCTAAGAGCTACAAGGAATAGGAAGTTGTGGAGACCTATGATCACCTCTCTTGAAGGGATGTGGCATATAGAAGAATGATTTCATTCTTGCTTCTTCAACAATGGTCAGTCAGTTATGTGCCATGTGTGATACACACTTAGGCGATTGTGTATTGAAAGATACATGACTGATGAGGCAGATTTTTTTCTTTCTGCAGTAGACCAGTTACTATCCAAGGTTATAGAACCTGGTCTGTCCTGCTATTTACCAATAGCTGGGCAGAGAAGAAGAGGATTCATACCTTTCCCAAGGGTATTATTATTATCATCATCATCATCATCATCATCAAGAAGAAGAAGAAGAAGCAGAAGCAGAATGTAAGTTAAATAACTGGCTCATCTCTTCTATTGTGTGCATTTGTGTGTGTGTGTGTGTGTGTGTGTGTGTGTGTGTGTGTATGCACATGTAGCTCAAACTCGCCTCTGAAATTGTTTTGAACACTGAGAAGCAGTATGCTTCTATTTTTATATCTGTAAAGAGGGTTCAAAATCTAATTTCACATTGATGCATGAACTTTTTGAATACAAGGTTTTCATTAATTAGAAAATAATTTCAGACTAGCTCACAAAAATCTTTTTTCTTGAATTTGTAGGAGTGGTGAAAGGAGTTATTATTATTTTCTAAATAGTCCGAAATTAACACATGGTAGATCTACAACTATGCTTGACAAGTATTTTGGAAGTATTTGCCTGAGTAATTATTATTTATCTAAGAAACCTTCGGATGGGATTTTATTGGTTGAAAAATATATATAGGATTTAATTCCTATAACAGCATAAAAAATAAACAATTTACTGATACCAAAGTCAGCCAATAGAGACAGAAAAGATAGAAAAAAGTGAATAAAGTACGTAGTTTCACAATTCTAATTTTCTATTACTTATTATTAAACATTATTTGTTTGCAGAAATTAATATATTGGATATGTTTTTCTTTCTTTAATGCCTGCAGAGCCAACCTGTGGTTTATACATCAATTAAGATGAGTAGATCTTAGTTACAACTTCTGGAAGAGAACACAAAATCTTGTATGATCAGTAGTTGAACAAAGCTAGTATGCTCAAAACCTCAGTCACAATGAATTGTGACTTTGTGCTAGTATAACTATTGATGGCTTCTGAAGAGTTTTATCTACATACTTTCATTGGCAAGATTTAGATCAATCCATGTATGGTCTTCAGAAAGTTCCCAACAGTACCATATACTAGGATGTTTCCCACCCCAGGCTGATATAATCAAGAAACGAACGCCTTGATAAATCAATCATGGTGTGATTTGAACCCAGGTCTCATGGTCAGAATGTTAATGTTCTAACTACTTGGATAAGTTCTCATTCTCATAAACCATTGATAATGTGCATTATCTAAAGTTGCTATTGATTGAATTGTTTTTTATGGCTTATCACCCTTTTGGTTCATTTAAAGCCAGAACATATTTTGGATTGTAGGAAGTTGCTTACAGTATCTATTGTTCTCAAGCGTTTCACTAAGTACTGCTTAACCTCAATTTTTGAACAAGAACTGTTTTTTTTTATGATGATGTTCACCCCACACAAGGTTTGAGAGCAACTCAAGATAGAGGGTTACAGAGTAAAAAAAAACACCCCCAAACAAAGTGATAATGACACCAAAACACAAGGGGCCACCAGAAAAAGACTTATGAAGGAACTGGAAACCCAATCCTAAACAGGAAACAAGGGATAAACCTCTACTCCTGTTCAAAAGACTGTTAAAAAAGATTATATAAATTAGTTTGTTCCATAAAGTAATATTTTATCTTAATTTATGAAATTATATACCAGTTTATGTCAGAATATACAAATAAGAAATTCTTTGAATTTAAATTTGAACTCATTCAAGTATCAGACAACACTAATACACAGCTGTCAACGACATTAGGTGTTGCTGTTGCAATTTCTATAGCGTGTAAGTTTTTATAAGATGGTGTAGCTAGTCCCATACCTAATTTTATAACAAACATTCGGTTGCAAAGGAAAAAAGCAAACAAAGATTTCAACAATATGTATCAGTCAAAATTCAGAATATGTACATAGTCGTGTGAAAGGTGGCAAAATTTGCTCATATGTGGTTGCCTTTTGTAAGGAAAGTGATTGGGTGTAAGGGTGTTGTTGGTAGGGCTGGGAGTTGACTGATTTCTTGGGTTGGTTGGTCAAAATCAGAATTAGTGTCAGGAGAAAGAAAGGCCTGTAGTGACGTGTTTGATGATCTGGCAATTGTGTGACAAGACTGAAGTGTTGAAGCCAGAACTGCCTGTCATTGGAAATGAGTGCCAATTTTATATCTTTGTTTTAACAGGTATAGACTCTCAGGGAAATTCGTTTTTTTTTTGTTTTTTTTTTTTTTGCAGCAGCAGTGTTCATTCAGGAGCCCCTGAATGGAAGATGACATTTTTATTTTGTGTCCTGCTCACATCTAACCATCATGTCTGGTGAAATGTATTCGCGAATCAGAAAGAGATTTTGATTAGAGTAGTTTTACATTCAGAGTTGTCTTTTATTCCAGACTGGTTGCCAATCAAGGCTGATGAACTTAGTTTGCTTTACTATTTAACCTATAGCCAATGGAGAGGACGGAAGGATTTTCCAAGGCTATTTACATGAAAATAAATATAACAAACTCAAATGGAATTTGAACTCGCTGATATTTTTATCCGAGCCAGTAACCATTTGCACATCTTTTTAATTTGAACAAAGACTCTCTTGTTTTTATTTAGCAAATCTGATTTTATCCTAAGTGAGTTTTGCTAAACTGTGTTTCTATATTTTGTTTATGAGAACAATGCATTTAATGAAACAACACTCTCTCCAAGACAACAAGACACATAAATAATGAAGGCAGCAGAAAGAGAATTTAAAATTACATTCTAAATATTATCAACTAATAGCATGTAATAATTTCATTAAGAAAATTTAATTTTGGATTAATTTCCAAATGTTATTTCATCATGCGTGTATGCATCTTACTTGCTTTTAATTAAAATGTGCTATAATAATTGTTGCCTGGAATCATATTGTAAATACACTTTATTTGAAACAATTGACAATGTTGTAAACAGCTATTAAAAAAGAAACACATTGGGGAAATTTATTAAAATTCCAGTTTTGGTGTATGACAAAAATAAATTTTAATTAATCAATTAAATAGGAAATAATGCTCAGTAACATGTTTATAATATTAAACAAAGCAAGCCTGCATTTACATATCGTCTGAAGAGGTAGGGGGGGTGTCTAGTCATGTGACCTTATTATTGCAAAATATTCTAGGTGTTTGCATGAAAGTTTTTAAAGGGGATATTTCTAATAAATAAAGAAAGCATGATCCTTTTTTTCTTTTTTTTTAAAGTAAATGGTAAAAATATTTTACTATTTTCAGTCCTTGTTTTATAAGAGTTTAGCAAAATTATATTTTAATATCTGTTTCTGGAATTTTTGACAAGGTTGTTAATGCTGTCAAATATTTAAACAATTTTTGTAAGATGCGTAATACTTTAATATTGATTTATCACTAATACTGAAATGATGATTCATGAATAAGGGGAGATAACTGTTCTGCAGCTGACATTGGTCGATGTTAATGAAAAATTAAATCTGATTTTGAAAAAGTAAAAAGAAAAGTTTGTCAAGTTTAAACAATATTAAAATAAAAAAAGACTAATAGCATTAAAAATTATCATCATCAGAACATTTAAAAAAAAATATTTAGATTTAGAAACTATTCTAGTCAGAACTAATGTCGCTAGGTGAATTAAGGTTAGCTGGACTTTTAAAAACAGCGTAGGGGGCACGTTCTAATTTTTGCTTTTCTTTTCTTTCTTTCTTTTAGCATATTTTGTTTTACTTTTTTAGTTTTATGTATTTTAAATAATTGGTTAGTATATTGCTCACCAAAAATGATTGTAGTCGAGTTACTGATGTTTATTTGAAGAAAATATTCAAATTTGAATATTTGTTATTTATCCATCAAGAAGAGGAAGAAGGGTTGCTTTTTTTTTTAGGGATTTTTTCTAAGTTTGACGCAAGTTTAAGTTCTTTTTCAGTTAAAAAAAAAAAAAGTAAAACATTTTCTTTAATTTTGTTGAGCAGAAATAATTTAATTTAATGAAAACTGTTGACCAGCAACAGCAATAAGTAAGTATTTAAACACATTTTTTAAGTATTAAACAGAAATAAAAAATAATACATAAATAAACTGAGAATCTCAGAAAAAAAAAATCCATCTTTAGTGGAAAAGCAAAAAAGACTACTGCTCACATATTCAGAAAAAAAAACAAACTCTTATACTCAGTGACATCTTAAGAAAAAAAGCTTTCGTTTATTTCAAGTTTCAAACTTTAATAAATGATTTTACCAAACAATAAATAATAAAATAAAAATAATAACTGGCTGATATTTCATGCATATGGGGTAGATATCACTAGAGATCATGTGACAGCAAGTCTCCTCATATCTGTAGTAACTTTTATTAATGCATTTTTATTATTATTTAGATTTAATGATGCTGATGCTGCTGCTGCTGCTTTCTATTCAGTACACTGCCTTACCCAAGTTATGGTACGCATCCTGTTTGATTCTGATGTTAAGTGATATGTGACATTTACAGGGTTTATATTTCTTTCACAATAATACTTCCCTATATTGAATCATTTTATTTTTTCATGTTTTCTCAGGATTTCATACATTTATTCATCTTCATTAAGTTATTTTTAGAAATCATCTATGCTAAAATGAATAAAGAAAAAAAGCTTGGTTACCCAGGGTGAGTTTCTTCATTCTTTTTCATAATAATGTTCAGCTTGTACAAGGCTCAAGATCACCTCGAGTTAGTGGGTTACAGAGTACGAGGCACAGTTTATAGGGATATGTGGGGAAAATAACAGTTAACCCTAAACTTGAATATAAAGTATTAATGTCACAATCATTTACAATCATTATTTTCTGAGTTTTGCAACAGTGTACAGTGTAACCCGGATATAAGAGAGATTTTCTCTCGGCCCAAATTAGAGCCATACTTACCTAAACAAAATAGACCAAACCCAGATATAAGAGAAACCCGGATATATGAGACTTCTTCTCCGGTCCCGACAACTCTCTTATATCCGGGTTACACTGTATATTTAAATGCTTACAGAATTTAGAAGAGAACAAGTCAGTAGCTTCTATTGCAAATAAAAAAAAAAAAAAAAACGTTTATTTTAGAGTTTTCATCTTGCTACATGAAACTTTATTCAATAATAAAAATATTTTCAGGATAAAATTCTATTTAACTTTGTGCATTCATTTGAAAGTAACAAGCAAAAAGTAAAAATTTTAAAATGTACATTATGATTTAAATTTATTCATTTTAAGAATCTGATTTTGATTTTGTAATTTTTATTTTTTAAAACAGTTTTCAACATTTTCCAGTTACAATGTTAAATATTGACCATCAATTTATAGAAAATCAATAAGTATGCTAGTAGTCATGAATATTTTCAAAATGGTAAATGCTAGAAATTTAATATTAGAGAAAAACCTAAAACTAATTGGATACATCCATGGTGCTATTGAAGTGAGTGGAACCCCCTTCCTTTTTTGAGAACTAAACAAAAGGCTTAATTTGCCTTCCTGACATAAATATATATATATATATATATATATATATATATTTATGAATAAAAATGACAATAGGAAAACTGGTAATTGCTGACACGTTTCGTCCAATGTGGACTTTATCAAAGCAAAATACGAAAATGAAATTAAATGAACAATTTTCTTTTTTTATGAGTGTAGCATTTTTAAAATCAAAATTATGGTTGAATTTATTTCTATATAATTTTGATTTTAAAAATGCTACACTCATAAAAAAAGAAAATAACTCACTCAGAAGGAAAGTTCTGGAGAGTGCCGCCATAGAAAATTACCCAAATATTAATCTACGCCTAGGTTTTTTCCCTATTTCACCTTTCTTAACAAAATTAATGCTCTTACAAACAAATATACACAACAGATTCATAAAATCAAAAGAAAATGGTTGAATACATCAACACAGATATAATGACAATATTCTCCACACGTGACAATTACTGACGTTATTTTTCAGTTAAAAATATGAAAATAGCGTTTCTTTACATTCCAGTTGCTAGGTACATTCTGTTTTTGTTTTTATTAGTTACTTTGTTCATTTAATTTCATTTTCGTATTTTGCTTTGATAAAGTCCACATTGGACGAAACGCGTCAGCAATTACCAGTTTTCCTATTGTCATTTTTATTCATAAATATTGTCTCTCTACTAGTTAATTCGGAGAAATTTTCATATATATATATATATATATATATATATTGTGTGTATTTAGGCAGCAATCCTTCATTTATACATGTTTCATTAAAAAAGACAATGTACTGTGGTCATGATTTTTATTTAATTTTTCTTTTGTTTGCACAAGAGCTTCCTTTTTTGGACACAGTGTGTGTAGGAACTGCCAAAATGTTCTATAGTTCCAAGCGCTTTCGGCTACACTTTTAGCCATTATCAATGATGATTTTATTTTTCAGTTTAATTGAGTGTGGGTGTTATGTGTATGCTTTGAGTGTGTTATAGAGGTGTTTTATTTTCTAAACACGGTTAGAATATTGTGGCCTTGTTCATAGTTAAGAGTTGGCTTTTTCATTTTTATTATTAAAGCTTCCATTATTTTTAGTCTTTTTTTGCAGGTGGATGCAGTTAATATATTTGTGTTTTCTACTAGTATGTTTCTAATGGAGTCTGGTAAATTTGTGTGTGTGTTTAAATTGGTTCTAATGGTGCTCTGGTCAGATAGGAGTAATGTAAGGTGTCTGGATAGGCATGTAGTTGTATGACCGATGTAATTATTTATGGGTTTGGTTTGATCAGGAACACAGTTCCTTAAGGGGCATTTGAAGTCATAGATCATGCTTGGTTGTTGTAATTTTGACTTAGCTGCTGTGTTGTTGTTTTTGAGAATAAGGTTAGCTCTCTTAAATTTTTTATAGTAGATAATTAATTTTATTTTTTTTATTTGGGTCGATTGGGGCAATGTATGTCATTATAATATTTCTAAGTGAAGATTCATCTAGTTTGTAGTTACTGTGCATTTGTTTTTTGTAAAAAATATTTATGTAATTTTTTATTGTAGTACCTCAATCCGTTGCTAGAGAGTTCAGTCTGCCCTATTGTTTAACCCATAGAAGAAATTAATTAATACCTTTCCTAAGAGTATTTGCATGAAAGTGAATGTAATGCACATAACCAGAATTTGAACATGACTCACCCATATCTCATTCCAAGCCACTAACCATTACATCACCTGCACAGACATACAGTAAAATAGTTGATCTAAAAAATATTCCTTTTATGAGAGGATCAGATAAAAATCCATAGAATCAGGAATTTTAAATCTTATATGATTTTAGGTGTTCTTCCTGTTTTTATTCCGTAGGGCCCTGCTTGGAATATATTTTTTACATTTTTCGACATACCAGATCAGAAATTTTGACTTTTTAAATTGCTTTTTTTTGTTATGAGAATAAGGCTTATATTCCACTTCTATTTTCATCAGCTACAAGAGAAACATGTCCATGTAAATATTTATTTCTTTTTAATTGAAAAGCAAAATCAGATCCAATTAGATTTAATTTTCCCTCTATCTGCTTTTTTTATTATATGTTTTATTTAACAAATCTAACTATAAAACTAAAGTGTGGATGATCAGAATCCAGAATTAGTTTTGAACAAGACTAAGTTCAAATTTCATACTTTGGGATGCCGAAAAAAATTATATAAAAATGGCAGTTTGTAATCCTGAAAATATATAATCACAAAAATAGTTTAAAAGAACAGATACTTCACAGTGATCTCCATCCTTACTGGATAAAAAAAATGTTACCAGTGGATTTTTTAAACAAATCTCAACATTAGTATATTAATAGTTGCTAAAATAGTAACTACTAGAAATAAAAGACTTTCAAAGATAGTAGCTTTTAGTAATTAAAGTAAATAGCAGATTTTGTGTTTAATAATTTGAAATCTCATGTTATAAAGGGGTTAGTTTGACTTGCAAATAGACTTTCCTCTTTTGGTCATATCCTCAGCTAATTTTTGTTTTTATAGAAAAGCTGGGTAGAATTTGTGTTCATAGAGAGTTAGAATAGAAAGTTGGATATTGTGTTCCAAGCATTTATCACATTAGAATTCTGGTAGTGAAAACCAGGCAGAGATTGTCTTTAATACATGCAGATCTTTCTCTTCCATTCTAAATGGTGGTTTGAATCGATGAAGAAAAAAAATCAATTGATTTCTCTCTTCCATTTTGGCTTCGACTTTTTTTACACAGCAGAAGTCAATCAATAAATAAATATAAAGATGTTCTAGCTAGAATATTTCTTTAAGAAAAAAAAAATTAAAAAATAACCAGTTTTGAAAACTCTCATATCTTAAAGACAACTGCAGCTAAACTTTTGCATAAATAAATAAACATCTATTTTACACAGCATTCCAATTAATTTTAAGGCTAGTATTCATGATTTACAGGAGCATGGAAATTGATTTTACACTTTCTCTCGAATGGTGGGGAGGGCTTAATACTATTCCGAATATGTGGATGCAATAAACATATGCTACTGAATTGTTAAAATAAAACGGTTGGCTTGGTAAACAAATATACTTTTATTCCCAAAATATTCTCAAGGCTAGAAATGTAGATTTTAGAATTGTAAGAATTGATTCCAGAATGTACATTGATTTTTAACATGATTTCAAACATTATTTTGGGCTCATAAAATGAAATCATCTTTAATACACTGCCATGATAGTTGGGTTTACAATTAGGAATTTTGAGGAATCAATACTTTTTCAGTAACTCCTCTGTAATTTCAAGGCAAAAATGAAAAAATTTTCAGGGGTTGAATTTTTTTTTTTTTTTAGATATGTATTTCCTCTTCCAAATTTTCATGAAAAGAATGACAAATATTTGACTACAAAAAGGAAAAGACCCTAATATATTAAGATTAAAATGAAAAAAAAATATTTGTCACTTACATTGATATTAACATCGTGAACTTAAACACTTTCAGTTTTTAAAATATTTTCCAAATTTAAATAACCTGCAAAAGGTTGATAAACTATAAAAAACAATCAATCAAATCAATAAATATTAAAGATTTGATTAAAAAAACAAAAAAACAAACAAACTTAGCCAGCTAAATCATGGGTTTGAGTCTTAAAAACCTTAACCCTACTCACATTTTCAAACTAAATCAAGGGTTTTAAAATTTCTAATTTGCCCTCTAACAATTTCATATTAAATTGAGTTTTAGTCTTAAAATTAAAAACTTACTCACCTAACATTTTCAGACTAAAATGAAGGATTTAGTGTTTAAAAATTTACCTGGTCTTAAATTTTCAAACTAAATCAAGAGTTTTAGTGATAAAAATTTACCCAGCCTCACAATTTAAAAAAAGTATAATGTGGGGTGAAATTTTAACACTAAAACCATTTATTTAACTTAAAATTGCAGAATTTAGAATATTTTACCCTTCAGAAATTGTTTGGAGTGATTGATTTTTAATATACAGTGCTGTTCAATAAAAGTGACTCACCTGATTTTTTTACTAAATGTTCTCTTCTCCGATGAAACGAAAGTTGAGCTAAATTCAAAGGATAAGCGATCTAAAATCCGAAGAAGAAGCCTTGAAAGCTCTTTGAATTTAGCAGTAAGTACTGTCAAGCATGGAGCATTATAAAGTACAGGCTCTCGAGAAAGCATTTGAGCAACATGCTCCATAAGTTTTCTATGGGGGTTGAGGTCAGGAGATTGGGGCGGCCATGTCATAACACTCAGCTGCTTCACGTCAAAGTATTCCTTCATCAATTTTTATTTGAGACAGGGAGAAATTATCCTGCATAAAAATGAGCTTGGTGCAGTTGATTTGCACCCTTTCAGCAGAAGGGAGCAGACAAGACCGTAAAATTCTCTTGTACTGCTCGCTCCTGAGGGTCTTTTCAATAGGTTTTAAGAAACCAGTTCCATGAAAAGAAAAGCATCCCCAGAACATTATACTGAACGGATGCTTGACAGTACTTACTGCTAAATTAAAAGAGCTTTTAAAGCTTCTTCTTCAGATTTTAGATCGCTTATCCTTTGAATTTAGCTCAACTTTTGTTTCATCGGAGAAGAGAACATTTAGTAAAAAAAATCAGGTGAGTCACTTTTATCGAACAGCACTGTATATTGTGCCATGAATCAGTGCAAAAGAGTATTATACCCACCTTGTAAAATCTAATGCTATTAGGTTGGTGCAAAAATAATGACGTAATAATGTTGTTTTCTGACGTATTTTTTAACGTCACTTTAACAACACTTACATCAATCATATTTAATATGAAATTTTATTTAACTCTAGACTTTTGTCAATTCCCATCGGCTAGTGTGTGAGGCAGGAACAGTGGAGTAATGGATAGCGGCTTGGATTGAGGAATCAGCGGTCAACCTTACATCTAGCTTCTCTGACATCACAGAGTGCATAGTCTATTCTGGCATGATCTGTTACAGAATAATTATTTCGCTCAAGATTTAAAAATTTACTATGTTTCAGTGCGGAGCTATCTCTTAATTGCTGTTATTCCCAGGGTAGGGTTCCAGTTATGGGCATAGAGTGAACCGCCAAGCAAAAACAAAACACTATAAAAAAAATATTTTTGTAATAGACATATCAGTAATATATTTTTATATTAAAAATTACCAACACTACCAATTTAAAGTAAAATTACCAACAATACATAATTGTCGCAGAATGATCAACAATATATTTTATCTGTGGTTGAAGGTATACAATTGCATTCAAAATATTTACATTTCAGCATTAATTAACCAACAGAACATGATATGCTGCTAAACAAAATTCAGTCAACCAAACAAACACTATCTAAGAACTCTTTCATGACATTAATCTATAGAATATCCTGAAATTCCTTAAATTAAACTGTATTCCAAAATACAGCTCCAACAAAACTATAACAAACACACATCACTGCTTCTAGTAATTATCTCCACACAAACATATACAAAAATCTGAGTATCATCTACCATGTATTCAATTGTGAAAGCAGAATAACATATATCATATTTATATTGCCTCAACACTCCCCAAAAAATTAAATTTCAGCACTAAACGGCCCATAAGGTGTTGATGTGCCAGTAAACAAACAAATCAATCGATCACTCTGCTAAAGAAGTTCATTCTAATTTTCTGTGACAAGAGGTTCCTGCCCAGAAACCTTCTGATTCAACCATTCCACAGTGGCTTGATTTAACAGCGGTACAAATAGAAATTAGAGAGATTGTTGTATCAATTTCTTGACTGGGGAGGGCCTGTTTTTCTTGAAAATCGGCCCACAAAATTCTCGCCTTCACTTGATATGGGTCTAGTGAGAAATATAGAACCTGTTACCAAACCTATATTTAGCAGATTTCTATACACAAGGTGCGATGGATAAATTGTCGTCTAAATTATACAAAAATGAAAATAATACTGACATCTCATTTTAACAGATATATTTACCAAAATTACACAAAAATATATTGAAATATTAAAGAGGAAATTTATTCAATAAAATCACCATTGGCTTCAACCACGGCCTCCAGACCACTTCAGAATCTCCTGCAGTTCTTTTGAATGGTCTCCTTGTTTGTTGGTGAATGCTGCCATAATCCTTACCTCCAGTTTATCTTTGGTCTTACAAGGAGATTTGTTGGTCACACGCCCAATTGTACCCCGTCCTTAATAATCAAGGAGGATTTAGTCTGGGGAGTTAAGTGGCCAATGTAAGGGGTGATGTGGTTGTAGAAATTGTCTGACAGCCATAACTAGGCTTTCCTGCTAGTGCGGCATGGTGCTGAGTCCTGTTGCCAGACATAGGGTCTTCTGGCAGCTACCCTTATGACCCAAGGCAGCACTATCTTTTCAATGGCTTTGGTTGTAGGTCTCTGTGTTGACTCTGAGGCCCTTACTCACAAATTTGGGAGTTCTTTTCTTATCAGAATGATCAGAGTGAGTTTTCCAGGCAGCTGTGTCTTTGTAATCACCATTAGACTCATCCAACTTTTTCCGAATCCTCTTCACTGTCCTCTGATTGATGCCCAAACACTCTGAAATGTTTGTACTGGAGTTTCTGGCATGAATGCCAAACAGTACAGCATACAGTTTCCAAATTTCTGGTGGAGTGAATTGCATCATGGTGCTCTTTTTCTTGCAGACAGTGGCCAACTGATCCTACTTTGCAGTTGGCAAAATCAAAATCAAAAACAATGTGCATGCATGAAATTAAAAATATAAAATGGCGACAATTGTATAAAGGAATATTGAAAAGCTTATCAGCTTGACCGAGAACATCTTCCACAAAAAAAAAAAAAAAAAAAAAAAAAAAAAATCCAATTTTGGTCAGAATTCTTGGAAGTGAGTTGGGCTAAGAACTTTTCAGCATTCCCTAGTTGAAATAATGAACTGCCACGTGCAATCCTCTGAAAATCTATTCCTATTACAGTAAGTCTTCATCATCCACAATATCACTAACCAGTTTTGCTCAACCTGTCTTTGTTTAGTAAAATGTAAAAAACATCTGTCAAAAGAGGATACAAGTACTTCTGAGACATCTATGGGATGTTTGCAATCATGGCTCTTCACAATTTCCTGTCCTTGGCAGCACTTAGTAGAGCTCTTTTGTAGTTTCCTTTCTGTGTTTGTTAAATGATCGTTCGGAGTGGATGGCAGGGGAAAGAGGGTTATAGAAATGACATAAATGTTCAAAATATAAAGCAGAACAATAAAACAGTTCAATAAAAATGAAATAAATACAAAAAACACGGTTGAACTCTCAAACTGCTTTATATACACATATATCTGTACACAAGCATACACTGGATGTTCCATGCATTTTGTATGTTACTGTTATTGTGAATTCTCTTTTTTTCCTGATTTATCTCGACATATATCTTACCCTTTATAGTCTGCCCATCCAGTGTTTGTGGACAGTTTCCATCAGTGTCGATTCAGACAGGCTCCAATTAGTTTTGATATTATAACTACTAGGAAAAATCTTTTTCTAAAAAAAAGTCAAATTTCATCAACTACTGTAAGAGTTTTTGTCTACATTTTATTAAGCATATTCAGATTATCCCACTTTATGGCATATTTCAAATACTAGACAGTTTACTGAATAAAACATTTTGGGACGTTTAAACAAACTATTTCATGATATTTTTCCAAGTGGGTTTATTTAGGTTAAAATGTTTAAACTTAATGATAAAGAAAAAGATAAAACTATTTTTTAGTAATTTTCAGAAATTACAGAGAAAGCTATAATTGTAGCAGAATATTGATAAATAAATCCATTTTCCACTTTAGAAAGTGTTAAATTATTTAGGATATTTTCAAAATGTAGGAATTTTGCACATAGTATTTATCAATACATCAATAATTCTACTGATTTAGTCTTAATAAAGAAGCATACGAATCATCGTTCACAAAGTTTAATAAATTACACGGCATACAAAATTTAGAAATAAGCATTCCTTGAATACAGTCGCAATATGATACCTGCCCTGGAGCTACAAACAGGTTTAATGCTTCCTGCGGGGGTGCGATTTTCAATTTGTTTTTTTAAAATCATTTCACCCCAAGCAAAGGAATAAAGCCACTAAGATGCAAGGGGTTAAAAAGTATGAGAAAAAGAAAAAAACATTATTAAGGATAGAGAACAATAAAAGAACAGGAATTAAGAAGATAACGATTGACATTGCATTTAAATTTTTCAAGATTAAGCTTGACTGGAAAGCAAGAAGCTGGAAGAAACTGTTAGCATATAACTTACGACTGTATCTAGCTGTTTCAACTATAAAATGATGAGACCTTGTTGCCAAGCACGTTTGAATTCATATAGTCTAGGTACCAAAGAGGAAAGCTTAGAACAATTGCCATGAAAATGTTTTATAGAAAAGGCACAGGGAATCTACATTATGATGATGGGAATGTAATTGAAGCCAAGATGCCAGGTCAGGACTAATAAGATTGCAGATTCTTCTTTGTATTTTTATCAAGAATCTTTAAATATATAGCAGAAGCACCAAACTAGGTATTATAGGCATAATCATAGATAGCCGATGAAGGGAGGGATCAGGAAGAAAAAAGATAATGCAATTAGAAAAAAAAAAAAAAAAAAAATAGTAAAAGAAATTCAAACAAATCTGCTATGGAAAAATAACTATTTGATAAATGGTATGTTTGACACATGACAATCTGAAGAATCATGTTCTTTCAAAGAGAATTGGTTTCCATTTCCAAGAGATAGATTCAAATGACAATAATAGAATCAAGGTACCATAAACAAAGAAGACAAACGGCTAACAGTTCTTCATGACAGAACGTGTTGAAAGTATCACAAAGTTCAGAACCGCTGACAATAAGTTCATTTTTAGAACAACCAACATAAACTCGACTGGTTTCATCTGAAAAAGACAGGAAACCTTTGTTGCATAATGGGATCATTAGATATAGAAAATACCATTTCACTTATTACAAACACGCACACAAAAGAGAATTGGTTTATATTTTCCAAGAGATAGATTCAAATAACAATAATATAATTGAGATACTGTAAGCAAAGATGACTAACAGTTCTTTTTACTTTTATTATGAATGCTCTGATTCAGAACTGTAACATTTCATTTTGAGAACAACCAGCACAAGGTAACTGGCAGAAACTGGTTTTACCTGAAAAAGGCAATGGGAAAACTGTTGCATGATGGGATCATTAAATACAGAAAATACTTTTTCACTTATTACAAATGCTGTAATTCAGATAGGTTTGAAAGGATTCTGTGGAGAGATGATCCTCGATTTGAGCTTTTCAGTTATGTTCTTGAATGTTGCCTTCATAGATCTGGTGAATCATTTTGATTGCATGTCAAGAACTTCACAGTATGGAGATGGTATGTTTGCACCATCCAGGTTGCATTTCTAGCAGCTGGCGTTGTTTAATATTTACAATGCATTTAATCTGTAAATGTTAACAGAAAGTATTGTATCCCAGCATCGAGAAATTATATCTGAAAGTTCATGTAAGAATCTTATTTTTGTCAACAAGATAATGTATCTGCTCATATTGTTAAAACAACCTTGAGTATAATATAAACCGACAGCACAGACATCCCTATGTCAACTGAGATATCCAGAAAAGACAATGGCATATGGAATTAGAACAATCTATCCCCAGGGACTAAATAAAAGTTTTGGTTCAAAATTCCAGAGTATATCACCTGAAGAAGGTCAGTGTGTACAAAGGCCAAAACATTGTGAATATGGCAATAAAGATGAGGACAACAGTCTGAATTATGTAAATAGTGTATATAACCAAAGAGAGGTTAAAGGACAAGATTAGGTATTGGCCAGGTCAGAGTTCAGGTTTAAACCCTATAGAGAATCAATGGGTCTGTAGTTAGTATAAATTGAATACAAGTTTACAAATTCAAATGAATTCTAGGAAACTTGACAGCAAGAGTAATACAACAATGCCATTTCCAGATGCAAGAAGCTTTTTGCAAATTCAGTCAATATATTTTAATGGCTAATGAATTCTAAAGGACAGGCAATCTTATATATAGAGATTTTCTCTGTTTCATTTGATCTGATACATTTTTAAAAACCGCTGTGTCTATTCTTTTTGACTCTAGAACAGTGATTCTCAACTGCCATACTGCAGCACACTAGGGCGCCGTGTGATCCTGTTAAGTATGCTGCGAAATATTCTCACAGCAAACATATATACGTGTGTGCTGAATGTAGTAATGGTACAGCTTTAGTATTTGAATAAATATTGAAGTTTTTTCAAATAATTCTTTTCACTATTCTTTGATTATATTATTTTAAATAATTTGTTTCAGTATTTAGTGTTTAAAAAGTATTTTAATTTTTTTTTATTTGAATAAATGAATATTAAATTTTTTTTTTTTTTTTTTTCATATAATTGTATTGAACATTTTGTTTAATTCAAAATTTATGGTTTGATTTCATATTTTAAATGTATAGCCCTTTTTGGAAGTGTGCCATGATATTTTCATTTGCTCGTAGGGGTGCAGTTGCTTAAAAATGCTGTGAAACATTGCTCTTGAGTGTAAAGAGTTAAAAGTTGATAATTTAACAGAATTAACCCCCCCAAAAAAAAAAAAAAAAAATAAAAAAAAAAAAAAAAAATCCTGAACAGTGTGGAAAATGATGTGAACTGATAAAAAAATTTAATCTTGTGAACACATAAATAATGAAAAAAAAAAGTCTACTTATGCAGCTATGCATATATTGTTAAAGCAAATAGCATAATGATTACCATATTGTTTTGTGTATAATATGGCTTGAGTATAATATAACCTTGTATTTCTGAAGCTAAAAATTAAATTACATCCTTGAGTATAATACAAAGCTGTAGTAGAGCCATCCCTATGTCAATTTTGTTTTATAAGTTGTACCATAGTATCCATTAAAATCACAATGTCATACATATATTTCACTAAAATATTTGATTTTTCACAATATTAAAGAATAAAAATGAACCAGGTGTTTAGCAATTGAATGTTTTTTCTCCAAATTTCCGTTTGAAAACGTTTTTTGAATTTTCAGGGGAAGGTACTGTGTTGTAACATTAATGTTATTAAAACATGGCAGATCTTGTGCATCCTATTTATCAATTCTTTTTTTAAAAATCAATTTTGGTGGATCTCCTGTCATTGAGATAAAAGACGTTCAAAGAATAGAAATGAGCCAGATGTTTAGCCATTGAATGTTTTTTCTCCTAATTTCTGCTTCAAAACTTATTTTTGAATTTTCAGGGAAAGGTTCTGTATTTTAACATTAATTTTATCAAAACATGGCTGATCTTGTGTATTCTTTTTATTAATTTTTTTTTTTTTTAAATCAATTTTGGTAGATTTCCTGTCTATGAGACAAAAGACGTTCAATTATGCAAAATCCCAAAGAAAAAATATAGCCGGTATATGAAATCCCTTTGTAAGCAATTGTTATCAACACCTGTCTACTTTGTTTTTTATTATCTACTAGCAAGTTTCACCTGCTTGCTATCACTTTGCAAAGTAAGATATATTCACTACTTGAAACAAAAATTTTAAATCAACATTTCATTCATAAATTGGCTTGTTATAGTTAAGGAAAGTTTTACAAATAGATGTCAACTTGTTAAAGGCCAAGTAAAATGCAAATTTCAAACACTTTTCTGCACTATACAAGACAATATTCCTAAACAACTATTTTTGATATGAAAATTGAAACAATCCTCGAATAAAAGAATAGTAATGAAGGACAGTTAATTAATGAAATAAACTTTTTTAAAATCAATATGCAAATTAGTTAAACCTGAAGAATGATATTACCTAGTAGCAGGTAATATATAATACAGATATTGAGCTTTTAATGCGTAAATTACTTCACATCTACTTATCATCTCTCAGTTGCATCTGTCTTTGGGTAGAGTGCACAAAGGGCAACTCTATCCTCTGACAGAGTTGCAACTGAGGAAAATTGCAGGGGGTTGGGGAATTTTTGTCTCTTGCCCGGGTGCACGTGCTCGGGCTCCCTTTCATTAAACTGACCTTGTGTCACAACCTGACCTTGTGGGGGATTGAGTAAATACAAATTACTCTTTTTGAGTAATTTCACATCTCCTTATCATCTCTCAGTTGTGATTCCGTCAAAGGAAAGAGTTGCAACTGAGGAAAATTATACTGAGAGGTGCCGGACCTGGGGTACAGCTGCCCGAGGCTGCACCTCATTGCACTAGAGAGAAGGATCGGTATATGTACTGAGGCCAACGCAACCAACAGTTGCAGGGGCTGAAGGAATTTTTGTTCTTGTTCCAGGCATATGTTGCGTGTCTGTCTTTGGCAGAGTGCGCTCAGGGGCTTCTCTGTCAAAGGACAGAGGGGCAACTGAGGAAATTAATACTGAAGAGGTGCCCGGCCCTGGGGAAATGCTGCCTGAGGCGATGCCCTCTCATTGCACCGAGGCCAGTGCAACCGACAGTTGCGGGGGCTGAGGGGAATTTTTGTTCCTGTCCTGGGCGTACATGCTTGGGTCCCCTAAAAATAGACCTTGTGTCACATCTCGTCCAAGCAGGGGGACAGAGTAAATACCATGTGTAAATTACTATAAAGTAGAGCTCGGGCGTTTTAATCTCAGAATTTGTGGGAGAATTGAGCTCCAATTTCGCATTTATTCATATAGGTCCCATAATATAGGTTTTACTTAATTAGCTATTATGTTTCTCTAACTCTTCAAATGGTGAATGTATAACTAATTCTATTTTCCCATCTTTACACTATATTAATTTTATCTTATAAATTGTCCCGTTTCATCACCCATGAAATAAAAATAATTGTTTGTATTGAAAATAAGGATCTGTGCACATCAAATCGTCTTTAGTTTATTGATGCCTATCACATCTACTCCTCCCTATCTATTGTGATAATGGCCAAACCAAAAGTCCTCCATGGGGGCTAGCTTAAATGCTGCCCAAAAGGGCATCTTTTAAGCTAGTTTATAATAAACTGTGCACTGCAATTTTGGATACAAAAGGAAAATGAGAGCTACTCCCTTTGAACCATGAAAGCAACAAAAATGGCTTGTATAATATATTAATATATATTTTTAACCTTGCATAATCTGGCAACCCTGCATTTGAGCTCAACGAAAATTGTTCCCTTCACCTAATTTTTCTAGGGCTTTTGAATGAGCTATGAATCATTGAAATCAGACCAGGAGGAGTTGCTTGGACACACACACGCACAGACATACATACACTGTACTTTATATATAAGATTTTACTAAGTGTAACTGAAATCTTGTTGTTTCAAATAAGAGCTTTTTTTTTTTAAGCTGACTAAAAATTTTTGAAAATGTGTACTTGTGTATAATACAACTTCCCTTTTTTGCCTTTAATTTTCATTCAAATTTTTTTATATTGTACCCAAGAAAATATGGTAAATACTGGTAAATACTGCTGTTTTAGTTTTTCTATATAATAATGTACATTAATCTCCTAAAGTCACTGTTGGTCCCTTGGTCACTAGATTTTTATTTATAAATTCAGCCAAAGTATACTAATTAGAAAACAGAGAAAAAATGATGGACCAAATAAGATTATCTACTGTGAAGAAGCAAATGAAAATTGGATTGTGCGCCTGGATAATCAAGCAGATAATCCTTAAAATCTTGGTGGGGAGAGGAAAGTAAAAGAAATTTGTTCTGAAGGTAATGTGAATAAATCTTCAATGTTAATAAAATGAACCACACCTTCTTGGATATTAATTATTGATTATTATCTGTTGTTACTTTCATGTTTCTTTAAAATCTATTTGATGACTTGAAGCAATTACAGCTATCTCCTCATTAGATCAACACTAGTGCAAAACTGCAGTGAAGGAGGAGGAATTTAGAAAAGACTTTTATATTTATTTTCTCGAGACTATGAAGGAAAAAAAAAAATGGAAGTGCCACATTACTGTACTTTTGAATCTTTAAATAGCATGTTCTTGCTGCTGATGACAACACAAAACACCACAGAAATTACCATTTTAAATTAAATTCTGGAAACTTAAACTTAATTTTATAAGCTTCGACAGATAACATATCTATTAGCTTGGTGCAAAAATAATGTCGTTTTCTCACATGTTAACATATGTGAGAAAACGACATTATTTTTGCACCAACCTAATAGCATTTCCAATTAGTCGAGGTTTTTTTTTTTTTTTAAATTTAAAAAAAATTAATACTTTAAATAATAAAAAAAAAAAAAGCATCACATCTGCAGTTTGAAAAAAACGTCTTCAAAAGAATGTTGCCAAACCATATATTTTCAAAACAGTTTTAAAGTTATCCACTTGTATATATTTATAGTCTTTTTAGTCAAGTATTAATAAAGTATGAACCTAAAAAATAGGTCATTTTTTTTTCAATGGTTTAAAATTACTGAATTCTCTGGCTAAAATAATTTAAACGGATTTTTCAAAGTTTTCTAAATTAATCTTTTCACATGGACGTTTTCCATATTTTAAAATTTTTTGCAGAAATTATTTTTATATTTGAGTAAAATTTTTGCTGACTCAAACTGACATATCTATTCACTTTGTTTCACTGTTTCTGAATGTTAATCAATTACATTTTGTATGACACTTAATATACCCTATCTGTTTCTATCTCTCTATCTTCATATATACAGTGTAAACCGGATATAAGAGAGTTGTCGGGACTGGAGAAGAAGTCTCTTATATCCGGGTTTCTCTTATATCAGGGTTTGGTCTAATTTGTTTAGGTAAGTATGGCTCTAATTTGGGACCAAAGAAAATCTCTCTTATATCCGGGTTACACTATAGTAGTATATATATCTTTCCATTTGAACTAGTATCCTCATCTTGGTTTTTATACTCAAATCTCCATAGCTGTACTTGTTGACTTTCTTCAGATATCTGTTATATTCGGTAACTTTCTTGGAATTTTGAAGCAAACTTTTTATTTAATCCATGAGAGAAGATTGTTCGTATTCTGTTTTCCGTACTTAGGGGATATTTCATATTAATTAATTCTTTTTAGATTATTGTCCCTGTTTGTTCCACTGAACAAGTGTATATAAATTTTTTCACATTACCCACCCAAAAACAGACGACTGCCAGAAAACCAGACATGTTATAATAAATGTGTTAATCCACTAAGTCATGGAGAGAATTAACTGGAGTATATTAACTGATAAAAAGCATCACCTAAGCATAAAAATCAGAAATTAACCCCAATAGATTAAACAAAGGCATCAGTTCAAAATTCCAAGATGGCTATGGAGTACGCCAGGTAGCCAAAGAAAACTGGTGAATATAACAGCCAAAACACTGTGAGTATAACAATCAAGATGACTATATAAGGTCTGATCAAAAAGTATCGGGACTGGTGCTATGGCAAAGGAGCTGAAGTACACAGAGTGAAGCCACAGTACACAGACTGGGCTTGAACTTTGTCGTGCATACACACTAAGTTATAATGCTCTTGCTTACTTCCCTTGTTTACAGCAGAGCTTGGAAGAAAAATGTGTCGTGTGTGGTCGTCTCACATGACAGAGGGGTTCATCAGTGACTATGGCTTGTGCAGTAGTCTTGGGCTAAGCACAACATTCCCTCAGGTCTGATTACAACCATATTCCCCTAGATCTTGCCCCTTTTACTTTTTTCCAAAAATCAAATACCACTCGAAGGGAACAAGATTTCAAGATGTCGAGGAAATGCAAGAGAATGCAATGTGGCAGCTGCTCGCTCTCTAAATAAAGTTCTAGGAATGCTTCCATAAAGTGTGTCGATTCAAAAGGGGACTATTTTGAAGGAGATTAAATGCTGATGTGTTGTGGCTTTCTTTTTATTGCACCAGTTCTGATACTTTTTGATAAAAATCTTGTATTTAGTTTGAATGGAAAGGCATGTTAATAATGATAATTTTCCATCTGAAATATAATCGAGATAAATATTGAAACAGGTTCCTCATTTACATTACATCTGAGGATTATTTCATATTAATCCTTGATAAGTGCTTTAAAACAAAGGAAAAGAATTGGTAATTTTTTTAGAACACTGTTTAAATGGTAGCAGATTCAATTCATTTTTCTAAAATCTTCTTGTACAAATGTATTTGGTTTAACCTCAAGTGATTTCTGTCTGAATTTCTGGGATGAAAAGTTATTATTTACACCCTAGTTATTGTACTTATCTTTGTTATCACAACGTCTTGGCTGTTGTGCTCTCTGGCCTTCATCAAGTATATATCAATTCAGGCAACTTACAGGGAATTTTGAACTGAACCATTTTATTAATCTAGATTAAAAGAGGGTTCAGCTGAAACATTGTGTTAACAACAAGAGATGATTTGGTTTGGTTTGTTTTATGGCATATCAACCTCAATGGGTTATTTAATGCCGACAAAATTTTCATTGTTGGTAATATTTTTTTTCCCCAAAATCTATTTCTGGTAATATTTTTTCCTTCAAAAATCTATTTCTGGTAATTTTCCTTCGCTGGTAATATTTTTTTTTTTCGAAAAGTATTGCTGGTAATAATTTATTTTACAAAGTATTTCTGGTATTAAAACCTATTTTTACACTTTCATAGTGTTTTAACCCCAATTTGTGGGGTTAACTATTTACCCATAGCTGGGACCCTAACAGGTGCTACCACCCCGGCTTAGGGTGGACCTAGGAACACCAGTAATTAGGAGGTGGTTCCACGCTCTTCAAAACCTCCTGATCAGAGGCCTTGCTGTTGGATGTAGTTTATCGTCTGACCCAGGACACAACAAGAGATGAGGACAATAGTGTAAATAATCAAGTGATTTGTTTCTAAATTAAAAAAAAATTAATAGTTTAATGCATTTAGTTTCTTTTATGAGGATAATGGTAACTATTTAAATAAATCCATACTGTATTGATATTGTGGCACACTAGAGTAATGGATTGCGACTCGGATAGAGGGATTGGAGAGCTGAGTTCGAATTCTACTCAAGTTCATTATATTCACTTATGTGCTAAATACCCTTGGGAAAGATTATGAATTTAACTCTTTTCCTCCCAGCTATGGGTAAATAGTAGGACAGACTGGGATCTATAGCCTTGGGCGACAACTGGTCTAGAAGGAAAACTCTGAATTCAAAACTGTATGTGGCCCTGATGTAGCACATACTATACAGCTAAAGAAAGGATCATTCAGATTGTCTTGATGATCCCAACTGCAGGCGACTCATTTTTGATATTATAAATAGGATGACCCTTCTAAAAATTGATATTTTTCAATTCTAACAAGTGTTGCACCCTATGGAAGGCCTAAAGAATGCTTATCTATTAAGTTGGTGCAAAAATAATGACGTAATAATGTCGTTTTTTGACGTATTTATTAACGTCAAAAAACGACATTATTACGTCATTATTTTTGCACCAACCTAATACCAACTTTATCCCTCCCAATGCAAAAAAAAAAATTTTTCCCTGTTTTTCATGAGTGGACAAGTCCATTTAAGTAGTCCAAGATAATACTGGTATATTAACTAAGACTTTGAAATTTACATTTCACCCATAACTATTTATAGGTAAAATCATCAACATGATAGGATATTTCTTTTGGCCACCCCCTGACTCCACAATTTAAAAATAAAATCTCTTTTCTATTTTAAATACACTGACTCCACAATTTAAAAATAAAATCTCTTTTCTATTTTAAATAAAATATTTTAAATACCCTGACTCCACAATTTAAAAATAAAATCTCTTTTCTATTTTAAATAAAATATTTTAAATACCCTGACTCCACAATTTAAAAATAAAATCTCTTTTCTATTTTAAATAAAATATTTTAAATACCCTGACTCCACAATTTAAAAATAAAATCTTTCTATTTTAAATACCCTAACTCCACAATTTAAAAATAAAATCTCTTTTCTATTTTAAATAAAATATTTTAAATACCCTGACTCCACAATTTAAAAATAAAATCTTTTTTCTATTTTAAATAAAATATTTTAAATACCGTGACTCCACAATTTAAAAATAAAATCTCTTTTCTATTTTAAATAAAATATTTTAAATACCCTGACTCCACAATTTAAAAATAAAATCTTTCTATTTTAAATACCCTGACTCCACAATTTAAAAATAAAATCTCTTTTCTATTTTAAATAAAATATTTTAAATACACTGACTCCACAATTTAAAAATAAAATCTTTCTATTTTAAATACCCTAACTCCACAATTTAAAAATAAAATCTCTTTTCTATTTTAAATAAAATATTTTAAATACCCTGACTCCACAATTTAAAAATAAAATCTCTTTTCTATTTTACTACTTAACATTTATCATTTAAACATTGCTTTTTAATTTCTTCATAAAAAATATCTTCCTGGGATGTTTTACATTGCAGAAAAAAAAAGCTACAATATTCATACTTTTTTTCCCTTTTGACTTGTTTTTTTTTTATTTTTATTTCCTTACAATTGTATATGTTTTTTTGTTTTTTTATTTTCTTACAATTGTATATGTTTTTTTGTTTTATTTTCTTACAATTGTATATGTTTTTTTGTTTTTTATTTTCTTACAATTGTATATGTTTTTTATTTTTTTTTATTTTCTTACAATTGTATATGTTTTTTTGTTTTTTTATTTTCTTACAATTGTATATGTTTTTTTTTTATTTTATTTTCTTACAATTGTATACTTCAATTCTTGGGATCCTTAAAGGAAAATGATTTCCAGATGCCTTGAAGTGATTTATTTTTAATATTATAAAATACATTAGTGAAATTATGACAAAAAAAAAATCAAAACAAAACAAAAAAAAAACCCCAAATGAAATAAGAAAATTTTGTATATGCCATTTGTTTTTCAGGTAATGTTATAATGTAATTTTTATAATAGAAGTTAAAATAGCTATACATCAATTTTCGTTTTTGCAGAACTAAAAAACTTGGGAGAAATGTGGAATAGGCTTATGGGATAATACAAGCTGCAACCCAGGGGCCCTGAGACTAGAGGAGCCTTCATGGGTCCTCTAGTCTCAGGGCCCCTGAAAAACTAAAAATAAAATAAAGATATAAAAACAGAGGAGATTTATTTATTTTCAGATTTAATGGGGCTCCTTCAAACTAACGTATATACTCATGTATCATGCAACATTTGAAGACCTAATTTTAAGTGGGTTGCCTCACGGACAAGACATAAAATTAGCATATATACTGCTGGCCCTGGCTATGGCAATGACCAAACTATATATCCATTTACTGTAGTCAAATTATCTTCAAAATTACATCTTCAAGAGTCACATGATACACAAGTATATACAGTAATTTGAATCAATTTAGAGTATCTGGGGTCCTCTAGTTGAAGTGGGTCTTTTAAATTTGTCTTTAATTCAGATTCAGACGCATTTTTTTTTTTATATACATATAGATTTTTGATGTAGCAACTTACAATTTTCTTTCTCCATCATCTTTATATTTTACAATACTTTGCTATTGAATTTAAATAGTAGAATTTCAGTTTAATACAGGCTGCCCTTCATTCTAGATACATTTCTGAAGGATGTAAAGTTTGGATAAAAACTATCGTGAAGTTGCTAATGAAAAATAAATTGGATAAATTCTAAAATCATTAAAAATTTTAGTTAAAGTGTTTCACGTTTTGCACCAAAACAACATCATCTAAAAATATTTTTTTTTCATGGACACAGGGGTGGGGAGAATATATGTAATGAAAGGGCCCCCAAATTCTATTAACCCAGGGGCCTCTTATGGCCTAAATCTGGCCTTGGGCAAAAAAATTGTAGCTAAAAAGTTCATGTATTTTTGAGATGAAGCTTTTTTTCTGCATAATTCATGCAAAATAAAATATTCTTTGAATTTAACAACAATGAATTTTTATAAACAAATGTTAATTTGAGAATAATCCAAGTGTCAGTCAGTTTCTGTCTATATTTCTGAGATGAGGTATTATGTACACTATTTACATTATTCAGACTATTGTCCTCATCATTGTCACCATATTTATTACAATGTTTTGGCTGTTGTACACTCCGACCTTCTTCAGGTGGTTGGAATGTCAAACTGAACCCTCTGTTTCACTCAAAGAGTGTGAGTTCAGTATCCGGTTAAGGCAGTGGAGAACATAGAGAGGGGAATTAACAGGAGATAACTGACATCCATTAAACATGGCACGTGGAACTAGAACAGTCTACCCCAGTGAGTGAAATAAAGGGTTCAGGCTGACATTCCAACTACTTGAAGAAGGCCGGAGCGTACAACGGCCAAAACGTTGTAATAAATATGATGACAAAGATGAGGACAATAGTCTGAATAATGTAAATAATGTCAGTCAGTTATATGTCATGCGTGATACATGCTTAGGTGATCATGTATCTTTCGATACATGACTGATGAGGCAGATTTTTTCCTATAGTAGGTTGCCATTTCTTACTGCAGTAGACCAGTTGCCAACCAAGGCTACAGAACCCGATCTGTCTTGCTATTTTCCCATAGCTGGGGTGGGGAGAAAAAGAGGATTCATCCCAAGGGTATTAGCACATATGAGAATGTAATGGATCCGAGTGGAATTCAAACTTGGATCTCTGATTCTTCAATCCGAGCCGCTATCCATTGTAGAGGTAAATAGGGTTGTATCTGCATATGTTAAGTAGAAGAGATATAATGGTTGATTTTGTTTAGCAGCATATCAACCTCTATAGGTTTTCTAATGCCAAAATCTAAATATTTTCAACACTGTTGCATGCCTTCAACTACAGAGAAAATTTATTGTTGGCCATTTTGCTATAAAACATATTATTGGTCATTTTACTATAAAAAAGAATAAAGTATTTTTATACTTTCATAGTGTTTTATTTTGTTTTGGGGGTTCCCTATTTACCCATACCTGGAACCCTAACAGGTGCTACTACCCTAGATAGAGGTCAAGGTGAACCTGGGAACAACAGTAATTAAGAGATGATTCGATGCTGAAGCATAGTGGGTAAATTTTTAAATCTTGACCCAAATAATCATTCTGTAACATGGGTCTTACTCCAGATCATGCCAGAATAGACTCTGCACTTTGTGATGTCAGAGGTCAAATACAGGGTTGATCTGAGGTAACCTCCCAGTTGCCAAATGCAATTTATGTGATGGACCAGGTGCACCTGGATTTGCAAGCACAGAACAAAACTGCATGACAGCAGTAGATATATAAGCTCCCATCCTAGCAATAAAGAGCAGAGTCACTCAGAATGGTTTGACTTCCCCTAGCTATACTCTATTTTTACCAATTCAGATCAAAAATGGAGTATTGTTGCCCAGTCCTCACTTGCTTGTCTTGATAGAGTTCAAAAACTTCTGATCAGGGGATCTTACTGTTGAGTGTAGTTCATTTTCATACCTAGGACTAAGGACAGATATAAAGAGTATAGTAAACTAACACACTGGAAGTTGATTATTTGATCATGTATTGTATTTGTTTATTTGTTTGTTTGTTGGGGTTTTATGGCATATCAACCACTGTGGGTTATTTAATGCCAAATCCAGTTTATATGAATTTTAAATGCCTATTTTGTATGGAATAAAAAACGTATAGCTGGCAACATTATTGTTGTTTCAAAAACGTAAAGCTGACAACATAATCTTTTACAAAAAACGTATAGCTGGCAACATTATTCCCTACAAAAAACTTAGAGCTGGCAACATTGTTTCAAAAAAACGCATAGCTGGCAACATTATTTTTCACAAAAAACGTATAGCTGGCAACATTATTGTTTCAAAAACATATAGTTGACAACAATCTTTTATAAAAAACGTATAGCTGGCAACATTATTCCCTACAAAAAACTTAGAGCTGGCAACATTGTTTCAAAAAAAAAACGCATAGCTGGCAACATTATTTTTCACAAAAAACGTATAGCTGGCAACATTATTGTTTCAAAAACGTATAGCTGGCAACATTTTTCTTCCGAAAACATTATCTGAGGCCTTGCTGTTGGATGCAGTTTATCGTCTTACCCAGGACGTTCATGTATTGTAGAATAACACAATACTTATCATATTGGTTACACAATTAAATCAAGTAGATAATCTATCAAGAAATAAATAAGCTGTAGAAATGACCAAAAAAAATTAAGGAAACAATAGTAATAAAACAAACTTTAATAACAATGTGACTTACAGTCAAACAATGTTTTCATAGTTTCAAATGGATAAGGTGGTTGGAATAAAAGGGGTGTCTGGAATTTTCTTTATAATTATTAGTAATAAAATACTTTGTCATCAAAAGCTTGTATCCTAGATTAAAGGATAGGTGAAATTCTTCAATATTTAATAAAAAGGATAATTGGAATAACTATGTCCCAGGTGGATTTTTCTTCTAACAGATCGCAACAACTATTATTGAGATGTGAGTAAATAAACTTTAATGTTTAAAAAATAATTATTCAGTATTATTATTTAGGTAATAAACATAGCAGAAATAGTTATATTCTGGAAAAAGGAATTTTTGAGAATATATACATTTTTTACGTGTTTATGGTTATATTTTAACTTTTAACAAAAATAACATTCTTGTACATGTAGTTATGGATAATATTAGATATTTTTTACTAATATTTTTAAAATTAATAACTATTTGTGCTTAGTTGTTGACATTAATAGCTATCTGCTGACGTGTTAAAATTTTGGAATGACGTAATGATAAAAATTTAAATTTCATATTTCTGATAGATCTGTAAAAACAATAATCAACTCAGCTATTTGAAACTGAAAACTAAGTCAGTTAAGAGTAGTTCATGAATATTAGTTGATGAGAAATTTAACACATTGTTAATAATCATGGATAGGTGACTAGTCCTCCATATTGGAAACTGAAGTGCAAAAATGGGACAGATGATAAGAATATCTGTCAGATCCACAGAGAGGCTCATTGCAAACATTTCAAAGAGCAAGGCAACTGATCCCAAGAAAATGGACACTACTGAAATCAGAAGTTCAACAGATTCTAAACCAAAGCAAAATGTCTACACTCAATGAAATGAATCTATGACAAAAACCCAGTGTACAAAATCCCAGTCTTATATAAGATTAACTAATAAGATTAAGTGTAAAGGCCATTTGCCTGTTATTATCTTATATTAAAATAACATTGTCAATACAAGTTGAGTATCCTTTATCCTAAATTCCAAAATCAAAAGGTTTTTGGGGGGATGACATGATTTGACACAAATGGAAAATTTCAAAAAGCCTATGTTGGCACTAATATTTTGTTAGTGATCATCACAGGAAGACTCCATCCTGGTATGATGATAAACCACATTCATGTCCTGGGTAAGATGATAAACTACGTCCAACAGCAAAGCCCCTGATCAGAAGGTTTTGAGGAGTGTGGAACAACCTCTTAATTGCTGGTGTTCCCAGGTCCACCCTAACCCAGGGTGGTCCCATCTATGGGTAAATAGTTAACCCCTAAACTGGGCCAAAACATTATGAAAGTGTAAAAATAGGTTTTAATACAGAAATACTTTGTAAAAAAAAAAAAAAAAAAAAAAAAAAATTATTACCAGCAATAAATTTTTGAAGAAAAAATTATTGCCAGCAATACATTTCTGAAAAAAAATATTACCAGCAATAAAAATTTTGTCGGCATTAAATAACCCGTTGAGGTTGATATGCCGTAAAACAAAACAAATAGCAACACCTTCAGTTGTGGATTACTAACCAGGTGTTTCATGTTCAGTAAAGATATTCAAAATGTGAAAAAGTCCTGTATTTATATATTCTTTGTAAGTAGTGATCACTTTCTTTTTTGTACATGTACAAAAAGTTCAAAACATTATTTTTATGTGAAATCTTAATTTCACCACTTAAAAATCCATGTTAGCATTACATGACTAGCATCGTCTGTATGTACACAAAATTTATTAAATTTTATATAAAACTACCTTCAGGGTATATATGTATAAGCTGTGTTATGAAATGTAAGGGGATATTGTGTTTTTGATTGGGTTTCATTATCAATATGCCCCATTTTATAGATGCATTAGGTTGGTGCAAAAATAATGACGTAATAATGTCGTTTTTTGACCTGAAAAAACATGTCAAAAAACGACATTATTACGTCATTATTTTTGCACCAACCTAATACAAATGAAATAGCCTTTATTCCAAAATCTGAAAATATCTGAAAACCGAAGCACTTCCAGTCCCAAGAATTTTGGATAAAGGATCTTTAATCTGTATTACTTTTCATTTAACCTGGAACTCATCAAGAGCAACAAGAGAGGCCAGAAACTGCGCTATGAAGGATATAGGGATTTTCCAAGCGTAGCTTAGATGTGGCACAAGACCGAAACTAGGGGGCACCTAGTGAGGACCGAACTCACTACTCAGTTGTAATTGTTCTTGCTAACCATTACACTGCCTTGAGGTGCCCCCGCTATGAAGGATATATGTCTAAATATGAAGTATGAAATAAGTGCATATATTGGATATTATGTTTATAGTCATTTTTGACATTGGAGTGTACATTTGTATATATTAAGTGTATATCGTCCTGGGTATGATGATGAACTACATCCATGTCCTGGGTATGGCGATAAACTACATCCAACAGCAAGGCCTCAGATAATGTTTTCGGAAAAATAATGTTGCCAGCTGTACGTTTTTGAAACAACAATGTTGCCAGCTATCCATTTTTGGAACCATAATGTTGCCAGCTATACGTTTTTTTGAAACCATAATGTTGCCAGCTATATGTTTTTTGTAAAAAAAAAAAAAAAAAAAAAAAGTTGCCAGCTATACGTTTTTGAAACCATAATGTTGCCAGCTATGCTTTTTTGACTTTTAAAGTCACACAAAATCAATTTTGGCATAAAGTGACCACTAAGGTTGAGATGCCGTTAAACCAAACAATCAACAATCAAATGGAAATTCTTGACTTAAACAAAAAATATCTAGGATTATTTTGCAGTGTGCAAGCGAATAAGCTCTAGCTTGCTAAAAATGTTCCATACAAAATAGGCATTTAAAATTCATATATTTGGCATATATATATATATATATATATATAAAAACTGGATTTGGCATTAAATAACCCACAGTGGTTGATATGTCATAAAACCCAAACAAACAAACAAACAATTAAGTTTACATATTGGGTATTATTATCATCATCATCTCAATTTGACATTAAAATTTAACAGTTCATTCAATTTTCAACATTAAATTTGTTTCTTTTTATATGTGAGACTTATTTAAGAGACTGGAATTTTGTCCACTTTTGGGATAAGAGTCTGCGATTTTGTCCTGTTACCACGGAGTATCTACCTGATAAAATAAGATAATCCAGATTGATGCTAAGTCATATCATTAAATAGTTCAGTTGGTTCAAAAACGAAAAAAAAGTACCAATTGAGGGAAACTCAGCTTGGGTTCTAGACTTGAAGCATACATCCTATATACCAGTACAAAATTTGTTATTTCCAGATGAAACTGGATTCTCTATGCAACAACATTACATGGTCAGCAGTAAATGTGATCTGCAACATTGAAGTCCAGGTAGGGAAACAAAGAAACTTATTGTTTGTGATGGCAATCTAAAGGAAAAAAAAAAGAGTATTGGCATCTGTGAAATCATGTATGATTCCTGGGATTCAGGTTTCTGAACTTTCTTGCATTTAAATCTTTGCTAAAGTTCAATCCAACCTTAATAGTTGCCATGGCAGGTTCATTTTTCACTTTTTATTTTTATTTTTATTTTTAGAAAACCAACATTGCACTCAGTATGAAAGCTGGGGTCTGAGGTGATAAGTACTGACACCAAAAATTAGATTCTTTCACCAATTTCTGCAGGTTTTGCTTACAGACTGACTTCAAATTTTACTATTGAAAGAATAAATCCAAATAAAGTTAATATCTTTTGAAATTAGATACATTGAATGGAAAATATATTCAAACCAGAATTCCGATTATGAATCACAAGCAAAATATGCAATTTTTTTTATTGTATTTGGTAAGTAAAAACTAAAAAAAAATTGTAAGATTACAAAAAAAAAAAAAAAAAAGGTAAGATTTGTTAGATTATAATAAAAAAAAAGAAAAAAAAAAAAAAAAAAAAAGAAAAAAAAAAAAAGGTATATACTTCTGGGTACAGATAATAAGCCAAAATGTTTTAAATTTGCATTCTTTATTGAAAATCACTCTAAAACTACAGCACTGTATAACATATTACATCATAATATATCTAAATTGTTCAGTATAATTTCCCTTTGAAGTAAATGAAGGTCTTATTTGATGGCACAATGTGCTTGTGTCATGCATCTTGTCCATATACAATTTGTAAAGCTTCAGTAAATTATAAATTTTATAAGGCCGTACTATAAGGCATTTGCTGATCACTGGAATGAAATTCCAACAATATGATTTTGAACCTAAACATAATATTTAAATTCATTTCCTCAAAAAATGGTAACAATTTGGAAAAATATATATTCTGTCGTTATTTATCATGTGAAACCCCAACTCTCAAATTGAGTGCAATACCATGGTTCCAAAAATCGACCTGCTCTAATGGATCCAGGATCAATCACTCCTGTCCAATCAGATGTTCTTTGCATTAATAAAATATCTGAACAAAGTTCTTGGCACAATTTAAGCCAATTAAAGAAGTACTCTTGGCACAATTTAAGCCAATTAAAGAAGTACTCTTGGTACAAAAGCAAAAGTTTAATTTGATTCAACTAAAATTCAAGTGAACTTAAGAGTTTTGTCATTTCAATAACTTTTATAAACATAGAAATGTTTTTATGAATTTGTCTTTGATTTGATTCAAGGTTCTACAAGTTTTCATTATTTAATAATTTGTTTTTCTCATCCCATCTTTGTAGTTTCATTTCAAGAAATTATTAGGATATCTAAATGTGATAAGATATGTTCTGAAGGTAGACTCAGGAAGCTCCGGACTCTATGGAGAAAATGTTTTTTTTTCATATTTTATTATACAGGGTGTGGCAGAAATATCTCCCACATTTTAAAACTGTCACCTGTGAACTTAAGCAAGCTAATTATTAGGTTGGTGCAAAAATAATGTCGTTTTCTCACATATGTTAACATGTGAGAAAACGACATTATTTTTGCACCAACCTTACCATTTTTTTTTTTTTTTTTTTCAGATAACATCAGTTACCATCATGGCTTGGGCTAGTGCACATCATGTTTTCTGTAGAACATTTTTTTTTTTTTAAGACTGTTGAATTTGTAATTACAACACAAATCTTTCCGTGCTTATTTTGTGTCACATTGAAATGATTCTGTTCTTGATAGAAAATTTCAGGGCCACCTGGAAGACCTCAAAGTGCCCAAACGTCTAAGTGATGGAAAACTTTAGAAATCATCTACAACAGTGCATGGTAAATAGAGACTAGCATCATTTGGAGGATGTAATTTTAAAAAACCGAATGACTAAAATCTGTAACCCTTTGTTTAAGCAACAGTGAAATAAATTTGTTAATAGCAGTCCTTTTGTCAACCTTTAAAATGTGGGAGATATTTCTACCACACTCTGTATTTATTATTTCTAATTATGTAGACAAAACAAAAATCCTTCATTTGACTCATAACTTTCAATATTGCCGACATGGCTGTACATATATATGTATGTATATATGTATGCATGTATATGTATGAATATATATTTTATAATATTAAATAAAAATTTAATATGTTTAATAGTCAGCTGCTGTCAAAGAATATATTTTTTGACTTTGAGGCAAATAAAGTTAATAAATATCACTCTTCAGAGGTTAAAATCTTAAAAAAATTATAAATATATATATAAAAAAAAAATAAAACAGTGTTATTACTTTGCAGTTATTTATTTTCATTTGCCTCATTTAGATTACTATTCAATACAAAGATCAATTTTTAAAATATTCTAGAATTTATAGGAATATTTAAAAGAAAACATTATTAATATACAGTGGATCAAATAAATATCTGTTATGTATAAAAAAAAAAAAAAAAAAAAAAAAAGAAGAAATTATTTCATAAAATGCATATAAATTTATGGCAACAGGATGTTATTTGACATATACCAAGTTTCAAATTGTTCAGAATTAGAAAATGATTACTGCAGATTAATTGTATATATAACAAATTATTTGAAAAATAGGAATAATGAGGGGGGAAATTTATCTGTAATTTTAATAACTTTTTTTAATAATTATTATAATATCAATTATTGAATTTACATATTTCCTGGTGTGACGTTTTGAGAGATTTCTGTTACATTATGCAAAGTGATTACATGTTTATGTTATTGACAATTTATTATCTAATGTCTAAATGTTGTACTGCTAACATCTCTGTCATGTCAAAGACAAAAGAACATACTTTGGTAGTCAGAAATAATATTGTAGAAGAACATAAGGAAAAGTCTACAGCAGTGTTTCCCAACCTTTTTCAACCACCATGGGCACAAACTTTTTTGACAATGATACCCTCCACCCCATCAAATTTTGAATATACTGAATTCATATTTCATAGCAAGATAACACTTAGGCATTAGTTCAAAAATAATTTTAATATTGTTTTCATTTCTATTACAAATGTCTATGACTAAAATGCTAAAAACAACTTATTTGATATTTTCAATGCAATAGCTGACTTTGGTGCCGACTGGCTAAGGCTCTGACTCTAGGTTCCATGCTGTTTAGAAGTAATCGTAGATCTCTTCATTTTTGTAATTTGCCTACGTCAAAACAACATTCCGCTGTATAGAAAGTTGGAAAAGCAATGGAGAAAAGTTTGATAGCTTCCCACAACTTTAGATTCCTATTAGAAATTTTCTTTTGTAGCCAATATTGAATAAATTTTGAAAAGTTGAAAAAAATAAAATAAAATATGGATAAATGCCGATGGCCTTTTAAATGAAATAAAAACTCAAAGTGCCACACCTTTCAAGATAAAGACCACAAAGGGGTACTAATGCCCACTGGGAAACACTAGTTTACAGAAATCTCTTAAAACAGTTCAACAATCAGATAAGCTTAGTCCAGTATATAAATCAGGAATGAGACAAAAGAAATTGCTGTTTATTAACCAAGAATTGGTATTCCAAAAAAGATTTTGAGAAACTTATTTGAATAGCCAAACAGGAATCAAGAATTAATTGCAAAGAATTGTTAGATGACCTGAGCTTGACCAAAAGACAATTGTTATAAACATTGTGATTGGACAGGATATGAAAACATGAGCTCAGTATAATCAATAAAGAAAAATAAAAAACACATTAAGCTTTCTAATGAACATATGAATAAAAAAAGATGCCTATTTCAACAAAATTTTGTGGTCAGACATAACCAAAATCAACCAATTTAGTAATAACTATACAAGTATTGTGGGTGTTATATTTAACAGTCCCCCCCACAAGGAATGTATGTGGCACAAGGCCGAGTTTAATGTGGGTTTCTCCGAGCCCGTAGGCTTGGCCAAAAATATTCCCTTTGAACTTGCCTAAATGGGTTCAGGGACTGTCTACCTCCCCGGATGAAACTTTGCCCTGTGGCAAAGCTTCGTCAGAGTTCCTCTCTGCCGAGGCAGAGAGTTTGACAGTTGAACAATTTGTGCGACCGTTCCAAAAGTACTGTGGGTGTGGAGGAACTTAAAGACACTTCTGGGCCATGTATACCATACCCACCAGGAAACATAGTGGTGGCATATCAGAATGTGGGGGAGCTTTTTCATCTACATGTACAAGAGATATTTATATAATCGAAGAAAGTATGAACTGTCAAGTATTATGCAATTCTGGATTAACATTTCATTTTTGCCAAAAAAAATCACCATGAGGTGAGGTTGGGTCAAGACAATAGTTGCAAACACACTGTAAAGAAAGAGAAAGGAAGAAGTGAAAAAGAAAAAAAAAAGAGATGAAAAAGAAAAAAAAGAGATGAAAAAGAAAAAAAGAGATGAAAAAGAAAAAATAAAAAAATAAAAAGAAGAGAAGAATCACCAGATTTGAAGTTAATGAAAAAAAGAATAAGAAAGATGAAAAATAAAATTTAAAAAGAGAAGAAAAAGGAGAAAAGAAAAAAGATGAAAATGAAAGAAGAGGTGAAAAAAAAGATGAAAGAACGAAAAAGAAAAAATGAAAAATAAAATTAAAAAGAAAGAGCCGAAAAAAAAAGAAGAAAGAGCCGAAAAAAAAAAAAAGAAGGAGCAGAAAAAAAAAAAAAAAAAAAAAAGAAAGAGCAGAAAAAAAAAAGGAGAAAAAAAAGAAAGAGAAATTCAAAGAGAAAATGAAAGAGAAAGAAATCCCCATAGTTGATGCTGATAAAAAAAAAAAAAAAAAAAATTATGGACAGAACTGAAGAATCAAGTTGGGTAGCATTGTCTAGTCTTGAGGATTTGAAGTATGCCATTAAGAATAGTTAAAAATCTGCTACCTGAAACTTGTATCATCCTACAAGAAACATTTGCAAGCAGTCTTGATTAACAAAACTATTAATTAATAATTTATTTTGATTTTAAATATTTTGTGGCACCTTTCGTTATTCTTGTTTTTATACCATAAACTTTTGCTTTGATCATCTTTTAATCCCTAACATTTTGAAATTTACGATATATACCAAATTTCATTCTGTTGCAATAAAAGGAACATGCATTTATTTGATGAAATAAATATATTTGTTATAAAAATTTATTTGGTATTCTGTATCTAAATTTTTTTTAACAATGATGTTCACCCTGTACAAGGCCCAAGAGCCATTCAATATAAAGGGTTATAGAATAAGAGGCACAGTTTATGAGGATACGTGGTGAAGTTAACTGTCGGCCTTAGACTTGAACAGGTTAAGATTGTAGTGACCAAAGAAGAATTCTTTTGGGAGTTGGGTTTCGCAAAGCTGTGGTTCAGTGGGAGAAGCTGCTTGAGTGGAACTTACATCTCACTAATGGAATAAAAAAGGAATTAGGATTGTTTATTATAATATGCATGGCATAGCCAGGGCTAACTATAAAGCTTAAATATTTATTTGTGAAATAACTTGCTAATATTATAAAAAGATCAACCAATATTAATGACATACTCTGTATTTACCTATTTCTATGCATCTTACAATATTTTTATATTATGAATTTTTAACAACAATTGGGACAAAACAATAAGCTATCAAGTTGTCGTTATGATTAAGTGAAGCAATTCTTTTTTTTTTTTCATAAGCTGTGTCACACTGATTGGATGTGTGGGTTTGAATCCTACTTGTGGCTATTTTATTGGTGACTGTTTATATTCGTATATAGAAATAATGTTAAATGAATTCGAGCAATGCCAATTTAAATTTGATTGCTGAGTAACAAGTTTGGATTAAAAGTTAAATTAAAAGTTGCTTTCTGAAGAAAAATGACATTTGCAACATGGAAATACAGTACCGTTTTTCATTATAGTCCTCATCTTTGTTGTTATAATGTTTTGGCCATTGCGCCCTCTAGTGTTCATCGAGAAATGTGATATAATAACAGAAATGAGGACAATAATCTGAATATAAATAAAATAAATGATAACTGATCCTAACAATTCAGACAGAAACCATTTTTCATGTAAATTTATATGAAAACTTAGTAATGTATACTTTTTGAAATTTCACTTTCATAATTGAAATATTACATAAAATTTTTTCTATTTTGTAAACAAAATCAAATTATTTGATGTGCTTGAAAAGAAGAAAAGAGAAAAAGAGAAGACTTTTTTTTTTTTTTTTTAACTGGAGAAGGGAAATAGGATTCATTTTCCCTTTTTATATAAAGGGACATATGAATGTTCCCTATTTGAGTAAAAAAGGGTTCTATACATTGATCGAAAGAGTTGACTGATACAAAACCAGAAATAAAGATTTTATGTTACATTGTTAAGTGAAAAAGCTGATATTATTCTTTTTTTAAATAAAATTTCTTTCATGAGGTTAAAAAAATAAAATTAGCTAATAGAAAGATTAATGATGACCTTGAGAAATATTTTAGTCAGTGTTAAACTAAATAATCATACAAGGATTAGATAAACTATAAATGGGATATGTGGTGTTTATTTAAAATATTTCTGCCTAAAAAGGTAAATTTTAGCAATGGGAGAAATTCAGTAATTTGATAGTTACTTCAAGCTAATATCAAGTGGAACAAAATATTCAACTGCAGCAGAACTTCACTTGTCAAAAAAGCTAACATCATAAAAACCGTGCAAGATAATCCTGCCAGAAATGCAGCAATTTGAACATGAATAATAAAGATGTGGACATTAGTTCAAAGAAATCAATGAGCAGCATTGCTATTTCATCAAAATATTGACAGAGTGCACAATGTATAATTTAATTTATGCACACATGTAAAATAACAATTTTTGATAGAGTAACAGAAAAAAAGAAAGAAAGAAAGGGCATTGGAAAATGAAATAACATACTAAAAATAGCTTTGAGAGTGTTCATAAAAAAACAAAAAAACAAAACGTACGATTGTGGAAGGGAGATAATAAAAAGATGACAGATCTTTTTGTAGCACAGAAAACAAAGGTTAACATGCACCTATATTTTGGTAAAGAATATTTAGGTAAAAATAAAACTGAGATTCAAAAATTTTTTTTTTTTAATCATAATTCAATCATTGATAATTATATATCTCCAAGTAAAGGATTGGTGTATATGGAATAAATTCCAATAACAAAACTATTTTTAAAAGAGTGCTCAATATTGAGTAGAGCAAATATAATTTATTTGAAAATTATAACAAATATTTTATAAAATCACTACAAAAATAGCCATTTCATTTCAACACTTCTGGTGTCTTATCAAGTGATGGTATTTGCAAAAAAAAAAAAAAAAAAAAGTTTTTTTTCGCAATCAACACCATCACTTGATAAGACATCAGAAATGTTGAAACAAAATGGCTATTTTTGTAGTGATTTTATATCATATTTGTTATAATTTTCGAATATATTATATATATATATATATATATATATATATATATATATATATATATATATATATATCTTTAATTCTTGGTTCAAACAGGGGTGTTTAGGCATTAGTCTATTTCTAGTAACCTCTATCTCAAAACCTATCCACACCCAACCATCAGGGTATATGATGCAGAGCAATTTTTAGGAGTCTTTTTTTTTTTTAACTTAAAGAAAAAAACTAAAACCAAAGTATATCTTATATGGTGGGAAATACAGTAATCATCTTTTAATGAAATTTAAGGTTAATTCTATTCATTTTTGACTAGTCTTTTAATTTTTTTAAAATCTTATTGTTGCTTTAGGATTTAACATTGGCCGATGTCCCTAATATACTGGACATATCACGTAATGGATAATTTTGTTCCCATGTCCTGTACTCGCCTTTGAGGGACACCCTAAATGTCCCATATTTAGTACATTTCCAAATTTCATAATAAAAATATATTTTTAATACATTCTTATTTTTCTTGGTTATAACTTTTTAAGTAATTATAGTTTTTCTCAGATTTTCTTGATGAAAATAACCCAAATGTAATGAGGAAACTAGTGTTGCTAGAAGTCTACACAAAACTGATGTGTGTGCAACTTGTCCAGTTGCTATGTTTGGCTGAGATCAGCAACACTGTTACAATTTTGCTTGCCAACGGCCATGTGGTTCTGCATCAAAATTGAATCAGACTTTCTTAGCTTGCATTAAATAATTTTATATTCCTCATAAGCCATTAAAATCATTGCTTTATGTTTTTAACTTATGTCTCTCCTTTTATATAGTATATTGGTCTGGGTGTGTAGGCATGTGTGTGTGTATATATATATATATATATATATATATATATATAGTGAGAGAGAGAGATTTTAAGAGAGCCTGTATTTTTAATTTTCTAATGTGGCAATCCTATTTTATCACAAAATTCAAAGTCAAATATTCTCTCACAATTAGGGTGAGCAGTATGAAGTAAAAATAAAGCAGATGCTTTGTAAATGTGTGTCCTCTTTAACGATAACCTTCCATGACTGAATTGGTTAAAAGCATCGTCCATGAAAGATGCATTCTTGTGAAATGGGATGCAAATTCAAGTCTTCTTGGAAGTTACTTTATTCTTAAATTAAGTAATTTAATTTAATGGGTGGAGGACACACGGCCTACAAAGTTTGGATCGAGAGAAAGAGAAGATGAAAGGCTAGTCAAAAATGGATAGTGAAACTATAAAGAAGTGTACATTTTGAAAATACACTTTGCATTAAAATAAGAAAAAAAAGTTGTAACATAACACTAGAAGATAAAAAAAAAAAAAAAATATTGAACAGTTGGAAAGAATATTAAGATAATGCTATAAAAATATAAAGAGATTGATTTGTACCATCACAGAATTAAAGATATGATACGAAAAAAGAAAAAAAATTGATGCTTGGTGATTAGCAAATTGGAAGTGCAGAGTCAAATAACATTAACGAGAGACAAGCAGAAGGAAATTTTTAAGAGAAAAAATTTTAAGAGACAAAATGTCTGCTTAATGTTTTCATGATAGCACAAAACTCTTTGGTTATTTGACATTAACAGATTTGACTTCTTTTTTCCTTTCTGGGTACAAGTTAACAGCACTTCTTTTGTACTTGCATAATTTTATACTCTATAAACATAACAATTCAACATTGAGGCAGGCAAAGCAATTGATAATTAGTATTTTGGGGGACGGGGTGTTCCATTACTGAATATGGTAAAAAAAAAAAAAAAAAAAAAAAACAAAAAAAAACAGCTTTTTAAAATCCTTGACACCCAGCAAAATTCTTTTCATATTAAATTAAAAGCTTTTTAGGTACAAGGACATCATTTTTGCTTTTCAAATAGTTTAAGAGATTCTTTTTAGGAGACGAGTTGAAGCCATTTTTTAAGGGCAAGTTTACTGTCTATGCAACAGTAGGTCTATGTTTTTTTTGGGTTTTTTTTTTCTGTGAGATGTAGCATGAGGTAACTCAAGCAAAAAATTTCAGAGATTGAAAACATTTCATAAGCACATTTGGCATCATTACCAATAGACTATGTGTAGGTTTGATAGTCATTAATCCAGTAAATGTAAAAAATAAACATGTCATCTTAGACACTTTGTTGTCATGCTTGTAAACAACCAGAGATTATCCCACAGAAGCCAACAGTGCTTGAACTTGCATAGTTGTCATCAAAATTAAATAGTATGTTGGTATTAAAGAGAAAAAAAAGAAAAATCAACTTATGTAGAGAACTTCTGTTTGATTTTCAGACAACAGAAGTTGTCCTTTTGGAAATGTTTCAGTTCAAAAATTCAAAAGAAAAGCTAAAGTGGTTTCATTTTCATCTGGTATGTTGCACCGATTAATTTAGAATTTGATATTGAAACAAAACATCATAAATAAATGGACTGATCCAAGAATATCAATTCGTAGCATTGGAAAACTTATTAAGATACCCAATGATTTGGCTATTCAAATTGTTCTACTTGGAAGAAAAAAAAAAAACAAAAAAAAACAATTGAATACAGCATTGTTCTGAAGAACTGAATTTGCAGGACTATCACAAAATTTACACACACGATGCTTTAAAGACTGACTAGCAATAAATTTTAAGATGAAAACGAAAGTCAGGAAATAAGAAGAACGAATATTTACGTTGTGGGGATATCTATATGTAGTGGCACACTGGCGAGATTGTGGATACCAGTCAAGTGATGAATGCTGATATGTTGAGGAACAGTGACCAGCTGATGAGGGACATTGGGTATTTGTTGGAGGCTTGTAATAGGCTGAACTGTAGCCAGTTGACTAGGCATAGTAGCCATGATTTGATAAGGGACACTTCCAAGTTGAACAATATTAGTTGCAGTAGCAACAACAGGAGTTTGGTCATTTTTGTTAGTTTCAGGTTCTTCTTGGGGATTTACTTCTTTTGGGTTAGCAGTTTTGGCAACACTATCACCAACTCCAGCTTGAACTTCAGCAATTCCAATCAGCTGGGGTTGAACCTGGACCTGTACTTCTCCCTGAGGCTGTGTTACAGGGACGAGGGCAACCTGCTGGGGTTGTGCGACACCCAGATCCTGTTCCTGCTGCTCTAGAAGGGAAGGAGCAATGCAACTGTATTTCCGTTTGCCCCCCTTGTTGGCCCTTTTATGTCGTACCAAATTCCCGTTGCGAGAAAAGGCATAACCGCATCGGTCACACTTGTAAGGACGCTCGCCAGTGTGCACTCTGGTATGAACCTGTAGGTGAGACTTCTGAGAAAACTTGCGTCCACACACATTACATTTGTGCTTGCGTTCGCCGCCATGTGACAGCCTGTGGCGCACCAGGTTACCACGGCGGGAGAACGCTGCCCCACACTGGTTGCACTCAAATGGACGTTCACCCGAGTGGATGCGTGAGTGGGTCTCTAAGTGGGACCGCTGAGAGAAACCGCGCTGGCAGACATTGCAGGTGTAAGGACTGGTTGGAGTAACAACTTCAGAGTTCACAACATTGTTGACAATGAGAATAGGAGCCACAACATTCGGGTCAACACAAGAGGTCACAATATTCTGGTCAGATGTGTTTGAAGCAACAATCGCATTTACAAGAGAAGGGTTTACGATACCAGTAGGAAGGGCGAGTTTGATGCTTTCTTGACTAACATTAGTTGTGTTGACATTAGGTGTGTTTGAGTAATTGTTCATTGCCTCCTCGGCTTCATGTTCCCGAGCATGAGCTTCTAATTCAGCAGATTCTGAGAAACCACGTAGACAGATATTGCAAAAGTATGGGTTAGCAGCAGTAATTCCTTGGCTGATGCTATCTTCCATTGTTGCAGATAAAAGTTTTTTTTTTCTTCAATAATTTATGTATTTGAAAAACCTTATAAAATATATCAAGATAGATAAAAAATATCTATAAAGTATTGAACTTATAGCTTTCTTCTATATCATAATTATTGAAACTTCTCATTTTCACAGAGAAATTTTTTTTTTGATTAGTAAAGAATTCTTTGATATATTTAAAAAAAAATTAGTAGCAGCTTAGCTCTGTAGTATACGACAAAATTGAAAAAGCCAGATGATATCTGGTAGATAAAAACACTAACCTAACTAATGAAGAAGAGACAAAATTTTTACTTAAAAATACTTTTTTTTTTTTTAACAATCAGTTCTGCATTTGTAAAAACTGAAATCTCCAAGTGTTGATCTTTTCAAATCAAGGTTTACGAAGTGTTGCTGAACTGTATTTTTTCGGATGACTTGAATCATATGAATGAACAAGGAGGAGATAAATCTGAAAAGACTGGAGATACACCTTTGATACCTAAAATTATTTTTTGATCATGCAAGGAAGAAATTAACTGTTAATCACAGCTAACACAAATTAGATTAAAGCTTCATTTACTGGCTTCCTTTTTAAAAATGTGTATCAAATAAGTGTCAATGAAAAATCAACTCTGAGATATTTGTATTAAGATCAAGTTGAAACAACTTCTAAAACCTCATATGGAATGCCAAGGATGTTTTAAGAGCCTATATTTTGCATTAGGAGCTTTGTGAAATGTATAAAAGTTATTTAGATTCCTTCAAGATAAGTCTTACTCAAAAATAGAACACACAGCTGTTGGCAAGAATTTACTCTTTAGGCTATTCATATTGTCAACAATTTGAAAACAGGATAGGTGTGAAGTCTGAGAAATAGATGCCAAAGTATATGATTATGATTAGTAAAGTGAAGCAAGTTGAGTGTTCAGGTCACCAGTTCTCTGGTGCAAAAATGTTTTTTTTTTTGTTCTTTGTTTAATTTTAATGCAGACAAATTCAACCCATCTAAATGGGAATCCACAGATTAAATTAAGTGCAACAAAAGACTAAAAACAAGGAAATTATCATGGTCCCTTTTCTTTTGTCCAAGGGTAGCATTTCAGCCCACAAAGAATACATCTGTTCTTTCTCCTTCATGTAGATGGAAGGAAAATAGACAGGCAACAATAGTTTTCTGTACTAAGTTCTGTACCCAAACTGAGGATAACATTTAGATTCCTGTAAGGACAATCTGAAATGAAAAAAAAAAAAAAAAAAAAAAACATTAAAAAAGAGTTAATAAATTATTTAGTATATATGGTAGACTACAGACATTTAAACAGTTTAGTCAGTATTTAGATCAGTTTAAACAAATAAAATTTAAGACATTACATTTTGCAGGTCAAACTCCTTTAATAAACCTTAAAAAGTAGTCGAGTTCCCTCAATTTTATCATCAAATATTAATTAACAATAAGTGCATGTTGAAATAATAAAAATATATTTAAAAATGCCAAACTTACTGTAAAATAGATCTACACAATAACCCAACATAGTTGTAGTTCAGTGATTTTCTTTAATAGTATATCAATGCAAATGGGTTATTTAATGCCAAAATCTATTTTGTATACAGTTTTATGCCTTCAACTAGATATTTTGCACATAATGTTATATTAGGTTGTTGCAAAAATAATGACGTAATAATGTCGTCTTTTGACGTTAAAAAATACGTCAAAAAACGACATTATTACGTCATTATTTTTGCACCGACCTAATACTTTCAGGGTAAATGTATGTTTTATAGACATATAGTTTATTGATGCTTTATTGCAGGTGTTATATAGTTTTGCTATAAACCTATTTCTTTAAAGGTAGGGCCTTCTTGTTCGTCACTTCCAAATATTGACTTGCAAGAATAACCTTATGGAATTTATGCAGTAAAAACACAGACGCTACTTAATTTATAGAGTTGCTTTGTCCTGGAACTCTATTAACTTAAATAAGGAAATAAAAATTTTGCAACTTTAATGGGAAGTTTTCATAAGAGGCTGTGGATAAACATATCAAATATAAATTGTAATCAATGTCCTTTTTTATATTAGGGAACGCTTTTAGTAATTTCTTGATTTCTACAGTAAGTAAAGCTTGAAATTTAAAATTTCAGTGGTGATTTTAGAGGTTGCCTCATACACACAATTCACTTGTTATTAAGCAACATATGGTAAAGGGTATCTTATGAGCCTTTTCATTTGCTGTTGGATGCTTTATCTCAAAAGATGAGTACATAATATCATTATTGGAATTGGATGGTATTGACAATTGTGGACATGGGTTTCTTTGTTTTTACCAATATTTTTTATTTAACTTGTGTACACTATATAAATATTTGACTTTTTTGTGTAGTTTGATGGTTCATTTATTGGAAAACAAAGATTTTGCATATATTGTTTTCAGAGCAACACACAGGCTGTTGGGGGGGGGGAGTCTGTAAATTCACTTGACTTCAGTCAAACTAAAAATCTTAACACCGTCATGAAAGATCTTTTTGAAAATGTTTTCTTGGACTTGCTTAAAGAACAACATTATTCTTAGCAACATCTGAAGTGGGTGACTAATGAAATTTTTAGAAACCAGTCCAGGGATTTTGTAAAGGTTTCTGGTAAAAAAAAAAAAAAACCAAATCAATTAAAAATATTGAGAGTACATTAATTTGGTGCTGTCTGAAAAAAAAAAAAATAAAAAAAAAAAAATAAAAAATTGTTGGTTTATTTTTGAGACACCATTTTGAAAAAAATTGTATATTTAGATCCTTCTGAAGAATAAACTGTATAAACTAGTATTTCTGAATAAGACATTGTATTATAAAATAGACTCTTTTCTTCTACATTAAATATAACTTGCAAATAATGACATTGCATTTTGTTAAAAAGGAAAAAATTATGAATAATTACAGAAAAAGAGGAATAAGGACATTTCTAGCATAAAACTTTCATTCCATGTTCAGTTTTTTTATGCAAAAAAAAAAAAAAAGAAGTTTTTAGCTGATAAATCCTGCAATCTTATAATTCACTAAATTAATTTTGTTCATCTTTTGGTTATTTTTTTGATCAAGCACAACTTGAGCTTTGGGCACCAAATTTTCTGTTGTTATTAATGGGACTAAGAGTATATTATAAAAAAAAATTTGTAAACTTAAAATTTTTAGGAAGGAGTTCAATTTATAAAGTAAGTATAATGCTAAATTGGAACCTTACTATCTTCTATCGGGTTAGTTAAACCAAATATTTATCTTTTTATTTAACTTTTGAATTCTTGAAATTTATTTTTAATTCTCCAGATATTTAAATTACATGTTATTCAAGAGTTCGTGATTTTCAAATAAGGTATTTATTTCTTTATAAATTTGTAAATGATAAATATTGCATTGCATTACAATTTTATTAATTTTAGGATGTTGTAAATATAAAATTATTCTTGTAAATAAACAATCTCATAAATAAATAGTGTATATTATTTTTGTGAAGAACAAAAAATGTATAAATTCACTTTCATCATATATTTAGGTTTTATTACATTTCTAATCATTGCTTTTTAAAACAACAAGCATTGCCAAGGTGTGAAGGTAGTAAGAATAATAGTGGTGTTAAGTGAAAAACCGTTCTTTTGATTCTCTTGGTTGTTTTGTGGGCACGAAGGTCCAAGTTTGTTAAAATGTGTGTATTTAGTACTTTTCTAGGATAAAATGTTAGATCTTTGAAAAACTGTGTTGTTGTTGGTGATAATAATAATAATAATATGTAGATAAATTTTGTATGTGTTACATCCACATTTTTTGCTCCTCATTTAAAAAATAAAATGAAAAGGATGGAAAAAAATTGTCTAGTGTTTTTTTTTTTTTTTAATGTAAAGGGAAGTAACAAATGACTAAAGACAATTTGCCCTAATTATGACTTTCCTGTCCTACAAATCTTTTCTGGAGATGATAAAGTCCCCCCCCCTTGATTAAGCAAATGAATGGATAAAATATTATCTTTAATTGAAAATATTATTCAGGCAGAGGAATTAAACTAATAAAACAAATGCAAAGCCAGAAACAATTTCTTTACAATATAAATAAATAAATAAAAGATAATAGTTTCATGGGATCCTTTGTAAAACTTTACATTACTCAGTTCCAAATTATCTATTGATTCCTTATATTAACAATATACATAATTACATGAAGTGCTAATATTAGGTTGGTGGAAAAAAAATAATGTCGTTTTTCTTTTGAAGTTGAACGTCAAAAAACGACATTATTTTTGCACCAACTTAATAAAATGAATACATAACAGTTGCAAATTTAAAAAAAAAAAAAATTATTTAGTAAAGAGAACTACACTCATTTTAATTTTTAAAAATTGAAAAAGTTAAGTTAAATATAAACTAAAATGGATAACACGAATATTCGAGAGAGAAAATTCAAATTTTGAGAACAAGGAGGTACTGAAAGTTTTTTGGTCTCATCCAGAATTTCCCACAAGAAAAAAAAAAAATCATTTGGTCAGATTTGGGGAGTGGGTTAGGCTGATAACTTTTCAGCAACACCCTTATATTTATATGATGAAGAGAAAACAATTTTTTTTTGAGAGAGAGATTCTTGATAAAACCAAAAAACAAGAAAATCTTTTTAAAATTAAAAACATGTTATGTACTGAATAAAAAATGTAGTTACAAAATAGTTTCCTAATTCAATATGATTATTAAACATTTATCAGTTATTTTTGATTGAAGCTTACAGGAAATATTGAGTACATTTGAAATTCTCGTGAAAAACATTATTTTATAGAGGAAAATAAATCAGAATTATGAAATTTTGACAAATAGACCAAAAAGTTAGAAAATATACATTACTCTTAAATCAGTTGGAGAGTTGCCTATTGGGAAATATTTCTTCTAGTTATAACATTAAGATAAAAAAGCAAAACAAAACAAAATGTTGCTTCTTATTTATTGGAGGTATAACAGATATTTGAATACTAGGTTTTAAGAAGTCATTCTCAATAAAACACATAAAAAGTGTACAAGAAAAGATTGAAATATTTCAATAAGACATTGTATATTTCTAGGATTAAAATGTTACCTATGACTTTCATGAGAATAAAGAGAAAAAAAACTTCTTGTTACGCTAATATAGTAATCATTATTCCGCACTTGTTCTTATGGCTATATCACGTTGAAACACCGGTTCCTATACAATCAGCAAAGTTAAGCAATGTCAAGATGAGTCAGTACCTAAATGGGTAGCAACTTGGGAATACCAGGTGCTGTAAGCTTGGATGTGGGCGTGGTCCCCAGAATTGTTAATCAGAGAGTCAAGTTCCAATTCCCCAGGAAACTCCCAAAATTCCCTTGGGGGAAAGGTATGAATCCACCTCTTCTCTCCCTAGCTATTAGTTAATTAGTAAGACTTGTATCACTAAACCATTATTATCAAAAATATTTTCTGGCTTTAAATAACCTGCAAAGGGTTGGTAAACTGTAGAAAATGAATGAATCAATCATTCTTTAGAATTTTAACTCTGATCTCATCTTAAAAAAAAACAAGAGAGCATAAAAAATGCTAACAGAATTCAGTCAGTTTCCTTTCCAACTTCTAATTTTGTTTATGCCTTCAAGAGAACAAAAACATTTTGTTTTTCTCATTTTTCCCTTCAAAGCACTCATATTCCGCTATTTTTTACTATAAATTAAGAGGGAATATCAAAAGTTAAAATAAAAGTCTATATACCAGATCATATTTGGAAGGAGGAGGGCTTCTGTTATCCTCTTTGGGGCAAAGTTGAAATAATAAGGCGTTATTGGAGAGTAAAAAAAATCAAAGCCTAACAGAGATATAAATAAGTCAAGACCAATGCAAATTACTTTTCTTAGCAAAGAGAATTAGGGAGAATCTTTGGCTGCATCTAATTAGACAAAAGATATATCTCAGTTTGATGTGAAACAGCATAAGTCGAACATACTGATTTTTCAGTGACACAATAACTGAAGGTAGATCGCTTCATGTTTATTAATGCATCTTTTCTTCCATCTTCTACCTGAACAGTTAGGATGATGGTCAATTAATGTTGAGAAAACTGGATCCTATTTGATCACCAAAATTAAGCAGCCTTGAGCCTGGTCAGTACTTAGATGGTGAACCACTTGGCAACACCAGGTACTGTAAGCAACCTCCTAGAATCTGAAATATGTTTCAGCTTTAAATAACCCACAAAGGGTTGTTAACCCATAAAACAAATAAATCTGTCTAATCAGTCAAGTTTATTTCTCCTCTGCAATAGTGATGCCTGCATGTACAATGAGGTATTTGTAACAGTCTTTTCCAAAATGTTCATTCAACTATCCAGGCAACAGAGCAGACAAGAAATATAAGAGATCCCAAGTTGACCAAGCATCTGGATACACTTTTTCACCAACTGCTTTAGGGGCTCCATTCTGGATATATGTAGGGTTTCGTCATTAACCTTCTCTTCTCCAGAAGATACCCACAAGCCAATGGATGTCTTACCTGCCTTTACAGATGTTGAATATTTACTCTAAGCTACCTGTTCTATCATTGGGATGCTTAATTCTCATATTGACCCATATAAATTAGCTGATTTGTGGGTGCCAAATCACATCAAAATGACCGTCAGAGGGCCAGACTTGCACCCTATTCAATCCAGTTATACTGTGAGGTACCTGATAATACCAAATTTAATACCCATGTGAGAATAGGGTTTATATTGTTACCACAAGGTTCTGTTATGAACACAATAATTGATGCGAGTGATGACCTACTAGTCAAAGGTTCTGCAGGAATCACTTATCTGGAAAAGCAATGGAATTAGTAGATACATCAATTTTTCTTTTGACTGAGTGGGTCTTCATGACCAAAGGCCTTACCACAACCACTCCCCTTCATAGAAAAATATGGAATTGCCTGTTTTACAAAGGTTATTGGGAATAGGTTTGGCCAATCAGTACTTTTGCCACCAATCCTGGAAGAAGAGATTCTACTTTTTTTACATTCTATGTTCATGGGGATCCATCACCCAGGCAGCAATTTCCCATTGCACTAAGTAGGTACACTCTGACTCTTGTAGCAGCATGCCAATGAAAACTGGCAGTCTGCAACTCATCCACATGTAAACGTGTATGGCTTCACATATTTACAAAAAAAAAAAAAAAAAAAAAAAAAAGAAATAATGGCCTCGTGCTGTATTTCATCTATGTGAAAAAAGAAAAATAAATTATCTTATTTTCTTTTAGCACCTATTCCCCATCCCCCCCCAAAAAAAAAGAAAAAAAAAAAGAGACCTTATTTGCCTTTAAAAATTGTCCCCTTTAAGAAGGTTATTGAATAAGTTAATAAAAATATTGAGGTAAAAACAAAAGCAACAATAAAAAATGAATTCAAGTATGAATATTTAAAAAGATACAAATAGAAAAAAATGAAAGATTAAAAAACTGCATAAAACAACTATTTGATAAATGCATCTTAAAATGATATGCTGTTAAGAGTACAAAAAGTATAATGAAAAATGTTCAATCATTCAGTCTTAGTATTAATTTGCAAGAGTCACCAGAAAAGCTAAGTCATCTAAATTGTTGATAATGATCTACATGATGATACTTGTATCTGGTTGGTTGATTGATTTTGTTTTTGTGATATATCAATATATCTATGGGTCATTTAATACCGAAACCTAAATATTTTGAATGTAATTGTATGCCTTTAACTAGAGATAAAATATAATGTTGGTCATTTTAGTATAAAATTGTATTGTTGGTAATTTTACTATAAAATATTGTTGGTATTTTTTTTTTTTTAGTATAAAAATATATTGCTTGTATTTTTATACTTTCATGTTTTGATTGATTTTTTTTTGTTTAATGGCATATCAACTCCTTATGGGTTATTTAATGCCAAAATTTAATTTTCTTGTGAGCTTTGAAGTAATAAAAATGTTATGTTATTCTGCTTTCACAACTGAATATATGGTAGATGATACTCAGATTTTGTGCATGTATATATATATATATATATATATGCATGGACATACTAGGTGGTGGTCACGTGTGTATGTATTTATGTTGTAGTTTTGTTGAAGCTATATTTTGGAATACAGTTTAATTTCTTTAAGAAACAGTAGGGTATTATTGTATAATATTATATTCGAATAATGTAATGAAAGTGTTTGTTTCTGATGGTTGGTGGATTTTGTTTTGTTTAGTGGCAATATCAACCTTTAAGTTTATTTAATGCCGAAATCTGAATAATTTGAACACAATTCTATGGCTTCAACTAAATATATTTTGAATGCAATTGTATTGTCAATTTACTATAAATATGTATAGATAATTTATATATATATATATATATATATATATATATATATATATATATATATATATATATATATATATATATATATATATGTACTATTTATATTTTTACTATTAAAATGTATTTTTATACTTACATAAGGTTTTATCTTTGTTTGGGAGTTCACTATTTTCCCATAGCTAGGAACCTAACAGGTGTTGCCACCCTAGATCAGGGTGGGCCTGGGAACAACAGCAATTCAGGAGTTGGTTCTCAAAACCTCCAGTCTCCTGATCAGTAGATTGCTGCTGGATGTAGTTTGTCATACCCAAGACTCACTTGTATCTGAAAATACCTACATACCAATGGTATGGTAAAACGATATATAAATTTTTATATATCAAGAACAATTTTAGAGTGAAACAAAAAAAATATAAAGTGTAAAAAGTTTTTGGTGTGACACATTTCATTCTTTAGTACTTCCTCGAACTAAAGTGATGTTTACGTTAATGTGACTACACCTGTGCGTAACGGAAAGAGGATGCTGATAATTTTAAATATCAATTATTGGAGTTTTGGGGGTGGCATATAGTCTACTTGATGATCTCATTTAGTTTCTTTTAGAGATGAAAACAAACAAAATGAAAAAGAAACTAAATGAAATTAGTGAAACATTATACCCAAAATGTATGTCAAAAAAATTTAAATTGATAGCTGATTTTATTGGAATGCAATAAATAATCCTCTAAACACAAGTAGAGCCTATATTATAATTATTTTATAAAAAATAGGATTCTATCGTTACATAGGAATTGCCATGTTTCAAAAACAGAAGCTAAAAACTTCCAATTATAGAAATTAAATTAAAATATCTAGTTCTGTTTCATCCTCAAGTGAATTTTGGAAATTTTGATTCCAAAATTAGCTTGAGGATGAAACAGAACTAAGTATTTTAATTTAATTTCTATAATTGAATTGGAAGTTTTTAGCTTCTGTTTTTGAAACATGGCAATTCCTATGTAGCGATGGAATCATATTTAAAAAAAAAAATTATATATATATATATATATAAAACCAGAAAATAAGAACAGGGTAAGTACATAATTATTTTTTTTTTTCAAAAATCAATTCAACCCAATTAAGGTGATAAAGATGTAAGGGGTTACTGGGAGTGAAAGAGAATGAAAAGACTTTAGATGGCACTAGAAACCCAATCCTAAATAGGAAACGAGTGATAAATCGCTACTCCTATTCAAAAAAACTGGGGAGGAGTTTGAATTTATTCCTACCGATTAATTGAACAGGTTATATGTTCTTTATACAATCACAAACCAACTGCCCCTGTATTAACAAATGCAGTCAGTATATAATCCTGCCTTTCTTTTTTACTGGTTTGATTGTAAGACTTCCAGCCACAATGTTGAAATGGGATCCCATACAATCACTGAAGTTAAGCAACATTGAGTCATCAGTATCTAGACAAGTGACCACTTGGTAATACCAAGTACTGTAAGCTTGGATGTGTGGGTGGTGTAATAGATAACTGGTTAGAATTGTTAATCAGAGAGCTGAGTTCCAATTCCTACTAAGTTTCTTTATATTCCTTTATGCACAAATACCTTTAGGAAAGGTATGAATCCACCTCTTCTCCACACAGCTATGGGTTAATTAGTAACACTAGTATCACTAAACTGTTATTATCTGCACCCCACCCCAACAAAAACTTTTTTTTACAATCTAAAAATATTTTCTGACTTTAAATAACCTGCAAAAGGTTGATAACCCATAGAAAACAAATCAACTGGCAGTGGGGGGGTTGTTTTTCAAATTAATTTTTGTTCTTTTTTGTAAGAAATTATCCAATTAGAAATTTTTGAAATAAAATGTTTACAAATGTTTATTTAAAATAAGCAATTAGTGAAATATTGTAATCTTAAGAGCAAGCTCAACACAAAAATTTTCTCAATTATTATTATTATTATGAAGTTTGTTGAAAATTAAAGCTAACAGTTTTTTTTTTATGCATTCATAAAGTTACAAAATTTGTTTAGCTATCATTCAAAATTGTAAATGGATACCCTTTGGGACTTTCCTTTTTAATTTATTCCTTAATTGTAATAAACCTGCTATCTAAGGAATTTCCGTAAGTTTATTTGGAAAAAACAAACAAACTGTTTAACCATTATTCAGTTTTACTTAACAGTTGAGAAAAAAGAAAACACTATTTCATTGGCTTAATTTAATAGGTGACAAACTGTGAAGTGTAAAGCTAAAAGAAAACAGTTTTTTTCAACCAAGTCTGTTCAATAAGTTTAGCGTCTGACACAAGGTCAGAAGAGACAAATATTTCATTAGAATCTAACTTACAGTACAAATGTCACAAGCAAATGTTTAAATTTACATTCACCACATTTGACACTTTTCTCACATAAATTTAAAAAAATTAAAATTTAAATCAGTGAGTGTATATTTTATTTTTATATTGAAGAAAATAAAATATACAATACTAAGTTTCATTAAATAATTGGAAAAAATATTTTTGTCATAGATCAATTAAAAAGCCAACAGGACTTAAAAACAAAAAAAAAAATGAAAATCAGTTTTTAGCTTTTTTACTGAGTTTATCTTGGTATTACAAAAGAAAGGGTATAAATGTAATGAAAGGGTGAGGAGGAAAATAGTGTTAATGCGATGCTTCAAGTAAGGAGGGTTGTCTAATTTGGGGTCCAGATAACAACTCCCACCATTATAGTATGAAGTAGGAAAAAATCCCTTTTACTATTTTATTCTCATTTAAAGTGTTTACCTAGCTTTAGCTTCTAATCAAACCTTTTTAAAATATGTCAGGCATCAAAGAACTTTTATTTTTTTGATAAAGAATATATATAAATTAATGCTGTTCAAACGATTTTTCCTAACATTTTCACTTTGAAATAAAACTTACTTGCCAATCATTTTCTAGACAATTGTAATGCGAATTAAACAAATATTTTTTTTTCTAAATAACATGTGGTCAAGACAAAAAAAATCAAATTTTTTTATGAAAATTAAAGCAACATTGAAATACAAGTTGAAATATTATCTGAGCTATTTGCTTTTTTGCTGATAAAAATAAAACTCACAAATTTTTAATGTCACTCTTCTTTTCTGATAATGTGTATAAATATCTGATTTTGCAAAAAAAGATGTGCTTACATAAAAATTAAAAATCTTGAGGTTATTAAATTATAGCAAGTTTTACCAGTTATGATCAGTAAATACAGTTTTAATGACTATCACTTGACTGTTATAAATTAAGATAGAATATAAAATTTAAAATTCTATTTAAATTTAAAAAAAATACTTGTAAAATTTTATGAATCATTGAATAAACTTTAAGAAATTATTGTCCATATATTTTATTCATCAAAGCAATTAAAAGCTTTTCTAATTAAATGATGTTTTAGTTTTATTGCAATTTTTATTTTACGATTCAAGGTGTGAAGGGAAGTAATGGTTAACGGCTCAGATTGAGGAATTGGAAAGCCATGTTTGAATTCAGTCAAATCGATTAAATTCGCTTATGTGCTAATACCCTTGCGTAAATAGCAGGACAGACCAGGTTCTATAGCTTTGGATGGCAGCTGGTCTACTGCAGAAAGAAATAGCAACCGACCGTGGGAAAAATATGCCTTGTCAGTCATGTATCGAAAGATATATGATCGCCTAAGCGTGTATCACACATAGCATATAACTGACTGAGGGGGAGGTAACAGAGACGAAAAAGACATACAAAGATTTTCTAAAAAGGAAACATTAAAAAAATTTCATTAATTTCTGAAGAAGACTTCAAAGTTTTGTTAATATTAGGTATCTTCAAAGAGATGTGATACCTAAGATTTAAAATTTAAAAAAAAAAATGAAAAATCTTTCTTGAAGCTTTTATTTTAGTTTTAATTTCATATTAACAGATTAAATTTTATATTTCCAATAAGGGAGTTTTTTTTTTTTTTTTTTGTTGAAATCACTAAAGATCAACAATTTTATTGCCATTTTTAGCCAACTTTAATCACAATGTAATTCTCTTTATTAAAAAATCTCTCCAAAATAAAATATACTTTACTGAAACTTTATTTGAGGAATATTAGCCGATTTAAAGTTTAATTAATATAATTTGAAACAAATATTATTAGGTTGGTGCAAAAATAATATCGTTTTTTGACGTTAAAAAAATACGTCAAAAAACGATATTATTTTTGCACCAACCTAATACTTAATTTCAGTTTAAGATATTGCAGAAATGCATTTTTAACATGGAGATGTTCATTTAAGGTGTTGACAGCTTGATTGACAGTCAGAAGTTTATATAATTTTTTTTCTATGGGGGACATATTTGTAAAATGACTTGAAGAATAGAATGTGAATGTCATTTTATATAATTTCTAACTACCCAGTAATCTTCAATATTTAGCAAAATATTTTTTTTTATTGAATTTTAGGTTCTTTGGCTTTAAATTTATTATAGTTATCACTGTTATTTTCTGATAATATTGTGTATGGGCATCCATATTTACAAAAAACAGCACATTTATAGACAAATACAAAAAAAAATCTAAATTCTTTTTAAAATATTGGGGAGGGGGCTGAATTGTAGTAAGCTTTTCCATTTATGATTAGTAAATTGAGTTTCTACTTGATAACAATATCACCTAAACAGTACAAATTAATACAAAAATTTAAAGGATTTAAAATTTTATAAATTATTCTAATTAAAAAAACAAAAAAAATAAACAAAATGAAAACAATTCTTGTAAAAATTCATTATTCATCAAAAAAATCTTTTCTTAAGACAAATAAAAAAATGAAAAAAAAAATACTTGTAAAATTTTATTATTCATTGAATAAACTTTAAGAAATAAATATATATTATTCATAAAAGCAATTAAAAGCTTTTCTAATTAAATAATGTCTTAGTTTTAATGTATTTTTTATTTTATGTTCAGTGCGGATTTTTGGTAATGGGAGGTCTGGTTTTACAAAAATAAATTGATTTAAATTCTGTGTACAACTAATATAAACATTAATTTCTCAAAATTTAATAAAAGTAAATATGTGGAGGGTGTGGGTAACGTGTGCGTATATATATATATATATATATATATATATACACACACACACACACACATAAAAATAAAGGTTTTGTTATCAAGATTTTCTGAAAAAGAACAATTTCTAAAGTAATTTAATTCATTTGTGCAAAGTTTCATTAAAATTAGTTACCTCCAAAGAAACATAATACCTATTTTTTTTTTTAAAATGAAAATTTTTTCTTGAAGCTTTTATTTTAGTTTTAACTTCATGTCAATAGATTAAATTTAATATTTTCAATAAGCAAAATACTTTGCTCTTTTCAAGACTAAATTGACTGGCAGATTTTTTTGGCAAAAAATTTGATTTTAGCGGCATTTTTTGCCTTCGTTTATTGAAATGTAATTCCCTTTATTAAAAGAAATCTTCTAAAAATGAAATATACATTTCTGAAACTTTATTTGAAGCAGATTGGCTGATTTAAAGCAATAATATCACAGAAATACATTTTTTAACTCATCAGTAGCTGTTTATTTTTAAGGTGTTGACATGCTGACAGATCTAATATTGATTTATGGGGACATTACCTGTAAAACATAATTGAAGAATATTTACGTGAGGGCCTACTTTTATATAATTTTTAAGCAGTCAGTAATCTTAAAAATTTAGGAAAATATCCTTCGTAATTTAATATTTTATTGCATTGTAGTTACTTTAGCTTTAAATTTACTGTAGTTATCACTCTTATTTTCTGATAATGTTGTGTATAAAAGTCTTTACAAAAATCAACCTATACACATACGAAAAAACAAAAGCAAAAATACTGATTTGTACTAAAGCTTTTCCATTTTTATGGTTAGTAAATATAGTCATAGTGTTTGCTTAATCTAAAAGGCTGAAATGAATTAGAAATTTCAAACTTTATAAAAATTATTCTAATTAAAATGAAAACAACCTTTGTAAAAATTCATTATTCATCAAAATAAAGAAAAAAATTTCTTTAGACAAGTTTCCTAAATTATATTTTATTTATAAAAGCAGTTAAAAGCTTTTTTAATTAAATTAAATAAAAAGTCTCATTAAAATCCGATAATTATTTGATTTTTTTCCTTTTTAATAATAAAGATTTTGACGATAAAACTTTGATTTTATTAAGTTTGGGGCATTTTTTCATCATGTATTGTAGCGAATGTGCAATCCGACATGTAACAGACTAGAGTTACTGTTATAGTTTAACTATAACAGTAACTCTCTAGTCTGTTACAAAACATAACTATAATAATAGTTATGTTTTGTAAAACGTCCCAAATCAATGTTTTTCACTGCAAAATAGCGATCAAATTTCCCGCATAAATTTATGGTCTTGTGTTGACGCCCCCACCAAAATTCCATGATTCTAAAATGGATAAAACTAAAAGTAAAACAAAACAAAGAAAAAAAAAAGAAAAAATTACATTAAAAAAATCCTTTGATCTTTCCTCCTCTTAATAATAACACAAAGATTTTGGCGATAAAATTTTGTTTTTATTTTATTAATTATGTGTTGGGATTTTTTTCATCATGTATTGTATAGTATCCTCCTTTTTAGCGATTTTTTTGGATGTACCTACATAAAAAAAAAAAAAAAAAAAATAAGAAAATTGGTATTCAGGGATATAGAACTAAAAAAGGATTCATTTATTTAATTTTATTTTTTAAGCAAGCCACTCAATAAACAAATTTTTAGTTCACCTAAGTAAATTGTGGTAGTGGAGAAACCTGATGTAACTAATAATCAAATTTAGAAACTAAATAAAACAAAAACGAATTTAAAAAAGTAATTTAAAAGAAAACCAAAGAAAAATGCACCATTTCTGGAACATGCACAGGGATAAATAAATTATTGGGTCAATGAGTACATTGTTATTTTGAACTTTTTTTTCTCAAAAGTGCACTTATTTCCAGACTAACTTATCTTTACTTTTTTATGCTTCTTGAAAAATATGTGGAAATTTGAATTTATTTTTTTTTAAATTCCAATGTTATAACCGGTTTTTACTTTTTGAGTTTTACTTTTAAAACTTTTTTTTTTGTAAGAGAAAATAAAATCATTAACAATTTTTAACAAAAAATACATATTGAAATAGAAAACCACGTGTAAAAAAAAAAAAAAAAAATCTATTTTTTTCTCCCTTGATTAATTTCAATTTGTTAGGTTAAAAATAAAATGTAAATAGGGAAAAAAATTAATCCCATATTTTATTGAGTAATTAAAAATCACAAAAAGGAGAGGAGATAAAAAATTAACTTTCTTTAATTATCAAAAAATTTTTTAATTTTTTTTGATAATTAAAGAAAGTTAATGTCACAATGGAGATAAATGGGCGGTTGATAAAATTAATAAAATTCTAATTAAATAACAAAGTGAAGAAAATAAAAACCGGAGTAAAAAAAATCTTATTGTAACAATGAAAGAAAATTAGTTCTGTTATGTTAATTTCTGTAAATAATGTTTTTTTTTCCCCCCTTTAGAAGACATTTTTGTTTGATCTATCCTAAATAAATAAATAAACAAGAAAAAAAGAAAAACACATTGGATCTTTTCTTCTTCTTAGCGTGGAGCTTACTAAAGATTTCAATTTCATGAATTGATTAGTTCAGTAAAAAATTGTTATACAAAAGTCCGATGAAAAAGATAAATGGATTTGTATTTTAAATTTTAGAAAATGAATAAAAAAAATAATGATTTTAAAATTCCGTATTTTAGGGGAGGGTTTTTTTTACCAAGGGTGTTTTGTTTCGGGGTGATGGGATTTTTTTTTTTTTTTTTTTTTTTTACACCTGGCTTTCTACCTTAAAACTTTAATCTTTATTTCTTTTAAGTTAAAAGATTAAAAAAAAAAAAAAAAAAAATGATGGCTTTTTTTGCCCGATGATAGTGACCCTGAAGTTCTTTTACCCATGAATCAGTTGTTTTTTTTTTCACCATATTACAAAAAATCTAATTCTTTTTCAAGACTATCTGTGACTCAAAAGAACAAATGTAGAATTGTTTATGGAAAGATCAAAATTTCAACAGTTTGAATCAAAAAAAAAAAAAAAAAAAAAAAAAAAAAAAAAGGTATTTCTTTCTTTATCAGTTCCACCTTTAAAATTTAAAGGTGGAACAAAAAAAAAAAACTAAACTAAAAAGTAAAAAAAACAGTCTTAAAAAAACTATATCGTGAATTCTAAGATATATCGTAGAATTCACGATTTAGTTTAGCTTTTGTTTGTTCTTTTACTGTCTTGTAGAAATTTTAGTGTTATGAATGAATGCCAATAAGAAGTGAATAAAACTAAAAAGTAAACTAAAAAGGGTGCAGAAAATTTAAATAGCTTTTTTTTTTTTTAAATAAATCTCTAATTGAAATACGAAGAGAGTTAAAAATTTAGACGTAGAAAACGATAAAACAATGCAAGAATAATAAGAAACATTTAAAAGCAACTTTGTTTTTTTTTTTTGTGGAGCTTAAAAAAAATAAACCTAATTTCTATGAAGTGGCAAACAAAAAAAAAATTCTTCTCTTACAACAGATTAACAACGATCCTTGCCTTTTTTTATAGTAGGAATTTTTTAAGTATTCATTAAAAAAAAACAAACTTCAAACATATGAGACACACCGGGCGTAAACGTAAAAATGTTAAGGAAATGTGGATTTAATTAGGTAAACTAAAAAAAACATTTAAACAAATTTTTCTTTTTACCATACCTCATACTCCGAGCGAGCCATTTTAAAAAGAAAACAGGAGACTGACGTAAATGTGGAAAACGACTGTTTTTCTTTTAGTTTTTTTTATCATCTCCGTTAACTTCGTACAAGTGCAGAAAAAAAAATCTTTTTTTATCTTAAGTACGTTTTACAAGATAAAAAATAGGAAAGAAAACTGTTCGCTCATTAAGAAACAATATTTTTTAGAATTAACATTGAAAAAAAAAAAAAAAAAAAAAAAATATATGTTTCATTTCTTTTTTTATCTGAATAAAATTGTTTTATTCAATGATTTTTGGGGAAACATTATTTTTCGGTGTTATTAAAATTACCACAATCTAAAAGTTTATATTTAAAAAAAATAAATGATTTTTTTTTTTTTAAGTACCGTAATGCAGTAATTTTTGGAAACATATTCAATAATTTTAATACAAACACAGACACTCATCCTCTGTAAAAATCGTACCTTGAAGAAGATTGATAAACTAAAAACTGAAACACAATCTTCATTTCTCCCTCCTTATTGACCTTTTTAAGCGATAGGTAAATCTAAGAGGTTTAATAACTATTTATCTGAAATTTTAAGAAAAAAAGATTCTTTTAACAAACCTAATTTTGCACTGCCAAAATGACCTTTTTAAAATATATTTCCATAGATTCGTACGTGTTAAAATAAAATCATTTGAGTGTTTGACTATTAAAAATAAAATTGTTTGCTTTTTTTTTCGTACAAATTGCGATAAACGAAATATTTTTTTTTTACTAATTAAAAATATTTGTATTTAATTTATTTAATACTACGACTAAAAATTGAACTGATATGTTTTTTAAACTTTCAGGATCGGGATATAACAATTTACTGTTCAAAATTCATAAAAATAGTTTTTCAATAGAAACTTTTTTGTATGCTTTTGAAAATTTTCGCGTGTAAAAAGTAAAACAAATTATTGCTGTTTAAAAATTAATTACTAAGAAATATAGAATAAAAAGGACACAAAAGATAAAAACAGATCAAAATAAACCATCCGTAAAAAGAAAACTCTTGTCTTGTGAACAACAATAATAATAATAATATGGCAATTATAAGAGACGAGAACGTACTGGTAGCAGAAAAAGAAAAGATGCTGCTTTAAAACCAGGAACTATCAGCCATATTGAGATTGTCAGTCTGTTAGGAAGCACATCGATATTCAGGTGGATGGAAATTAAAATTCATTCAGTAATTTTGTTGCAGCTTTTTGGTAAAAACAACAAACACACATATCTACATACATACAATAATAAAAAAGGCTGGTTGTCACTGCCAAAGACAGCCGGTGTAAGCATATCCGGAATTCCTTATGCAATAAAAACACCAAAGCAAAGACTGTTAGTGTTAATTAATTTTATTCATTTGCCTTTTCATCCAGATATAATTTTGCATTTTGGTAAGTGTTCATCCAGATATAATTTTGCATTTTGGTAAAGCTGTAGTCTTTATTACATGGAGGTAAAGAAAGGTATTAAATGAGATTTTAAAGCACTCACAACCTCCTATATTTTTGATTTTTTGGATAACAACAAAAAACAGACTAAAACTTAAAACAGCTGTCGCCATAACATACAGATTCCAAGCAAAAACATTATTATTTAATTTATAAACCATAAAACGTCATAAGTTGCGACAGTCGCACATAAAATCGTCACTGAAAGACGTGTATCATTTGAATTTTAGCTTTCTGCAAATATGGCAGGATTATTAAACATATTGATGAATATTTTACTACAGTTAAAAAAAATCAACTATGAAACAAGTTTGTCATTATTCTCTAATTTATTTAAAATAAAAACAGTATTGTCATCATTATTAATGTTTCTTTTTTACTAGTATTTCTTTTACATTTACTTTTTTCCTTCGCAAACCTCGAGCTGTGTTGATTTGTGTAGGATAAACCTCCGAGGATAGTTAACCTACCAAAAAAAAAAAAACAAACTTAGAACTTCCCATTTCCTCTCTTTGAAATGGAAGCCTGTGTATTCAAAACGGCGCCTTAGCGACTGATTGGCTACCAAGGCTAACCAATATACGCCAAGCTCCAATTTCAAGATATTGTAGCGTATGTACCAAATATAGCGTTGGGTCGATTCACTAAATGTTGCAGCAGGAACACCAAATATATAGGTACTACTACTATTTATATTAATGATACTTCTACGTACAGGATTTAAGAAATAATAACAACTCCAGTTTGTTGACCAACGAACATAAATAAAATACAACAACATGCATGAAATAAAACCGTGTTCACAATGTAGATTAAAGAGAAGGAAGTTTTTTCCCTTTGTCTGTAGATTGATTCTAATCAACCGTTTGAAGAAAGTTCTCTTGTGAGGTAAATGTACCGAAATAATTGTTAGAGCAAAGTTTGCACGTGAAGAATGAATAACACCAAGAATACAATTGCTTGAAATGTGTTGTGAGTAAACTGGTTTGAATTAACAAAGTTCTGGTTGACTGTGCTTGGCGAAAGTTACAGAGAGAAAATGTAAGTTTGTAATTACGAAATTCTGTGTGCGTTAGAGTGTGATGAGCAAGATCGTGGATTTGTGTTGACAGCTGGAATCTTACTGGCGACTTGCGAAAAGTCGTCCTATTTAAGGAAAAGAGGTAGGCTCCCACGGAACCGCGGGAAAACTTAATCTTATATAAAAAATACGTGATTGGTTAAAAATTAACCAATCGCTACACACGTACTAATCAGAATAGGTAAGTATGCTCAAAACCAAAAGATTCAAAGGAATACTTGACCTATACAAAGGTAGTAGTAATTTATTAGCCAATCGTAGGCGAATAAAATGACTTGGAGTGTATGTGGGTGTGAAAAACATAGCACCCGCTATAATATTATACTCCGCTGCAGTTAGATCTCTTTTTGATTCACACGACATGTCGGCCGGATGTGAACGCCAAGGAAGCAAAACACAAAACAAAATGTCGTTTTCTTGCGCAGCAGCTACGACTATCGCATATTGTCTATAAAACAAATCCCCAGAGTAAAATGCAGTAGCCAATCACTAACGTTCCTGCCGAAAAAAAGATAACACTGTGGACGACCAGATTTTGCTTAAAAGAAAGCTCCTCGTATCGCCCAACACAATTTCGGGTCGAAAGCCAACCGCCAATACGCAGGCGTGCTGTCGCCACTGTCATCGTCATGATTGTTTCTCCATGGTCGCCACCATCGTGACTCCGTTCGTTGATCTCCGATTCGTCTAGAATCCAACAGAGACCTTCCACTCGATCCCCTCGTCGCCACCGCCTTAATTTCGGCAACTAACGCACCTTCCCACGAATCAATCCACCATCGTGACCTCGATCAACCAACCCGCGAATCCATCTTACCAGGCAGTTCAGCTTCAACATTTCGGCCATCAAACACCTCACCGATGTTGATTTCAACCATGGGGAAAGGCATACGTCAACCCCACCAATGACCTTGACCAACCAACCAACCAACCAACCCAAGAAATCGGTCAACTCCTGACCCTACCGACAACACCTTACACTTAATCGCTGTTCTTACCAACAACAACTGAAGAACCACATATTAACAATTTGTGCCACCCTTTCGAACAACTATTACAACTTCCTATATTTAATAAATACATCCTGCTGAAATTTTAATCCATGTCCTTTCCATTGTAATCAAACGCTCGTTATAGCAAAAAGAAGGAATGTGAATTCAAATCCCACTTACACCATAGACTAGAGACAATATTATCATTGTGATAAAAATATTAAGATTTCATCTTAAGATGAAATTTCAAGATGTGGAGATTAATCCCACCGGCTACACCAAGCAGGAAAAGAGAAGGGTTAACCCAAGGTGTGTTTGTGTTTGTGAGAGAGAGAGAGAGAGAGAGAGAGAGGCCATATTCCTCGGTGAGAATAGGACTTCTGGATTTCTTCTCTTCTATAAGATTACGAGTAGTAGAGCCCGGCGTTGCCCGGGGATGTAACAGTAAGAGATAGATCAAGTATCGACTATCATAAAGACTGAAAAATAAAATTGACAAAGATTATTGTTTAACGTTGACAGACACGCATGTCTTAATTAGTTTTTTTTTTGTTTTGTTTTGTTTTTGTTTTTTTTTACGAATTCGTCAAACCCAAACCCAAACCCAAACAAAAACATTGTTTTCATTCGTTGTGAGTCTACCGATTGAATAGAATTTTTCAATTTTATTATAAACAATTGTCTTGTAAATGGAATTTTTAAAGTATTCTGAATGTAAAAATAAAGAAAAAAGTGTGCAAGACAATAAGAAACACTCCCTGCCAAAGAAAAAAGTGAAGTTTTGTTGAAATCGGTTGAAAAATGTAGGAAATCCGATCCCATATATAAACGAACACACACACACACACATACACACACACACACACACACAACCTGGGTTTTATAATAAGTATAACTCGATATGAGTTGTCCCCCTTTCATTCTCGAAACAGCGATGCCTCTTAATGTGTTTTTAAATTGATTTCGTGCAAAAACAATTGTGTTTTTCCAATTTTTGTAAGTAACTTTACGTAGTCCTGTGAAGTTTTGTTGAAATCGGTTGAAAAATGTAGGAAATCCGATCCAATATATAAACGAACACACACACACACACACACACACGCACGCGCACACACACACACACACACAACCTGGGTTTTATAGTAAATATGATTTTTCTTATCTATCGAGAGTCTGGCATGAGAACGAAAACAGATTCGGCGAAATGACTTTATCTCTTTCTTGAGAAATTAGGAAACATATTTTTCGTTGACGAAAAGGAAAACGGAGAACGAACCCTTTTTCTTTGGGATGAAGTTAGGAAAAAATCAATCATGTCATGTTAAGAAGGTGTTCTGATTTGCCAGGGACGGAAAACAAAGAGTCTCTTTATTGGGAATTTAAGTAAACAAATATATTTTCATAGACGAAAACAGATTTGGGAAATAATTTTTATCTATTGTTTGGAAGGTTAAAATGAGAACGAATTTCTCTTAACGTGTCGGATATATTGTACAATTAAGGCTGGAGTTATGAAAACAAATTCTGTCATGGGTGGTCTGATTTATATTTTCGCTGGACAGAGATGGTTCCAGAAAAATGGAAAAGATTCGGAGAGTTAAAATTAATGGCTGGAATAGAACTCCGCCCCTTCTCCTACGCATTTTGAAAATCAGATTTGTCACATAAGAGTTTGTGCAAAGTTGCGGTGCAGGTTGTGAAGTAAAGCAGGTTGGAGTTAAGGAAGAAGCAATCCCTGCGACAACTATCAAAGAAGCTGAATAGTTCTCCAAATTTGGAAAATTGATTAAGAAAGTAGAAATAGGGAACAAAGGATACCCTTATTTGAATTAATGAAAATGAAAGAATCAACGAATCCCCAGAACCCTTTGGCTCCATGCTATTTTGGGCCGAAGTGCATATAAGCAGAATACTTTGATGAGATCATGCCAGCAGAATTCTTAATTTCTTGATTTTGAATCCAGCTTTTCAGAAGTTTAGACAAAGCCCAGCGTCACTAGAGAGACTGATGCGGGAAGGGTTCATTTTTCTTGTACCAATTGTGTAGACCAATTGAAGACTAACCCGATGAAAGAATGTATAAACATAAAAATGTCTTAAAATAATTGTCGGACTTTGACCATTTCATTATATATATATATATATATATATATATATATATATATATATGATGGTTCTGTAGAGGATACAGGTTCGAATTCTGTCGGAGGACGAATATTTTCTATGAAAATTTCTCGGACATTCAGGCCGGTAAATGTTGTTTAATACTGTTTATTATAAACAGATCATTTACTTAAATATTTGTATCTATAAAAAGAATGTATAAACATAAAAATGTCTTAAAATAATTGTCGGACTTTGGCCATTTCATTATATATATATATATATATATATATGTATGTATGTATGTATGTATATATATATATATATATATATATAGATACAAATATTTAAGTAAATGCTCTGTTTATAATAAACAGTATTAAACAACATTTACCGACCTGAATGTCCGAGAAATGTTCATATATATATATATATATATATATATATATATATATATATATCAAGTATATGTCTGTTTTTGTATGATTCATGACATATATATATGGGAAGCTACATCGAAGGCTTCTGGAATCTACGCCAACTGCCGGCAGAATTCTTAATTTCTTGATTTTGGATCCAGCTTTTCAGAAGTTTAGACAAAGCCCAGCATCACTAGAGAGACTGATGCGGGAAGGGTTCATTTTTCTTGTACCAATTGTGTAGACCAATTGAAGACTAACCCTATGAATCTCTTGTTTTATTTATTTTTTTCCCTTAATATAGAACCCATCACGGCTTGACCGGTGCTGCGAGACTACGGCGACATTCGATCTTCTACTGCTCTGAGATCAAGAATACAACTTGGGCAGAGACGGTATGGAGCGAAGCGGTCAGCGACCAACAACCAGTTTGAACCAGCGTCAGCGTTGACCAGCGCAGAGTTAGCTCGTGATTAAAGCGTTGTCCTAAACCCTGAGGATCGGACCACTAAGCGTGATTACACCACTGGGTGTAAGCAGCGGCGAAAGGTGTTACATTATTTGGTGTCAGTGGCCAAGGATGTGACCCTGTTGTATTTATTTACCCGGTCTCTCAATTGCAAACTGGATGTGACACAAAGTCGTGAATGTTATGTGGGAAACCCGAGCGCGTACACTCAGACCAAAGACAAAAATTCCCGCAAACGTCAGTTGCGCTGGCCTCGGCGGCGAGCATCGATCTCTCTCTTTAGTGCCATGAGAGGGTGTAGTCTCGTGCAGCTGTTATCCAGAGCTGGGCACTTCACATTGTGATTATCCTCAGTTGCGTACCTGTCTTCCGACGGAGCTGCAACTGAGTCGCAATCTACCAGAAAACAGAATCTACCTGAAAACAGAGACATAACTGAGAGATGATAAAAACTACTCAGCCTCCAGGATAACACCTGTACCAGATGGGGGTGTTACACTCGGACATAACGTTTCTCTCTCTCTCATCTGGAATATGGTATGTGCTGAACGCTCTTTGTCCACCCTGGGGATATATTTTCTCCGGGTGACTGACGATTGGCCTTTTACTCACGCGCCTGTGTACAGGCTTACGTCTACATCACGTTCAAACACCGGTTGCTGTACGATCAAGCTTAGATGTGCGGGTGGTGTAATGGATAACGGTTCGGAAGTGTTAATCGGAGAGATGAGTTTCAATTTCAGTTAGGTTCGTTATATTCACTTACGTACGAATACACTTGGGAACGATATAAATTCACTTCTTCTCCCCCAGCTATGGATTAATTAGTAAGACTAAATTCTTACCGAAAAAAAATTCTAAAATATTTTATGGCTTTAAATAACTCGCAAAGAGTTGATAAACCTTAAAAACGAATCAAATCAAATTAAAACTGTTGTTTACACATTAGCATATTTTCTCTTTTTTGTTAATCATTTTTTGTTATTGTTGTGGTGTCCTCACTCTAAAAAGTCTGTTGGTCTCTTCCGCCCACTATAAGATTAGTAGGGGAGAAGGCCTTGGGGAACAGTCGATCAGATTGTTCATCTGTCGAACTCTCTGCCTCGAGTAGAGAGGAACCCAGACGAGGCTTTGCCGTAGGGCAAAATTTCGTCCGGGGATGTAGACAGTCCCTGAACCCGTTTATGCGGGTTATAAGGGAATATTTTTGGCCGAGCCTACGAGCCACGATAAACTCAGCCTTGTGTCATATACATCTCTCGTGGGTGGGTGGGGGGCTGTTAAATATTAACAGTCGAATAGATTGAACGCTGGATCAACCGACATACACTCACTAGTCGTGTAATATTCTTCTGTCGTACTTACTGTTTAATATATGATATATCTGCAACACTTGTTTTGTTATTTCTTCAATCATTTACTTGGTCACAACAGTTATATAAAAATACGTGAAAATATCTGTTTCGAAATTCATTCCATTTCCTTTTACCCCCCCCTCCCCAAATGATGACAACCCGTTATTTCCATGTGAAAATGTTGGTTGCCGCTGCTTTTAGATGAGCTAGAAATCGTGACCGCAACAAAGATGAACTAATCAGTTATATGTTAATAATAAAAATTGTCACTATTTAAGAAGTCTGGTCCCAGTATATTAATGAAATGCAACTATTTCTACATTATCATCTATTACTATACGGACCGCTTTTCTCTAAACTGTTCAATATACTATTTCTCTATACTGATCACTACATGGAATACTATTTGGTGGTTACTATTCAAGCAAGTATTATTGAGCAAGTACTATTAGTACGGATGTCATTCGAAGGCGTCTGACACTAGCATTGTTCAAGGGCGTTTTAGAGTTGTATCGGGAATTACAACATCTCTACTACAACGAGCATTACCAAAGTGTCAACGAGTATTCGTTGCATTATTTACATTATGCATTGTCGCCATATTATTCAAGGTAAGGCCTCAAGAACACCAGAAAGCTGTAACACGAGGGGAAGTGGAAAAATCAGGCGTGGCTAACCACATATGGAGAGAGAAGGGAGATCACCGCCCTCTTTGGGATCAAGTTGAGATCATAGACAAGGAACACCATTGGAAGATTCGTAAACCCAAGGAATCAGCACATATGCTAGGCCACAAAAATCCCCTGAGCATAGAAATAAATACAATATGGGAACCAGTAATAAGGAGTGCCAGAGAAAAGCGATAATAAACAACAAAGTTGCAATATGAGCTCTGGTAAAAACATGCTATGATAACAGCAAAAATTGCAATATGAGCACTGATGAAAATGGTTGCTGAAGACATTAGGTTTATAATACCCAGAAATTCATACATAGATGTCCTCAAGGACACATGGCACAGAGTGTGAGTTCAATACCCGGTTAAGGCAGTGGAGAACTTTCAGAGGGAAAATTAACAGGAGATAACTGACATCCATCAAACATGGCACGTGGAACTAGAACAGTCTACTCCAGTGAGCGAAATAAAGGGTTCAGTTCTACATTCCTGAAGAAGGCCGGAGCGTACAACGGCCGAAACGTTGTAATTGATATGGCGACAAAGATGAGGGCAATAGTCCGAATAATGTAAATAATGTACATAATACCTCATCTCAGAAATATAGACAGATACTGAAAGGCCGAAACGTAATAAATATGGCAACAAAGATGAGGACAATAGTCCGAATAATGTAAGTAGTGTACATAATACATCATCTCAGAAATATAGACAGATACTGAATGGCCGAAACGTTGTAATAAATATGGCAACAAAGATGAGGAAAATAGTCCGAATAATGTAAGTAGTGTACATAATACATCATCTCAGAAATATAGACAGATACTGAAGGGCCGAAACGTTGTAATAAATATGGCGACAAAGATCGGGACAATGGTCCGAATAATGTAAATAATGTACATTAATGTACATATAGGAAAATGTCGGTACATACAGGAATTTTGCAGTTAGTGAGTGAGTTCGTAGGTCGACAACAAAAGTCTTGTAGGTAAAAGGAAGCTGCTTTCAACTGGTCTTTAATTGTGGGCCAACGTTCGTTCTCGACATCGCGGTCTAGCTGCTGGCTTTACAGTTTAGCGTTGATGATGCGACTGTGTGGAGCGAGTTCGAAATCCTTAGAAATTCCATCAGACAGAGATCAAGATTTGTTGTTTTCTTTTCGCCTTCCTGAGTGAGTCTAGATGTTCTGGCCAACCTGATAATATATGAAACAGGGTTCACGTTCTCATTTCTCAACGTGGTGTTTGTTTTTTTCATCTTGTTACCTTGCGAACATACTGCGGGTTCTTTCCCAGCTTTCGGTGTGCACCTACGTAAACGAGAACACAACGTGGAGAAATCATTGGCCGGTCGGTGGAAAGATCATGTCACATCCAACACGTGGTTTTCTAGCTCTTTTGATCCGAATCTCATTGGTTCTTACGTCTTAGACGCATGCACGTTTAGAAGATAATTTCCCGTCTTTCAACCTGAACAGTTTACAAGATTCGGTTAAAAAAAAAGAAAATATACGTTTGATGCGTCCTTCCTGGTGGCGCAGTAAGTGTCCAAAGCTTATATATTAACAGCAGACCGAATTTTTCTCTCCACGAAGTGTAATATTTGGCATTTCTCCCCCGGTATGTTTATTTTGAGATGTTAACGAACAGTCGTTGCTACTTTTGTAATGTCAACGAATACTCAATATCTGTTTATGTTTCTGAGATGAGGTATTATTTACAAGCAAAAATGTACATTATTTACAGACTGATTTCTGGGACAACTTTGGATGCTGGCTTATCATTGGCAGGAGATCGTCGAGAATGATGGGCTTTATTTGGAAGAATAAATGTTGGTGTTGCTCCATAAAATGTTATTTTCTTTCCGCTTCCTGAGTCAGGACTTTTTATTCAGGGCTTCGCCTGTTCGACTGTGTGAGTTGGCAGGTGAGACTTTGCTCACCTTCTATGTCGATTTCATATGTCAGCTCATCCCCCAACCGACTCCGCGTCCATCACATCCCTATGTGTAGCCGGCAAACATTTTCTCCTTTGCTTAAGTTTTTCTCTTTTTGTACGAATAAAAACAGGTCAGTGTTTTGGCCCAAAATTTGGGGAACGATTTTGTTATTCGTTTTTTCCATTATCTCCTTAATAAATGTTTTCTGTTTCACATATTCTCACGCTCTCAGTACACCTTGCGTCTTAGTGGCTTTATTCCCTTGGTATTGGAATTTAATTTGAGAACAGTATTTTACAAGCTCACATTCTAACCTATTTTTCCAATCCTCACTCCAACCTTTTTCCTTATTTTCAAAACCAGCTCCCAAAACCTTGATTCTTATCAGAGATCAGAATATATTTTCTGACTAATGAGAGAGCTGGAAAATATAAAAAGGAATTCCACCACCATTATTCTTTCCATGGTGCCATAAGCGGCTCTTAAAGGTTTGATTCTTATCAGAGATAAGAATGTATCTTCTGACTAATGAGAGAGCTGGAAAATATAAAAAGGAATTCCAACACCATTATTCTTTCCATGGTGCCATAAGCGGCTCTTAAAGGTTTGATTCTTATCAGAGATAAGAATGTATCTTCTGACTAATGAGAGAGCTGGAAAATATAAAAAGGAATTCCACCATCATTAGTCTTTCCATGGTGCCATAAGCGGCTCTTAAAGGTTTGATTCTTATCAGAGATAAGAATGTATCTTCTGACTAATGAGAGAGCTGGAAAATATAAAAAGGAATTCCACCACCATTATTCTTTCCATGGTGCCATAAGCGGCTCTTAAAGGTTTGATTCTTATCAGAGATAAGAATGTATCTTCTGACTAATGAGAGAGCTGGAAAATATAAAAAGGAATTCCACCACCATTATTCTTTCCATGGTGCCATAAGCGGCTCTTAAAGGTTTGATTCTTATCAGAGATAAGAATGTATCTTCTGACTAATGAGAGAGCTGGAAAATATAAAAAGGAATTCCACCACCATTATTCTTTCCATGGTGCCATAAGCGGCTCTTAAAGGTTTGATTCTTATCAGAGATAAGAATGTATCTTCTGACTAATGAGAGAGCTGGAAAATATAAAAAGGAATTCCACCACCATTATTCTTTCCATGGTGCCATAAGCGGCTCTTAAAGGTTTGATTCTTATCAGAGATAAGAATGTATCTTCTGACTAATGAGAGAGCTGGAAAATATAAAAAGGAATTCCACCATCATTAGTCTTTCCATGGTGCCATAAGCGGCTCTTAAAGGTTTGATTCTTATCAGAGATCAGAATATATTTTCTGACTAATGAGAGAGCTGGAAAATATAAAAAGGAATTCCACCATCATTAGTCTTTCCATGGTGCCATAAGCGGCTCTTAAAGGTTTGATTCTTATCAGAGATCAGAATATATTTTCTGACTAACCAGAGAGCTGGAAAATATAAAAAGGAATTCCACCACCATTATTCTTTCCATGGTGCCATAAGCGGCTCTTAAAGGTTTTATTCTTATCAGAGATCAGAATATATTTTCTGACTAATGAGAGAGCTGGAAAATATAAAAAGGAATTCCACCACCATTATTCTTTCCATGGTGCCATAAGCGGCTCTTAAAGGTTTGATTCTTATCAGAGATAAGAATGTATTTTCTGATCAATGGAGGAGCCAAGAAATTTGTATAACGATTTTGGAGGGAAAAGTCACTGATTCTTCTGAGCCTCCCAAATCTTCATAAATTTGGAGAATCTTCGCCTATTTGGCAGGGAGAATTCAGCCCACCGTCTGTGAGGTCGGCGATAGAGAGCTCCAGTCAACTTCAGAACCACTTTCAACAAAAGAAGAACTACCTAATAAAGGGCTGTCGAGAACGAACGTCGGCCCCACTATTAAAGACCAGTTGAAAGCAGCTTCCTTTCACCTACAAGACTTTTGTTGTCGACCTACGAACTCACTCAATTGCAAAATTCCTGTGACATTTTCCTACTCTGCCGGAACTTTGAAGAAAACTGTGAGTGTTTTCTAACCATTAGCAAAATTCTACTCGCTTAAAGAACTTTTAGGCGCTAAAGAAATATTTTGAGCAAACCCTTTTTCTGTTATGAACATTTTCTCTTCCCTTAACGTTAAAGGACTTTTTCTTCTCCCTTTCTTCTCTCTGTTATGGGACCTTACCCATAATAACATAATGGACTATTCTATACGTAATAAATACTGCGCCTCAAGAGGAAGCAGGGAGTTCAGTCTGAAGTCTGGAGTGAGGTCCGTCAGGAATCTGTCAGTCAGTCAGAGCGAGCGAGTCAGTCAGTCGAGTCCGAAACAGAGTCGCGTTCAGACAATTACTGCAAGACATTGGAATAGTGATACTGGTCGAGACTACATTAATCTCCCTACTAAACCTGATTGTTCGTACTAAAACTTTCTACTTCTCTGTATATATTCCTGTTTGTAATATATCTGTGTTATTCCATATCCGTTGTCGAGTTCTTCTTTATTGGTTCTACCTTGGATCATCACCGTGGTACAAGGAACCGGACCATAACACTCTCCTAATTGTCTTTTTATTCCTTTACCCTTTTTTTTCTGTATATGTAAATAAACTCTTTCTTCTTTTATTGTTACTCACCGAGCAGGAGTTTTTTCTTTATTCGTCCGCGCCTAAAAGAGAGAGTTTGTCCGCTCTAATCTTGCTGTTTTTATTCGATTTTTTTGCAAGTTTTTACCCTCAACCCTTTGATGTGGGAAAGCCGGGACAGATTTCCCAACATTACTATGAAATTATTAAAAAAATACCCAACACTTTAATGGTTAGGGACAACAAATAATAATATTGTGGTGTTTGTGCAGAAAAATATTTAAAATAAAATTTAATTATGATTTATGGAGAATAATAAAAATTACCCAGAACTTAAAACATATATCGAATTATTAATTTTCCTAAGCCTTAAAGCATGTATATTTATTAATTTTAATTAAGTTACTAGCAGCATGACCCGGCAAAAATCGTACTACTCATACAGCAATCGCTATCACTTGACTTAAAATATTTTTGCCCTTCCTTGCCTTTAAAGGAGTGCCCTTTGCCGTGCTGATGTTGCTACATGCCTTACTTCTTGCCTATCTCACACTGCGATTTTTTCCTAAGCTCTATACTAAACATTAAATCTGTTAGGAAAAAAGAACTAAACAAAATGAACACAAAACGATCAGATTTGAAAAAGGACTCGTAACTGGAAAAACGAATGAAAAAAGAATATTAACAACAAATACTTTTTCACACCCAAACCCAGTTCTGCGGAATCAGAATCAACGTTGAGTTTAAGCAAGCGTATTAGCCAATTGGAGTAAAGTGCCATGCAGATTTAAATTTTTCCCACTTGTGACGAATGCAGCTATCGATTTTTTTTTGCATGCTAGCATGCTAGTTAACATTTGTGTCAGTTAGCTGTTGGCTCTCACGCTGGCCAATAGAATCTTCCTGCCTATTCGTGGCAGCCAGCTATTGGCTCTCACTCTGGCCAGTACAAAATGGCCGCAAGCTACATGAAAAGTGCCGTAGAAGCATGATAAAATCAATTATTTCCACTATCGATGGGAGTTGGGAAATGCAAGTTCGGTCTTGGCCTTCCCGCCAACTTGGAGCAAGTGCATGTAAATTTTGTTGCAAATCCGTCGAAAATTGCGGCCGTGCATTCGTTACACATCCTGCCTTTTATAGATAAAGATGACCATATTTAACATTTACAGATTAAGATCTTAAAATGTATTGTTCTCCTTTTTTATTTTACTAATGTTGAGTTTACAAAATATATAGGGACGGTCTTGATAGTATAGCATTCCGCTACCACATGTTTTCGACTACTAAAATCTGTGCAGAAAGTTGACACAGAGCCTTGATATTTTTCTGACTTCTTATTGGTCAGTTAATATTTAAGTCATGTTCTCAACTACGTCCGAATAACATAGATCTAGTTCCTGACCTGACAAAAAAAAAAAAAAAATAATAATAATTCCGCCAAATTCTGTCTATGACTTTTGGAGCCTATCACGTGATTACGTTTATTATAACTACCAGACAAATTCTTCCTCACTTTTTTTTTTATTTCTCTCGTTTAATAAAATGTAGTTGTTTAAGAAATCGCGTTCCGACCTCTTTCAGGCGGACGCTATGAAAACATCGCGCACATACACGTCAGTACTGAAACTTAATTACGAACATTACAAGCATCAACATATTACAAATATTCAGCTACAAGCAACGGAAACTAATTAAACATTACGGAATATTCACTCCTTCAACTTTTCTGAAGCTAAAAGTTTATCAACATATTGTCAGCTTTACAAAATTCTTTCAACTCTCTCACAGTGAACATTTTAAGCGGCAAGTTCATTCAACTTTCTAACAAAATACAATAATATCTTCCATCGACACAAATATATGTGTGAGGTCTTGATACTCTCTACTGTTGATACAAGTATATGTGGACAGCCTTGATAGTATCTGCCGTCGATACAAATATATGTAGACGGTCTTGATAGTATCTGCCGTTGATATAAATATGTGGGCGGTCTTGATAGTATCTGCCGTTGATACAAATGTATGTGAGCGGACTTGATCGTATCTGCTGACGATACAAATATATGTGGACAGCCTTGATAGTATCTCTCGTCGATACAAATATATGTGGACGGTCTTGATAGTATCTGCCGTTGATATAAATATGTGGGCGGTCTTGATAGTATCTGCCGTTGATACAAATGTATGTGAGCGGACTTGATCGTATCTGCTGACGATACAAATATATGTGGACAGCCTTGATAGTATCTGCCGTCGATACAAATATATGTGGACGGTCTTGATAGTATCTGCCGTTGATATAAATATGTGGGCGGTCTTGATAGTATCTGCCGTTGATACAAATGTATGTGAGCGGACTTGATTGTATCTGCTGACGATACAAATATATGTGGACACCCTTGATAGTATCTGCCGTCGATACAAATATATGTGGACGGTCTTGATAGTATCTGCCGTTGATATAAATATGTGGGCGGTCTTGATAGTATCTGCCGTTGATACAAATGTATGTGAGCGGACTTGATCGTATCTGCTGACGATACAATTATATGTGGGCGGCCTTGATAGTATCTGCTGTCGTTACAAAAATATGTTGGTTCTCTTGTTATTATCTGCCGTTGATACAAATATATGTACTTGAAAGTATTATGTAGAAAATATTTAGATTTCGGCATTAAACAATCCATAGAGCTTGATATGCAGCTAAACAAAATCAACAAACCAAAAATCTACATTTCTAGTAAAATTACTAACAGTACATTTTTTTAAAATCGGTATCACCCCATGCAAGGCAGTAAAGCCACTAAGACATAAGGGGGTCACAGGGTGTGGAAGAATTAGAATCAATAACATTAATAATGAGCGGGAAGAGAAAAGAGTAATCAGGAGGACAGTAGATAGCGATTGACATTGTGTTTAAATTTTTGCAGATTAAAATTGGCTGGAAAGCATGGAGCCGGAAGAGAGTTTCTTAGCGAGAAGTGCAAGAAAAGAAACCGTTAGCATAGAATTTACGGTTACATCTAGCCAGCTCAACTGTAAATTGACGAGATCTCGACGCCAGTCTAGTACTGCGCGTAAACTAAAAAAGTCTAGGTATCATAGTGAAGAACTCAACTGAACAATTACCATGAAAGTATTTGTAGAAAAGACATAGAGAGGCAACCTTACAGCGGTGTGAAAGTGACTGAAGCCGAACCGCCAGGTAAAGACCAATAATATTGCTGATTCTTTTTTGGATTTTATCAAGGAGCTCATACGAAGTACAGATTGTACAAATCGTTGGTAGTCCCCATTCTCCTCTATGGATATGAAAGGTGGACACTGTTGGCAGGAACAGAGAGAATAATCCAGGTGTTTGAGAACAAATGTAGGAGAAAACTCCTTGGCATCTTCTAGTGGGAACATGCGCGGAAAAGTTTCGAAAGTTTTGTGGGCCACCTGGAACCTATTCTCGCCACTGCCAAACGGAGAAAAATGGCGTGGTTTGGACACGTTTACAAGGCACAACGGCCCGTGCAAGACTATCATGCGAGGCAACGTTGAAGGTGGACGTAGGAGAGGATGCCAACGCAAAAACTAGTTGGATAAGTCAAACGATGGACAAGTATGACAACACCAGAATTGCCGATGGCTGCTGTTTATAGACCGTTGAGGAGGAGGCTTCTGCATTTGGACCCTCCTCCCATGATTAGAACAGGTCTAGCGACTGATTCAATATAACTCCTCTTATTTAACACACTATTATTAACACACTGCGCCCCGGATTTTTCCAATATCACCATTGCTGAAAGAACTACTAATTTTCCAAGCCAAGATAAATGACTAAAAAATATTAAAAAAATGAAAGAAAATGGTTAAATTCATAATCTCATGTTATTTAAAATATATATCACATAAATTAAAATAATTTTATTACTAATTTGCATTAAAAAAATGCAAGATCTTCACTTATTGACTTTTGGTCATTAAACATTGAATTTTCTCACTTCGCGTGCTCCAAAGTTTGACTGACTTTTCGACCAACTTGATAATATTTATGAGTGTTCTTAAACTAACATTTTTTTTAAAATAAAACAATAGCATTTTTGCTCTTGTATATAAATACGTATTACAAAATAAAATACTTGCATTTGCCTTCATAAAGTCCATCAGAGGACGAACTGCGTCGGCTAAGATAAGTTTACATATATATATATATATATATATATATATATATATATATATATATATATATATATATATCTGTATATGCTTGGATAGATGTGAGCTTGTGACCCTGGGTTTCACGCTTTAGCGATCGTCAGACAAACTGATTAATTTTTTAAAAAATTTTGCTTTTCTATCCAACCGTATATGTTAGCTCTATCTCTGATATTCAGCGCTTTCTAATAAGTACCGCGTATATAATATATAAATAATTATACATATATATATATATTTATTTATATTTATATACACACACTTTTCACATATATATATATATATTTACAAGAGGATAAAATCCAGGTAAAGCTCTATGTACAAGACAGAGCAAGAATATAATATAAAAGGCTCAAACACTAATATTCCATGGTTATGATTTATTACATTGGAATCGTAATCACGATCCATTCCATCAGACCTACAAATTCAAAAAGAAGAGAGAAAATATGACTGTGAGTTTTCGTAGTGATACCATTGCATAAAATAACCCAGGTCAGTCAAGGAACACCGAGTATTTAGCGAATCCGTTGAAAAATTTCTGCACTTTACGAATTCTTGAAAAGAAACGAAAAGATAAGTGCGTAAATTTTCTTTCTTTTTATGTGTCGTGTTCTTTCAGGACGTAGGCGATCATAGCTCTTCACTTCCTCCTGTTCCTTGTGACTCTCAATAAGTTTGGTCCTTCTGCCACCTCCCCCCAGACCACGTTCTGTCATCCACTTGCTTAAGCCCGCCAGGTATGTCATGCGTTGCTTTCCCTTGTCTCTCTTTCCTTCTAATCGACCTGTGAGATTTTCCAGGCCATCCTTTTTCATTACGTGTCCCAGTAACTTTAGCTGCCTCTTCCTGATGCTAAGTATGACTCCTCCTTGTTTGCATCCCCTCCAAGACATCATGAAAAATGCCTAAATAAAATGACCAAATGATTACAGAGTCAGATTAAACTAGGGCTTGGTCTCTAGCACATATTGAATTTAAAAATATTAATAAAAAAATGTTTCACCCCAAGTAAGGCAATAAATCCACTAAGACGTAAGGGGTTATGGAGAGCGAAAGAGTTAGAGAGAAGGAAAAAAAAAGAATATTATTGAGGATGTTGACCTCCAGGAAAGTAATTCGTTACGCCTTCTTGGGTTAACATTCGCAGCTGACGCGGAGTCGAAATATTATATTAAATCCATTGCTTTACGTGAGCTACTAAGACAGTGCTAGACAATTTTTGTGGAGTGAGTAGCTATAGTCAAATGCAAAATAACTGAAATATCCAACAAACAGAATAAGAAGTTACAAGAAAATAAAAAGAAAGGAACAGGGCAAAAAAAAAAAAAAAAAAAAAAAAATGAGTATAAAGCAAGCAAACAATATAAGTAAAACAAATCAACAGTAATATTGCAAAAAGTTCACAAACTAAGAATTGGCGTTGACACACAAAAGCAAGTCCGGATAAGCGAACGTAGCATTCTGAGTTCAAGACAAGACAGATCGGAACTGAATCAGATGAAACTGTAAAACGGCCTATTTTATTGACTAGGAAAAAAAAAAAAAAAAAAAAAAAAAAAAATCCTAGCATGCATTTGTATGCTTCTGTCTATAAAAGGGGGAGGGAAGTATTTTGTAGTCATTCCTAACAGAGTTTGAAACCAACAATTTTTCTCTCCAGAATCTATCTTACATATCTGTAAGTATCATTCGCTCATGCTTAGGATATTGCTGACACATATAACCGGTGCTTTTGCTGTTTATTTAAAGATTCTTGATAAAATTCAAATGGGATTAAGTAATATTATTGGTTCTGACTTTGCACCTTGACTTCAGTCACTTTCCCAACTCCGTAATGTTGCTTCCCTGTACCTTTTCTATAAATGTTTTCATTGTTTGGACAAGCTCTTCGCTATGGTACCTAGACTTTATGAATTTAAACGCGGTACTAGATTGGCACGGTGGAGTAATAGGTAGCAGCTCGGATTGAGGAATCGGAGAGCCGAGTTCGAATCCATTACATTCATTTACGCGCTAATACTCTTGGGGAAGGCATGAATTCTCCTCTTCTCCCACCAGCTAAATAACAGGACAGACGGGGTTCTTTAGCCTTGGGCTACTGCAGAAAGAAATGGCAACCTATTGCGGGAAAGATACATGATCGCCTAATCGTGTATCACGCATTGCACATAACTGGCTGGCTGAATAGATTGGCAACAAGGTCTCATCAATTTAGAATCGAATTGGCTAGATGTAACCGTAAGTTCTATGCTAACAGTTTCTTTTCTTGCACTTCTCGCTTGTTGAACTTTCTTCTGGCTCCATACTTATGGTCAACTTTGATCTTCAAAAATTTAGATGAAATGTCAATCTTATTTACTGTCTTCCTGATTACTCTTATACTGTTCTCGTTACTTCATAATGTTTTCTGTTTTCTAATTCTTTCACACTCAGTAACCCCTTGTGTCTTATTGGCTTTACTGTCTTGCTTCGGGTAAATTCGATTTAAAAAATGAGAGAGGACAATAAAAGGACAGGAATTAAGGAAACAGAGGATGACGATTGACCTTACATTTACATTTTAAAATTGTAAAATTGCCCGATAAGCAAGAGAGTTTCACAAGTGAGAAGTGTGAGAGAAGAAATTGTTAGCATAGAACTTACGGCTGCATCTAGCAATTTCAACTGTAACCGTATAAACCCTATTTCAAGCACAATTACATATACACATACATCGCATATTAAAACACGCCCAAACTTTATTTTCTACTCAATAACAGACAATATTTACAAATAGGCCAAAATGATTCTACAATACAATATACACAGTTTAAATCTATTGTTTGGAAATTAACATTACCATGCGAAATATTTGACCAGTCAGAGAAAACTAACACCCTATTTTTATCGAACCAAAGTCCGGGAAACATTTATTGTAAAAACCGGCAGATTTCGCTTAGAGCAGAGATGCGACTGACTCCAAGGCATTCATACGCAAGAGAAGACGTGGCTACATATCTTTTTTTCCTCCATCCACCCAGTACGTGCTGAAAGAAACATCTGTCGGTGACTCCTTCAGCTACAGTGACATGTAAACATTAATATTGTCTGGTGACAGCTTCACGAGACGGCTTGAAAATATTTAAATGCAGACCTCTCGAAAATGAGGGACCAGAAGCATTTCTTACTGCTCCTACAGGTTAATCAGGCACTGAATGTTTAAAGCTAATTAGTAAGCAAACAAAAAAAAAAAAGAAGAATTTTATGCATCTTTAAAAAAACATTTTAAAGTTTTCGTTTCTTTTTATTCTTAGATATTTCACATTTTTAAACCATTGGTTACTCATCGCTCATCGACCACCCTTACTGCCGAAAAATAAAAACAACAAATTTAAAACGTTATTACAAATTCAATATTTGACCTAGAGGTTTATTTCAAAGCAAATTTAAAGATTAATTAACCGGATTTTGTAAAAATGAACATAAGGAAAATTTATTCCTTTTAAAAATTTAATCCTTTTATTTGCCTGAAGAAACTCACTTGACCGGAAACTGGTGTAGCAGAAATATGAAGAATAACATATAATATAGATACAAAAACAAATCCACATTATAACCCAAAAGCGTTTGCGGTTTCTCTCTTTTTTATATATATATATATATATATATATATATATATATATATATATATATATATATATATATATATATATATATATAGATAATATTAGTGGTAAATATACATATATATGCAAAATCCACAGGTGCATATATACACATGTATATTTTAGAATAAAAAATTTTCCGAGAGGATAAAATCCAGGTAGAACTCAATGTCCAGGACAGAGTATATATATATATATATATATATATATATATATATATATATATATATATATATATATATATATATATATATATATATATATATATATATATATATATATATATATATATATATACAGAGGATATATATATATATACTGTTTATACGTTATATTTATAGATACAAGTATTTAAGTAAATGCTCTGTTTATAATAAAGAGTATTAACTACATTTACCGGCTTGAATTCGAGCAGATATGAACGTTTGAGAAAAACCATGGGAAGTTTGTTGTTTAAAAACAGTAATTCGACTTTGTTGTAGCTAAATAGTATAGTACGTGAGGCTATATGACGGTTCCGTGCAGGATACAGGTTCGATTCCTTTCGGAGGACACATATTTACTATGTAATTTCTTGAACATTTGACCCTTTGCATAAAATATAGTAAAAATAACGTTTATTTTCGCATGGTAGCCATTGAGCTATCATCTAGATCATAGGGCAAAACAGTAGTTTTTACACTCACCTCCACTAACAAAAAAGTGTGTAAAACTTAATTAAATACGAAGGACAATAACTACTTCAATTTAGAAACTTCCTCTCTTCCTTCCGTTCGCCCTTCCTTCCTTCGGTGTCATGCGTGAGGCATACTTGGACGATGTCTCTTTTCGAATCATCTTTTCGACTTGTCAAAAGAATTCCCGCAATAGGCTGCCGTTACTTTCTTCAAGGGTATAGGACCCTGGCTGTCCTGTCATTAAACCCATAGCTAGAGATCTAGAAATTAGTATTGATTAATAATAAATTACCCGTCACCATATATAATACATAATTAATGAATAATCTTATAAAAATTTACGCTTTTATGAAACTTAGTAGAATTAATAATTTTATTTTTATACTAGGAGTATAAAAGATAAATTAATTAAGCAAATATTCGTTTAAGCGAACGCATTTATTTTTTTAATTATTTTGTTAATTATTTGATTATTTCACTTAATGACATCTTTTTTTTTTATTTATTCCGATATAAAAGTATATTAAATAAAGCAAGGGCTAAAAATGAAAAAAAAGAAAAAAGATAAAGGCTTATTGAGTTGATACTATTGATAATGTTGATCGCAGTCATAGAATTATTTATCTTTTGAACTGCCGTACAGAAAATAAGGCAATAGTTGTAAAAAAAAAAAAAGTTAAAAAATGTTCACCCTCGAAAATGACATTAACTTTTTACATTTTTCGATTCTTCAAACGTGTTTATTTAAAAAAAATAAAAAAAAGAACTCTTGTTACAAACAGCAACGGAATGAATTTTAAAATCGCACTGAAATTAAAAAGAAATAGATATTGTGTAAATTTTTCCCTGTTAAATCTGAAAGAAAATAATTTTTTAAAAATGTCTATAAATTTTATTAACATGTGTAAATTTCTTTTTTTTTTTTTTTTTTTTTTTTTACAGATTAGCTTTAGGCTTTTATCTTTCAATAAATTTAAAATCTTTAAAATCAATAATTTGATCTAGGTGGGGTAAATGTTAAAACTGAGCATTCTCTCTCTTTATGTGCCATGTCCCCTTGGGATGAGTGTTCTGAGTATGACGATAAACTATATCCGGCAAGGCCTCTGATCAGGAGGTTTTGTGGAGCGTGGAACCACCTCTTAACTAGTGTTGTTCTCAGGTGTGGTCAAAACACTATGAAAGTATAAAAATACATTTTTATAGTAAAAATACCGACAATAAATTTTCATAGCAAAAATTACAAGCAATACATTCCGACACTTATTTTAATATATTTTCTGTTTATACGTTATTCTTATAGATACAAATATTTAAGTAAATTCTCTGTGTATAATAAACGGTATTAATGGCCTGAATGTTCGTGAAATTGCATAGTAAATATATGTCCTCCGAACGGAGTCGAACCTTTATCCTGCACGGAACCGTCATATAGCCTCACGTACTATACTATTTAGCTACAGCAAAGTCAAATTACTGTTTTTAAACAACAAACTTCCCATGGTTTTTCTCAAACGTTCATATCTGCTCGAATTCAAGCCGGTAAATGTAGTTAATACTCTTTATTATAAAAAGAGCATTTACTTAAATACTTGTTTCTGTAAAAATAACGTATAAACAGAAATATATATATATATATATATATATATATATATATATATATATATATATATATATATATATATATATATGTAAACTTATCTTAGCCGACGCAGTTCGTCCTCTGATGGACTTTATGAAGGCAAATGCAAGTATTTTATTTTGTAATACGTATTTATATACAAGAGCAATATATATATATATATATTAAAAAAGAGAGAAACCGCAAACGCTTTTTGGGTTATAATGTGGATTTGTTTTTGTATATATATTATTAGGTTGGTGCAAAAACAATGTCGTTTTCTCACATAGTAACATATGTGATAAAACGACGATTTTTTTTTTGCACCAACCTAATATATACATTGTATTATATATTATATGGTTCATGACTTCTTACTTAACATAGACTATTTTCATTGGTTGAACCCATTATCAACATATCTTGTCTAGCTTCTTTACATTTCCTTATCATAATATCGTAATAACCTTCATCCATCGTCTGATAAGATGCAATGTTATGCATGGAAACATGAATGCATTGATGTGGCAGTTTTACATATATGTTCAAATGCAATATCCTATAATAAAGAATTAACGCTCTACTATTGTATTGAGCCCTATTTTTAAATTTATGTTGTAAACGTCTGAATTTCTATTTTATTCATTTCATTTGAATACACACACTCACGCACATATTTATATATAAATATATAATTTCAATTCTCTCTCTGTCTATATATATATATTATAAATTAATTAATTTAAAATATGTTTTTTTTCACTACACAGTTCTAACCATGTTTCAAAAATGGAAGCTAAAAGCCCCGAATTTAATTTTGGAATGAAATTAAAGACATTAGTTCCATTTCATCCTCAAGCGAATTTTGGAGTAATTTTAAAAATTACTGGGTTTTAAATACACAGCTAAAACAAAATTCATGTTTCCAAGGTTACAGATAAATCTATTTTGCTAGACTAGGGGTGTCTGGGTGTTCAATGTGTCTATATTTTAATGTATCAGTTATTGTTACGTTTTGGTAGTGGGTAGGGATGTATTTTTCAATGAAATCTAACATCCGTTAAAAGCGTGTCGTCTGGATTTTTTTTTTTTTTATAAATTTTATTGTTAACGGCTAAAATTCTTACGGCATTTTTTTCCTTCGTATATTTAAAGATTTTTGGGAGGTGTCTACGTCAGAATACTTTTTAAACTACGATTTGAAATATTTTTACTTTTAATTTTTAATGTACTATATTTCTTTCAAGAACAATTAAATGTAATTAGAATCCCTTACAGTTTGTAGAATTATTATCACATCAAGTATATTACGATTTTTAAAAATTTTATATTTGAATATTTATTTAAGTAAAATTTCCATTTCTCTGATTTAGTAAACTCTATTTATTTATTTAATTACAATTTAAAAGAAGTTTAGGTTAGAATTCATTTTAATGAACTACAATTTTAATTACAACTTTAAAATATTTTCATTGTTAGTTTTTATAGACTATATATTTCATTTAATAGAAGTAAATGTATTAGAATTAGAATTACTTACAGTTAGTAAAATTATTTTACATTTATATTACGATTTTTAAAAATTTTTATATTTAAAAATTATTTAAGTAATTTTTTTTTTTTTTTTCCTAACGGCAAAAATAGCTAATTCATTTCTCTGATTTAGTAAACTTTATTTACTTATTTAATTACAATTTAAAAGAAGTTTAGGTTAGAATTCATTTTAATGAACTACAATTTTAATTACAACTTTAAAATATTTTAATTATTACTTTTTATAGACTATATTTCATTTAATAGAAGTAAATGTATTTTTTAACGTCAAAAAGCGACATTATTGCGTCATTGTTTTTGCACCAACCTAATACATTTTTACTACTTTTACTAGTAGAAAATACAAACAAAATAACCTCATCCACATGTAAAAAAATATTAAAAATAATGGAAGCCTTAATAATGGAAAAGAAAAAGCCAACACTTAATATTATTAACTACGAACACGGCCACAATGTGCTGACTGTGTTCGGAAAATAAAATCTCCCTATAACTGTAGAAACATACACACAACCCATACACCCAATTAAAAAGCAAAAATAAAATCATCCTTGGTAATAGCTAAAAGTATAGCCGAAAGCGCTTGGAATTACAGAACATTTGAACAGTTTCTACACACTCTGTGTCCAGAAAAGAAAACATTTGTTCGAACACAAGAAAAATTAAATAAATAACTTAATGACAGTACCTTGTCTAGCATCTTTAATGAAACACGTATAAATAAAGGATTGCTGATTAAATACACAATATATATATATATATATATATATATATATATATATATATATATATATATATATATATATATATATATATATATATATATATATATATATACACACACACACACACATACATACATACATACATATACACACACACACACACACTATATGCGCGGTACTTATTAGAAAGCGCTCATAATCAGAGATAGAGCTATTTGGTTGGCTTTTGCGTGGGGGAACGCTTGAGAACATCTGGTACCGTAAGCACACCCCTACTACTGGGGTAAACATCCATTTTGGGCACCTCGAGGCGGTGTAATAGTTAGCAAGTTTGTCTTGCTATGAACAATTACGACTGAGTAGTGAGTTCGATCCTTACTGGGTGCCCCATACTTTCGGCCTTGTACAACGTCTAATCTGCGCTTAGAAAATTGATATATTCTATGTAGTATGATATATATAGGAAAGGGTAAAGTGTTGCTAGAATCAGATTTAAAGGTAAAATCTCCTGTGTTCGACGTTATTAAGTTTGTGTATAGAATCGTTTAAAACGGTTTTGTAGATATATTAAGAGAGAATTATCTACATATCTAAAATAAGAAGAATTTTGTGGTAAAATATTTTAAATAGAATCATTCTCTAGAAATTCTAAAAATAGGCAAGCCAAAATACTTTTAGAGGAAGACCCATCTGTAAATGAATTTTTTTTCTATAAAAATTGTTATCGAAGGTGAAAAAACATTGATTAGTGATTAAATGGTAAATATTTATGATCTTAATTGTAGGAAGAACTAATTTTATTTCTGTTTTATTTTTGAAATTTCTTTATAAGAACCTTTGTCTATAAAAATTTTATATCTAAACTGGTTATATATTTTTGTGCCAATATTTTTCAATTTATTTAAAAGATCACCAGACAAAGCGCGTCGACTTAGATTTTCTTTTTATCTTTATTCATATTGTCCATTTATATATTTTATATATAATATATATAATATATATTTTAGTTATATTTGAAATGTTTCTCTCTCTCATACTCACTCATTCTCTCTCTTTTACACCCCCCCAACACCCCCGACACACAGACACACACACACACACACACATATATATATATATATATATATATATATATATATATAGGTGCCAACCCATCACTGTTTGGTGGATCAAAGTGTGGCTACAATCGATCTGATTAGTCGCCGAATCACATGATCTTGTGATCAGGTCAGTAAACGGAAGTAGGGAAAGAAAAGAAGAAAGAAAGAAAAGGTAACTTTACAATACATCATTTCATTAGTGGTTCCTTATGGCTAAAATATCGACTGGGTACATCAGCATAAGAGCAATATGTAAGTAATGGCTGCTCAACAAACATATTTCCTAATCGAAGTCGGATGTCAAGGTTTTATTGCCATCTCGACCCATGAATATCAGTAAATAATATAAAAGCATCTCCAATGATACGCGTTTTTCATCGATATAAGTTTACTACGCACCAAAGGTTAAACGTAGTTTGTTGCTGGGATGCACGTTGTCGCGTGATCAACATGGTGAGATGCTATCATGTAGAAGAAAAAAAAAAACCCAAAAAACGAAACTAAAATGAACGTAGTATTAATATCTTTGATGATGGACCTCAGCGCATCTTTGTAATGTATATCGAACAGCAATACTTCAGGATGCAAGCTGCCATCATGAACATGTCTGTCAAGCTGTGGTTTGCCGTAGCTGATGGTGTTAGCTGAAGTCTGTGTGCCATGGAGTGAAGACCCATGAACAACCTCAAACAATTCGCAGTCAAGGCTTTCATTCTCAAAGACTTTCCGTCTTCTCACGTCTGAAGAACCGACTGCAGCAGTCCATTAAAAAAATCATTCGAAAACACCAGAAGACAAATAGAAGAGACGAAAAGAGCCTAAAGAACACCCAGAGCTCTACATCCCCTGAAACCCCCCTACCTTATCATGCGGGGGCTGCTGACGTCTCTTCAGATTCAACATAGGACTCATTTCACACAAAAGGAATTGTCGATGAGCACCCCTGATACTCGACAACGACGACAACTGAAAGCCACACATAAAAATTACAGCAGGAGCACCGACCCATGTGTAGCAAGAATAATCAATGATTTATAAATGACTCACATAAGTTTAGTCAAAGCATGGGCGACCCCAGCAGGAAGAAAACTGCAGGAACTCCTGGACAATTTAGTAAAGGAAAGCGAGAAGAAAGGACTAACCACACATTTTAAGATGATAGAATGTACGGTTGTCAGACAATGGAAAAGCTCAAGATGCCAGCTACGAATTGGACATATCAAAATCAGGCAACTACAGAAATTTAAATATCTGAGAAATATTTTATTACATGATGGAAGATGTAACTCCAAAATCCGAAGGTGCACTGAAATAGCGAAATATATCTTCCAAAAGCTAAACAAGATATTAAGAAATAATTTTATTCGAAACAAAGAAAAGAGTGGTAAGCAGCTATCAATATATAAAGGGTGTTTCATTAAGACGGATCAGAATTAAATAAATCAATGTTATTGGTAAAAATGTATTTATTTCTCTATTAGATCATGTTATTTTAGTCTTGGCAATTATGTGTGAAAAATGTCCACCAAATCTCAAAGAAAAAGAAAAAAAAAATCATTAGACGCTTCAACTTAATTCACATTTAAAATCGGTCCGAGTTATTGGAATACACTTTGTAACAGCGAATGCGAAATAATTTCGGCACATTTTCATGTATCTTGACAATTTTCTAAGCCAAAAGACATTTCGTTACAAAGAATATACAGAAACTCCGTTCAAAGATCCCTCAGAATCCAAACTTTTCGAGTTTTATTGTAAAAGGATAAATAACCTTGTAACTTGATGATAGATATGTATACATGTTCAGGGTTCCCTATTTGGACTTATTTAAACACTGTTTAAATACATTAATTTAGGAATAAAAGTTGATTCTAAAATCGGATATTATTTTCTGAACAACCTAATATCATTTATGTACCACTGAACCAGGACAAAAATGTAGCTTCTGATCAGTTTTGGGTCATCTTCAGAGATTATTAATTTTTCATTATTGGATTACCCCACCCTTAACGAACTGTTAACGGATACTAGATGGTATTACCAAAGCAGTAAATAAGAAAAGGGCGCAAAATCCTTACCCTCTTTCTGCGCTTTTTACCTGTTGCCAATAAGACATCTCCTCTCGAGGACCCTTTAGTCTCCAGGCGAACCTCATGTCGTACTGAACACAACAACGAATAGTACATAACAGAGAGAACAGTATAAAGTTTACATGACTACGCACAGGCGTAGCTAATAATTTTACTAAACGAACTGATAAATAACTCTTTTTAAATATAAATATCTCACAATATAGAAAATTTGTACACATGTGCATATGAAAAAGAACATATCTACATTGACTCCTTTTGTATTTTTTTCATTTAGTTTGACAAGTCAATCTTGTAGTTTGGCTTGCCCCGTCCTTTAGTTAGCATGACCTTTGCGCCCTGTCAATACTTAATAAATAATGTACTATTTTGTTTTGATCACGTGGAAAGACGACAAAAGAAAAATCAGTGACGGTAGTCGGTTTCAGTGAGAAAATAGAAGTGTTTAACGATTCCTGCCAATACCTCATAAATAATGGCCTATTCCGTTTTGATCTGGTGGAAAAAATTGAGAAAAACATATCAGAGACGTGGTTTCATTGAGAAAGAAAGAACGGATGAAAGAAAGAAGTATTTAATGTCTCCTGCCAATACCCCATAATTAATAGACTATTCCGTTTTGATAGCGTGGAAAGAGGGGAAAAGACATCAGAAACGCTACTTGGTTTCAGTGAGAAAATTTAAGAAAGAAAGAAAGAAGGAAGGGAATATTGGAGTATTTAACGTTTATTTCAAATATTTTAATTTGTACCCCTTTACTTTCTAAAATAACAATCGACATTCATATTTATTATTGTTATTGCAATATTTTGTTAAAGTTGTTAAGCTCAAATAGTTAACGACGCGATAGGGAAAATTATACGGATATTTTATTGTCGTGGAACACGCCATGGGCTTATTCAGTCATTAACTTAAGAATTAATATTCATCAGCAATTTAAAATAGGAAAACCCGGAAATTTTCATGGGTATTTTCTAGTGTTGTTATTTGCATGTAGCTATTACTTAATCAGCAGAAGAACTGCTCTTTAATTTAATTTTATACTTTGTTCATCAGAAAGCAGTCACTTGTCATCAACTTTATCGAAACAGAAGCGACAATTACGTAATTACTGCAATCTGATATCTACAATTATTAAGTTTGGTGCAAAAATAATGACGTAATAATGTCGTTTTTTGACGTATTTTTAAGGTAAAAAAAACGACATTATTGCGTCATTATTTTTGCACACAACCTAATACTTTCAAACGGAACATAATATTTGTTATCATTTATTTATATTGCCCCTCTTTTATGCTCTGCAAAAAACAGCAGCGGTTTCTCATGATTCCCAAGCAAGGCGATAAGGCCACTAAAAAGCAAGGGGTTAGTGAGCCGGAAGGGACAATTCATTACCGCCGACTGAACAGCGCCGACTTGAATGCCGGGACAACTCAGCACCAGAAGTGAATATTTTTAAAATTATTTTTAAGAAAGTAAATTTAAAAAAAATATTCACTAATATCTGTGCCGATACATTTTCATCCGGTAATTTGATCAGGTCCGCGGTTAAGGCGAAGTCTGTCGCTCGGGATGCAGAGATAAAAAATAAAAGTTAAAAATATTTTTCTCTTGCTGACAGTTTTTTTTTTTTTTTTTTTTTTTTACTCCTGTGGCTGTGGAGGCTTCTGGGGTTATTGGCCCGAGTTCAATGTCGTTACTTCGGAAGGTGGGCAGGATGGCGTCTCGATTTAGGGACGAGCCTCGCGAAACGGAGTGGCTCTTGCATCGTGTCTCACTGGCGATGGTGAGTGGTAATGTTTTTGCCATCATTGCGACTGGCAGAGGATAGCAAAACAACAACAACAACAACAAAAAAATAAATAAATAAATTGTTTATAGCTACTTTGTTCAAATAAATTCATTAATTAAGGTTTAATCCTTAATAAATTACCCACTAAAAGTTATTTTTTAAAGAGAAAAATGCAGACGTTTTTGGTTATAATGTATATTTTCAAAGTATACATTATACGTTATTTTTTCATATTTGTGAACATGTATTTCCGATCTTGGACCTTCATCGGGCAAAGAGTTGGTTATTTCCACATAAAAGGAATGAATTTTCCTCATATTTTTCGATGTTCTACCATTGTCATTTGTGTGTAGTCGTAATCCAATTTTTTTCTTCGACTTGTTGAGAAAATGTTCTTCTGCTTTAGGGGTATTAAAACAATTGGGTTTGGTTAGAGAAAGGGCGAAGGAAGACGGTCTTTGCTCCTATCTTTTTATGACCCCTGTGTCTTGTAGTGGATGGGTTAATTATGTGGTAATATTTGTTGAGAATAGATGCGTGTCAATTAACTATTTCCATTAACATCAAAATAAAATACAAAATTCAACTGAATTGTTTTAAAACGTAACAATTAGATTTATTTAGGTTGGTGTACAACATGCAAAGAAAAGGTAGGACAGAGTCGTGTCCCTTTGATTTGGAAATATTTGTACCAGAGTTCATATTACGAACAAGACATATTTAATTAGAAACTAATAAAACATCCAAAACAATGTACAAGCAGAATATTTCGTATATGTTATGTTGGCAAATATGTATGATGTTTTAGGTTTCAGAATGTCTTTCTTGTAATCGTTCGTTAATGTTGATATTAAAGTTGTTAATATTAAGAGTCTTTTAAACAGAAAGTTCTTAAGAAGTAATTTACCTTTTACTGTAAGATCGAACTTGTAATTCAGAAGAATAAAGTTTGGAATTGTGAGTTCTAAAGTTGATAAAAGTTCAGGAGTGATTTCAGAGTTCATGAATGTTGGTAATTGTCTTAAAAACGTCTTGTCAGCAATGAGTAAGACGGAAGTTGGCGAAGGTTACATCTTGAGACGTGCGAGAGAGATGAATGAAAATTACTAATCCTTTCTCTAAAAAGTTCACACGTGTTTTTGCTTTTATACTGGTCAAGTGGCTCCCAGCACATGAGCGGGAAAAACAGATTGGTCGCGTGCAGGCAGCAAGCCAGATTGGAGGTGAATGACCAATGAATACTTGTTATATTGTATGAAAGTAGAATTTTGCTTATCAGATAGGAAGAGTGCATTTCCTTAAAAGAGGTAAGTGGTTGTGTTGTGGAAGATTCCACAGTCTTTTTAAACATATCTCCAGTTTTATGTATTGTGTGCGCGTGTGTTTTTGCTATTATGTGTATACATATTTCTTCTCCATACATATTGTTTTATTATAAGGAACTAGCAGCATGGCCCGGCGTTGCCCGTGCTTGATTCAAAAATTGTACGACTCATACAGCAATCGCTATCAGTTGACTTAAAATATTTTTGCACTTCCTTGCCTTTAAAGGAGTGCCATTTGCCGTGCTGATGTTGCTACATGGCTTACTTCTTGCCTATCTCACACTGCAAATTTTTTCTAAGCTCTATACTAAACATTAAATCTGTTACGAAAAAAGAACTAAACAAAATGAACACAAAACGATCAGCTTTAAAAAAGGGCTCGTAACTGGAAAAACCGAATGAAAAAAGAATGTTAACAACAAATACTTTTTCACACCCAAACCCAGTTCTGCGGAATCAGAATCAACGTTGAGTTTAAGCAAGCAAATGAACCAAATGGAGTAAAGTCCCATGCAGATTTAAATTTTTCCCACTTGTGATGAATGCAGCTATCGATTTTTTTTTGCATGCTAGCATGCTAGTTAAAGTTCGTGTCAGTTAGCTGTTGGCTCTCATGCTGGCCAATTGAATCTTCCTGCCTATTCGTGGCAGCCACCTATAGGCTCTCATTCTGGCCAGTACAAAATGGCAGCAAACTACATGAAAACTGCCGTAGAAGCATGAAAAAATCGATTATTTCCACTATCGATGGGAGTTGGGAAATGCAACGTCAGTCTTGGCCTTCCCGCTAACTTGGAGCATGTGCATGTAAATCTTGGTGCAAATCCGTCGAAAATTGCGGCCGTGCATTCGTTACGCACACACACGCATCCTGCCTTTATATATATATATATATATATATATATATATATATATATATATATATATCATACTTATTATAAAACCCAGGTTGTGTGTGTGTGTGTGTGTGTGTGTGTTCGTTTATATATTGGATCGGATTTCCTACATTTTTCAACCGATTTCAACAAAACTTCACAGGATTACGTAAAATTACCTTGCGGTGGTTCTGACAGCGCCCAAAATTGGAAAAACAATTGTTTTTGCACGAAATCAATTTGAAAACACGATTAAGGGGCATCGCTGTCGCGAGAATGAAAGGGGGACAACTCATATCGAGTTATACTTATTATAAAACCCAGGTTGCTGTGTGTGTGTGTGTTCGTTTATGTATGGGATCGGATTTCTTACATTTTTCAACCGATTTTAACAAAACTTCACTTTTTTTTGGCAGGTAGTGTTTCTTATTGTCTCGCACATTTTTTTCTTTATTTTTACATTCAGAATGCTTTAAAAATTCCATTTACAAGGCAATTGTTTATAATAAAATTCTATTCAATCGGTAGACTCATAACGATTGAAAACAATGTTTTTGTTTGAGTTTGGGTTTGACCAATTCGTAACCCCCCACAAAAAAAAAACTAATTAAGACATGCGCGTCCGTCAACCTTAAACAATAATCTTTGTCAATTTTATTTTTCAGTCTTTATGATGGTCGATACTATATCTATCTCTTACTGTTAGATCCACAGGCTCTACTGCTAGTATATATATATATATATATATATATATATTGTATTGAGCACTTTTTTTATTTATTATTTTAGCTGTTGGTAGGGAGAGCTTTACCTTTGACTGTGGTAGATGCTATTTTCAGTAGCCTAATTATTTTATTAGATGCTTTTGTCAGTACCCTAATTATTTTATATTCAATGTTTGTTTTTTTTTTCTTTTTTTTTTTTTAGCATTTCACCCCAAGCAAGTCAGAGGTGCCGTTAGCATCGTAGTCGGTTGGCAATATCTTTTGGTTGATGACTAAAAATTAACTTCCAAATTTTGACTGTATACATTGGTTTCATTTGGACACCATGTGTATTTAAAGTAGTTTCCGGTTATTATTTTTAGTTAGGAGGACTTGTGTATGTTTAGGTTTCATTTGCTTACTTTTTGTGTATCGTTCTCTAAAAAAAAACCGCTGAGTCACTGGAAGTTAACGGCATTCGTTCTGTTTTCCGCGGTGACACTTCCAGACGTTTGAGTAGCCGGCAGTAACTTCCGGTCGGGTGCGATACACTTACCCGTGCTTTCAAATTGATTTCGTGCAAAAACAATTGTGTTTTTCTAATTTTTGGCGCTGTCAGAGCCACCGCCGGGTCCTGTGAAGTTTTGTTGAAATCGGTTGAAAAATGTGGGAAATACGATCCCATATATAAACGAACACACACACACACACACACAATCTGCGTTTTATAATAAGTAAGACTAGTATATTGTTTTGAGGTAAGGGGTTAAATCTTTCGATATGCCTTCGGCCTGTTTGTGGGGAGGGCTATCAATAACTGATATAATGGGCGTATTGGAGTGCCTGCTTTGTTGGATTTAGGTAGGCCATTAAAATTTTGCTTGTATTTTCTTAGAATTTCTTGAATTTGGTCCTTTCTAAAACATTTTGCCTAAACAATCAATATAGTTCTGATATGCTGATGACGGTCTCTAAATATATCTCATATATATCTCTACAAGACTAATTTTTTTTTAATAAATTCCCCCAAACAAGGCGATAATGCCACTAAAACGCAAGTGGCTACTCAGATTGAAAATGTAAACTAAATTTAAATTGACTGGAATGATTTTTTTAATCGCTAAAATTGGTCATATTTGTAAACGCAACATAACTCTCTTTATTAAAAAAATCTTTCAAAAATAAAATATACTTTTCAGAAACTTTATTTCAGGAAGATTAACTTATTTAAAGTTTAATTAATAAAACAAATATTACTTAATTTTGTTTGAAATATCACAGAAAAGTATTTTTAACTCAGAAGTGGGTGTTTTGATGAGATGTGATGTTGACACATCTACCGATAACTTGATGTTTGCGAGATTTATCTAAGGAGGAAATAGTTGTAGTAAAATTTCATGACGAATAAAACGTAAATGCCTTTTTTTTTAAAAATAATTTTTTAACTCTTAAATCTGTAATCTTAAAAATTAAAAATATTTTAAAGATTCTAATATCTTTTTGAGTTTTAGGCACTTTGGCATTATAGTCTTAGTTAAGAAGACGCTTGTCCAGGAAATGTTAGAAAATTACTAATAAATTTTAAATGTATTAACGCTCTTATTTTCTGCTGTTGTCATGTATGGATGTTCGTATTTACAAAAATCGACACGTTTATACACCCCAAAAATTCAAAATTCTTTTTAAAATACTGGGTTTCGATGAATTAGTAAGCTTTTTCATTTATAATTAGTAAATATAGTTTTATTTAATAACAATATAACTTGACTGCTACAAATTAATACAGAAGATTAAGAGATTTAAAAACCAAAAAAACTATTCTAATTAAAAAAAAAAAAAATGAAACATTTCTTGTAAAAATTCATTATTCATCGAAAAAAATCTTTTTCATAAGACAATGGTGTTCAACTGTTCATAATATATTTTATTCATAAAAAATGAAAGCAATTCTAATAGAATAAAATCTTAGTTTTATTGCATTTTTTATTTTATGATTCAGAGCTGATACTCTGTAACTGTGATTCCTGTTTGACAAAAATAATTTGATGATTTAAATTCGCCTCGGACGCATCTTTCTAAATAATATAAACATTAAACGCTACAAAAAGAATTTCTCGAAATTACACAAAATTAAATAAGTGTGGGTAACAAAGGTTAAAAAAAAAAAAAAATTACCAAGACTTTCAAAAAATAGTTTTTTCGGAAATAATTTAATTCATTTACGGATAAATCCTGAAAGTTTCATTAAAATCCGGCGATTATCTGATTTTTGCAAGAATTTTCAAATCAATGCGCGTTTAAACGCAAAAAGTCGCTAAAATTGTCCATACTAATTTATCCCATTCATACCAGAGAAACCAAAAATTCGAAGGTTCTACGAAGAATTAAATAAATAATGTTTATACCAAAAAACCCTTTTAATAATAACTAAATATATATTTGTGTTATTAAATAGCACAAATATATATTTAAATAAAGTTTTTCGTGGTACAGAATTTAATAATAGATAGGAAAAGACAATATTTAAGGCATTTTTTAAAAGCTAAAATAAAAACAACCGGTTTCGTCCCAGGACTTATCAAGTTTATTTATTCTGGGAATTTAAAAAAGCGTGTAAATTAATTTTAAATTAACGAATGTAATGGAATGGGGGAGAAAAAATTATCATGAATTTCAAGAAACTAGAGTCCAATAATATTCAGACCCAGCAAGTATTCCCTCTGTTTACAAAGGGAAGGCTCACGGGATCTGATGTACAAGGACTCTAGAATCGTGAGGTGAAATGTGGAGTGGGACCAAGATAAAATTATAAATTGGTCACCACTAAAATTTTCCACACATTTCCTACTATTTATTAAATGTTCTGCAATAGCAGAACCAGAACTGTTGGTCAGTTGGCTATTCCTGGAGGACGGATTCAAAATCCTGGGGTGGGGCATGTTGGGGGGTAAATATTGTTTTATTCTCGAATCCAATATCTATATCTATATATATATATCTATATATCTATATATCTATATATATATATATATATATATATATATATATATATATGTGTGTGTGTGTGTGTGTGTGTAATTGCTGATTCATCACGAGGAGTGGGCCGAACGATTACAGAAAGTTTTGTCAACGATACTCTAGAGTCAGGGTGCTGAATACAGCATCAATCAGCTAAGGGATACATTTTATATTTGCATTAACCATTTATATATATATATATATATATATATATATATATATATATATATATATATATATATGTATGTCAAACATTTTTTGTAAGAAAATGATGATTGATTTTAAATCATTGTTATAATTTGTGGAGAAAATGATACATTTTAATATTACTCAATGATCTTGAGGATGTGACCTTTATCTTCTGGCTATCTACTTTTATATTTTTGATAGGAGTCATTACCTTGTTCAAATTTAAATTTAATTTAAATAAAAACAGCTTGATCTGACCCCTTTGAAATGTATTTAATGCAATAGTTGATTGAATGAACTGATGATCAGATTTCAACATTGATATGACACTTGAATTGTCTCGACAAATATGTATTGTAAGGCACTACCCAGTGATTCGTGATTTCTTGCTCAACTTGACGTTCACGTTGTCTCATTTTGATCTTGCCAGTGGGACCTCCATCTTCTGGTTTTCTCCTTCTATATTTTGGATAGCAGTCATTTAATCTAAATCAAAGGGAAATAATTTTCAGTGGGGAGTTTGTACCCCTCTCCCGGGACCCCATTGATAAAAAAAAATGTATTTATACAAGTATCCTTGATAACGTAGATTCAGAATATATATGGTTATGGGGGTCTACCTCGAAAACCCTAGGGGGCGTTCGATAACAAAGAGACAGAGGATACAACTATATATATATATATATATATATATATATAATGGACTCCCCCGTCGGTTTCGACGTATGAGGATCTGATAGCTTATTGATTCAGTTATAAAATTTTGCGTGATAATCTTAAGTGGCATTTAAGACCCGCTAGGGATTTACAAAGGATGCCACATATGGAGCAAGAGTGAGGATTGTGAAATGAGATCACCGTTAGATTCGCTGACCTTTTAGATCTTGCTCTCGCTCCTTGAAGATGAAAATTGCTGAGTCCACTAAAACACGTTGATCTCCATTCTACCCGCTCCAAATTAATATATCTTACTTATATAAAAGTTATATATATATATATATATATATATATATATATATATATATATAATTTAACAGAGAGAGAGAGAGAGAGAGAGAGAGAGAGAGAGAGAGAGAAAAAAATTAGGTGATCAGCCGATTCAGCTACCTTGGTTTCAACCTTTCGGTATCTTCAGGCGATCTCGGTCAATAGATTTCCTAACGCTTTATTAAAAAAAAATTATGAACGCTATTGTTTTTTTAAAAAAATAAATGAATAAGCGTACGTCGTGAGGTGCGATAGAAGGTGAGGAGGAGGAGGGGAAAATCAAGTGTATTAAAAAAGTATCAGTGTGGAATTAAATAAATTATACATATACGTTCTTTTTATCCCACTTCAATGAACTCAAAAGGAACTTTTTAGTATATATACAACGGGACATAATTTCCGATTTTTGGTTTAAATGTTTTTTGATCTGGAAATGTTATAGCTAATTTTTCTCATAGTTAATTTTATATTTTTCTAATATATATATATATATATATATATATATATATATATATATATATATATATATATATATATATGTTATTAAAAAAACAAAAACGTTGGCGGAATCAACAGACAACTTGCCAAAAGACATACTCAAGAGAAAAACTCAAATAAAGAAAGAAAAAAGAAAAAGACGTTAAAATAAACACCTACCTACTCAGCAAAGTGCACAACGCCTAGATTATTTAAACAGGTCAAAAACGCTTCACAATGTTAACTTTTATCAAAGGACAGCCCTAGTCGTAACCCGAGTTTCACGCTCACGTGATCTTCAGACGACTTGCTATACACTTCTAAATATTTACTAAGCTTAGCTTAATACAGTATCAGAAGAACTGGGGAGATGGTAGGAAGCATGTCAGTTATTCTTCCAAGTAGTCTGACAAAACAAAATAAAAAATCATCATTTAAAAAAACTTCATTTTTATCTGAACTGAAATAATGAGCGTTGGAGAGTAGGCAAACACCTAAAAGGCCACAATTTCCTCCAATCGACTGTGGAGAAGTGCCAGAGGGTCTTAGTAATATTTATCTGAAACTTCGGAATTATTGAAAAGAATCAAAGATATAAACAAATATGTTTATTTAATTGACCTCGATTGGAGAGTGTCATTTATAAATCGGGTTGACGAAAGTTCGTTCGGCTGGGTAGTTGTTTGTTCTACGAGTCAAACTTTAGTAGAAGTCTTTATCTTGTTAGCAGCTGTTGTGAGTTACCTTGGGAACATATGCGGTGTCATTCTGCTGTGTTTCTCGGCCCTCAAAAAGGGTGGAAAATGTCTTAAGCAGGTGACCGCTTAGTTCATCTCATAACACGCCAGGGCGTGTTTCTCTAGCTGTCTTCTCCCGCTGTCTGTCGGCTGTCTCTTTATATACAATTTTGAAAGGCTCCAGGCTAATCGGCACGAAGCTTGGTTTCTGATAACATCAAAAGTCTCTTTCTTCTTTTCATTGGTTAAAATTATTTTATTTATTTTCTAGCCATCCTTTCTTTTTCTTTTTTTCATAGCGGAAGTTATGCGTGGAGCCTCTCTTATTTTTGGTAGATTTGAGTTCACACTTTCAAGTTACGAGTCTCACGATTGAATGATATATCTTTTCACAGATGTTTAATGTTGTTTTCTGACATGAAAAGGAAAAACTTTCCCCTTGTACAAAATACGCATTCTTCCCGTCCTCAGAGGATCCAACATCTGAGCTTTAAAAGGCGTGAGCGATACCCACGAAGTTCCTTCGACCATTTTCGTGAAAAGAAAATGTAACAATGAAAAGAGATTCAACTATTGTTCGCTGCTAATGCACTAGTAGCATGCTTAGAATATTGCTGTCGCATATGTTTCGGTCCTTCTGTTATTTATCTTGAGCTCCTTGATAAAATCCAAAGAAGAATCAGCAATATTATTGGTCCTGATCTGACAGCTCGGCTTCGGTTACTTTCCTATAGCGGTAAGGTTGCCTCTCTGTGTCTTTTCTATAAATATTTTCATGATAATTGTTCGGATTAGATTTTTAAATTGTTATTATATTCCCCTTCCGCATGGACATGAATTGTACATATTGGGACTAGTTAGGATTTTCATAGAGACAATGAGGTATTATGGTGCATGTAGCAAGAATGGGAAGTAAGAATGCGTTAATTTGGTTTAAGGATTATTGCGGTATGTTTGGGTCAATGATTGTGGTTAGCTAAGTTTAAATTTAAGACAGAAGACTGTTCTTTTTCCCATTCCTCTTTTTGGCCTTCTACCACATTTTGTGTGTGTGTGTGTATATATATATATATATATATATATATATTGGTTTTCACTATGGTACCTAGACTTTTTGAATTTAAGCGCATTATTGATTGGCCTCGAGATCTCATTAATTTACAGTTGAGCTGGCTAGATGTAACCGTAGGTTCTATGCTAAGAGTTTATTTTCTCGCTTGTGGAACTCTCTTCCGGCTCCATGCTTTCCAGCAAATTCTGATCTTCATAATTTAAATGCAATGTCAATCGCTATATACTGCCTTGCTGATTACACTTTCCTCTTCCATCTTATTATTAACGTTTCTGTTCCTAATTCTTCTCTTAGTGGCTTAACTGAATTTGCATGGTGTGATACCGATTAAAAAAAAGTTAAAAAGAATTTCCTTTCTGGTTTCGTTTCCACGATTTACATACGGGTTCTTAATTCGCTCTTTTTCGTTCATTTATCTATGTTCGATTTAACCCTTTGCTATGGTTTTTCTCCTCTGCTTTAATGAATTCGTTTCATGCCTCCTAAACGACGTTTTCACGAACAAATGATGAACTCCATCAGTCTCAGTAGTGCCATATGTGATTCACGCTTGGGCGATCATGTCTCTTTCGATTCATGACTGATTTTCTTGTTGTAGGTTGCCATTTTTTTTCTACGGTAGGCCGGTTGCCAACCAAGGCTATAGAACGCAGTCAGTCATGTTATTCAACGCAACTGGGGGGGAAAGGGAGAAGCGATGGGTTAATGCCTTTCCCAAGGGTATCTGTGCGTAAGTGAATGTAACAAAGTCGACTTGAATTCGAACTCGGCGCTCTCCGATCCGATATCCAATACACCACCGGGCTACAGAAATCTATAAAAGGTACATTCATATTGTAAACACATTCTAAGACGACCAAGAAGAAATACTTAAAACAAAAACAAAAACAGTTATATTCCATCACCGCTGATCAGACACTAAACTACCGCCAGTCACGATGTACTCTGACTGTACCCTGAAAATATACCGTTCCTGTAAGTACCTCCACATGCTATCCTCTATCTTTATAAGAGTCAGATCAGGCTGAAAATGGAGCACTGTTGCTATATTTGGGCTGCCCGGTCCCACCCTCAAATAAACAAAAACTGGCTGGTTACATTTAATGTCTCTCAGACCAAATTCAGTCACCGCCGATCAGACCCAGAACTACCGCCAGTCACAATGAACGGATGTCTCCCACCCCGAGGAAGCCCCGTGCCTTGAGAGAATATTGGGCCTCAAACTTACACCCGACCTCAAGTGATACTCGTACATACGATCCATCGCTAGAGATGCAGGTAAAATGATCGGGTCCCTGTACCGCTCCAGTAAGTACCTGACTCCTCATGCTATCTACCTTTATAAGAGACAGATCAGGCCGAAAATGGAGCACTGTTGCTATATTTGGGCGGGAGCTGCCCGGTCCCCACTTTTCATTCTTGACAGAATTCAAAAGCACCCCCGAATCCTTGTTGGAGAAGAATTATATTTCCACCCACCAACCTCTCTCTCACTTGATTCCGTCATGTCACTTACATAACAGCAATCCACCCACATTCTCTCCGTATTCCATCGGCAAGAAGTAAGTTCCGCTCAAACAGTTTCTTCCCCTCCTATCCATATAAACTCCCTTTAACGTAACCCTCTACCTCGAGTGACTTCCAGGTCTTGTACAGAGTGAACCTTACTGTAACCCCCTCCTCGCTAAAAAACCCCCAAAAACAACAACAACAACAATCATCGATGCTATAATAAAACTAATATGGTTGTTGACCATGTTCACCATCGTCTATGAATATAGAATACAGCGCAGTACGTAATCTGTTCAATGAAACAACGTTAAAGATTAATACTCTCGAGCCAGACACTCTACTGAATCTGACTATATCGCCAATACCATCAGCAGCTGTTCCGTAATTCTTCAGTCTTCGATATCAGAGGTTGGCAGTGAATATTCGAAAAAAACAAACAAAAAAACATGGCTGCCTTTATACACGTCGCATTGAATATTTTGAGCCTTCTGATTGGTTAACCCTTCTATTGGTGAACTATAAAACGAGTCAGCTCATTTTGACTCGCTCACTAGTACTAAATTACCCAAAAATTTCTAACAATGGTGTCCATAAAAGGATACCAAACTTATTTATGCAGCTGAAAACTCGGGTTGTCAATTGCGCGTTAGAAGCCTCCTCAGACCTCGACTGCTACTGGTACGCGATAAATAAAAATCACACTGTTGTTTTTCAAAACTAACTCACAAAAAGTTCGTAGCCCTGTTTTATTGATAAAACCACATGCGATAATTCGGCCTGCTTTATCGTTCGATGTCCATTCTTTTCTGAAAACTCACTTAATCCACTGCAAAACAGAACCAGTTTATCGCTGCCAAAGTTTTTGTTTGCATGAATTGACGGCATTTATGTATTTCCCAATACCATGCCGATAAAACTTATTCATACACGTTAAAAGAAATAAAAGAAATCCCACATATTGTTAAAATGAAAATTAGTCCTTTCCTAGGTATTATTCCTTGCTGTCCACGGTCAGCAGGTTCTGACATGCCCTCTTTCAAAGACAAATGACGTCAAGAGAGTCTAGAGATAAAGTAGGCATATATTTGTATTGATTGACAGAAAGTCATCAATGTTGTGGGTGAATGGAGAGAAATTGGGCGATAAATATTTACAACAAGGTAATATTTGCGATAAAAAAGAAAAGAAAAAAAGATTAGCAAATAAAAAATAAAATCAAAACATTATCAAACTCACCTTTATACTGAATTCTGTGAATGTGTACATATGTGTGCGTGCACGCGAATTTGTTGATATATATATATATATGTTTGAGGACATTAGCTTTAATTTTTTCTGTTCTGATTAACATTTCTTTGTAATAAATGGTGAGAAACATCAAGCTAACTCAGCAAATAAAAAGGCACGTTGTAATCAATGATTTAAAGGCAGAGCTTCGAGATTCAGAGATTTCTCGTTTGAAAGCCGTCGACAGGTATTCTACAGCACTAGCCAAACGTAACAAGCCTCCTAAAAGTCCCAATACCACCAGAACATCCGCATTTTTACGAAAGTTACAGAAAAGTAGGAATAGGCACCCCAGAAAGTCAATTAACGACATTGCTAAGGAGCTCCGGCTTCAAGAGACTCTATCGAAAGAATTATGCATGAGTACATTCGATACAAGTTATGTGATGCAGAGGAGGGTATTTCATGTTTGCAAAACAAAGCATAAACGTCTTGATCTGCGCAAAATGCTTGTTGAGCAAGTTGAAACATCAAGAATGCTTTAGGTTTTCTCTGATAAAATCTTTGATCAGGAAGAAAAGGTCAACTGAAGGAATGACAGATCAGTGCAGGCTGAGTTTTTTTTTTTTAACTTTTTTTTAGAAAATCAACGTTGCACTCAGTATGAAAGCTGGAGTCTGATGTGATGAGAAATGACACCAAAAATTAAATTCATAACATTCATCAATTTATAGGCATTTAGCTTTAAAGATCGTCTGAAAAATGTACCTAATTCCACAGGTTTTTGCTTACAAACAGACTTCAAAATTTCACTATTTCAAGAATAAATCCAAATAAAATTGTCTTTTGTATTAGATACACTGAACGGAAAATATATTCAAAACAGAATGTTAATTATCAATAAAGATAAACAAAATACACTTTTTCTTTTACTGTATTCGATAAGTAAAAACTGTAAAAATAATTACAAAAAAATGGCTACTCAATAAATAAGACTTGTTAGACAATGGTTAAACAAAATTCGATAAAAGTGTATATAACACCATAATACTGCTGAGCACAATATACATGACAACACATTTTAAATTTGAATTGTTTGTTGAAAATCAAACTAAAACTACTGCACTGTATAACATTGTATCATAGTATAGCTAAATTGTTCTGTATAATTTCCCTTTAAAGTAAATGAAGTTTGTGACGATCTAACCCTTGGCTGGTTTGGGTGAAAACTGGTTTACCACGGCGCCAGATGTGACACTAATCCCTCTGGTTGTCTTGGTCGCGGTCAATGTCTGGTTAGATTCAATATCAGCTTTGTCGTTCTCAGCTTGCCTCCAACGTCTGGTTACCGAAGTAACTGCTTTGATCTCTAGTCCAACCTACCCACATTGTGATTTGATCTTAGGTAGACGAAATCAATCAGGCGTCGGGCCGTAGTGCAAGCTGAATCCGGGGTGAAGGTGATACCGCACAAGTGTATGTAAAAGAAAAAATAATGAAACAAACTCAAGAGGTTCGAATGTGTTGAGAAATAATAAGTATCTTTATATCTGTCTGCTGAATACAGGAGTGCGTCTCCCTCCCAGCCAGCTTCTATGGATTCGTGATACTTTTGGGTTTCTTAAACGAGTCTTGATATCTTAAGTTGTTTTTCAATAAACTGCTTTTTGGTATCTTCAGTCGATATTGATTAAAACTTGCTTTGGTGGTGTAAGTCTAAGTTGTTCTTCATTAAAACTTGCTTTTGGTTAGAAGTCTAAGTCGTTCTTCATTAAAACTTGCTTTTGGTTAGAACTCTAAGTCGGAAGGCGTGAAATCTTGTGGTCACCTCCTACGAAGCGCTATTCTCCGAACCCGCGGTCGCTCGGACTCGACTGGTCTCCAACTGAGACTGAACTTAACTGCTATTCACTGGAACTGACTGAACGCCCGGGGACGTTTGTTTATATGGACGCCGACCAAAACCCGGTGTGGGGCCGGACGTGGTTTGGGTTCTTTGATAATTCCAAATCCCCAATAAGGATTCTCTTTGTCTTCGGGCAGGAAAATTTATCACTTCCCATTTTTGGAAGTCAATTACTTTCTGTTTTAGAGGGGTTCTCCCCCTTATGAGAGGAGAGGTCGGAGGAGAATTCTCCTAAACTCTTCCTTTCTCATATTGGTATCTCATACCAATCCCTTCAGTGGGCGTCAACAAGTCTCCCTTCTTTCTCATATGTTCACCTTCGCCCATCACTCACGCCACCACTCAGCCAATGAACGCTTGGCAGTGCGGGTGTGTCTAGACTGGCATTAGTTTACATTATCGCCCAAAGAAAAAAATTATCTTCCCTTTTCTTTCTTTTTTTTCTATCGGCCAGAATTCTTATGAATCGCACATTGCAGCCATTAATTTTTATCTTATCCTGGGTCACCTGGATTAGCGGAATTCTCCGTCGGCTCATTAATTACTGCAGTCAACTTTTAACTGGGTGGTCGTTTCTACCTGAAGACCAAATCTCTTTGTCTTTCTCGTCTCAATATTATCGCATTTCCAGATGCTCGTTCTCGGTTACAGAAACTCTGTCGTTAACAGTTTGAACAGCCAGTAACAATGACCATATCAACGTCTGTATTCATACGGCTGGCTTTCTTCGTCGGAATCCAAGATAACCGAATTTTTGATCTCTTCGGCCTACATGCAGCTGACCGAATCGAAATTTTTATTATTGCTACGTGTGTGGTGAAATTGTTATTTTTTACCCGTATTCTGGCTCTTATCATAACATTAATTAATTCCGACAAAATCTGAAACCTGCTTCTCTTACGAATTATCTGTCTTCTGCGAAAAAATATCTTTCTTCGTAAATGAAAATAAAATCTTTACTCATTTTTCTTTTGTTAAAAAATAATGTCGCTCGGTATGTCTTTCGATATAGCCCCTTCACGCTTTAAGTATTTCCCGTTTTTAAGTTCTATGATTAATTAGTTAGCCAATTACCATAGCTAAACAGTGTCACAGGTTTTTATTTACTAGCAAAATGATTTAGTAATAATGTGCTTGTGCCATGCATTTTCGCCATATACAGTTTGTAAAGCTTCAGTAAATTATACATGTTATAAGGCTTTCACTGATCATCGGAACGAAATTTCAACGCTACGACTTTGAACCTAAACTTAGTCTTTAAACTAGTTACCTCAAAAAACGATAACGAGTTGGAAAATATTTTGTTTTATTTATCATGTCTAACCCCAACTTGATTGCAATATCACGCTTCCAAAATGAGTAGATCTAATGGTTATGCAGAGACCTTCAGGACGTTTCAACGGTTATGTACAGTTTCCGACAACTTTGAAAGTTTGGGGAGTTATAAGCAACTAGGAAGAAGTCATGCCTACTCACTTCTTTTCTCAGGACTTTACTGCTGCCTAGAAGGTGGTTTTGGAGAAAATTGGGAGGCCTTGGATAGAGAGCGTGAGCAAAGGAAGACCGAACATCTACCAAGACACTGCACCGTCTCATAAGGCTAAGACAATCCAGGAATGGACGAGTTACAATCTCCAAGATCACGTCACCCTAAACATATAGTCTCCTAATTCCCAAGATCTGAATCCATTGAACTACCTTGTATGGGGTGTAGTCAAAAGAGGAGTCAATCAACGCTCCCATAACATTATAAAATCTTTGAAGTCCGTCATAACTAGCACACCGTTCAAAATTTCGCTAAAATATAGGCATACATGATGGAAAAATAATTCAAACTTAATAAAGATAAAAAAAAGTGTTATCGTCAAAATCTTAATGCTGTTATTAAGAAGAAAAATAAATGGATTTTTTGATTATTAAATCTCTATCTATAAAAGGCAGCATGTGTGTGTGTGTGTAACGAATGCACGGCCGCAATTTTCGACGGATTTGCACCAAAATTTACATGCACATGCTCCAAGTTAGTGAAAAGGCCAAGACCGAACTTGCATTTCCCAACTCCCACCGATAGTGGAAATAATCGATTTTTTCATGCTTCTACGACAGTTTTCATGTAATTTGCGGCCATTTTGTACTGGCCAGAGTAATAGCCTATAGCTGGTTGTCAGAAATAGGAAGATTCTACTGGTCAGCGTGAGAGCCAACAGCTGACTGACACGAATGTTAACTAGCATGCTAGCATGCAAAAAAAAAAAAAAAAATCGATAGTTGCATTCGTCACAAGTGGGAAAAATTTAATCTGCATGGCACTTTATTCCAATTGGCTCATTCGCTTGCTTAAACTCAACGTTGATTCTGATTCCGCAGAACTGGGTTTGGGCGTGAAAAAGTATTTGTTGCAAACATTCTTTTTTCATTCGTTTTTCCAGTTACGAGTCCTTTTTTTAAAGCTGATCGTTTTGTGTTCATTTTGTTTAGTTCTTTTCTCGTAACAGATTTAATGTTTAATATAGAGCTTAGAAAAAATTCATAGTGTGAGATAGGCAAGAAGTAAGGCATGTAGCAGCATCAGCACAGCATATTTTTGCCCTTCCTTGCCTTTAAAGGCAAGGAAGGGCAAAAATATTTTAAGTCAAGTGATAGCGATTGCTGTATGAGTCGTATGGTTTTTGAATCAAGCACGGGCAACGCCGGGCCATAAACACATTGATTTGGAAATTCTTGCAAAAATCAGATAATTATCCATTGCCACTTTCATTATATTTTTTTTAACCAATTCACTCCAAGCAAGGTGATAATACCACGATGACGCAAGGGGCTCCTAAGAATGAAAGAGAACGAAACGACTTTAAAAGCAACCGGTAACCCAATCCTAAACAGGAAACAAGATATAAACCTCTACTTCTGTTTAAAAGACCGAGGAGGAGACAGTTATTCACAAATTAATTAAATTATTTTCGAAACGTTTCATTTTTTTTTTTTTTTTAGAAAATCTTATTTATTGTTTCATCTACTGGAATAGGTTATCTTTTTTTTAATCACTTCCCCTCACGCAAGGCGATAATGCCACTAACGCGCAAGGGGCTGAGATTGAAAGAGAAATAAAAGACTTTAGATGGAACAGGAAAGCCGACACTAAACAAGGCACAAGATAAACTCATACTCCTGTTCAAAAAACCAGGGATGAGTGTGAACCAGACGATAGGCGAACCTTTGTACTCCTATTAAGGAGAAAAATATGAATAATTAGTGAATAAAATTTCAGAGTTTAGGCGGAGGCGATAGAAGTGTAAAGTTGAAATAAACTTTAGAAGGAACCGGAAACCGAACCCTAAACAGGAAACAAGGTATAAACTGTTTATAAACTGTTTTTCAAAGGGCCAGCAAGGAGCGTGAACCAGACGATAGGCGAACCTATCTACTCCTATCGAGGTAAAAATAAAAAGGTAAAAAAATAAAAAATAAAATAAAGGATGGAAATAAAAGATAAATACATTTTAGGCCGGACAAAATAAGGATAAAAAAGAATTAAGCATAATTACAGGGCTGTGGGGGGGGATCCAGGTGTGGAAGTGATATTTAGGAGCTTAGGAAACTGTCAGGGCATTAACAACTGTTATGTTTTAACTTAGTATAAGTTGTAATAACTCCAATCAACTAAAATTCGGACAGAAAATTAATTTACACATGTCACAACAGAGAATTTTTCGGCACTTACTTATTTTATGGTAGGTACGCAAAAGAGTCTTTTTACCAGATTCATCAGCCACACTTAAATGACCAGGGAAAATTGCAAATACTATAAATGCAGCGCTCTGTGGATAAATATTTCTTTTTAAATTAATGAAACGCTAAAAAGAACAACTTAAGTAATTTACAACAAGTATACTTGGACAATAATAATAATAATAATAATAATAATAATAATAATAATAATAAATCTCAAAAATATGGCACATGGAAGCATAAACATCCCTGTTGTATTTGAAGCCCTCGGAATGGCTGGAGAAGATTCTTGTAGACTAATTGAAGGGATTCCTGGAAGCCCATGCCTTAAAGAAATAAAAAAAATTGTTCTCACGAATACAGCCCATACCTTACGAAAGGCTTTATCTATGCAAAATATATTTTTTTTTGTCTTTTTTGTCATGATGCCATTTCTAAACTAAGGTCTCTGGGCGGGACCCGGAACGAAATGTATACATATCAGAAATCAAAGGAAATATAATAATAATAATAATAATAATAATAATAATAATAATAATAATAACAATAATAATAATAATCGCAAGACCAGTGCTTGCTAACTAGAAATTACCAAGCACACTTACTGAAAATTTGTGTCTCCAAATGCAAATTCTGCGATAAATATATAGAAACACTTGATCTTTTTGTATCAGGCTACACGATGTTAGCAACAACTGAATATAAAACTGATATAATGGAATATGCGTACACGTGTGTTCCCCCTCACTGGAATATGATTGGCTGGTGTGCGTCATAAATACCTACGGACGTGTGGGTACGACAGAGTCAGAGCCTTAGTCTGAGAGCTAAGTCTAAAACGACGCCCATTGGACTACACTTCTTACTTGCGACTACGACGCGTACCAGTCGATTACTGCTACCATATTCTACTTGGTTATAGTAGTCAAAACCACTTAGCTACTTCGTTCAAATATATCCCTTTCCGGGACATATCAAAAACTCAGTATGATAGAACGTTTACAGGAAGGAAACTGTAAGAAACTGGTATAAACATCACCCAGAACCGTTTACAGAGATAGGACCTGTAATAATTTTATTGGACTTTTCAATACACGCAGACAGATCAATCAAAGCTAATCGCCCAGACATCATGTTCAAGACAACAAGAACAGAATGTGCTTTCTTATTGTTGAGGGGTCCACCTCTTTTTATACAAATGGACGCACCCAGTATATACTTATACTACTGCCAGTGAATAACTGAGAAACAGAGCAAGACCGAAGAGTCGAGTCGAGTCCAGAGTGACAGAGTAATAGGTTGTAAGTAACCGGAAGAGTGAGGGTGAGGTAACAGCGTTGTAGGAGTCACAGTGAGCGAGGACGTAGACTCAGTGAGAAGTCATACAGCGATACTTCAATATCAAAGACTGTATATATATATTGCTACTAACCCGTATTCCTGGAACTACTAACCTGCATTACCAGTTTGTATTATTACGTTAATACATTATTTTCATATATTCATTCCTGGCGTTTGTTATTTATTGGTACCGGATTTCAACCCGGAATCCACAACACTTATTGACACGACATTCCCTTCAGGTTGTAATAATAATAAAAAAAAAAAAACTATCAAAATACAAAGATCTTGAAGTGGAAATCTCAAAGATATGACACATGAAGACATCAATAATTCCAGTTGTAATTGGAGCCCTTGGATTGATTGGAAAAGGTTCCTATATTGAAAGAATTCTTGACAGCCTATACCTTAAAGAAATACAAATACTCACAAGTACAGCTCACACATTATGAAGATCTTGTTTATTGTTTTTTCCCCCCCAAAATATGCTCAGTGAAAAATGTTTTGATGCCATCTCTGAACATAAATATCTGGTTGCGACCCGGAAAAAGTGAGTATACATCAAAAATCAAAGGAAATAAAATAATAATAATAATACTGTACTCATGAGTTTAGCCCACACCTTATGGAGAGCTTTATCTATGTAAAATGTGTGATCTTAGGTTTTTCCTAAAAGAAATGAGTATACACCAGAAATCAAAGGAAATAATAATAATAATAATAATAATAATAATAATAATAATAATAATAATAATAATAATAATAAAATATTAGAAAATTCAAAGAGGAAGAAAAAATACAACTATAAAACAAACATTTGAAGTTAATGATTTCAAAATTAAATAAAACACGGAACTTACACATGAAGACGAATTCAGAGCAAAATATACTATGGTCAGTCTTTAAGGCTCTCGGGGATTGGAGTCACTTAAAGAGTCGGGGTGGAGGAGTCACAGATTTTTAATGGTTAGAATAAACCTCCTATTTTCCTGTCTCGGGGGGTGGGTGGGTGTTGAGAGGTCAATCAGATAAGAAAGAAATATATGCTTACCAAGTAAAATTTCCCAGCCAGGTAGAAAAATAAACCAAGGATGCTGGTGTGAACCATGGAGAGGATTGGGATTTTACCTGGTATTTCCGAGAAAGGATGAAAGCATCCATGTCAGCTTTGATCCAAGGAGAAAATTCAGTGGCGCAATTTTCAATTGGGAGGTTGAGGATGTCAGTCCAAGAGGCGTCACGAAGAAAATCACGTGATGAGTCCTAATCAGCGTTCTGGTAACGGAAAGAGGGTCTTATTGATAGGAGGTTCCCGTTTAATGGATACTTGGAACGAAATATCAATGGATTCCACAGGGTGATCCGAATTACCAAAATGGCAGTATTGTGAATTTCGACAAGCGTGAGGCGAGGCGGTAAGAAATAAATTAAGTAGAGAAGACAGTTGCTCCGGTTTGCTAGGGAAACGTACAGGAAAGTCCACGATTTGAGCAAGGGATTGGGTAATAGAAAAATTTAATGTCTGAATACCGGCAACATTGGTACCTGTTTCAGCCATGTGTCATGGTGAGGTTTAAGGTCATCAAAGACAAAAATGTTCGCAGATGGATGGAGAGAAAGTGCTTTTTTCTATACTGTCAGCTGTTATGTCTAATATACTGCAGTCCTGGGAAGAGGGGTAGTGATAAGGGAACAAAATAGCTGACAGAGAAAAGAAGGAAAGACAGAAGCACATGAAAGCGTATTCAGCGGCCCCGAGAGACAATTCCCTGGCCATCGGAAGATTATCCCGAATGTGAAGAGCAAGGAGCCGCTTACATTTATTATGAACAGTAAAGAATAGGCACTTGTTGTGACGAGAGGTGTGACGCTGGTATCGCAGAAAATAGTGGTTGCTGTATACTATAGCGGCTCAAGCGTGTCGGTGTGAACCATGAAAAGTATTGAGGTTTCACCGTGCATTTCCGAGATGGGATGAAAGCGTCCATGCCGGCTTTGACCCAGGAAGAAACCTCAGTGGCGCAATTTTCATTTGGGAGGTTGAAGATGTCAGTCCAAGGGGCGTCACGAAGAAAATCACGGGTGACTCCCAATCGGTGTTCTTGGTAACGGAAAGAGGTCTTATGGATAGGAGGTTCCCGTTTAATGGATGCTTGGAACGAAATATCAATGGCTACCTCAGAGTGGCCAGAGTTACCAAGCGAGTTGGTATTGTGAAGCGAGGAGAGGAGGTAAGAAATAAATATTAACTATTATTGGTTCTATTTACCATGGTATTTAGGAAGCTGGAATTGATATACATATTTTCCTGTATGCCCAAATTTAATGAATTATTATTTAATGAATGTTATTAGTTTCCGTTTCAAAAGTAAAAAAAAAAAATTGAGGGCTTAATGATATTAAGTGTATTTACAATGTCGAGAAAAAATTGTGTCAGGTTGATATATTACTAGACTATCATCTCTGTATCTAAAATAAGAATTTTGTAGTAAAATATTTTTCAAAAGACTACTTTTTAGAAATTTTCGTCTGCCACGCATGTACCATATGAAGATTAGTCTGTTAAGTCACTCCACACGCTGCTCGGAAATGGACTGAATGTTTGACTCATTATCTCCTGAGATAAGTAGATTCCTAACACACACACACACACATATATATATTTAAAAAAATGAATACTGACCAGAACACTACGAATTGTCATTCTCCTAGAACAGTTTCCATCCAAGGCTATAGAACCCAATTTGTTCTACTAATTGCCTATAGCTGAAAGGAGAAGAAGACGATTCATAAATTTACCAAGGGTATTAGCACGTAAGTGAACGTCTTGGATTCGACTGGAATTCGAACTCTGCTCTCCGAGCCCACAGTCCGTGCCGTTACCTACTACTATCTGTCTCTGTCTCTCTCCCTGTCTCTCTCTCTCTCTCTCTCTCTATATATATATATATATATATATATATATATATATATTCGTGTATGCTCATTTTATTATATAAAAATAATGACTAAGATATTGTTGGTGCTTTTGCCTGAATTTATGGGATGAAGAATTATCATTATTTTTACTATTTATATTCGGACTATTCTCCTCATATTTGTTGTTGTTATCACAAAGTTTCGGTCGTTATACTCTCCGGTCTTCCTCGGGTGTATATCGATCTGGGTAACCTGCAGGGAATTCTGAGTTGAACTCTTTATTTAATCTACGAGGATAGACTGTTCTTACTCGTGATATCGTTTAGTTCTCATTTTTATTTACCATTGTTCAGTTATTGCTCGCTCGTTTCCACTAAGTGAAAGTACACACTACTCGACCTAAGGATTGAACTCACAAGCATTACATTACCAAATTCACGAATCAATGGTTTTTCCCACTAGGTCATTGCAGTGGAACATACTATGAACATGTCAAAATATTAGTAGATAATACCAAAATACTACACAGTTCATACTGTGAAGAATGACTGAAAATACTCAAGCTATTATTATAGATTTTTTTTTACTAATGTTCACCCAACACAAGACCCAAAAGCCACTCAATGTGGATGGTTATTGTGTAGAAAGGGAAAAATAATAAGAAAGTTAGACAGCTAATTACAATCTTGAATTTAATTAACGAATAAAGTTTCAGGGTTCAGCCGGAGACGTTAGGAGTATAGAGTTGAAGTAGGATTTAGAAGGAGCCGGAAACCCAATCCTGGATAGGAAACAGAGGATGAACTTCTAACCTTGTTCAAAAGACCGGGTAGGATTGTGAATAATTATTATATATATCTTTTTTTTTTTAAAAACAATTCGTTGTAAACGAAACATCTTTCACTGCAGTAGATGACAATTTGAAATGTGTATTACATATTTAATATACTTATAAAATAATTAGAATAAGTATGAAGTATTTCGGTGTATATTTCTGTTGTTGTCCAGTCCTGTGAAAGCATGCCACATATGGTATCCAGTATATTCAGATATGAAATGTAGCACTCGACAAGTGCCAGGATGTAGCTGACGAAATTCTTGTGTTCGACACTAACAACATTTACTTTCTGATAATGACCATGACGAAGAAAGACAGAATAAAAACATGAACCATAGTCACGATTTTAAATATATAAATATACACCGTGCACGTGAACACATACATATACACACAGTGATACTATGAATCATAATATCGTACATGCGTATTTCCACATAATCCTAGACAATAATTGACCAATGACAGGAGACAACGTAGACAACTTGCAACCGAACAAAGAACTCTAAAAAAAAAAAAAACAAATAAAAATAAATAAATAAATGAATACAACAAATAAACAAAACGTTCAGCCCCAGTCTTTTAAAAGAAAATCGCCTTTGTGTGTTAGTTTTATTTTACGGGACGTAGGAGAGAAGACACATGTCGTGAGAAAACACTGGTTCGCCTAGATAGAATAATTAATCAATCAAATGTTTTTAAATAGTTTTCAAATCCTGGTAACCATTAGTTAATACGAAAACATATCAAAAGCGAACCAGTAACCCGAAAAAGTAAGATGAAAAATTACTCGAGTCAAAGGAACTGCTTTGGTACAGCAGCAACTTCAAAGAAACCGGCTGATCGCTACTCAGAAAACGACAGCCACAGAAGCAGAAATACCAGCCGCCAATTAACTGACTTCCCGTTCTTCTGAACATATGTGCATAAACAAACCCCCACTTTCTTATCAGCATATACTCTTTCCTACATATAAATGCTTACAGAAGCGTTTATTTGATCGAAAACCATACTTAAAACTAAGCGGTAAACAAGAAACTTTTTATATATTTTTTAAAATACCAATTTATTTGTATATTTTTTTGGTTTGTTTGTGGATATGTAATAAGTTTAAAAGTGTTGTTATATTCAAAATAACAACTCCATACGTATAGAAAAATATAAAGATTTACCAACTCATTAAAAATCGGTGTTATTTCACATCCGACAATGATTTTTACGGATTATCAATGGATCACCTCTCAGTGATATATTAATGTGTCTTATAATTTCTAGGGATTGTTCCCTTTTGAAATATTTTACCTAAACGATCAACATATTACCGATATACTGATTATGCTTTATTAATATGTCCCGGCGAAACAATATTACCAAATAGTTGTAGATAAAAGCTTTTCTAACGGCCGAACGCCTTCAACATACTATTCGATCATTATTTGTACTTGCAGATGAGATATCGATTTTTTGTCAGGTCATTAAATATATTATTGAAAACAGATTATATTCTTTATTCATTGTACTGCGTAATTGCATTTTCAGTGTAATTTTATCATTGATCGTTTATAAATGTGTTTGCTTTAAAGTGTTTGTGTCTACATCATATATTTATGCTCGGTTACCGGAAATAAAAGTCGATTAACTTAGTGTGTTTATATATATATATATATATATATATATATATATATATAAAGAAGTTATAGTAGTTACGTATACATAAGCATGCTGACAAAAACACAAAAAAATGATAAATAGATCTAAGAACACACAGGGCGCATTAAAAGATATCTTCCTCACCCTTTCTCGGACCAGTCTTAATTGTTTATTACCATTCACGCAGAACTTTTTCACTGCCAGTTCAAGGAAAACATTTGGGTCACTAACACACAAAAAAGAGTATGTCTAATATTGAGAATATTTAACATCGAAAAACATTAGAAAAATTAATTCCTTTTAATAATATGTGGAAATATTCACTTTTTGCCTGGTGAAGGTCGCTAGACCGGAAACATGTGTGGCAAAATTATGGAAAATAAAGCATAATATATTTAAAAAAAATATCCACATTACAACTAAAACGTTTCCGATTTCTCTTTTTTTAATATATATATATATATATATATATATATATATATATATATATATATATATATATATATATATATATATATAAATAAAAGAAAGAGGTTATAGTGCTTCCAACGAGAGAAAAGTATGTATATTAAAAAGAAGAGAAGAGAGGTGCCGCAAACGTTTTTGGTTAACAAACTCATCGCCAGTTTAGATATAAAATCACACTAATGTCCAGGTTGAAAAATGCTTAAATGTCTTAAAAGGGCAACTAACTCAATCAAAGATAAACCTTTCCCTACCAAAAAGGAATAAAAATCTGTCGTCTCATCACTGATCAATATTATTTCACATTTAATAATAATTTTATAAACAAATTTTGGATTACTAATTGGATCGCCTCTTAGTCGAGTGATGGCATGTATTTTCTTAGAATTTCTCGAATCTGGTCATTTCCAAAATATTTCATCTAAGCTATCAACATACTTCCGATATATTGATGATGCTCTATCGATATATATCCTCGTGACACTGATTTACCTGGCCTTGTAGATAAACTAAACAAAGTCGAACATACAATAGAATTTACATAAGAAATGGAAGAAAGCAATACTTTAACTTTCTTAGATATAATGCTACACAGTGTTGACAGCAGTTTAAAACTTAGTGTCCACAGAAAATCAACTGATAAAAATGATCTCATAAATTTCTATTCCCACCATAACATCAAAATAAAATCCCGAATAATCATCGGATTCTACTTAAGAGCACTGAGAATTTGCAGCCCTCGATATTTACACGAATATATTGAGAATACTTTCGAGATCCCTCCCCAGTATCCTATTTCATATTCACTGCGAAACAAAAGCCTCATAAAATATTCCAAAATAGAAAAGCGGCCCCTCCTGCCAAAACCAACTAATCGAAAAATGTACTAGTTCTACCCACTAACTTTATCACTACTACAATCGAAAAGAATTTATCTAAACTCAATATAAAAATGGTCACAACTGCATCTAAAACAAAACAATGAGCCAAAACTTGAAGGAGGAATTTACACTATCACCTGCAAGGAATGCAAGAAGGATTATATTGGAGAAACCACAAGAAGTTTAAATATAAGACTAAATGAATGCAAAAGAGACATTTTAAAAAGCAACACATTAAACGAATTAGTTGTTCAACGAGACGAGACTGCTCAAAATTTTGACATAAAAATGCCATTCTAATTAAAAGAGAAAATAATTCATTAAGATGGAAATGTTTAGAAAGTGCTTTAATCGCCAGATCATTCTCAGTAAATTGGTGTCCAGGTTCTTACAACATTTCATCATTCTTGGAAGATCTTCTGTTATCACCATGTGGGAGATTTAATAATAAAGATAATGAGGAAAAAAGAATCGAAATTAAATTGGCTAGATTATATACCCAAAAGACATAAAATAAAAAAATAAATTTGATCGAAATTTAAAATTCCAAGCGTCTCTTGACCGTGCGCATGTGTAGTCGCGTCACCTTAAACAAATCTAGTCTGATGAAGTCGTAAGAGACGCAACGCGTCACACGAAAACTTTTCCACTTTGTCATACAACTTTCCTCCAAAACTGTTCCTGATATATAAAGATTAATATATCATTATCCCATATAACAACGACATTTGACACATATGTACACACACCTGCGCGCACACACACAAACACAAAGAAAACAATCAAAGTAACCCCAATAATAGTAGCATCCCAATTAATGCATAAATTAATTAGATCAATCTTAGCAAAAAAAAAAAAAATAAAATAAAATAATGAAAAATGGGAAAATCCGCTGTCAATCGCTGAAATCCTTTGACGAAAATTTACATAAAAGTTCGCCTACAAAACTTCGGAGTAGAAGTGATGCTGAATATAACATCTATCAACTAAGTGACAAATTAATTAAACTTGTATTAATCCTATATATATATATATATATATATATATATATATATATATATATATATATATATTTTTTTTTTTTTTTTTTTGAACAATAAAAAAATATAAAAAAATTAAAATCTTCAGACACACTGGGTTGTAGATTAATATTCTTTCGTTTTTTTTTTTTTTATTATTATTTCATTTAGATTCCTCGACTAGTTTCGGCTAAAATGGCCATCATCGGGAGAAGAAATATTTCTGCTTGCTGCTAGCACTAAACTACAGAAATGAATGTCTTGATGGCGAAAATGAACTTTTGTCTGTAGTTTTCATTTGTTTTTTTTATTTTTTTATCTTTTTAACATAAATTTTTTAACATTCCTTTTGTTGGTCAAACAGTCTCTTTTAAGTTGTTATTTGATTATCTCAAATAACAACCTAAAAGAGACTGGATGGATCTATGCTTCTCTGAATTCCCGTGGTCATTTTGACAGTTTTATTGGTCCTGGTGAGGGGATGTGTCTCTGTTTAGTGTTTGTGTGTGTGTTATTTGGTTCTTAGGGAGTGAGTGAGTATATGTGTAAGCGTGTGTATTGCTGTGGGTGTGTGTTATCATTTGGCTCATTAGGGAGTGAGTGAGTATGATGTGTGTAAGTGTGTATATTCGTGTGGGTGTGTGTATAAGTGTGAGGCCTCCACACCTCCGTAAGCATGTCTGTCTTGTGTGGGTGAGAATGTGGGCAGGTTTTGATTTGTTGAGTTATATATTAGTACTATCTATATTGTTAAATTTATGGTTTAGCACGGCTGGATATTGTGTTTTTAGACGTTGTATCCACTTATTTTCATGGAACTCTAAAATCTTTCTAATGTTATCTGCTCTGAACTTTTCTATTCTCTCAATTATAGGGAATTTGGCATGGGTTTTCAAAATCGTGTTTTTCCAGGCGGAAATGTTGTTCTACAGGTAATAATTTTTCATGGGGAGTCGACTATATATATATATATTCTATAATAAAGAATATATATATATATGTGTGTGTGGGGGGGGGGAGTGAGTTGAAGATATGTATTAAATCTGAGAAAATGAATAAGTAAATAAGTAGAAAATTAACATGTTTCACTATTTAGTATAATCAAGAAATTTTTTTTTAAATTCGCTATTCAGTATAATAAGAATCTTTTTTAAAAATTCTTTTTTAAACCTTGCGAATGGCATAATATTTTAAAATTCGATACTCTGATTTTCAGTAGATGTGTAGAGGTCATGTGTTTATGTCATATTTAGGTCATGTGTAGAGGTCATTTGTTTATATCGAGCTTAGGTCATGTGTAGAGATCATTTGTTTATGCCATGTTTAGGTCATGTGTAGAAGTCATGTGTTTATATCATGTGTAGAAGTCAATTGTTTACGCCATGTTTAGGTCATGTGTAGGTCATGTATAGAAATCATGTGTTTATGTCATGTTTAGCATGAAACAGACTGTCGCCTCTAAGTGTTGACTTCTATGTTCACTTTTATATTTACACACGCTCTGTCTCTGATATTGAGCACTTTATTCCATAAATATAGCACACCTTAAGACTATATTTCTCTCTCTCTCTCTCTCTCTATATATATATATATATATATATATAGGCCCTGGATCGATCGAATAGCGAGCGGTACATGGGTCAGGTAATTAGACATAAGTTAAGCAAGATGTCTTCCGAAGCCGTGAACTTGGGCACAGATCTGCGCAGGGAAGAGGTCCGTCGAGGTGGCGATCGTTACATTCGTGAAGTCAAATCCCCGGAGGGGCGTACTCTTCGGGCCACTGACGACATGTGCGGAGCGTTTCGGCGCCATTTCGAGAACCAGTTTACCAAGGAGCCTGGTCTCCGTGAGGAGGAGTTTCGTAGCTATTTGGCTGACTTTTCTCGGCTTTCGCCGACTGAAGCGGCTAGCTGCGAGGGAGAGATTACGGAGGACGATGTCTACGCGGCTTTGAAGAAGGTCGGCAGAGGCAAGTCGCCCGGTCTGAATGGTTTGCCCTATGAATTGTACTTGAGGCTGTCGCACATCTTTGTTCCAATTTTGACTGCAGTGTTCAACAACTGGTTTCGGTCGGTGTCCATCCCCAACCGGATCACCAGGGGTGTGATCACTCTTTTGAAAAAGGGCAAAGGTGGTGGGGGGAACCGAGATGATTACAGGCCCATAACTCTGCTAAACACAGAGTTAAAGATTATGGCCAAGATCCTGCAGGAGCGTTTGCAGTCAGTTGCCGAGTCTCTGTTGGGACCTGAGCAGACTTGTTCTGTGAGGGGCCGAACAATTCAGAGCAACCTGCATCTGATCCGCACGATCATAGAGGGTGTAAAAGACGACGGAGAAACCGCGCTGATCAATTTGGATCAGTCCAAGGCATTTGATAGGGTCGACCATCGCTACCTTGCAGCTGTCCTGCAGGCCGCTGGATTCGCACCCAACTTCTGCCGCTGGATTAGCCTCCTGTATCGCTCCCCCAGTGCGGTGGTACAGGTGAACGGAAGGTTGTCGGACGCGTTCGTGCTGTCTAGGTCGGTTCGTCAGGGTTGTCCGCTGTCGCCTCTCCTTTATGCTTTGGCGTTGGAGCCTCTCCTTCGCCGGCTGAAGGACGAGACCGGCAGTCCGGCCCTACGTGGAATTGCCGTTCCTGGAGGGTCTCGAGCCAGGGTTTCCGCGTACGCCGATGACGTATCTGCTTTCGTGTCGTCCTGAAACGACATTGAGGTGGTACAGAAGGCGCTTGATCGGTACGAGAAGGTGACAGGGGCCAAAATAAACCGCGACAAGTCGTCCGGCTTGCGGTTAGGTGCCTGGAAGGGAGTCGCTCTTCCGGGCCGCTTCGGTTGGACAGACGGTCCGGTCCGCATTCTTGCAGTGTGGTTTGGGCCTGACCTTCAGCTGGAGAAGAATTGGTCTGAAGTACGAGCAAAGGGCGATTCCGCCGGTCAGACTTGGAATCGACGGAGGTTGTCCGTGAAGGGCAGGGCGGAGGTGTGTGCTACATACATTTTCCCCCTGATTCTTTATCGATTGTCTGTACTTCCTCTCTGTAAGACTCACAAGAAGGCGCTCGAGCAATCGCTATCCTCCATTTTATGGAGGGGACGCGGGAATCGGATCGACAGACGAGTCTGCACTAAACGTCCGTGTCATGGGGGGCTGGGTATGCTGCACCTGCCGAGTCACATCCGTGCTTCTAGGTTGGCTTTCCTACGCCGTGCATTGACTGGAGGAGATCCGATTCTGGAGGGGATTGTTAGGGACGCGTTCCCTGGCCTAACCATCAGTCCCCCCATCTCCCGGGTAGAGCGCGGTCGTAAACCCCGGGATCAATCGGTTTTCCTTCGCGAGTGTCGGTCGGCCTTGAGGGCCGTTCCCCGGTCCAGTGACCTTTCTCGGCCTAGGAAGTTCTTCTATCGTGAATTAGTGGAGAGGCCCGCGAAGGATCTCTTACGAGATACGCTCGGCTTGTCGGAGGAGGAGTATTGCTCCTACTGGTCTTGGGCGCCAGCGGCGGATTACCTCAGTAACCCTGAGTTTTCGCTTAGCTGGCGATTGGCTCGGAATCGGCTGCCTCTCAACGACAAGGCTTTCATATGGGGCTTGGCGGTTTTGCCAGACTGTGAACGGTGTGGCCTTGGCTTAGAGGAAACGGCTGCGAACGCCTTCCACCATTGCCCCCAGGTCCGCCCCTTATGGGACCATGTCGGCGAGCTGACGGCTCGTCTCGCTCCCGAACAGCTTGTGTCCATTGATCGCGCATACGCGTGTGACAATGTGTCGCCCCCGTATTCCGGGAAGAAACGGATGGTGTTTCTGACGCTGATGGCCACGGCTCGAATGGTGATTTGGACGACGCGAAAGGAGGAAGTCTTGCGAGGCAATCGTCTTTCTCATTCGGATCTAATTCGATTCTTTGAGCATCAGCTCAAGATGAAGATTAGATCGGATAAAAAACGATTGCATTCGACAGTCTTTAGCGAAAGGTGGGTAAAAGAAGCGAGCTTGCTTCGTGTGAACGGGGCTAGCCTTGATTTTATCTTCTAGGTCAACCTATTGCACATCGGGGTGGCTTCCTGTGGAACCCTCCCCTTGGTTAGGTTAGACAAGCTTCAGTGTACCTAGTTAATGTGAGTAAGTGTTGTTCCTGGCCTGCATCCCGGCCGTTCTTTGGTTATGATCCAAGTCGAGATTCCCATCCTCCCCAGTTTGTTTTGACCCCCGCCCCATTTTCATCTCGACTGGGTCATTTTTATATTTTCCCATTCCAGCCTAATATTTTATACTCTTTCCCACTCCCTTAGCGAGAGCGTCTCTTGATTTTGTCCCCTGGGCAGAATACAGCGGCCTCTCTGTTTTATGGGTTGGACGGTCCCTACTAACATCAATTATGTTTAGTTTGTATTTGTGTTTATTTTAAGTTTATTATTGGGTTCATTTCCCTCCCCTCTCATTTTATCATTATTAGAATTGTATATATATATATCATCATTAGAATTTTCATGGTATGGGGCGCGATTTTGGTAGGTTTCCCTTGAGAGCACGTGGTATTATGGTGGTTGAAGGATTATTTGGTGATGGACGAGTTCTTTTGGAGAATGTGTAAAATGTAATGTACGAATGGGTCGCGAATCTGATTAGCTAGGTATAAGATAGTTAGTGTTGACCAGCCTCTACCCCTCCCCTTTATAGGCCTTGTGCCACAATTTGTACTTTTTGTTCAAATAAATACCAGTCTTGTTCTTTACATGTGCGAGGCATTTCGGCGCCATTTCGAGAGCCGGTTTACCAGGTAGCCTGGTCTCCGTGAGGAGGAGTTTCGCAGCTATTTGGCTGACTTTCCTCGGCTTTCGCCGACCGAAGCGGCTAGCTGCGAGGGAGAGATTACGGAGGGCGAAGTCTACGCGGTTTTGAAGAAGGTCGGCAGAGGCAAATCGCCCGGTCTGGATGGTTTGCCCTATGAATTGTACTTGAGGCTGTCGCACATCTTTGTTCCAATTTTGACTGCAGTGTTCAACAACTGGTTTCGGTCGGTGTCCATCCCCAACCGGATCACCAGGGGTGTGATCACTCTGTTGAAAAAGGGCAAAGGTGGTGGGGGGAAGCTAGACGATTACAGGCCCATAACTCTGCTAAACACAGAGTTAAAGATTATGGCCAAGATCCTGCAGGAGCGTTTGCAGTCAGTTGCCGAGTCTCTGTTGGGACCTGAGCAGACTTGTTCTGTGAGGGGCCGAACAATTCAGAGCAACCTGCATCTGATCCGCACGATCATAGAGGGTGTAAAAGACGACGGAGAAACCGCGCTGATCAATTTGGATCAGTCCAAGGCATTTGATAGGGTCGACCATCGCTACCTTGCAGCTGTCCTGCAGGCCGCTGGATTCGCACCCAACTTCTGCCGCTGGATTAGCCTCCTGTATCGCTCCCCCAGTGCGGTGGTACAGGTGAACGGAAGGTTGTCGGACGCGTTCGTGCTGTCTAGGTCGGTTCGTCAGGGTTGTCCGCTGTCGCCTCTCCTTTATGCTTTGGCGTTGGAGCCTCTCCTTCGCCGGCTGAAGGACGAGACCGGCAGTCCGGCCCTACGTGGAATTGCCGTTCCTGGAGGGTCTCGAGCCAGGGTTTCCGCGTACGCCGATGACGTATCTGCTTTCGTGTCGTCCTGAAACGACATTGAGGTGGTACAGAAGGCGCTTGATCGGTACGAGAAGGTGACAGGGGCCAAAATAAACCGCGACAAGTCGTCCGGCTTGCGGTTAGGTGCCTGGAAGGGAGTCGCTCTTCCGGGCCGCTTCGGTTGGACAGACGGTCCGGTCCGCATTCTTGCAGTGTGGTTTGGGCCTGACCTTCAGCTGGAGAAGAATTGGTCTGAAGTACGAGCAAAGGGCGATTCCGCCGGTCAGACTTGGAATCGACGGAGGTTGTCCGTGAAGGGCAGGGCGGAGGTGTGTGCTACATACATTTTCCCCCTGATTCTTTATCGATTGTCTGTACTTCCTCTCTGTAAGACTCACAAGAAGGCGCTCGAGCAATCGCTATCCTCCATTTTATGGAGGGGACGCGGGAATCGGATCGACAGACGAGTCTGCACTAAACGTCCGTGTCATGGGGGGCTGGGTATGCTGCACCTGCCGAGTCACATCCGTGCTTCTAGGTTGGCTTTCCTACGCCGTGCATTGACTGGAGGAGATCCGATTCTGGAGGGGATTGTTAGGGACGCGTTCCCTGGCCTAACCATCAGTCCCCCCATCTCCCGGGTAGAGCGCGGTCGTAAACCCCGGGATCAATCGGTTTTCCTTCGCGAGTGTCGGTCGGCCTTGAGGGCCGTTCCCCGGTCCAGTGACCTTTCTCGGCCTAGGAAGTTCTTCTATCGTGAATTAGTGGAGAGGCCCGCGAAGGATCTCTTACGAGATACGCTCGGCTTGTCGGAGGAGGAGTATTGCTCCTACTGGTCTTGGGCGCCAGCGGCGGATTACCTCAGTAACCCTGAGTTTTCGCTTAGCTGGCGATTGGCTCGGAATCGGCTGCCTCTCAACGACAAGGCTTTCATATGGGGCTTGGCGGTTTTGCCAGACTGTGAACGGTGTGGCCTTGGCTTAGAGGAAACGGCTGCGCACGCCTTCTACCATTGCCCCCAGGTCCGCCCCTTATGGGACCATGTCGGCGAGCTGACGGCTCGTCTCGCTCCCGAACAGCTTGTGTACATTGATCGCGCATACGCGTGTGACAATGTGTCGCCCCCGTATTCCGGGAAGAAACGGATGGTGTTTCTGACGCTGATGGCCACGGCTCGAATGGTGATTTGGACGACGCGAAAGGAGGAAGTCTTGCGAGGCAATCGTCTTTCTCATTCGGATCTAATTCGATTCTTTGAGCATCAGCTCAAGATGAAGATTAGATCGGATAAAAAACGATTGCATTCGACAGTCTTTAGCGAAAGGTGGGTAAAAGAAGCGAGCTTGCTTCGTGTGAACGGGGCTAGCCTTGATTTTATCTTCTAGGTCAACCTATTGCACATCGGGGTGGCTTCCTGTGGAACCCTCCCCTTGGTTAGGTTAGACAAGCTTCAGTGTACCTAGTTAATGTGAGTAAGTGTTGTTCCTGGCCTGCATCCCGGCCGTTCTTTGGTTATGATCCAAGTCGAGATTCCCATCCTCCCCAGTTTGTTTTGACCCCCGCCCCATTTTCATCTCGACTGGGTCATTTTTATATTTTCCCATTCCAGCCTAATATTTTATACTCTTTCCCACTCCCTTAGCGAGAGCGTCTCTTGATTTTGTCCCCTGGGCAGAATACAGCGGCCTCTCTGTTTTATGGGTTGGACGGTCCCTACTAACATCAATTATGTTTAGTTTGTATTTGTGTTTATTTTAAGTTTATTATTGGGTTCATTTCCCTCCCCTCTCATTTTATCATTATTAGAATTGTATATATATATATCATCATTAGAATTTTCATGGTATGGGGCGCGATTTTGGTAGGTTTCCCTTGAGAGCACGTGGTATTATGGTGGTTGAAGGATTATTTGGTGATGGACGAGTTCTTTTGGAGAATGTGTAAAATGTAATGTACGAATGGGTCGCGAATCTGATTAGCTAGGTATAAGATAGTTAGTGTTGACCAGCCTCTACCCCTCCCCTTTATAGGCCTTGTGCCACAATTTGTACTTTTTGTTCAAATAAATACCAGTCTTGTTCTTTACATGTGCGAGGCATTTCGGCGCCATTTCGAGAGCCGGTTTACCAGGTAGCCTGGTCTCCGTGAGGAGGAGTTTCGCAGCTATTTGGCTGACTTTCCTCGGCTTTCGCCGACCGAAGCGGCTAGCTGCGAGGGAGAGATTACGGAGGGCGAAGTCTACGCGGTTTTGAAGAAGGTCGGCAGAGGCAAATCGCCCGGTCTGGATGGTTTGCCCTATGAATTGTACTTGAGGCTGTCGCACATCTTTGTTCCAATTTTGACTGCAGTGTTCAACAACTGGTTTCGGTCGGTGTCCATCCCCAACCGGATCACCAGGGGTGTGATCACTCTGTTGAAAAAGGGCAAAGGTGGTGGGGGGAAGCTAGACGATTACAGGCCCATAACTCTGCTAAACACAGAGTTAAAGATTATGGCCAAGATCCTGCAGGAGCGTTTGCAGTCAGTTGCCGAGTCTCTGTTGGGACCTGAGCAGACTTGTTCTGTGAGGGGCCGAACAATTCAGAGCAACCTGCATCTGATCCGCACGATCATAGAGGGTGTAAAAGACGACGGAGAAACCGCGCTGATCAATTTGGATCAGTCCAAGGCATTTGATAGGGTCGACAATCGCTACCTTGCAGCTGTCCTGCAGGCCGCTGGATTCGCACCCAACTTCTGCCGCTGGATTAGCCTCCTGTATCGCTCCCCCAGTGCGGTGGTACAGGTGAACGGAAGGCTGTCGGACGCGGTCGTGCTGTCTAGGTCGGTTCGTCAGGGTTGTCCGGTGTCGCCTCTCCTTTATGCTTTGGCGTTGGAGCCTCTCCTTCGCCGGCTGAAGGACGAGACCGGCAGTCCGGCCCTACGTGGAATTGCCGTTCCTGGAGGGTCTCGAGCCAGGGTTTCCGTGTACGCCGATGACGTATCTGCTTTCGTGTCGTCCCGAAACGACATTGAGGTGGTACAGAAGGCGCTTGATCGGTACGAGAAGGTGACAGGGGCCAAAATAAACCGCGACAAGTCGTCCGGCTTGCGGTTAGGTGCCTGGAAGGGGTTCGCTCTTCCGGGCCGCTTCGGTTGGACAGACGGTCCTGTCCGCATTCTTGGAGTGTGGTTTGGGCCTGACCTCCAGCTGGAGAAGAATTGGTCTGAAGTACGAGCAAAGGTAGATTCCGCCGGTCAGACTTGGAATCGACGGAGGTTGTCCGTGAAGGGCAGGGCGGAGGTGTGTGCTACATACATTTTCCCCCTGATTCTTTATCGATTGTCCGTACTTCCTCTCTGTAAGACTCACAAGGAGGCGCTCGAGCAATCGCTATCCTCCATTTTATGGAGGGGACGCGGGAATCGGGTCGACAGACGAGTCTGCACTAAACGTCCGTGTCATGGGGGGCTGGGAATGCTGCACCTGCCGAGTCACATCCGTGCCTCTAGGTTGGCTGTCCTACGCTGTGCATTGACTGGAGGAGATCCGATTCTGGAGGGGATTGTTAGGGACGCGTTCCCTGGCCTTACCATCAGTCCCCCCATCTCGCGGGTTGAGCGCGGTCGTAAACCCCGGGATCAATCGGTTTTTCTTCGCGAGTGTCGGTCGGCCTTGAGGGCCGTTCCCCGGTCCAGTGACCTTTCTCGGCCTAGGAAGGTCTTCTATCGTGAATTAGTGGAGAGGCCCGCGAAGGATCTCTTACGAGATACGCTCGGCTTGTCGGAGGAGGAGTATTGCTCCTACTGGTCTTGGGCGCCAGCGGCGGATTACCTCAGTAACCCTGAGTTTTCGCTTAGCTGGCGATTGGCTCGGAATCGGCTGCCTCTCAACGACAAGGCTTTCATATGGGGCTTGGCGGTTTTGCCAGACTGTGAACGGTGTGGCCTTGGCTTAGAGGAAACGGCTGCGAACGCCTTCCACCATTGCCCCCAGGTCCGCCCCTTATGGGACCATGTCGGCGAGCTGACGGCTCGTCTCGCTCCCGAACAGCTTGTGTCCATTGATCGCGCATACGCGTGTGACAATGTGTCGCCCCCGTATTCCGGGAAGAAACGGATGGTGTTTCTGACGCTGATGGCCACGGCTCGAATGGTGATTTGGACGACGCGAAAGGAGGAAGTCTTGCGAGGCAATCGTCTTTCTCATTCGGATCTAATTCGATTCTTTGAGCATCAGCTCAAGATGAAGATTAGATCGGATAAAAAACGATTGCATTCGACAGTCTTTAGCGAAAGGTGGGTAAAAGAAGCGAGCTTGCTTCGTGTGAACGGGGCTAGCCTTGATTTTATCTTCTAGGTCAACCTATTGCACATCGGGGTGGCTTCCTGTGGAACCCTCCCCTTGGTTAGGTTAGACAAGCTTCAGTGTACCTAGTTAATGTGAGTAAGTGTTGTTCCTGGCCTGCATCCCGGCCGTTCTTTGGTTATGATCCAAGTCGAGATTCCCATCCTCCCCAGTTTGTTTTGACCCCCGCCCCATTTTCATCTCGACTGGGTCATTTTTATATTTTCCCATTCCAGCCTAATATTTTATACTCTTTCCCACTCCCTTAGCGAGAGCGTCTCTTGATTTTGTCCCCTGGGCAGAATACAGCGGCCTCTCTGTTTTATGGGTTGGACGGTCCCTACTAACATCAATTATGTTTAGTTTGTATTTGTGTTTATTTTAAGTTTATTATTGGGTTCATTTCCCTCCCCTCTCATTTTATCATTATTAGAATTGTATATATATATATCATCATTAGAATTTTCATGGTATGGGGCGCGATTTTGGTAGGTTTCCCTTGAGAGCACGTGGTATTATGGTGGTTGAAGGATTATTTGGTGATGGACGAGTTCTTTTGGAGAATGTGTAAAATGTAATGTACGAATGGGTCGCGAATCTGATTAGCTAGGTATAAGATAGTTAGTGTTGACCAGCCTCTACCCCTCCCCTTTATAGGCCTTGTGCCACAATTTGTACTTTTTGTTCAAATAAATACCAGTCTTGTTCTTTACATGTGCGAGGCATTTCGGCGCCATTTCGAGAGCCGGTTTACCAGGTAGCCTGGTCTCCGTGAGGAGGAGTTTCGCAGCTATTTGGCTGACTTTCCTCGGCTTTCGCCGACCGAAGCGGCTAGCTGCGAGGGAGAGATTACGGAGGGCGAAGTCTACGCGGTTTTGAAGAAGGTCGGCAGAGGCAAATCGCCCGGTCTGGATGGTTTGCCCTATGAATTGTACTTGAGGCTGTCGCACATCTTTGTTCCAATTTTGACTGCAGTGTTCAACAACTGGTTTCGGTCGGTGTCCATCCCCAACCGGATCACCAGGGGTGTGATCACTCTGTTGAAAAAGGGCAAAGGTGGTGGGGGGAAGCTAGACGATTACAGGCCCATAACTCTGCTAAACACAGAGTTAAAGATTATGGCCAAGATCCTGCAGGAGCGTTTGCAGTCAGTTGCCGAGTCTCTGTTGGGACCTGAGCAGACTTGTTCTGTGAGGGGCCGAACAATTCAGAGCAACCTGCATCTGATCCGCACGATCATAGAGGGTGTAAAAGACGACGGAGAAACCGCGCTGATCAATTTGGATCAGTCCAAGGCATTTGATAGGGTCGACAATCGCTACCTTGCAGCTGTCCTGCAGGCCGCTGGATTCGCACCCAACTTCTGCCGCTGGATTAGCCTCCTGTATCGCTCCCCCAGTGCGGTGGTACAGGTGAACGGAAGGCTGTCGGACGCGGTCGTGCTGTCTAGGTCGGTTCGTCAGGGTTGTCCGGTGTCGCCTCTCCTTTATGCTTTGGCGTTGGAGCCTCTCCTTCGCCGGCTGAAGGACGAGACCGGCAGTCCGGCCCTACGTGGAATTGCCGTTCCTGGAGGGTCTCGAGCCAGGGTTTCCGTGTACGCCGATGACGTATCTGCTTTCGTGTCGTCCCGAAACGACATTGAGGTGGTACAGAAGGCGCTTGATCGGTACGAGAAGGTGACAGGGGCCAAAATAAACCGCGACAAGTCGTCCGGCTTGCGGTTAGGTGCCTGGAAGGGGTTCGCTCTTCCGGGCCGCTTCGGTTGGACAGACGGTCCTGTCCGCATTCTTGGAGTGTGGTTTGGGCCTGACCTCCAGCTGGAGAAGAATTGGTCTGAAGTACGAGCAAAGGTAGATTCCGCCGGTCAGACTTGGAATCGACGGAGGTTGTCCGTGAAGGGCAGGGCGGAGGTGTGTGCTACATACATTTTCCCCCTGATTCTTTATCGATTGTCCGTACTTCCTCTCTGTAAGACTCACAAGGAGGCGCTCGAGCAATCGCTATCCTCCATTTTATGGAGGGGACGCGGGAATCGGGTCGACAGACGAGTCTGCACTAAACGTCCGTGTCATGGGGGGCTGGGAATGCTGCACCTGCCGAGTCACATCCGTGCCTCTAGGTTGGCTGTCCTACGCTGTGCATTGACTGGAGGAGATCCGATTCTGGAGGGGATTGTTAGGGACGCGTTCCCTGGCCTTACCATCAGTCCCCCCATCTCGCGGGTTGAGCGCGGTCGTAAACCCCGGGATCAATCGGTTTTTCTTCGCGAGTGTCGGTCGGCCTTGAGGGCCGTTCCCCGGTCCAGTGACCTTTCTCGGCCTAGGAAGGTCTTCTATCGTGAATTAGTGGAGAGACCCGCGAAGGATCTCCTACGAGATACGCTCGGCTTGTCGGAGGAGGAGTATTGCTCCTACTGGTCTTGGGCGCCAGCGGCGGATTACCTCAGTAACCCTGAGTTTTCGTTTAGCTGGCTATTGGCTCGGAATCGGCTGCCTCTCAACGACAAGGGTTTCATATGGAGCTTGGCGGATTTGCCAGACTGTGAACGGTGTGGTCTTGGCTTAGAAGAAACGGCTGTGCACGCCTTCTACCATTGCCCCCAGGTCCGCCCCTTATGGGACCATGTCGGCGAGCTGACGGCTCGTCTCGCTCCCGAACAGCTTGTGTCCATTGATCGCGCATACGCGTGTGACAATGTGTCGCCCCCGTATTCCGGGATGAAACGGATGGTGTTTCTGACGCTGATGGCCACGGCTCGAATGGTGATTTGGACGACGCGAAAGGAGGAAGTCTTGCGAGGCAATCGTCTTTCTCATTTGGATCTGATTCGATTCTTTGAGCATCAGCTCAAGATGAAGATTAGATCGGATAGAAAACGATTGCATTCGACAGTCTTTAGCGAAAGGTGGGTAAAAGAAGCGAGCTTGCTTCGTGTGAACGGGGCTAGCCTTGATTTTATCTTCTAGGTCAACCTATTGCACATCGGGGTGGCTTCCTGTGGAACCCTCCCCTTGGTTAGGTTAGACAAGCTTCAGTGTACCTAGTTAATGTGAGTAAGTGTTGTTCCTGGCCTGCATCCCGGCCGTTCTTTGGTTATGATCCAAGTCGAGATTCCCATCCTCCCCAGTTTGTTTTGACCCCCGCCCCATTTTCATCTCGACTGGGTCATTTTTATATTTTCCCATTCCAGCCTAATATTTTATACTCTTTCCCACTCCCTTAGCGAGAGCGTCTCTTGATTTTGTCCCCTGGGCAGAATACAGCGGCCTCTCTGTTTTATGGGTTGGACGGTCCCTACTAACATCAATTATGTTTAGTTTGTATTTGTGTTTATTTTAAGTTTATTATTGGGTTCATTTCCCTCCCCTCTCATTTTATCATTATTAGAATTGTATATATATATATCATCATTAGAATTTTCATGGTATGGGGCGCGATTTTGGTAGGTTTCCCTTGAGAGCACGTGGTATTATGGTGGTTGAAGGATTATTTGGTGATGGACGAGTTCTTTTGGAGAATGTGTAAAATGTAATGTACGAATGGGTCGCGAATCTGATTAGCTAGGTATAAGATAGTTAGTGTTGACCAGCCTCTACCCCTCCCCTTTATAGGCCTTGTGCCACAATTTGTACTTTTTGTTCAAATAAATACCAGTCTTGTTCTTTACATGTGCGAGGCATTTCGGCGCCATTTCGAGAGCCGGTTTACCAGGTAGCCTGGTCTCCGTGAGGAGGAGTTTCGCAGCTATTTGGCTGACTTTCCTCGGCTTTCGCCGACCGAAGCGGCTAGCTGCGAGGGAGAGATTACGGAGGGCGAAGTCTACGCGGTTTTGAAGAAGGTCGGCAGAGGCAAATCGCCCGGTCTGGATGGTTTGCCCTATGAATTGTACTTGAGGCTGTCGCACATCTTTGTTCCAATTTTGACTGCAGTGTTCAACAACTGGTTTCGGTCGGTGTCCATCCCCAACCGGATCACCAGGGGTGTGATCACTCTGTTGAAAAAGGGCAAAGGTGGTGGGGGGAAGCTAGACGATTACAGGCCCATAACTCTGCTAAACACAGAGTTAAAGATTATGGCCAAGATCCTGCAGGAGCGTTTGCAGTCAGTTGCCGAGTCTCTGTTGGGACCTGAGCAGACTTGTTCTGTGAGGGGCCGAACAATTCAGAGCAACCTGCATCTGATCCGCACGATCATAGAGGGTGTAAAAGACGACGGAGAAACCGCGCTGATCAATTTGGATCAGTCCAAGGCATTTGATAGGGTCGACAATCGCTACCTTGCAGCTGTCCTGCAGGCCGCTGGATTCGCACCCAACTTCTGCCGCTGGATTAGCCTCCTGTATCGCTCCCCCAGTGCGGTGGTACAGGTGAACGGAAGGCTGTCGGACGCGGTCGTGCTGTCTAGGTCGGTTCGTCAGGGTTGTCCGGTGTCGCCTCTCCTTTATGCTTTGGCGTTGGAGCCTCTCCTTCGCCGGCTGAAGGACGAGACCGGCAGTCCGGCCCTACGTGGAATTGCCGTTCCTGGAGGGTCTCGAGCCAGGGTTTCCGTGTACGCCGATGACGTATCTGCTTTCGTGTCGTCCCGAAACGACATTGAGGTGGTACAGAAGGCGCTTGATCGGTACGAGAAGGTGACAGGGGCCAAAATAAACCGCGACAAGTCGTCCGGCTTGCGGTTAGGTGCCTGGAAGGTGTTCGCTCTTCCGGGCCGCTTCGGTTGAACAGACGGTCCTGTCCGCATTCTTGGAGTGTGGTTTGGGCCTGACCTCCAGCTGGAGAAGAATTGGTCTGAAGTACGAGCAAAGGTAGATTCCGCCGGTCAGACTTGGAATCGACGGAGGTTGTCCGTGAAGGGCAGTGCGGAGGTGTGTGCTACATACATTTTCCCCCTGATTCTTTATCGATTGTCCGTACTTCCTCTCTGTAAGACTCACAAGGAGGCGCTCGAGCAATCGCTATCCTCCATTTTATGGAGGGGACGCGGGAATCGGGTCGACAGACGAGTCTGCACTAAACGTCCGTGTCATGGGGGGCTGGGAATGCTGCACCTGCCGAGTCACATCCGTGCCTCTAGGTTGGCTGTCCTACGCTGTGCATTGACTGGAGGAGATCCGATTCTGGAGGGGATTGTTAGGGACGCGTTCCCTGGCCTTACCATCAGTCCCCCCATCTCGCGGGTTGAGCGCGGTCGTAAACCCCGGGATCAATCGGTTTTTCTTCGCGAGTGTCGGTCGGCCTTGAGGGCCGTTCCCCGGTCCAGTGACCTTTCTCGGCCTAGGAAGGTCTTCTATCGTGAATTAGTGGAGAGACCCGCGAAGGATCTCCTACGAGATACGCTCGGCTTGTCGGAGGAGGAGTATTGCTCCTACTGGTCTTGGGCGCCAGCGGCGGATTACCTCAGTAACCCTGAGTTTTCGTTTAGCTGGCTATTGGCTCGGAATCGGCTGCCTCTCAACGACAAGGGTTTCATATGGAGCTTGGCGGATTTGCCAGACTGTGAACGGTGTGGTCTTGGCTTAGAAGAAACGGCTGTGCACGCCTTCTACCATTGCCCCCAGGTCCGCCCCTTATGGGACCATGTCGGCGAGCTGACGGCTCGTCTCGCTCCCGAACAGCTTGTGTCCATTGATCGCGCATACGCGTGTGACAATGTGTCGCCCCCGTATTCCGGGATGAAACGGATGGTGTTTCTGACGCTGATGGCCACGGCTCGAATGGTGATTTGGACGACGCGAAAGGAGGAAGTCTTGCGAGGCAATCGTCTTTCTCATTTGGATCTGATTCGATTCTTTGAGCATCAGCTCAAGATGAAGATTAGATCGGATAGAAAACGATTGCATTCGACAGTCTTTAGAGAAAGGTGGGTAAAAGAAGCGAGCTTGCTTCGTGTGAACGGGGCTAGCCTTGATTTTCTCTTCTAGGTCATCCTATTGCACATCGGGGTGGCTTCCTGTGGAACCCTCCCCTTGGTTAGGTTAGACAAGCTTCATTGTACCTAGTTAATGTGAGTAAGTGTTGTTCCTGGCCTGCATCCCGGCCGTTCTTTGGTTATGATCCAAGTCGAGATTCCCATCCTCCCCAGTTTGTTTTGACCCCCGCCCCATTTTCATCTCGACTGGGTCAGTTTTATATTTTCCCATTCCAGCCTAATATTTTATACTTTTTCCCACTCCCTTAGCGAGAGCGTATCTTGATTTTGTCCCCTGGGCAGAATACAGCGGCCTCTCTGTTTTATGGGTTGGACGGTCCCTACTAACATCAATTTTGTTTAGTTTGTATTTGTGTTTATTTTAAGTTTATTATTGGGTTCATTTCCCTCCCCTCTCATTTTATCATTATTAGAATTGTATATATATATATCATCATTAGAATTTTCATGGTATGGGGCGCGATGTTGGTAGGTTTCCCTTGAGAGCACGTGGTATTATGGTGGTTGAAGGATTATTTGGTGATGGACGAGTTCTTTTGGAGAATGTGTAAAATGTAATGTACGAATGGGTCGCGAATCTGATTAGCTAGGTATAAGATAGTTAGTGTTGACCAGCCTCTACCCCTCCCCTTTATAGGCCTTGTGCCACAATTTGTACTTTTTGTTCAAATAAATACCAGTCTTGTTCTTTACATGTGCGAGGCATTTCGGCGCCATTTCGAGAGCCGGTTTACCAGGTAGCCTGGTCTCCGTGAGGAGGAGTTTCGCAGCTATTTGGCTGACTTTCCTCGGCTTTCGCCGACCGAAGCGGCTAGCTGCGAGGGAGAGATTACGGAGGGCGAAGTCTACGCGGTTTTGAAGAAGGCCGGCAGAGGCAAATCGCCCGGTCTGGATGGTTTGCCCTATGAATTGTACTTGAGGCTGTCGCACATCTTTGTTCCAATTTTGACTGCAGTGTTCAACAACTGGTTTCGGTCGGTGTCCATCCCCAACCGGATCACCAGGGGTGTGATCACTCTGTTGAAAAAGGGCAAAGGTGGTGGGGGGAAGCTAGACGATTACAGGCCCATAACTCTGCTAAACACAGAGTTAAAGATTATGGCCAAGATCCTGCAGGAGCGTTTGCAGTCAGTTGCCGAGTCTCTGTTGGGACCTGAGCAGACTTGTTCTGTGAGGGGCCGAACAATTCAGAGCAACCTGCATCTGATCCGCACGATCATAGAGGGTGTAAAAGATGACGAAGAAGCCACGCTGATCAATTTGGATCAGTCCAAGGCATTTGATAGGGTCGACCATCGCTACCTTGCAGCTGTCCTGCAGGCCGCTGGATTCGCACCCAACTTCTGCCGCTGGATTAGCCTCCAGTATCGCTCCCCCAGTGCGGTGGTACAGGTGAACGGAAGGCTGTCGGACGCGTTCGTGCTGTCTAGGTCGGTTCGTCAGGGTTGTCCGCTGTCGCCTCTCCTTTATGCTTTGGCGTTGGAGCCTCTCCTTCGCCTACGTGGAATTGCCGTTCCTGGAGGGTCTCGAGCCAGGGTTTCCGTGTACGCCGATGACGTATCTGCTTTCGTGTCGTCCCGAAACGACATTGAGGTGGTACAGAAGGCGCTTGATCGGTACGAGAAGGTGACAGGGGCCAAAATAAACCGCGACAAGTCGTCCGGCTTGCGGTTAGGTGCCTGGAAGGGGTTCGCTCTTCCGGGCCGCTTCGGTTGGACAGACGGTCCTGTACGCATTCTTGGAGTGTGGTTTGGGCCTGACCTCCAGCTGGAGAAGAATTGGTCTGAAGTACGAGCAAAGGTAGATTCCGCCGGTCAGACTTGGAATCGACGGAGGTTGTCCGTGAAGGGCAGGGCGGAGGTGTGTGCTACATACATTTTCCCCCTGATTCTTTATCGATTGTCCGTACTTCCTCTCTGTAAGACTCACAAGGAGGCCCTCGAGCAATCGCTATCCTCCATTTTATGGAGGGGACGCGGGAATCAGATCGACAGACGAGTCTGCACTAAACGTCCGTGTCATGGGGGGCTGGGAATGCCGCACCTGCCGAGTCACATCCGTGCCTCTAGGTTGGCTTTCCTACGCTGTGCATTGACTGGAGGAGATCCGATTCTGGAGGGGATTGTTAGGGACGCGTTCCCTGGCCTTACCATCAGTCCCCACATCTCGCGGGTTGAGCGCGGTCGTAAACCCCGGGATCAATCGGTTTTTCTTCGCGAGTGTCGGTCGGCCTTGAGGGCCGTTCCCCGGTCCAGTGACCTTTCTCGGCCTAGGAAGGTCTTCTATCGTGAATTAGTGGAGAGACCCGCGAAGGATCTCCTACGAGATACGCTCGGCTTGTCGGAGGAGGAGTATTGCTCCTACTGGTCTTGGGCGCCAGCGGCGGATTACCTCAGTAACCCTGAGTTTTCTTTTAGCTGGCGATTGGCTCGGAATCGGCTGCCTCTCAACGACAAGGCTTTCATATGGGGCTTGGCGGATTTGCCAGACTGTGAACGGTGTGGTCTTGGCTTAGAAGAAACGGCTGCGCACGCCTTCTACCATTGCCCCCAGGTCCGCCCCTTATGGCACCATGTCGGCGAGCTGACGGCTCGTCTCGCTCCCGAACAGCTTGTGTCCATTGATCGCGCATACGCGTGTGACAATGTGTCGCCCCCGTATTCCGGGATGAAACGGATGGTGTTTCTGACGCTGATGGCCACGGCTCGAATGGTGATTTGGACGACGCGAAAGGAGGAAGTCTTGCGAGGCAATCGTCTTTCTCATTTGGATCTGATTCGATTCTTTGAGCATCAGCTCAAGATGAAGATTAGATCGGATAGAAAACGATTGCATTCGACAGTCTTTAGAGAAAGGTGGGTAAAAGAAGCGAGCTTGCTTCGTGTGAACGGGGCTAGCCTTGATTTTCTCTTCTAGGTCAACCTATTGCACATCGGGGTGGCTTCCTGTGGAACCCTCCCCTTGGTTAGGTTAGACAAGCTTCAGTGTACCTAGTTAATGTGAGTAAGTGTTGTTCCTGGCCTGCATCCCGGCCGTTCTTTGGTTATGATCCAAGTCGAGATTCCCATCCTCCCCAGTTTGTTTTGACCCCCGCCCCATTTTCATCTCGACTGGGTCATTTTTATATTTTCCCATTCCAGCCTAATATTTTATACTTTTTCCCACTCCCTTAGCGAGAGCGTCTCTTGATTTTGTCCCCTGGGCAGAATACAGCGGCCTCTCTGTTTTATGGGTTGGACGGTCCCTACTAACATCAATTATGTTTAGTTTGTATTTGTGCTTATTTTAAGTTTATTATTGGGTTCATTTCCCTCCCCTCTCATTTTATCATTATTAGAATTGTATATATATATATCATCATTAGAATTTTCATGGTATGGGGCGCGATTTTGGTAGGTTTCCCTTGAGAGCACGTGGTATTATTGTGGTTGAAGGATTGTTTGGTGATGGACGAGTTCTTTTGGTGAATGTGTAAAATGTAATGTACGAATGGGTCGCGAATCTGATTAGCTAGGTATAAGATAGTTAGTGTTGACCAGCCTCTACCCCTCCCCTTTATAGGCCTTGTGCCACAATTTGTACTTTTTGTTCAAATAAATACCAGTCTTGTTCTTTACATGTGCGAGGCGTTTCGGCGCCATTTCGAGAGCCGGTTTACCAGGTAGCCTGGTCTCCGTGAGGAGGAGTTTCGCAGCTATTTGGCTGACTTTCCTCGGCTTTCGCCGACCGAAGCGGCTAGCTGCGAGGGAGAGATTACGGAGCGCGATGTCTACGCGGTTTTGAAGAAGGTCGGCAGAGGCAAGTCGCCCGGTCTGGATGGTTTGCCCTATGAATTGTACTTGAGGCTGTCGCACATCTTTGTTCCAATTTTGACTGCAGTGTTCAACAACTGGTTTCGGTCGGGGTCCATCCCCAACCGGATCACCAGGGGTGTGATCACTCTGTTGAAAAAGGGCAAAGGTGGTGGGGGGAACCTAGATGATTACAGGCCCATAACTCTGCTAAACACAGAGTTAAAGATTATGGCCAAGATCCTGCAGGAGCGTTTGCAGTCAGTTGCCGAGTCTCTGTTGGGACCTGAGCAGACTTGTTCTGTGAGGGGCCGAACAATTCAGAGCAACCTGCATCTGATCCGCACGATCATAGAGAGTGTAAAAGACGACGAAGAAGCCGCGCTGATCAATTTGGATCAGTCCAAGGCATTTGATAGGGTCGACCATCGCTACCTTGCAGCTGTCCTGCAGGCCGCTGGATTCGCACCCAACTTCTGCCGCTGGATTAGCCTCCTGTATCGCTCCCCCAGTGCGGTGGTACAGGTGAACGGAAGGTTGTCGGACGCGTTCGTGCTGTCTAGGTCGGTTCGTCAGGGTTGTCTGCTGTCGCCTCTCCTTTATGCTTTGGCGTTGGAGCCTCTCCTTCGCCGGCTGAAGGACGAGACCGGCAGTCCGGCCCTACGTGGAATTGCCGTTCCTGGAGGGTCTCGAGCCAGGGTTTCCGCGTACGCCGATGACGTATATGCTTTCGTGTCGTCCCGAAACGACATTGAGGTGGTACAGAAGGCGCTTGATCGGTACGAGAAGGTGACAGGGGCCAAAATAAACCGCGACAAGTCGTCCGGCTTGCGGTTAGGTGCCTGGAAGGGGGTCGCTCTTCCGGGCCGCTTCGGTTGGACAGACGGTCCTGTCCGCATTCTTGGAGTGTGGTTTGGGCCTGACCTCCAGCTGGAGAAGAATTGGTCTGAAGTACGAGCAAAGGTAGATTCCGCCGGTCAGACTTGGAATCGATGGAGGTTGTCCGTGAAGGGCAGGGCGGAGGTGTGTGCTACATACATTTTCCCCCTGATTCTTTATCGATTGTCTGTACTTCCTCTCTATAAGACTCACAAGAAGGCGCTCGAGCAATCGCTATCCTCCATTTTATGGAGGGGACGCGGGAATCAGATCGACAGACGAGTCTGCACTAAACGTCCGTGTCATGGGGGGCTGGGAATGCCGCACCTGCCGAGTCAAATCCGTGCCTCAAGGTTGGCTTTCCTACGCCGTGCATTGACTGGAGGAGATCCGATTCTGGAGGGGATTGTTAGGGACGCGTTCCCTGGCCTTACCATCAGTCCCCACATCTCGCGGGTTGAGCGCGGTCGTAAACCCCGGGATCAATCGGTTTTTCTTCGCGAGTGTCGGTCGGCCTTGAGGGCCGTTCCCCGGTCCAGTGACCTTTCTCGGCCTAGGAAGGTCTTCTATCGTGAATTAGTGGAGAGACCCGCGAAGGATCTCCTACGAGATACGCTCGGCTTGTCGGAGGAGGAGTATTGCTCCTACTGGTCTTGGGCGCCAGCGGCGGATTACCTCAGTAACCCTGAGTTTTCGTTTAGCTGGCGATTGGCTCGGAATCGGCTGCCTCTCAACGACAAGGCTTTCATATGGGGCTTGGCGGATTTGCCAGACTGTGAACGGTGTGGTCTTGGCTTAGAAGAAACGGCTGCGCACGCCTTCTACCATTGCCCCCAGGTCCGCCCCTTATGGGACCATGTCGGCGAGCTGACGGCTCGTCTCGCTCCCGAACAGCTTGTGTCCATTGATCGCGCATACGCGTGTGACAATGTGTCGCCCCCGTATTCCGGGATGAAACGGATGGTGTTTCTGACGCTGATGGCCACGGCTCGAATGGTGATTTGGACGACGCGAAAGGAAGAAGTCTTGCGAGGCAATCGTCTTTCTCATTTGGATCTGATTCGATTCTTTGAGCATCAGCTCAAGATGAAGATTAGATCGGATAGAAAACGATTGCATTCGACAGTCTTTAGAGAAAGGTGGGTAAAAGAAGCGAGCTTGCTTCGTGTGAACGGGGCTAGCCTTGATTTTCTCTTCTAGGTCAACCTATTGCACATCGGGGTGGCTTCCTGTGGAACCCTCCCCTTGGTTAGGTTAGACAAGCTTCAGTGTACCTAGTTAATGTGAGTAAGTGTTGTTCCTGGCCTGCATCCCGGCCGTTCTTTGGTTATGATCCAAGTCGAGATTCCCATCCTCCCCAGTTTGTTTTGACCCCCGCCCCATTTTCATCTCGACTGGGTCATTTTTATATTTTCCCATTCCAGCCTAATATTTTATACTTTTTCCCACTCCCTTAGCGAGAGCGTCTCTTGATTTTGTCCCCTGGGCAGAATACAGCGGCCTCTCTGTTTTATGGGTTGGACGGTCCCTACTAACATCAATTATGTTTAGTTTGTATTTGTGTTTATTTTAAGTTTATTATTGGGTTCATTTCCCTCCCCTCTCATTTTATCATTATTAGAATTGTATATATATATATCATCATTAGAATTTTCATGGTATGGGGCGCGATTTTGGTAGGTTTCCCTTGAGAGCACGTGGTATTATTGTGGTTGAAGGATTGTTTGGTGATGGACGAGTTCTTTTGGTGAATGTGTAAAATGTAATGTACGAATGGGTCGCGAATCTGATTAGCTAGGTATAAGATAGTTAGTGTTGACCAGCCTCTACCCCTCCCCTTTATAGGCCTTGTGCCACAATTTGTACTTTTTGTTCAAATAAATACCAGTCTTGTTCTTTACATGTGCGAGGCGTTTCGGCGCCATTTCGAGAGCCGGTTTACCAGGTAGCCTGGTCTCCGTGAGGAGGAGTTTCGCAGCTATTTGGCTGACTTTCCTCGGCTTTCGCCGACCGAAGCGGCTAGCTGCGAGGGAGAGATTACGGAGCGCGATGTCTACGCGGTTTTGAAGAAGGTCGGCAGAGGCAAGTCGCCCGGTCTGGATGGTTTGCCCTATGAATTGTACTTGAGGCTGTCGCACATCTTTGTTCCAATTTTGACTGCAGTGTTCAACAACTGGTTTCGGTCGGGGTCCATCCCCAACCGGATCACCAGGGGTGTGATCACTCTGTTGAAAAAGGGCAAAGGTGGTGGGGGGAACCTAGATGATTACAGGCCCATAACTCTGCTAAACACAGAGTTAAAGATTATGGCCAAGATCCTGCAGGAGCGTTTGCAGTCAGTTGCCGAGTCTCTGTTGGGACCTGAGCAGACTTGTTCTGTGAGGGGCCGAACAATTCAGAGCAACCTGCATCTGATCCGCACGATCATAGAGAGTGTAAAAGACGACGAAGAAGCCGCGCTGATCAATTTGGATCAGTCCAAGGCATTTGATAGGGTCGACCATCGCTACCTTGCAGCTGTCCTGCAGGCCGCTGGATTCGCACCCAACTTCTGCCGCTGGATTAGCCTCCTGTATCGCTCCCCCAGTGCGGTGGTACAGGTGAACGGAAGGTTGTCGGACGCGTTCGTGCTGTCTAGGTCGGTTCGTCAGGGTTGTCTGCTGTCGCCTCTCCTTTATGCTTTGGCGTTGGAGCCTCTCCTTCGCCGGCTGAAGGACGAGACCGGCAGTCCGGCCCTACGTGGAATTGCCGTTCCTGGAGGGTCTCGAGCCAGGGTTTCCGCGTACGCCGATGACGTATATGCTTTCGTGTCGTCCCGAAACGACATTGAGGTGGTACAGAAGGCGCTTGATCGGTACGAGAAGGTGACAGGGGCCAAAATAAACCGCGACAAGTCGTCCGGCTTGCGGTTAGGTGCCTGGAAGGGGGTCGCTCTTCCGGGCCGCTTCGGTTGGACAGACGGTCCTGTCCGCATTCTTGGAGTGTGGTTTGGGCCTGACCTCCAGCTGGAGAAGAATTGGTCTGAAGTACGAGCAAAGGTAGATTCCGCCGGTCAGACTTGGAATCGATGGAGGTTGTCCGTGAAGGGCAGGGCGGAGGTGTGTGCTACATACATTTTCCCCCTGATTCTTTATCGATTGTCTGTACTTCCTCTCTGTAAGACTCACAAGAAGGCGCTCGAGCAATCGCTATCCTCCATTTTATGGAGGGGACGCGGGAATCAGATCGACAGACGAGTCTGCACTAAACGTCCGTGTCATGGGGGGCTGGGAATGCCGCACCTGCCGAGTCAAATCCGTGCCTCAAGGTTGGCTTTCCTACGCCGTGCATTGACTGGAGGAGATCCGATTCTGGAGGGGATTGTTAGGGACGCGTTCCCTGGCCTTACCATCAGTCCCCCCATCTCGCGGGTTGAGCGCGGTCGTAAACCCCGGGATCAATCGGTTTTCCTTCGCGAGTGTCGGTCGGCCTTGAGGGCCGTTCCCCGGTCCAGTGACCTTTCTCGGCCTAGGAAGGTCTTCTATCGTGAATTAGTAGAGAGGCCCGCGAAGGATCTCCTACGAGATACGCTCGGCTTGTCGGAGGAGGAGTATTGCCCCTACTGGTCTTGGGCGCCAGCGGCGAATTACCTCAGTAACCCTGAGTTTTCGCTTAGCTGGCGATTGGCTCGGAATCGGCTGCCTCTCAACGACAAGGATTTCATATGGGGCTTGGCGGATTTGCCAGACTGTGAACGGTGTGGCCTTGGCTTAGAGGAAACGGCTGCGCACGCCTTCTACCATTGCCCCCAGGTCCGCCCCTTATGGGACCATGTCGGCGAGCTGACGGCTCGTCTCGCTCCCGAACAGCTTGTGTCCATTGATCGCGCATACGCGTGTGACAATGTGTCGCCCCCGTATTCCGGGATGAAACGGATGGTGTTTCTGACGCTGATGGCCACGGCTCGAATGGTGATTTGGACGACGCGAAAGGAGGAAGTCTTGCGAGGCAATCGTCTTTCTCATTTGGATCTGATTCGATTCTTTGAGCATCAGCTCAAGATGAAGATTAGATCGGATAGAAAACGATTGCATTCGACAGTCTTTAGAGAAAGGTGGGTAAAAGAAGCGAGCTTGCTTCGTGTGAACGGGGCTAGCCTTGATTTTCTCTTCTAGGTCAACCTATTGCACATCGGGGTGGCTTCCTGTGGAACCCTCCCCTTGGTTAGGTTAGACAAGCTTCAGTGTACCTAGTTAATGTGAGTAAGTGTTGTTCCTCCCCAGTTTGTTTTGAACCCCTCCTTTAATCTCGACTGGGTCAGTTTTATATTTTCCCATTCCAGCCTAATATTTTATACTTTTTCCCACTCCCTTAGCGAGAGCGTCTCTTGATTTTGTCCCCTGGGCAGAATACAGCGGCCTCTCTGTTTTATGGGTTGGACGGTCCCTACTAACATCAATTATGTTTAGTTTGTATTTGTGTTTATTTTAAGTTTATTATTGGGTTCATTTCCCTCCCCTCTCATTTTATCATTATTAGAATTGTATATATATATATCATCATTAGAATTTTTATGGTATGGGGCGCGTTTTTGGTAGGTCTCCCTTGAGAGCACGCGGTATTATGGTGGTTGAAGGATTGTTTGGTGATGGACGAGTTCTTTTGGTGAATGTGTAAAATGTAATGTACAAATGGGTCGCGAATCTGATTAGCTAGGTATAAGATAGTTAGTGTTGACCAGCCTCTGCCCCTCCCCTTTATTGGCCTCGTGACACAATTTGTACTTTTTGTACCAGTAAATACCAGTCTTGTTCTTATGTCCATCGTCTTTGTCATTTTGAATTGATAATGTTAATTATATTTTATGAATATGTCCTGAAGAGGGTTTATTATGTTATATACCGTACCTATTAACACTAATGGGTATGTCCCAATCCTCACAAATACGTTGGACACTATTGTAAATGGGGGTAATATGCTGTATATGCTGGCAGCGTGGGAAGCTCTTGACGTGCCGAAGTCTCTGCCTTCGGGCAGAGAGGTACCGGGATGAGGTTATGCTAAGGGCAGAGTCTCGTCCGGAGATGTAAACCAACACCCGATCCCGCGTATGCGGGGTCTACGGGCAATTTTTGCCCGAGCCCACGGCCTTGGATTTCCCCACATCGGCCTTGTGTCATATCCTACCTCGTGGGGAGGCAGGTAAATATCGTAATATGCTGTCTAAGAAGTCCAGCACTAGCATTTCACGCGGTATTTTGTATTTTGCTGATGTTATAAAGATTACCATTACATTTCCAAACTCCGTTTTGGTTATTCCTCATTCAGTAACTTTTTCTGGGTTGCAACAATCTGTGTGTGTGTGTGTGTGTGTGTGTGTGTGTGTGTTTGTGATTTGTATCGGAGCGTACATTCATCGCCACAGGTTTCGCCGTACATGTTATGCTATTTGCCTTAAAGATAACACACTACCCAAGTAAATGTTCTACGGCGAATTGCTCTACGTCCAGGCCAAACCAATGATCTGTTTAACAGAATCTGTTGCAGTCTAAGTGGAAAACTACTATTTGTGATCGAAATAGATGGAGAGACACAATTTATAAGTGCAATTAAAACTTTCCAAGAACATGCAATGAGTTGGGCAAATGTCAAGCGTCCAGCGAGGAAGAAGCAAACCATTGATCCAGCAATCAAGCAATTTACATCTGATGACAATGGTAGAGCATGTCTCCTCAAGACAATAGTTCGAATTCAAGTCGAATCCATTGCATTCACTTACGTGCTAATACTCTTGGGAAAGATATGGAGCCTCTTCTTCTCCTCCGGCTATGGATAAATAGCAAGACAGACCGCGTTCTATAGCCTTGGATGGCAACTGGTCTACCGCAGAATGAAATCTGCCTCGTCAGTGATGTATCGAAAGTAGTGGTTACCTAATTTTGCTGATGTTATAAAGATTACCATTTCATTTCCAACCTCTGTTTTATTTTTTCCTCGTTCAGTAAACTTTTCTGGGTATCAACAATATATATATATATATATATATATAATATGTGTGTGTGTGTGTGTGTGTGTGTGTGTGTGTGTGTGTGTGTGATTAGCATCGAAGCGTATATTCATCGCCACAGGTTATGCCATTCGCCTTTAAGACAACGCACTAGCCAAGATAATGTTCTACGGCGGGTAGCTCTACGGCTCTTGCGCCCAGGTTAAACCAATGATATGTTTAAAAGAATCTCTTGCAGTCTGCAATATCCTAAGTGGTAAACTGTTATTTATGATCGAAATAGATGGAGAGACACAATTTATCAATGCAATTAAAACTTTCCAAGAACATGCAATGAGTTGTGCAAATGACAAGCGTCCAGCGAGGAAAGGATAAATCATTGATCCAACAATCAAGTAATTTACATCTGATGACAGGCCTCATTATCTACAATAAGAGTAATATTAGTAGATCTTTGACAAATTATTATCAACATTACACTGAGAATAACTTAATATGCGGGGTGTGTCAAGGATAGCGACTCGGATTGAGAGAGCCGAGTTCGAATTCCAGTGGAATCCATTACATTCACTTACGTGCTAATACCCTTGGGAAAGTTATGAATCCTCCTGGCGCTATGGGCAAATAGCAGGACATACCGAGTTCTATAACCTTGGATGGCAAATGGTCTACCGCAGAAAGAAATGGCAACATACTGCGGGAAAAAATCTGCCTCGTCAGTCATGTATCGAAAGATACATGATCGCCTAAGCGTGTATCACGCATGGCAGGGTGGAGTAATGGATAGCGGGTTTAATCGGAGAGCCGTTCGAATTCCAGTCGAATCTATTACATTCACTTACGTGCTAATACCCTTGGGAAAGGTATGGATCATTTTTTTTCTTCCCCCAGCTATGGGTAAATAGCCATAACTAACTGATTGTGTCAGAAGACCTGCAAAATCCATTCCGGTTTTACCCGTTACATTAAAATCCATGAATAACTTGAACAAAATATACAAAACACGCCAAATTCTATACAGAACAATTTGCCGCGTCTGCAATAAGTATTGTAAGTTTTTTTTTCCTAGTGCCCCGACTACATGAATTTAAGCGTGCTACTAGATTGGCAATTAGGTCCCACCAGTTTACTGTTGGACGAGCGAGATGCAACAGTCATTTGTACTCTAACAGTTTTTTTTTTCGCATATCCCATATATTGGATTCCTTTCTGATTACTTGCTTTCCTGGTATCCACAATCTTCAAAAATTGAAATGCAACGTCAATCGCTATCTTCTATCTTTTTGATGCCTGTTTCCTTTTTGTCTTTTCACCAATTCTCCCTATTTTCAAACTCCTCATTCACTTTTACTCCCAGTGACTCCCTGCGTTCTAGTGGCACTGTCGCCTTGCTTGGGGGTGTGGGGGGGAAATGAAATGAAAAAGAAAAGAAAAAAATGTTACTTGCTGGCTTCCAGAGCCATTGTTTTACTCAAGAGAAGTAAAACCACCGAACAAACTTGTCAGCGATAGTCATACTCGTTTAACAAGTAGACAACTATATTATATTTATTGGCTTCATGTGATTAAGTAGATGTTTTTAAATCTGTATCACTCCATGCGAGGCAGTAAAGCCACTAAAATAGAAGGGGTCTCAGCGTGTGAAAGAATTAGTAACAGAAACATTAATAATATATTCTTCTTTTTTTTTCTCTCAGTATAGACGACGTCTACTTGCGAGAGAAATCAATTGTTTTTATGACGAATATGTGTCGCTAGGTAGAGATTGAACCCGTTCCACTTAAGCTAGATGCGCCTTAGGACGAAAAATGTCACACGGATACAATGTTTAATTATATTTTTTAAGAAAGAACATCACAGTAAGCAAGGTTCTAGTTTCTCTTATTAAGAGAAACACTTTCTCTTCAACCAGATTGTTCTTCTCGAAATCCCATATCTGCTCAGTTTAGGAACAAAGACATTTTTAAAGGCTTATTTTTTTCTATCCTTTATTTTTATTACTTCAAACCTTATTAAGAATATATGTGTATATAAATATACACACTCACACACAGTGAACTGTGTAAGAGAATGATTTATTCAAATGTTATTTCAACAATAATTTTTAGTAATTAATGTATTAGGTTGGTGCAAAAATAATTTCGTTTTCTCACATAGTAACATATCTTAGAAAACGAAATTATTTTTGCACCAACCTAATAAAATAAATTTTGGATACACTTGAAAGCTGCAATAGAAGTTATGTCCTTCGTCCAAATAATCAAACCTACATCCTCCTACAAAGCAGGACGCAGCTTCGATCCCTGTCGTAGAACGCAATTTTCATTACTACGATTTCTCGAATTCGATAAACACTGTTTGATAAATAAAAATGCGGCGTCTATTTCAAATACGATGTGTCCATTCTAATTACGTGCGAAGTAATAAAAATGTTGGATTAAAAAAATTAAGACTTATATATATATATATATATATATATATATATATATATATATATATATATATCGTCTTATCCAGCTTGTTTGAACTGTTTGGCTACAAAGAGCTTCACAATCAAGCAAAGCTCTATTTGCGCTCTCACTCGTCCAGATTTTCTCAAAGGGCATACTGTTCAGTTTCGTATCCGAAACGTAAAAAAAGCAATTGCTAAAGAATTAATGGATTTTATTTTTTTTAATCCGACATATTTTTACTATTTCAAGCGTAAAATGATGAGACCTTTGCCCCCAATTTTGTACTGCGCTTAAATTCATAAAGTCTAGGTACAAAAAATGAAAACTCATCAAAACAATTACCATGAAAATATTTATAGAAAAGACACAGGGAAGAATTAGTAACAGAAACATTAATAAAATATTCTTGTCTTTTTTTTTTTTTTTTTTTAAATATTTATAGAAAAGGCACATAGAAGCTATCTTACAGCGGTGAAAAAAGAGATTGATGCTGAGATGCCAGCTCTGGACTAATAACATTGCAGATTCTGCTTTATATTTTATCAAGCATCTATAAATACATAACATAAGCACCAGGCCAGATGTGATATTAATATTCAATGCATGGACGAATAGTAGACTTATAAATGCGTAAGACAGTTTCTGACAAGAAAAGTTGTCTCGTACAACACGGTGAACCAATTTTCTTATTAGCATACCTAACAATTGATTCAATATAATTTCCCCTTCATGTCAATGGAAAACGCAAGGAATCATTCTCCTAGAGGTTAGCATCAGTCATGCTGATGGGAAACAGGTTCTTTTAAACGAATAAAAGAGAGCATTATCGTTTAGGAGGCATTCAAATTAACAAGCCATTCCTTGCTCCAGCTAACATCTGATTGTAAGACTTTTCTTTACATCAGCTGCCAATATGACCTTATCGAACCAGTTAGACTTACTATTAAGACAGGAGTATGTTGTGTCACCAGTGTATACACCGACTTGAGAACTAATGGCATCAGGAAGATCGTTTATGTCCGAAGATAGAGCCCCGGGGAGCCCTACATTCATGCAAAAGTACATGAAAAAATACATGCTTGTGCGTGCAACATAGATCTAAGAAGGGACATGCTCCAGACTGAATTCAGGTCCAAACCCTGGTATTATCGTGTCGGTTGTTATAACTTAGCAGACTCGTTTGCGATTGGTGTTTATCGAGGGAATGTCGAACAGCATCATGGACGTCCAGAGGATTGTTCGATCCGGTTGGATGCCAACCTCGCAGAAGGAAGATGACGCGTTGTTCGATCAGGATAACATAATGACTGTGTTCTGCACGATGTTCCACAATTTCCCTAGCCGATAAGATCTCCAAACCTGCCTACCTATTTGCATAAAGGGGCAGGATGGAACTTGTTCAGTTGGTCTACCTACAACTCTTGCTATACTGCATCAACAGATACAAGCCGCGTTGAATAATATATCCGATATGATATCCGTTACATGTAAGGACATATATCAGGTTGGTGCAAAAATAATGTTTTTTGATGTATTTTTTAACGGCAAAAAACGTCATTATTTTTGCACCAACCTAATATATCTAAGAGTGTGGACCTATTTTAACGCACAAGGGAAAAAAAAAATCAGTGCATTAGTATGGAGCCACAATGCTTTTGACACACCCCTTATTTTGCAATCTCTTACATATATTTATCGTTATTTATGACAAATTACTGTAATCTTACCTTTGCTTATTCTCGTGTACAATAAATTGAAAACAAGTGTTACAATATTAATTGGCATTGCTGTATTGGGTGGGCAGTCCTTTGAGGAAATAGACACACACA
>OZ010575.1:74965708-75035708 GCA_963932145.1 Acanthosepion lycidas | reverse complement strand
ATTGTTAAATCACGAGCGTAAAATACAGAGACATTGGTAATCACACTTTCCGGTCATTTATCGTTTGCAGTGACGCAGTCCGTGAAAGACATAAATTAAACAAACAAGAAGATGTGCTTAAATTCAGGATTTAGAATATGGACTCTTTATCAGGTAAGTATTGTACTATTTTCTTTACACACACAGACACACACACACATATTATATTAGTTTTATTGAAGGCGACTGACAGGGAACTGTGATTAAGCTTTTTATTTTTTTGATCTGCAAATAATTTGAACGAATGCAAAAAAAAGAAGCTTAATCGCACTGTGTTGACAGTCTTCTGTAATGAAACTTGTATAAAAGAGGTATTTCTGCTGAAATGCTAAATTATTATTACTATTATACATACATATATATATATATATATATATATATATATATATATATATATAATGTGTGTGTGTGTGTTAAAATTCCAGATGGAGTATATTTGTAAAAGGACAATATGAAGAAAGAAAAAAAGAAAACTTATCTTAGCCGACAAAAAATGGCTTTATAAAGGAAAATGTTGTGATTAAAAAAATGATATTAACCAATCAATATATGGAAAAATTTCAAGATATATTTATAAAAGCAATATATCGTGTAAGTTTCCGTTTATAGCATCAGTCTTTATTAAAAATATTGATAATAACTTGTTTGGTTTGATGAAGTCCCTCAGAGGACGAAACGCGACGACTAAAATAAGTTTACTTTTTGTCTTTTTGCATATATATATATATATATATGAAGAAAAATAGTTTTAAGATGTGCTATATTTATCGGATATATAGCACATCTTAAAACTATTTTTCTTCATATATATATATATATATATATATATATATATATATATAGATAGATAGATAGATAGATAGATATAGATATATAATGTCATATTGTCATTACAAACTCACACACATACTTAGATACGTTGATGTGAATTTGTGACCCTGGGTTGCACGATGCAATCGTCAAACCTAGGATCACAAACTCACATCAAAGCAAATAAATATGTTAGCTCTATCTAATAAATAACGCGCATATATAATATATAAATAATATATAAAAAATGCATATATATATATATATATATATATATATATATATATATATATATATATATATATATATATATATATATATATATACACGTACACATTATACCCCCCATATATATATATATATATATATATATATATATATATACGTACACATTATACCCCCCATATATATATATATATATATATATATATATATATATATATATATATATATATATATATATATATATAATGCCAATTTTTATTATGCAGGTCAATGTTTTCATAATAACATTTCTATTTTCTCGGCAATATATCCTGTGAGTTTCAGTTTATTTTATAACATCTGTCGTTATTAAAAATATTTCTAACTTGTTTTGTACAGTGTCAGGTTTTTGTTATGTAATCAAAATGTAACGTAAATTATTATTTATAAATAAATCTAAAATATATAAGCCAGAGGAACACACATTTGATTAACACGATTAAGAGTTTTGTTATTTTATATATTAATGTGAGCTCCTTCATTGATTTTGTTGACTTTCTTACTGTTTCAATTTTAACGTTTATTTGCCGCATTTTTTATTGCTTTCCAAAGATCTTTGCTTTCATTTTATTTTGTATTTTCATATAAATTTCTTTTAATGATGAACCAGAAATTTTCAATTGTGTCTGGAGAGGTTGGTAGCCATTTGATTAATTTAGTGACTTTGAAACTTTGTTTAGACTAATTGAGCAATAGTCAGCATTTAAAGGGCCAAAAACTTGAATGAATATACTTTTTAGTTTAAAGCTTCTTTGTTGTGACATGCATCATTCAAAAAAAATGTCTTGTCCTAGAAATTAAGATTATTCTTTCTATTCATTATAATGTAATAATCAAATGTGAAAGGAACTAAAATTTTACTTCCTATAATAATAATAATTCAAAACATTAACCCGCTCCTTTCTCTAAGTCATATTGCTTGGTTATTTGGATGAAGGTCATAACCTTTATCATAGTCTTCAAGTGCATCCAAAATTTACTTTACATTAATTACTAAAAATTACTGTTGAAAAATCATTTGAATAAATCATTCTCTTATTTTGATCAGTTCACTGTGTGTGAATGTGTATATTTATATACAAACACCTATTCTTTTTCGTAACATAAACCACCCTTTCTTGTTTATGAGAGTCAATTTTGTCATTAAAAAAATTGATATTAATCAATCAATATATTAAAAATATTGCTTCCATTTTATTTTGTATTTTCATATAAATTTCTTTTAATGATGAACCATAATTTTTCAATTGTATCTGGAGAGGTTGGCAGCCATTCAATTAATTAAGTGACTTTGAAACTTTTTTTAGACTAATTGAACAATAGTCAGCATTTAGAGGGCTAAAACCTGAATGAATATACTTTTTAGTTTAAAGCTTCTTTGTTGTGATATGCATCATTCAAAAACAATGTCTTGTCCTAGAACTTAAGATTATTCTTTGTATTCATTATAATGTAATAATCAAATGTGAAAGGAACTAAAATTTTACTTCCTATGATACTAATTCAAAACATTACTCCACCTCCTTGCTCTAAGTCATATTGCTTGGTTATTTGGATAAAGGACATAACCTTTCTTGGAGTTTTCAAATGCATCCAAAATTTACTTTGCATTAATTATTAATTGCTGACAACCATATATTTACTGTGTTTTTACAACTGATCGTTAGTCCTTTCTTCTTGCTTTCTTTTACCATCTTCTTTAGATGTTCCTCTAATTTCCTTTATGTGTCTGCTATCAACACAGTGTCATCTGCATATCACATGTTGAGATTGTAGTTATCAATTATGAATTCTTGTAGAACTTCTAATTCTCTCGGGGTCGCCTCGGCGTAAAGCTTCAATAAATTAGATGAGAAGACAAATCTTACACCCTTATTTACTGAATTCATTTATGGAAATACACAAAATGTACAAAATCTGCCATTATTAGGTTTCTAATATTGTTTTTATTAGGTTGGTGCAAAAATAATATCGTTTTTTGACGTTAAAAATACGTAAAAAAAAAACGATATTATTTTTGCACCAATCTAATAATATTGCTCAAAATTCATTTTAATTGACGCCATATGACTCTAATTATCAAATTACATAAGAATCAGCATTAAAATGAAAATGTATAAAATGCACAAAATCTGCCATTTTGAGGTTTCTAATATTGTTAGGAGGCACGATGGAGTAATAGATAGCGACTCGGATTGAGGAATCGGAGAGTCGAGTTTGAATCCCAGTCGAATCCATTACACTTACGCGCTAAAAAGTATGAATCCTCTTCCTCTCCTCCCTGCAGCTATTTGCAAATAGGGTTCTATAGCTATGGATGGAAACTGGTCTACCGGAGAGAGAAATGGCAACCTATTGCGGGAAAAAAAAATCTGCCACGTCTGTCATGTATCGAATGATACATGATCGCCTAAGCGTGTATGATTAAGCATGGAGCATAACTGACTGAATATTGTTATTAATATTGCTCAAAATTAATTTTAAAATCCGTATGGCGGTTTACACTCAGTATGATTTCTGGGTTATTCTAAACAGTCGGTTATGTGTAATGCATGATACACGATTAGGCGATCATGTATCTTTCGATACATGACTGATTTCTTTCTGCAGTAGACCAGTCGTCATACAGGGCAGTTTTGGAACATTCTGAAATCAACTTTATTGCTAAACTCTTAACATGCATAATAAAATTTGATATCGTCTGCATGCAGGTTAGCCAATACTAATTTTATTGTAAAAACAGTAACTCGTATAATGAAATCCGACATAATATGGCAGATAAGCATACTCGTTTTTGAGCAGGGGTTGTGGATTCCGGGAATGGGAATCCTGCACAAATAAGTAAACAACGCCAGTAATTGAGATAGAAAAATAAGTGTATTAAACGTAAGAATACAGACTTGAAGTGAAGATTAGTAGTCCAGGAATGCGGGTTAGTAGAAAGTATATGTACAAGTCTCTGTAAGTAAAGCCGTAATCATCTTTCCCTGTCTGGACTCTTGTATAACTCTCTGAGAACACCACGTGTTTGTCTCCGTATCTCTCAACCTGTCTCAACGTATCTCCACGTATCTCAACGTATCTCAGTATTTCAGTATTTAATATTACACCCACGAGGAATATATGTGGCACAAGGCCGAGTTTAAAGTGGGTTTCTCCGAGCCCGTATGCTCAGCCCCAAAATATACCCTTTGAACCCGCATAAGCGGGTTAGGGAACTGTCTACCTCCCTGGACGAAACTTTGCCCTTCGGCAAAGCCTCGTCCGGGTTCCTCTCTGCCAAAGCAGAGAGTTCGCCATACATCGAACACGGTCACAGACTGTATCTTGACGTATCTCAGTATTTAATATTCCACCCACGAGGAATATATGTGGCACAAGGCCGAGTTTCAAGTGGGTTTCTCCGAGCCCGGAGGCTCGGACAAAAATATGACCTTTGAACCCGTCTAGACGGGTTCAGGGCCTGTCTATCGGACGAAACTTTGCCCTTCGTCAAACCTTCGCCCAGATTCCTCTCTGACAAAATAGAGAGTTCGACAGACGTTGAGACTGTATCGCGACGTTTCTCAGTATTTATCAATCCACCCACGAGGACCGAAAGTGGCACAAGGCTGGTTTAATGTGGGTATCTCCGATCGCGTAGGCTCGGCCAAAAATATAGCCCTTGAACCCGCCTAGACGGGTTCAGGCCCTGTCTACCTCCCCGGACGAAACCTTGCCCTTCGGCAAAGCTTCGTCCGAGTTCCTCTCTGCTAACGCAGAGAGTTCGACAGACGTCGCAAACAGTCAAAGACTGTATCGCGACGTTTCTCAACAGCAGGTATTCTCTCTATCAGTATAATATACTTTGGACGAGTCCATCTTATGTAAAAAGGGGAGAGCCCAGCATCAGTAGGCTTATCTGTTAGGGTGGCTAGCTAGTGGCTAATTTAGATGCTTGTTCACATTTTGTTTGTTAAACAGCTAGTGGCTAATTTAGATGCTTGTTCACATTTTGTTTGTTAAACAGCAATGAACCTACTGAAGAGGAGGAACAGTGTAGTAATGGATAGCGGCTCGGACTGGGGAATCGGAGAGCCGAGTTCGAATTCCAGTCCAATCCATTGCATTCACTTTTGTGCTAATACGATAATTGATAACGTGCTAATACGATACTAATATCATGCTTGGGAAACGTATAAACACTGTTCTTCTTACCCCAGCTATGAGTAAATAGCCTTGGATGGCAAATGGTCTACCGCAGAAAGAAATGGCAACCTACTGCGGGAAAAATCTGCCTCGTCAGTCATGTATCGAAAGATACATGATCGTCATGTATCTGTTAGGAATTTAGGAGGCACAGTGGAGTAATGGATAGCCGCTCGGATTGAGGAATCGGAGAATTCCAGTTGAATCCATTACATTCCCTTACGTCTAATACTCTTGGGAAATGTATGAATCCTCTTCTTCTCCCATCAGCTATGGGTAAATAGCAGGACAGACCTGGTTCTATAGACTTGGAGGACAACTGGTCTACCGCAGAAAGAAATGGCAATCTACTGCAGGAAAAAATATCTGCCTCGTCAGTCATGTATCAAAAGATACATGATCGCATAAGTGTGTATCACGCATGGCACAAAACTGACTGAATGAACCTGCTGATGTAGAAATAAAAAAAGGGATCACTAGATATTGCGGCTAGACTTTTGAAACTAACTTTCTCCACGAATTCAATAAGAAATTTCTAAATTTCATGAAGGATGTCCGGAGTTAGAAATGCATCCTAAAAAGGCCCGTTCGAAATTTCCTGAAGGTTACACGGATTGACAGACACCTGACAAACGCAGGAGAACACAACGATCGAAATATTATGGTAATAAAAGCAAAGATGAAAAAATTAGTCCGAATGTAAGTAATGTAAATTATGATAAGTTCTTTCACTATTTACATCGTTCGAACTGTTTGTCGTCATCTTTATTGCGATATCCACAACGTTTCGGCCGTTATACGCTCTCTCTATTTACTAGTTCTTGATACATATAAATATATATTGTTATCTCATATCATAATGCAATATATTTACATCATATTATTTATAAATTTTATTTATTTGTTCTCAGATAATTCACTTTAGTAACCCAATTCTGTAAGTTGCCACAAAAATCGCCTAAACCGGCCAAGCATAAACATGAATACGATATAGGAACTAGTAAATAGAGAGAGCTAGAGAAAACAACAATAACAGAAATTGTAATATGAGCTCTGGTAATAAATAGAAACTGAGGTTTATAAGTCTCTGAAATTTACTCACTGATATTCCCGAGGACAAAAGCGTTAGGTGAGTAATCCAAAAAAGAGACTGGATCTAAAGCATTGTGAATTCAATAACTGGCCACAACTTACAGAATTATCTGAGAACAAATAAATAAAATTTATAAATAATATGATGTAAATATATTGCATTATGATATATCAGGTGACATACGTTGGAATTTCGAATTTCTGTTATTGTTGTTTTCTCTAGCTCTCTCTATTTACTAGTTCCTATATCGTATTCATGTTTATGCTTGGCCGGTTTAGGCGATTTTTGTGGCAACTTACAGAATTGGGTTACTAAAGGGAATTATCTGAGAACAAATAAATAAAATTTATAAATAATATGATGTAAATATATTGCATTATGATATGAGATAATATATATTTATATATATCAAGAACAGTATTGAGGAAATTATACGACAAAATGCAAAAAGTTTATTTGTGATGCATTTCATCCATTAGGACTTCATCGGACTGGATTTGTTGATGCTGTTGAACGAAAGACGCTGGTAGTTTCACATTTTTTGAAATATTCTTTTGTTTTTGCAATCTAGCCAAATTCGTTTATATTTTTTTCTTTCTTTCCATCATCTTTGTTTTTAAATATCCCACATTTTGATAGCAGAAAATTTCCCAAGAATGGTGCTTCGTTGTAAGAAACTGAACGTAAAATTACGTCTACGTTCTTACACCGTATCACCATTCTTGAAAATATCTCTTGTTCATGCGCATGTGTAGTCACAACAACGTTAACAAAGCAGATTTGATAAAGTCCTAACGGATGAAACGCATCAGAAAAAACGTTCCCTATTTTGTCTTACAATTTCCGGAATATTATATTATTAGGTTGGTGCAAAAATAATGTCGTTTTCTTACATATGTGAGAAAACGACATTATTATTATATATTATAATATACATATGTAATATATTACATATATATCATATATAATATTACATATGTAATATATTACATATATATAATATACTACTTCAGTATATTATATATTACATGTGTAATATATTACATATATATAATATACTACTTTAGTATATTATATATTACATTACATATGTAATATATTACATATATATATCATATACTACTTCAGTATATTATACATTACATTACATATGTAATATATTACATATATATATCATATACTACTTCAGTATATTATACATTACATTACATATGTAATATATTACATATATATCATATACTACTTCAGTATATTATACATTACATTACATATGTAATATATTACATATATATCATATACTACTTCAGTATATTATATATTACATATGTAATATATTACATATATATCATATACTACTTCAGTATATTATATATTACATTACATATGTAATATATTACATATATATATCATATACTACTTCAGTATATTATACATTACATTACATATGTAATATATTACATATATATCATATACTACTTCAGTATATTATATATTACATTACATATGTAATATATTACATATATATATCATATACTACTTCAGTATATTATACATTACATTACATATGTAATATATTACATATATATCATATACTACTTCAGTATATTATACATTACATTAAATATGTAATATATTACATATATATCATATACTACTTCAGTATATTATACATTACATTAAATATGTAATATATTACATATATATCATATACTACTTCAGTATATTATATATTACATTACATATATAATATATTACATATTATTCGACAAATATATAAAAGGTTCGGTTCGTAATCCCAACGTATATTCGGGGCGTACAACGGGCGAAACATTGTGAATATGACAATAAAGAAGAGGACAACAGTCCGAACGATGTAAATATATTAAGAAGTTATCATTATTTACATTCGGGCTAATTTCTTCATCTTTGTTGTTATTAACACAATATTGTTGTCGCTGTGCCCTCTGGAACTCTTTAGTTAAAATAAATACTTTAAATAATTAATAATAATTAAATAAATAGTTACTAAACCTCATTTTCAGAAATACAGAAAGATAACAATAATTTATCATCCCAGAAATTCAGAGTTTTTCTATATGCTTTAATTGCTTGGTAACTTTATAGAAAGCTATGTTGAAAGCAAGTCCTGTTTGATAATTTTCCAATGCTGATTGTGGTTGTGTTGGATTACCGGCCCCTGACTATGATCCTTGGCGGTGCGATATTTGAAAGCCTCTTCCTCTTTCCCCTTTGACTATTGGAGCGGCAACACCATTTTCTTTCGCTCCGATAGACACAGGGATGTAAGTACTTCAGAGACACAGACTGAAGATTGTATTGAACTGTTCATAAATTCAATTTCGTTTTTTTTTTTTCTTTATCATTCTCTAACATGTCTTGTTAATATGTTTTTTAATTGTTGTTTGCTTGAATTCCATGTTTTGTGTCTTCTTTACCAGAACTCAAACGGGTTAACCAAATATTGTTGGCGGTACAAATGTACCAGGAAATATAAAACAATAATACTTTCCGTTCCTGCAAGAGTTTATATTTCAGCTTATCTTTTGTAATGATCCTATAATCGTTATCTAAAAAAACAATCCCCTTTTTTTTTAAATCACAAGTTATGATATAAATTAAAAACTGATAGTTTTCATACCATTAACGTAATGGGAAAACAGGAATCTTCGTGCTCACAATACGACGAAGTGTCAAAAGGGACGGTTTTCCCGTGACACCGCTTTTATGTTAACTATCTTCATTTTTCAGCAATGTTTATTCTTTTCAAAAGCGGTTATTAGAATTGTGCAAAAAACTCACATATGAAAGTAAATTTAGACATTTTCTTTGTTCTTGACAATTGACAACAAAAATAATAAACACTATTAGATTGCTTTTTAAAAAAAAATTTTTTTAACTAATGTTCATCCTTTATAAAGTCCAAGAGCCAGTCAAGTTAGAGCGTTACTGTGTGGAGTTACATTAGTGTAGGAAACGATAAATATTAGGAGTATAGAGCTGAAGCAGACTATAGGATATAAACTCCTATATTTTACGGCCAATAAGTGTAACATAAACAAGAGACGTTTTCAAATAAATCCCACTAAATTCAGTAGATACGAAAAACTTTTACAATTCTGTATAAACACGGCTCCAAAATTAAATAAGTGGTTTCTGGAGCCTGATTGGATATGACAAGTCACGTGATGTGCTGTTTGCGATATCCGCGCGGTTGAAATCTAAATAGGAAATAGGACAGGACATAGACCAAATTCCCGCGCAAAACTCAGAATTCATCTCACTGCCAAATCGGGGACTTTTCCCTCCAAAATTGTTAAACAAATTTCCTGACGCCTTCATTGGTCAGAAAATATATTCTTATCTCTGATAAGAATCAGGGCTCTGGGAGCCGCTTTTGAAATTAATGAAAACAGGTTGGAGTGAACAAGCTGTAAGGTTTCCCTTAGACTTTATGGTACCATGGAAAGAATAATGGCGGTGGAATTCCTTTTTATATTTTCCAGCTCTCTCGTTAGTCAGAAAATATATTCTTATCTCTGATAAGAATCAGGGCTCTGGGAGCCGCTTTTGAAATTAATGAAAACAGGTTGGAGTGAACAAGCTGTAAGGTTTCCCTTAGACTTTATGGTACCATGGAAAGAATAATGGTGGTGGAATTCCTTTTTATATTTTCCAGCTCTCTCGTTAGTCAGAAAATATATTCTTATCTCTGATAAGAATCAGGGCTCTGGGAGCCGCTTTTGAAATTAATGAAAACAGGTTGGAGTGAACAAGCTGTAAGGTTTCCCTTAGACTTTATGGTACCATGGAAAGAATAATGGTGGTGGAATTCCTTTTTATATTTTCCAGCTCTCTCGTTAGTCAGAAAATATATTCTTATCTCTGATAAGAATCAAGGCCTTGGGAGCCGGTTTTGAAATTAAAAAGAGGTTGGAGTGAGGATAGACAAAATAGAGAGAATGTGAACTTGTAAAATATTGTTCTCAAATTAAATTCCAACAATGACTAAACGAGAAAATCGTGAGTTGATAGGTTTACTATTAGGTTGGTGCAAAAATAATGACGTTTTTTGACGTTAAAAAATGCGTCAAAAACGTCATTATTTTTGCACCAACCTAATATATTTGCTTGAAAATATTAGGCACGCCCGTGAACTTTCTAAAACCAAAGCTAAAAACCGCATTTTAAATAATTCTTCTTTGAAGTTAAATTTTCCTTTTATTTGAAAGATTATAGCCTAAAGGTAACCCGTTAAAGATAAAAGAAAAATAGTTTTAAGGCTTTGAATAAAAATTTTAGACATTTTTAAAACGGAAATAACTTTCGCCTAGTCTGATTAGCTAATTTGATGTAATGCCGACAAAAGATTAATTAAAATACTTTAAAAATCTTACAAGGTTATATAAAGGAGCTATATATCTCCCGAATAACTTTGAAAGATTTATAAACATTTCTGACTATGATTTATCTGACAACCAAAAATAACTACTCAACCTCGGACCTAACTGCAATATATACAAAAGATATAATGGACTGTATATAAAAATATAGATTGAGACACTGTACCAAAACATAAACTCTAAGCAGCTAATTAACATTGAACCAGAAATCGGTGACCTACTTAAGGCTGAATCTATGAAAGACAGACATCATAAAAGGAAAAATCTATCTAAAGTCCTAAATGAATCACTAAAGATTGATGCAAAAGTATTACGCAACTATCCTGAAAAATTATTTGATAAATGTTGTGGATTCCGGGTTGAAATCCGGTACCAATAACTAACAAACGACAGGAATGAATATATGAAAATAATGTATTAACGTAATAATACAAACTGGTAATGCAGGTTAGTAGTTCCAGGAATACGGGTTAGTAGCAATATATATATATACAGTCTTTGGTATTGAAGTATCGCTGTATGACTTCTTACTGAGTCTGCGTGCTCGCTCACTGTGACTCCTACAACGTTGTTACCTCACCCCCACTCTTCCGGTTACTTACAACCTTTTACTCTGGACTCGACTCTTCGGTCTTGCTCTCTCGGGTCTTCATTGGCAGTAGTATGAGTATACACTGGGTGAGTCCATTTGTATAAAAATGGATGGACCCATCAACAATAAAGCTGATAAAGCAAACATCTTTGTTGTCCGACTATAACTCAAAATTGCAAGTTACTTGACAATCACACCAAATTTAGAAAACTTACTAATAATCCTACTACTCAGTTAAATGTAAAAATGAATAAATTCATCACAGTTAACAATGCTGAACAAAACAATCAAAAACTTACCAAAATAATCGGAGACTATAAACCAGGATACGTTTATGGTTCTACCAAAACACACAAAGCTAACTTTCCACTCCGCCTTATTATATTCCATATTAACACTCCTGTCTACCAACTAACTAAAACGCTTAACCAATGCCATACATACCTAACAAATATAGCATTAAATCAACCCTTGCACTTATACAAATATTAAAAACCGAAAGACTTAATGATGAAAATATAGCATCACTTGACGTTGAAAATATATTCACTAACGATCCAGTTAGAGAAACCGTTGAAATTATTATTAAAACTATATATAACAAATCATCTTTCCTCCCATTAAAAATTAAACCTAAAATATTGAGGAAATTATTTTTAACCTGTACCAACGAAATCGCATTGCATGTTAAAGTGCATTTCTTGTCTCATTCAATTGTAATATACGGAAAAATATTTGTGAATATGAAAGGATTATGATAAAAATAATCAGACATAATATTTGTAATTTATTCAATCAGATATACCTAAAAGAGAATTTGATACATTATTTACATTATTCGGACTATTGTCCTCATCTTTGTCGCCATATTTATAACAACGTTTCGGCCGTTGTACGCTCCGGCCTTCTTCAGGTGGCTGGAATGTCGAACTGAACCCTTTATTTCGCTCACTGGGGTAGACTGTTCTAGTTCCACGTGCCATGTTTAATGGATGTCAGTTATCAGTTATCTGTTAATTTGCCTCTGAAAGTTCTCCACTGTCTTAACTGGTTGTTGAACTCACACTCTTTGGGTCCTGTCACTGGATCTAACTAAAGACGTTAGCAAGTTTTTGAGTTTTTTTTCCAGAGTGTATGTGTGTGTGTGTGTGTGTGTGTGTGTCCCAACATGTAGAATGTGTTTATTTGTCCTTTTCCTCATATTTTTTTCACTTTACACTCACTCCTTAGCCTTTTTTTTTCTCTTTTCCAGCTTTTCCTCTTTTTTTCAATTGTTGCTATTTAGTTTCCGGTTTTCTAGATACATGCTGTCGTTGCTGATTTTTGAGCGTTCTGTTACTTCTAACGTTATTTTTAGTGGATATCCGTATTTGAGTGGACGTTCCGTATATTAAACAATGTCTATTTCGTCTGCCTTGCTTGACTTTGAAGCTTTCCAGGGGGGGGGGGAACACATACATACACACAACTTATATACCTCCAACAACAAAAATAGAATTATAATTTAAATACAAATATACAAATCTAATTATAACATAATACAAATTGTGATTTTGTATTATTTTCCCATTTATTTATACTTATTGAAAATATTAATTTTTTTATATATATATTTATTTTAAATATTTTTAATTTTAAACAAACCCCGTAAATAATATGGACAGCTTCACTATTACGATAGTCCGATATATATATACACACACACACACACACATATATATATATATATATATATATATATATATATATATATATATATATATATATATATAGTCGATCCTAGAGAGCCAGACAAACCTACCAAGGTTTCACCTAAGCGGATCGTCAGGGAAAGCCTTTTTTTAGTTAGTTGATTACTCGTATCGGGGTTTTTTCTTTGACCTGTATGCTGTACGATTATTTTCGTCAGACGTTCATGTTCCAGCTCTTTCTTTATTTAAAACCTTTTTTCCTCCGAAATTGATTTGATCAAGAAACCGAAGGTTTTCCGAGACGAGTGTAGTTACCTATATATATATTTATATATATATAAATCAAAATTTAAATTATGCAACGGTCAGCATTTTTGCCATTCCGTATTTTATTTTGTCCTTCTCTCGCCTCTAGTGACTGACAAGATTGATTCTGCTTATTGGCAGAATACGGTGGTCACTCTTATTTTATTTTACTGTGGTATGGACAGGTCCTACTAACATATTTTTAGTTTCAAGGTGTTGTTACACTTTATTTTCATTATTGGGTTTATCCCCTTCTCCCTCCTTTTTTATGTGCCATGCGTAATACACGCTTAGGCGATCATGTATCTTTCGATACATAACTGACATGGCAGATTTTTTTCCCCGCAGTAGATTACCATTTCTTTTTGCGGTAGACCAGGGTTATAGAACCCGGTCTGTCCCGCTATTTACCCATAGCTGCGGGAAAAGAAGAGGATTCATAACTTTCCCAAGGGTATTTGCACGTAAATGAATGTAATGGATTCGACTGGAATTCGAACTAGGCTCTCCGATTCCTCAATCTCAGCCGCTATCCGTTACTCCACATTTTTTTAGTAGGATCCATGTGAAGATGTGGTATTGTGGTATATGTTGGATTGCATAGTTATGACTTGTGATAATTGATCAATTGCATAAATGAATGGATCGTTAATCAGATTATCTCCTCCTCACTTCCCCCTCGGCCTTGTGCCACACATGTAAGCATTAATTAAATAGTTTTAACTCAGCAACTTGAAGATTGCGTTTTGCATGAAACTCAGAGTTGGGCTACTGATACGGAAAAATGTATATTTATTATTAATATATAATTTATAGCTCTGTTATTCTATATCGAGGACTATTTTATTAACACCAGCACAGTGTGCGATATTATATATCCATTAACTCTATTACAACAACAGACGAAAAGAATTTAAACCCAGCATTAAATTTGTCACAACTACATTTAAAACAATACAAGATTTAATCAATACAAAAACAAAACAGCGAGCCAAAATTTGAAGGGGGGAATTTATTCTATTATTTGTAAACATTGCCAGAAAGAAAAGATTGGCGAAACCTCAAGACGTTTAAAATAAAAGATTATATGAACACAAAAGAGACATTCGAAAAAAAACAAAACAAAACAAAAAAAAAAACAAACAAACAACATTAAACGCATTTGTTGCTTATCGTAACGAGACTGGCCACAATTTTAACATAAAAAATGCGATTCTAATTAAAAGAGAAAATAATTCACTAAGACGCAAATTTACTATGAATGAACTTAAAACAAAAAGTGTTTTAAGTTCATTCATAGTAAATTTGCGTCCAGGTCCTTACAACGTTTTACTAATCTTGGCAGATCTTCCGTTATCTTAAATTAATAAAAAAAACAAAAAAACATCATGGAAACAAAACAAAAACAAACAGAATCTAAATGAAATCCGTTAGATAATATACCCTAAACAGATAAAAAAAAAACAAATTATAAATTTAAAATTCCCAGCGTCTCACGCTAGCGCGCATGTGCAGTCGCATCAATGTAAACAAACCTAGTCCGATTATTCGTGTGACGCGTTTCGCGTCACACGAAAACTTTTTTCCACTATGTCGTATATCTTTTCTCCAAAACTGTTCTTGAGATATTAAAATCTTTACATTGTTATACCATATATATATATATGGTAAACTCACCCGTCGTATTCTCCAAAACTGTTCTTGAGATATTAAAATCTTTATATCATTATAGTTATACCATATATATATATGGTAAACTAACCCGTCGTATTCGACGTATGAGGGTCAAGCGGCCCAGTTCCTAGGAACTGACAGCGAGACACCAGCACATGATTTCATTATAGTGGTGAAGGTTTTGTGCAGAACCAACCACACTGTTTTGAAGGGCCGAATACAGAGACCAGGTGCACTACGTGCCACAATGTCCTCAAAACGACCCTCCGCAGGTTTTGAATTCAGAGTTGTCCTTCTCCTAGACTAGTTGGCATCCAAGGCTATAGAACCCAGCCTGTCCTGCATATATATATATATATATATATATATATATATATATATTATTTAGAATTTGTTATATTTATGGGGAAGGATGATCAATGCCGAAGATAAAACGTTTGTAGATCTAAGTAGAGATATATGCGAAATTAAGCGAGCAACAGACCACGGTCAGATGATAATTTACGGCGTGAAACTATGCCAGCCATCATATAATGTTGTTTTCTATGCGCACGCGCACACACACACAGACACACACACATACCCACCCCATATATATATATATATATATATATATATATATATATATATATATATATATATATATATATGTATGTATTCGTAAGTGGTGTCCATAACGTATCTTTGTACGTTGCTTCTTGCTATCTTTTCTGGTTGTAGTGTTACCTGAGTACGATAGCGTTTATGGTCCACTAGAGCAGCACGTTTTGCCTCAATAATCACGCTGAGCTTAATTGAGTTTGTTTCCATCCAGTCCCCGTGTTTTGTCCCGTTTCTTCCCCTATGTCTACAGTGCAGTCCCAAGATAGCAAGTTCTCTGGACTCCATTGTAAGTAGACGGATCAGCCTCCATAATCGCCAGGCTGAACAGGAGAGTCTGGGAAAACAAAGTTAACTATAAATACCAAAATTGCAGCCTACAAGACGTACCTCCTCAGTACACCTCACTTTGCATCCACAGCGTTGTCTCCGCTAGCTGGTTCACGTACATCGGACTGGGGGATTCTGAAAGGCCTACTGTATGTATTTGGCTACCGACAAGACAGTACGAGGATGACCCCATCTTTGTTCCAAAGCCGTCTGCAAAAAAGACTTTAAGTCACTGGAATTGAACGTTGGAGGACATGATGACTGAGAGCTAAGGCTGACCCAGGAATTGTAGAAAGGGTTAGAGCGAGGAGGGGCTGAATAATGCCGGGGAGGAAGAGCGTAGTCGCCGGAAAGAGAGAAACAAGGCAACACTGGAGGGGAGTATCTTCAATTACAGCCCCAGGAGTCGATACTACCACTTAGGGTCTGTACCATCACAACAGTCACTGCGTTACAAACATCGGCCGCATGAAATTCCAAATTTGGCAGAATACGGTGGCCACTCTTATTTTATTGTGGGATGGACGGGTCCTACTAACATATTTTATTTAGTTTGAAGGCTTTGTTACACTTTATTTTCGTATTTGGGTTTATCCCCTTCTCCCTCCTTTTTTATAACAGTCAGTCAGTTATGTGCCATGCGTGATACACGCTTAGGCGATCATGTATCTTTTGATACATAACTGACGAGGCAGATTTTTTTCTCCGGAGTAGGTTACCATTTCTTTTTGCGGTAGACCAGGGTTATAGAACCCGGTCTGTCCCGCTATTTACCCATAGCTGCGGGAAAAGAAGAAGATTCATACCTTTCCCAAGGGTATTAGCACGTAAGTGAATGTAATGGATTCGACTGGAATTCGAACTCGGCTTTCCGAGTCCTCAATCCGAGCCGCTATCCATTACTCCACAGTATGTCATGATTTTCGGGATTATTAACATAGATTCTTCTTCTATATCCCGTGTCCCTTCAAGCCGTTAGCGATCATGGCCCTCTACAATTTCCTGTCCTTTGTAGCTCTTAACAAATTTTTTTTTTTTTGTTATCTCTCTTAATCCTCTCCACCATCCATTTAGGATTTGCTCTCCACCATCCATTTAGGATTTGTTTTTTTTTGTTATCTCTCTTAATCCTCTCCACCATCCATTTAGGATTTGTTTTTTTTTGTTATCTCTCTTAATCCTCTCCACCATCCATTTAGGATTTGTTTTCTTTTGTTATCTCTCTTAATCCTCTCCACCATCCATTTAGGATTTGTTTTTTTTGTTATCTCTCTTAATCCTCTCCACCATCCATTTAGGATTTGTTTTTTTTTTTGTTATCTCTCTTAATCCTCTCCACCATCCATTTAGGATTTGTTTTTTTTTGTTATCTCTCTTAATCCTCTCCATCATCCATTTAGGATTTGTTTTTTTTTGTTATCTCTCTTAATCCTCTCCACCATCAATTTAGGATTTGTTTTTTTTTTGTTATCTCCCTTAATCCTCTCCACCATCCATTTAGGATTTGTTTTTTTTTTGTTATCTCCCTTAATCCTCTCCACCATCCATTTAGGATTTGTTTTTTTTTTGTTATCTCTCTTAATCCTCTCCACCATCCATTTAGGATTTGTTTTTTTTTTTGTTATCTCTCTTAATCCTCTCCACCATCCATTTAGGATTTGTTTTGTTTTTTTGTTATCTCTCTTAATCCTCTCCACCATCCTTGCTAGGGTAGATTATGCGTGAAAAAATGGATGGCGAAACAAGGTTTATGTTTTTACTGATTGATTCGCTTTTTATCCATTACATTCACTGACGTACCTTGGGAAAGGTATGACTCTTCTTCTTCTCCCCCACATCTATGGGTAAATAGCAGGACAGAACGGGTTCTATAGCCTTGGATGGCAATTAGTCTACGACAGAAAGAAATGGCAACCTACTGCGAGAAAAAACCTGTCTTGTCAGTCATATATCGAAAGATACATGATCGCCTAAACGTATATCACGCATGGCACATTACTGACTGACGGTTTATCAACACTTTTCAGGTTATTTAAAGTCAGAAAATATTTTTAAATTGAAAGAATTTTTTGAGTGAATAATGACTTAGTGATACAAGTCTTACTAATTAACCCATAGCTAGGGGGCGGAGAAAAGGTGAATTCATATCTATCCCAAGGTTATTTGTTATTTGTACGTAAGTGAATATAACGAATTAGAATTGGAACTCGACTCTCTGATTAACAATTCTGAACCATTATCCCTAGCACTACCCGCAGTCGTCGGCACCCGTTCGCATAGGGATCGCCATTCTCTCTCCCTATTCTCTTTTCTCCTCCATGGCAGAGATGTCTGTGAAGGTCCAGCCTATCCCTGAAGAGTCGTGAGCAGGTGTCACAGAAGAGTGTGGATGGTGGACGCTGCTGAGCGAGTTGTGTCTTCCCGAAAACGCGTTGCAGATCCTCTTCATGTTGACGGTTGGACTTTAAAGTCTTAGACTCCTCCGAGCCCGGGATGGTCATACGCCAGGAAGGCCGATTTGCGGCAACGGTTTCCCTGGTCTCAGGATTGAACTTCGACTGTGCCAGGGATATCTTCAATTGATCATTAAAACGTTGTTTTCGGTCTCCGCGTAATCTCTTGGCGATAGTTTTGGTTGTCAGACATCTTACTGTCCAGCAGATAGCTAAGTATGTAAGGCATTAGTTCTGGTTCGGTCTTTACTGTTTTCTGTCATATTTTCCGTTGTCTGTTACCCTATACTGCTACTAGGTTGGTGCAAAAATAATGACGTAATAATATCGTTTTTGACGTATTTTTTAACGTCAAAAAACGACATTATTACGTTATTATTTTTGCACCAACCTAATATTATAAAGTTTGTATAAAGCTCACAGTAAGACTCTCGCACCAACCTAATATAAGAATATATGATTTAAAGTTAACAACATTCCTGGAAAGTAACGCTATTTCAAATATCTTTCTCATTTCAGATACTTGCAAGTGCAACAAACTGCAATAACGTTTTCACGAATGGTAAGTACTTATATGAAGGATGCACAAGTGCAGAGGATGCGATGGGTAAATAGTCGCCATTTTATATTTTTAATTTTGCGAATACGCGTTGTTTGTTTTTGAGTTTGTCGACTGCATAGTATAGTGGGTTCAGATGGGCATCGTCTGTGAGAAAAAGAGCACCATAACGCAATTAAACTTCGCCAGAAATGTGGAAACGGCATGCTGTACTGCTTGGCATTCGCGCTGAAAAATACAATACGAACATTTCAGAGTATTTGGCAGTCAATCTGAGGATAGTGCATAGGATTCGCAAATAGTTGGATGAGTCTAATGGTGATTACGAAGGGTGGCTACTGGAAGACCCTATGTCTGGCAAGAGGACTCTACACAATGCCGCACAAGGAGGAGAACCCAGTCATGGCTGTCAAACAATTTCTGCGACCACATTACTCCTTTCATCTGGCCACTAAACTCTCCATACTGCACCCCTTGATTATTATGTGTGGGGCACAGTTCAACGAGAGACCAACAAAACTTCTTGTAAGATCAAAGATGAAATGAAGGCAATGGAAGTATTCCCCAAATTAAACAAGACCACCCAGAAGAGTTGCAAGCGATTCTGAAGTCGTCTGGTGGCCGTGGTTGAAGCCAATGACAATTTTATTGAATAAATTCACTCTTTAATATTCCAAGATATTTTTGTGTAATTTTGGTAAATATATCTGTTAAAATGAGATGTCAGTGTTATTTTCATTTTTGCGTAATTTAGACGACAATTTATCCATCGAACCAGTTACATACTTTATTTACATTATTCGGACTATTGTCCTCATCTTTGTCGCCATATTTATCGCAACGTTTCGGCCGTTGTACGCTCCGGTGGCTGGAATTTCGAACTGAACCCTTTATTTCGCTCACTGGGGTAGACTGTTCTACTTCCACGTGCCATGTACAACGGCGGAAACGTTGTGATAAATATGACGACAAAGATGAGGACAATAGTTCGAATAATGTAAATAATGTACATAATACCTCATCTCAGAAATATAGACAGATACTGAAGGGCCGAAACGTTGTAATAAACATGGCGACAAAGATGAGGACAATATTCCGAATAATGTAAATAATGTACATAATACCTCATCTCAGAAATATAGACAGATACTGAAGGGCCGAAACGTTGTGATAAATATGGCAACAAAGATGAGGACAATAGTTCGAATAATGTAAATAATGTACATAATACCTCATCTCAGAAATATAGACAGATACTGAAGGGCCGAAACGTTGTAATAAATATGGCAACAAAGATGAGGACAATAGTTTGAATCATCTAAATAATGTACATAATACCTCATCTCAGAAATATAGACAGATACTGAAGGGCCGAGACGTTGTAATAAATATGGCGACAAAGATGAGGACAATAGTCCGAATAATGTAAATAATGTACATAATACCTCATCTCAGAAATATAGACAGATACTGAAGGGCCGAGACGTTGTAATAAATATGGCGACAAAGATGAGGACAATAGTCCGAATAATGTAAATAATAAACATAATACCTCATCTTAGAAATATAGACAGATTCAGTTACATACTATTCTACAGTTTGAGATGCTGAACACGTGGTGTCTTAGCTTTCATAAACAATTCCTCCCAAATTCTGATGTTTGATCATTGAAGTAATGATCTCGTATACAAGGATGTGTATTGCAGAGAGAGAGAGAGAGAGAGAGAGAGAGAGAAGAGAGAAAGAGAAAGAGAGATAGAGTGTGTGTGTGTTTGTGTGTGTGTGTGAAAGAGATATCGAAAGAGAGAGAGATTTCTAAAGAGAGATAAAGATTTTAAAAAAGAGAGAGTGTGTGTGTGTGTGTTTGTGTGTGTGTGTGTGTGAAAGAGATATCGAAAGAGAGAGAGATTTCTAAAGAGAGATAAAGATTTTAAAAGAGAGAGAGAGAGAGAGTGTGTGTGTTTGTGTGTGTGTGTGTGAAAATGATATCGAAAGAGAGAGATTTCTAAAGAGAGATAAAGATTTTAAAAGAGAAAGAGATTGATTTTGAGAGAGAGAGAGAGAAAGAGAGAGTGTGTGTGTTTGTGTGTGTGAAAGATATATCGAAAGAGAGAGAGATTTCTAGAGAGAGATAAAGATTTTAAAAGAGAGAGAGATTGATTTTGAGAGAGAGAGAGAGAGAGAGAGAGGGTGTGTGTGTGTTTGTGTGTGTGTGTGTGAAAGAAATATCGAAAGAGAGAGAGATTTCTAAAGAGAGATAAAGATTTTAAAAGAGAGAGAGATTGATTTTGAGAGAGAGAGAGTGAGAGAGAGGGGGTGGTTTGGTTTGTTTTACGACATATCAACCTCAATGGGTTATTTAATGGCGACAAGATTTTTTATTGCTGGTAATTTTTTTTTCCAAAATTTATTGCTGGTAATTTGTTCTTCAAAAATTTATTGCTGGTAATAATTTTTTTACAAAGTATTTCTGGTATGAAAACCTATTTTTACACTTTCATAGTGTTTTGACCACATTTTGGGGGTTAACTATTTACCCATAGCTGAGACCCTAACAGGTGCTACTACCCCGGGTCAGGGTGGACCTGGAAACACCAAGAATTAAGAGGTGGTTCCAGGCTCCTCAAAACCTCCTGAGCAGAAGCTTTGCTGTTGGCCGTAGTTTATCGTCTTACCCAGGACTCGGATGTAGTTTATCACCATACCCAGCACGGGAGAGGGAGAGGGAGAAAATGAGTGTGTGTGTGTGTGTGTATGAGAGAGAGAGAGAGAGAGAGAGAGAGAGAGAGAGAGAGAGAGAGAAAATCTGTCTATTACTTGCCACTTTGTCCTCTACGCACGCGCGGAATGTGATTCAATGAAACTAATTATCTTGTGTGGGTTCGAGTGTAACAACAAAATTGTCCAAATCGTGTAAAAGCAAAATTGTCCATTTGTCAGATTAAGCTCTGAACCGTTGTATCTTAAAAATGATTAAAATATCTCACTGGAATCCTCCGAGGTTTTTATAACGCTTTTGATCCCTACTTTGATCAATAAGAATGTATAATTATTCTCCAGAACAATCGTGACGAAATCGATTATAAAAGAAAATGACATGTTCATCATTAATTAATCATAGCTAAGGTGCGGAAGCTCATGAAAGATTGAAATAAAGTTCATATATATATATATATATATATATTATTCCAGGGTCATTTTCCAACTTATTCAAAATGAACTTCGCCCTCTCTAACCTTCTAACTTTGTGTCCTGGAGTAAAAAGGTGCTTCAAAGGTTTCACGTACGATTTCATTCTCAAGTCTTTTTACACTGCTCTTTAGACTGTCATAACTGAAACTGTTCTCTCACGTACCAAACGTCTTATGGGTTGAGTTGGATCTTTTCTAATTGATCTCGTTGATCAATTGGAAAAGATCTAAGTTGAAATGATGATTCCTCTTCCTGTTGTGACCTCCTGATTCAGTTTTCCTCTCTACTGTTCCCTCTTTTTTAAACTGATTCACCGTTCTTGATTGAACTTTGAAGATGGAAGCCAGAGTATGAATTGGTACCATTACTGAAGACTTGAATGATTTTTCCTCTCGCCATTGCTCAATTGGGAAGACATAGTAGGGCTGACACAAAACGATTTTAACCTGTTCTCTTTCCAGTTGAATAACTCAAAGGATTTTTTCAGTGATTCTTGCGACAAATGATATCGAGGTGGCTATATGTCTTATCCGAAAACCTGGAAAAAAAGAAATTCAATCCAAACCACCATATTTTTCGACCAATTCCTATAGTCAAATTCATTACTATAGTAATTCGAGTTTCTCTTAATCATTTCACCCCAAGTAAGGCAATAAAAACCACTAAGATACTGAGTGTTATCGAATATGAAAAAAAGGGGAGGAAACATTAAAAGAACAAGAATTAACAAGACAAGATAACGGTTGGCGTTGACTTTTTGAAGATCAAAGTTGACTGGGATGCAAGAAGCCGGAAGAGAGTTCCACAAGTGAGAAGTGCGATAGAAGAAACTGTTAGCATAAAACTTGCGGTCTATCGAGTTCCACTGTAAAATGAAGAGAGAGAGAGAGAGAGAGAGAGAGAGAGAGAGAGAGAGAGAGAGAGATGATTCGATTGGTCTGTTATTTTCTATTATTTAAATAGTTACACATTGTACATATAATTTCCGCATTCTATTCGTAACGTTTGAAATTTCTCATAACCCATCATATTTTTCGACCAATTCCTATAGTCAAATTCATTACTATAATAATTAAATTTTCTCTTAATTATTTCACTACAAGCAAGGCAACTGAATCACTAAGACGCAACGGGTTACTGAGTGTTATAGAATATAATGAAAAAAAAAAAAACACTATTAAGGAGAGAGAACATTAAAAGAACATGAATTAAGAAGACAAAATATAACGAAATTTTTGAAGATCAAACTTGACTGGAAAGCAAGAAACAAGAAGAATGTTCTACAAGCGAGAAGTGTGATAGAAAAAAAAACTGTTAGCACAGACGGTTACGGTTACATCTAGCCATTTCAGCTGTAAAATGAAGAGACCTTGTCCACCAATCTAGTACTGTGCTTAAATTCATAAAGTCTAGGTAATATAGGGGAAACTTCATTAGAATATTTCCCATTAAAGTATTGACGGGTATCATAATGTCTATCGGCGCGAAAAAGTGGGTTCGACGCGCCGAGTTCAAATTTTAAGCGAGTCTCTTTCGTTTAGCTTGCATGGATATACTTGGAAAAGGCATGAATCTATTTTCTCCCAGCTATGTATTTAATAGCTTGGGTGACAACTCGTCAAGGAGAAAAATCGCTCGTAAATAATAGAGTAGACGACGTTCTTCAGCATTAAGGAGAATAACTCTGACGAGGGATGGTGTCATTACCCCAGACACACCGATTGCTACTTCAGTTACAATGGTGCTTGAATGATTCTAATAGGTTACGGAACTTGTGACAATGAGCATCGTCAAATTATGGGTAATTTTTTTTTTTTTTTTTATATATATATATTAGGTTGGTGGAAAAATAATGACGTAATAATGTCGTTTTTGACGTTAAAAAATACGTCAAAAAACGACATTATTACGTCATTATTTTTCCACCAACCTAATAGAAGTATCTTATAATTCTACTTATCCGCCATTAGTTCTGTTGTTAGTACGACCGTTACGCCCGGCTAATACCTTCATAAATAATGGACTGTTCCATTTTGTGGAAAGACTTTGTTTGATTTCAGTGAGAAAGAAAGAAGCAAAGAAAGAAAAAAAAAAAAAGAAAAATTAAAACATGAAAGCTGCGAAATTTTCACGCGTACTGCTCGTGATTGTTTTAAATTATTTGTTTAATAATTTTTTTTTTTTAATTATTAGGTTGGTGCAAAAATAATGACGTAATAATGTCGTTTTTTGACGTTAAAAAATACGTAAAAAAACGACATTATCACGGCATTATTTTTGCACCAACCTAATATGATTATCTAAGCGTGCTTAATTGATAGTACAGTGTAACCCGGATATAAGAGACCCGGATATAAAAGAAAACCGGATATAAGAGAGATTTTATCTGGTCCCCAATTACAGCCTGTGTTAATGTATATAAATTAGACCAAACCCGGATATAAGAGACTTCGTCTCCGGTCCCGACAACTCTCTTATATCCGGCTTACACTGTAATATGAAGTATTAAAAAAAAACATTCATAAACAAAAAATAAATAAATAAAAAGTTTGCTTGGTTTGAGGTCCATGATGGCTGGCGAGGAGGGACCGAGTTACAATGAATTTCTATTGCCCCAATTTTAAGTCGTGAACTACTCGACCGAAATCAATCTTTCTACGATTTTACACATCTTCGGGACACAAGTTAACGCAGTTATTTTGTGAATATCTAAGCCTTCCTACGCCAGCACACTTCTTCTTTCTATACGATCTACGCCGTTTGTTTGCATACTAGAAATATCGCGTACAACGAAGTAGTGCGATACCAATTACTTGGCTCTATAGCCACATTAGCGGAACAGTTATGGTTGCTTAGTTCTGCGTTTGCAGTGTTTTCCATAGACCTGGGCGTGCAGGGCCCGAGTTTATCTCTGTATCCCATTAGCACAGTGAACTATTGGTATAGTATCTTTTACCATTGCTCCCCTCATAAATATTTACGAATCTATTAAAAATTCCATTCTTTTGCTTATGTTCTAGTTCTCACGTTACCTAAGCATGTGTACATATGTATGCATTATGGGCCAGCGTTAGAATATATTTGTGAGCAACTTGATCGAATTTGATGTTTCTATCATTATATATAATGTATATAATTGAATTTCGTTTCTTTGGCCTCACTCATATTCTAAAAATCATTTTAAGTTACATTAATAGTGTAACAGACTTTGAAATAAAATTAGATGCGCCATAAAAAATATTTTTTATTGCTATCTCAATTGCACGCAATTGAAAAAAATTAAAACAAGTTATTCTAATATTACCTTTCATGTGTGGAGAATGCATATAATCTATATTTATTACTTTATATTTTTAGCGTCCTGGGTATGATGATAAACTAAATCCGGCAGCAAGGACTCTGTAAAGGAGTTTTTGAGGACCGTTGAACGACCTCTTAATTGCTGTTGTTTTCAGGTCCACCCTGACTAGGGGTGGTAGTACCTGTTATGGTCCCAGCTACGGGCAAATAGTTAACTCTCAAACTGGGGTTAAATTACTATGAATGTATAAAAATAGATTTTTCTAGTAAAAATACCTGTAACCAAAATAAACCAAACCATTTTATAGAAAATGATTTCAGATTATTAACGAAGCTGTTTCAAACCACATTTCAGTATTTTAAGATAGACCATGTTACTTTTCTTATTGTGGCTGAGAGCAATGGTCACTCGAAATATTAACAATTGTAGTAGTATAGAATTTTGTTTATAGATGAGAAAAATAATCTGTGGGAAGTTTGTGTCCAGAGAATCTGTGCTTCGTCAGAATTATTAATATAAAATGCCAAAACAATAGTGTTTATATGAACTATGGAATATCAATTGAGAAGAAGAGACTGTTCATTTAGTCGTGGAGGGTGAGAGGTCAGTAATCGGGTTGTATTTTAAGTTACCAACACACCGCTTTTTTTCTTTTCTTTTTTTTTTTTTGAGGCTACCACCGCGTTTAATTAAGCGCGTGTTTGTGCGAAAACAGACAGTTGAGTCAATCGAGTTGAAGTCAGTCGAGAACAACGAGAGAGAGAGAGAGAGAGAGAGAGAGAGAGAGAGAGAGAGAGGTAGTGAGAGTGAAAAGCGTCCGCTTGCAGCTGAAATAATTACGGCAACTACTAATAACAAAAAGGATTAACCGAACAACTAATTCTCTCCTTTCAGAATTATTTGCCATATTTGTTTTTTTTTCTTCCCCACCCCCTATGGACTTTATTTCATATACACTACTTTCTTGTAAAAGAAGCATGATTCTTTTTGTACCAATTTCTTCCTTATATACATATACATAAACCTTTCTTTGGACTCGAATCGACTTGTTCATATTTGATTTTTTCTGCTTGGCCCGATTCTCGCCCCAACGAACTTGCAGGCAGACCAGCTAAATTTTCCGGGATCTACGATTTGTTAATTGCTTTCCAGGATCAAAAAAGTCACAACGTGACTGGAAAGTGGAATCGAATCTATATTGTGAATCGGAGACTTTGATTGAACCTGCAATACTGAACCAGGGCAGGACCAACGCACGTCTAGTAGAGTCCATTAATCCAGTGGGGTCAGGACAGGTGTTACATTATAATTATCTCGGAATGGTCATAGATTGAAAAATTGTAGCATTACAAGATTTATTAGTAAATCCGTGTAATTTACACGTGTCCTGCTAGTTCATCCATGATGATTTTCTGAGCGTAGCTAAGATGTGGCATAAGGCCGAAAATGAGGAGCACCCAATGAAGATCGAACTCATTACACAGTCCTAATTCAGATAGTGAGATAAGCTCGCTAAACATTACAACCCGTCGAAGTATTAGTTCATTTATGTTATATGTATAATAGACATATTGTATCAGAAACACTTGCAAGAATTCTTGATAAATGACAATCCCATTTCTGGGTTTCCTTACATATGATATCCGTGATGGACTGGCCAGAGTATCAGTTTGCCCGGTGGTACGTGGGATCCAGATGGAGTGGGTTTCCTAAACCAAATAAAAAATGCATTAAAGAATCAAACACATGCAACTATTTTAGTACAAAAATTGTATAAGAACTTTATAAAGTCATCTATACACTGTCAAGTATTCCCCTACAACGTGAGAAGGACATTTTCAAAGCTAAAGGTCAAGGTTGAGAAATTCATTGTCTGAGGAGAAATTGGAATCATACATATTGATATCGATTGAAAAGGAATTGTCAGATGAAATAGATGCAGAAACAATTCGTGAGAGATTAAAAAAATCATCTAGCGAACATAAACGATTGCACGTCCTGGGTATGACGACAGACTACATCCGGCTGCAAGGCTTCTGTTCGCTAGGTTTTGATGAGCGTGGAACCACATTTTAATTGCTATTATTCCGAGGTCCACTCTGACCCGAGGTGGTATAGCAGCTGTTAGAGTTACAGCTATGGGCAAATAGTTAAACCACAAACTGGGCTCAAAACACTATGAAAGTCTAAAAATAGGTTTTTATAGTAAAATTATCATCAATACTTGGTGTAGGTGTCCGCTTTGAGTTTGAGACTCCGTGGGAAGATGAATGAAAGCATAACGTCGCCGTCACTAGTAATCACTCTAAACACCTTGATGTTGAGTGGACAAAAACTCTCTTTACAAAAATACGTCAATGAAACCTGACCTACATATTGATTTCTTACAAAAAAATACATATTCTATTCCTACGAACCTATCCTAAATATTTTGTCGGCATTAAATGACGCATTACGATTGATATGCCGTAAAACAAAATAAACCAAACAAACGATTGCTCTTAAAATAGTGGAGTGCATGCTATTGTGCTTTTGAACTGTTAATGTATACATTGTGCAGTAAACAATTAAAAATATCAACAAATTTCGTTAGTAGTGCTGATACTACAGAGTGCAATGGATAAATTGTCGTCTAAATTACGCAAAAATGAAAATAACACTGACATCTCATTTTAACAGATATGTTTACCAAAATTACACAAAAATATCTTGAAATACTAAAGGGTAAATTTATTCAATAAAATTACCATTGGCTTCGACCACGGCCTCCAGACGACTTTGTAAACTCCCACAACTATTCTGTATGGTTGTGGCACCCTGCATTTTTTAGAAAGACTAAAAAGAGATATTCATAGAAATATGATTTAATTTTTATTCGGTTTATTAACCAGTTGTTAGTTATTTAGAAACGAAGAATAATTGAGTTTTGAGAATAATTCTCTAACTGTATTTAGGCGATCCAAAGAGAAGAAAAAAAAAAAAAAATAATAATAATAAAAAGAAAGAGAAAGAGGAATAGATGATACAAAACCCGGTCATAAGTAAAACTAAGACAAGACAGGTGTCAAAATATATCAGGTCAAATTACCTGACCGAGATCCAGGGAAATAGAAATTGTTATATTTGATTGAAGAAATAGTGTTTGGAGATAATGAAATAAAACAAAGGGAAGAGGAAAGACAGAAACATAATACGAGACCAGGTCGTAAGCGAAAACACACACGTACGACCAGCACCTAACAAGTGTCAAAATTATCAGGTCAAGCACTTGAACTAATTCCGTGTCGGCGTAGGATGGAAGTTTTGTTAAGGTTGGCTGAAACAATAAAGATTTTTTTGAACAATGAAAACGAAATTTTAATCGGAGGAAAGGTGTTTTTTGTGTTGAGGTGGTGACCGGTGGAACTGTATACAGATTCTGACCTGTTAAAAATTGGAACCCCACGATGATGAAGGGGAGACATTTTCAATTCAGATAATTAAGATTTTTGACTATCAGGTCTGACCAAAAACAAAGAAGGAAAGAAAACGATTGTCTCGGCTCACAGATAGCGCCAATATTCTTTCCTGAAGTCACATCTAATTAGCGGCAGGCTGTTTTGACAGAACCCAGGTGAGAAAAAGCCAAGATTATCATTTTTCGTACGTGTGAAAAAGGCCAAATTAGATTTTGTTTTTTTTAGAACAAGAACGATGTAAGCCACGCCCGATTGGAGACGGGAGGCGTCCCACCACAGTCTCATTAGCCGAAAGCGGTCACGTGATATGCGGAAAGAGGAGGGAGAATGCTCGATCAAGAACCATTGGTCGAAAACGGTCACCTGACATACGAGAGACCGGGAGAGATGGGTATGCGTCTTCCCCCCAGAGGCACTGTGAGGAAGTAGGGGTGAAAATAATAGCGATAATGGGAAATCAGAACTAATGCGACTTTTGGGATTATCGAGAGAGCCCTGACGCCGACAGACCCACCCCGGTTTGCTGCGGCGTCAATAAAAGCAGGACCCCAATCGACAAAAAGATGAGTTCAGCCCCGGACGGCAGCGAGAAGAGATCACCTCGGACGACAGAGAGTTCCAGCCCAAGTCGAAAACAAGAAATCCTTCCAGCTCAAGTCGAAAACAAGAAATCCTTCCGGCCCAAGTCAAAGACAAGAGAAGTCCTATCTAAGTCGACGAAGAAGAAGATTACTCGAAAGCCGCGGAGAAGTTGCAGCCAAGTCGAAGACAAGGCCAAAGAGTTACTGGACGGAAGAAGAAGAAGAAGTTAAAATCAAGCCCAGCCCAGAACAGAATTCGACCCAACCAGATCGAAGTGAAGAAATACAACTCAAGTCGAAGAGAAGAATCAACTGCGAATGATTGATAGAAATTAGCCCCAGTGTCGAACTAAACCACACTCCGACAATTTTTCTTTATGTAACGGACATTAGATATAAAAGGTTGTCACCTTTTTTTTTTTTATCAGTAATTTTTTGTCTCGTGAGTTTTTTTTCTTTTACTTGTGTTTTGCCACCCCCGTCGGACTCAACTTGCATACGGCCCAATCCCTGCTGGTCCCGTCTGTCTAAGATCTAAACACAGCGTGGGTAGACAGACCGGAGATCAGTACAGTTGCTTTAGCAACCAGGTATTGGAAGCGGGTTGGGAAAGGCGAGGCTGGTGATCATCTAACCAAGAGGTTGGAGCGGCACGCTTGGAACCAGGAGGAGCGACCAGGAGGAGCGACGTCACAGTTGGCGCCGTAACCAAAGGATTCGACCCTGGGCCATGTGTGTACCCGTCACAATTGGTGCCAGTGACCAGGATCAACCCTGAGACAGCCGCGTCACGTCACATCGATCGACCGCCGTTGCTGAAAATTCAAATGGAACTCAAAACGACCGGGACCGAAAGGAACAAGAACAGAATCGTCTGCAAGGTAGGACACCTTATTTTATTTCCCAACCTCGATTGTTGCTGCATAGATTGTCTTTCTCTGTAGACATGTCGGACTATGATTCGGATAGAGCAGTGGGGGGTGAAGAGGAAGTAAGGCGGGGGTTGTCAGTGGATTTAAGGAAGCTGTTAGGTAGACCGAGGGTCCCAGTATTTGATGGCAGCGGGAAGGAGTTTAAAAACTGGCTGGCAATCCTTGAGAAGAGCCGAATCATCTACGAGCTTTCGGACCAAGAAACCCTGTATTTGGCATACGATGCCACAAAGGGAAAAGCGTCTGAGTTCGTGAGGGGGCTCTTGGAAAATCAACCCTGCTTGTCTTGGGAAGAGATAAAAAGACTGCTAACCAAAGAGTTCGCCGACGAAGGTACGGCCATAGAGGCCATGAGGGCCCTTTTAGAACTGACACAGCTACGGGATGAAACCCCGGGAGAATTAGGGACCCGAGTGGGGAAGCTATCATCGTTGGCATTCCCCGAAGTGGTCAGGGATAATGCAGTTATGCAGGCCCAACTGGCGGACCTGTATATAGAGGCGCTGAGCGACGAGCGTGTTCGTCACGACGTACTGAAGGAAGGACCGCTCAGACTGTCGGCAGCGGTGGAGCTGGCCAGGGAGAGCCAGGGCGTGTGGGATAAAGTGAAGAGGTGTGGGAAGAAGCAGATGCCAAGTCAGGAGGCTGGAAAGAGGGGGGTAGGCGGAAGACCCCCCGCGTGGAATCAGAGGGTTAAGGATGAGGTGGATCGGGCAGAATTATGGGAGGAGGACCCCAATAGAAAAGCATGGTCGACCAGGCATGGCTTTTATAAGCCCACGCCGGGTCGATACGGGCTGATCTGCTGGACCTGTGAGCACGAGGACCACAGGGCGGCGGAATGTCCGACGAAGTGGGGGTTACCCCCAGACTTCGATCAGGACAGATGCACCAGGTGTGGTAAGAAAGGACACCTGGCCAAGTGGTGCGGGCTGAGGAAGGGTGCCCCACCGATATTAACAAAGAAGGCTGAGCCCAAGAGACCGGCCCAGGAAAAAAGCCAGCGGGCCACCCCGGAATTAAGAGGGAGGGTGGCCCAGTTAAAAAGAAGAGAAATAAAAACTTGGACCAGTGGACGGGCGAACCGCTTGAATAGAGGACGGGTTCCCCCGGGAATAGACACAAGGCCAACCCAGGAAAAGAGCAAAATGTTGGACATGTGGTCGGGCGGGCCACTTTGTGGCAAGCTGTCCAACAAGAAGGTGCTGGTTTTGCAGGAGGCCAGGACACCTGAAGAGAAACTGTATCCTTAGAAACGAACGCGGGAGACCGGGAGAGGTCCGGCCGGGGTCGCCCAGGTGCAGGGGGCGCAGAACTCCACCTCATGAGAAAAATGAAGGTGATTTATTACTACCGGCACCCATGGCTGGGTTGACCCAAGGGTGGAGACCCAGGAAGAAGAAAGCTCAAGTGTTCTCTTTGCTAACGCAAGAGAAAGAACTATCCTGTAGAGCAGAGATAGGGGGTAGGGAGATGAGGGCTCTGGTGGACACAGGAGCATCTGTGTCATTGATGAGAGAGGAAACATACAGGCGGGTGAAACGGAAGAGAAGGTTACGGGAAGCGGACATAGAGATCACGCAAGCAGATGGAGCCCCCCTGAAGATAAAAGGGATGGTGAGGCTCCCGGTGAGGATTGGGAAAGTAAAAAGCACCCAAAATTTTTACGTAACCCCCGACCTGTGTACGGAGGCAATCTTGGGAGAAGATTGGCTCCGGAGCCAGAGGGCCCAGATTGAGTTTAATCCTACTGTGTTGGTGGTGAACGGCGAGAGAACGCCATTGGGATGCCCACCAGAGGAAGAGATAACCATAGTGGTGGAGGAAGATGTAAAGTTACCTCCTAGAACCGCAGTGTCGGGAAAGGGTAGGTTAATGTCAGGAAAAAGGGTATGGAGAGGACCCCTGCAGTTGGTCCCTGTAGAAGGAAAGGGCCTAGAAGATAACGAGGTAACCCTGTGCGAAACGGTAGTGGAGGCAGCCGAGTTGGTGCCCATAATGATGGTGAACCAGGCCCAAAAGACTATAAAGGTTAGGAGAGGGGAGAAGATAGGGAGAGCACTTCCCCTACGAACTCTGAGTCGGGTGAGATTCGAGGAGGAACGAAGGAAGCTAGTAGAGCAAACAGAGGGAATCTTAGATGAGGATATATTAGCACCGGATCAATTTAGAACCAGAGTGGGGGGTCTGTTAAGGAACAATCGAGATGTGGTGGCCCAGTCAGACAAGGAGCTAGGTCAGACCCACACAGTCGAAATGAAAATCGACACCGGAGACCACCCCCCTGTGAAATTGAAACCCTACCGGACACCTATACATAAAAGACCACTTGTAGAAGAGGCAGTAGAGGAAATGTTGGAAGCTGGGATGATCGAAAGATCGATCTCCCCTTGGAGCTTCCCAATAGTAATAGTAGGTAAGAAAGATGGCGGGCATCGTTTCTGTGTAGATTTTAGGAAGCTAAATTCTATATCGAAGCCGTTGGAGGTGCCATTGCCATTGATAGACGACATTTTGGCATTATTAGGGAAGGCAAAGTACTTCTCTACGTTGGACTTGAGGTCCGGGTATTGGCAAGTAGCCCTGGATGAGGCTGACAAGGAGAAGGCCGCATTTGCGTGTCACCTGGGACTGTTTCAGTTCAGGGTGATGCCATTCGGTCTAGCTAATGCCCCGGGAGTCTTCCAACAGCTAATGTCAATAGTGTTAGGAGGATACGAGAGCTTTGCCATGGCGTATTTGGACGATATCTTGATATTTTCGGAGACAGTGGAACAACACTTTTTTCATTTAGGACAGGTGTTGGGAAGATTGAGGAAACACGGATTAAAATTAAAATTGTCAAAGTGTCAGTTTCTGAAGGAAGAAACTAGGTATTTAGGCTTCGTCATAAACGGAGACGGTATTAAACCCGACATGGATAAGGTAAAGGTCATAAGGGAAATGCCAGAGCCTAAGACAGTGAGACAGGTAAGAGGTTTTATAGGAGCTATAGGCTACTACCGACGCTTCGTCCCGGCATTTTCAAGAATTGCCATACCACTAGTAGCCCTGACGAAGAAATACGCTAGGTTCAAGTGGACAGAGGACTGTCAACGAGCATTTGATTCGCTAAAGGGACAGTTGACAACCGTCCCACTGCTGACGTACCCAGACCTCAGCAAGCCCATGATATTATACACGGATGCCAGTGAGCAGTGTGTAGGGGCAGTACTTACCCAGCCGTGTCCTGATAAGGAAGGACCAGTGCCTGGCATACCAGAGGAAGTACCGATATACTTCCTCTCCCATAAGCTCTCAGAGACACAACAGAGGTGGCCAGTAATAGAAAGAGAAGCATATGCCATCATGTATGCTCTCCAAAAACTGGACTACTATTTAAATGGTGCGGTCTTTACTATAAAAACAGACCACAAACCTTTGCAGTACCTATTGCAGGCAGAGTGGACAAATAATAAGAAAATTCAACAGTGGGCACTTAAGTTAAGTGACTACCACTGTAAGATAGAGTATTTGGCAGGAAAGGAAAACACGTGCGCAGATTTACTCTCAAGAATACCGAAACAACTGGAAGAAAGATCTGTAAAGGTAGAACAGGGAGTAGATGATAAAGCCTATAGAATAGGAGTAATTAACTCTAATAAGCTAAAAGATCGCCCTATGTTAGAATCGGACGCCCAGATAATAACCGATCCCTACTGGACAGAAGGAATTGAGAAGGAGCAAGCAGACAGTGAAATAGCTGCTCTGAGAGAGAAGGTGAAGGCAGGAGAGACCACCAAGTATGCCATAATACAGGAAAGGCTGTATTATCTCTCAGGCAGGGATGAAGAAGTCAAGCCCAAGTTGTATGTGCCCAAAAGTTTAAGACCAGAGATATTGGAGCAGTGCCACGAGAGGTTGGGTCACATGGGAATTGATAGGACATGTGATCTCATAGGAAGAAAGTACTATTGGCCCAAACTGTACGGAGAGGTCACTAACTATGTTCGGAGTTGTGTAGTGTGCCAGTCGCAGAGCAGAAGGCAGGAAATGGCACCCTTGGAGGAAACAGACGTACCAAACTTTCCCTTCGAGAAGGTGAGTATGGATGTATCAGGACCATATGGAGAAACTGCACAAGGAAACAACTATATAGTGAGTTTTGTAGATTGGCTAACAAATTGGCCTGAAGCATTTGCAGTACCAGACAAGAAGGCCAGAACTGTGGCCGGGTTGATAATAAGTGAAATCTTCCCTAGGTATGGTGCCCCTGTGCAATTGGTAACAGACAATGGCACGGAGAATGTGAACAGCATCATGAGAGAGGTTTTGACAGGTTTGAATGTAGAGCACATAAAAACATCCCCATATCACCCCCAGGGAAATGCTAAAGTGGAAAGGTTTCATAAAACCTTGGGAGATGTATTGGCCAAGCTGGTCAGAGAAAACACTGGAAATTGGGACTTGTATTTGACGCAGGCTCTGGCGGCCGTGAGGTTTACGATAAACGAAACCTCCAGATTTTCTCCTTACTTTTTGTTGTTTGGCAGAGACGTGGTCCTGCCTGTGGATAACCTACTGAAGCCCCGAAGAAGGTATATGGGAGAAGATCATCATCAACTATTGCTGGAACAGCAACATAAGATATTTGTACAGGCCAGAAGAAGAATAAAGAGGGCCCAGAAGAAAAGAAATGAGAGGGTGAATGCTGAAAGAAAGGTAGTAGAATTGAAGGTTGGAGACCCTGTCTACTATAAAATCCACCAGAGAGAGGGAAAGCTGGACCAAAGATGGGAACCGTACTACCGGATAGTAGAGCAGATGGGCCCAGTATCATATGTAATATGGGATCAAGTGGCAGGACGAGCGAGGAGGGTTCATGCAATGATCTGAAGAAGGCTGAAATAGCTAACCTGGAAATGAGCGAGCTGAGGCCTAAGAAGACAAGGAAAAGGAAAGTAACTCTGGTTGAACCGGAAGAAATGGAAACGGAAGAAGACTCCGAGGAGGATGCGGAGATAGGTCGACTTGGCCAGATAAACGAAGCAGTCCGAGTGACAGAGTTGGAACCCTCAGCGGGGATTGGCGATGTTCAGTCGTCGACTGAATCGGTACAGAGAAGACCCCGTGAGATCGCCATCACACCCCCATGTCCGAAGAAAAGGAAGAAAAAGACGAGGAGGTCCAATCAAGCAGTCGAAGGCTCTAAAAAGAGGCACCCTGAACAGGACGAAGGACCCAGCGAGTGGGAGGAGGAGGATCGAATACCCCTTTCTCAGCTCAAGGAAAGGATAAGGAACAGGATAAATTTAGACATAGAGTCGAAAGGTATTGAGGACATTCAAGGCGAAGACTCTAAACAGAAAAAAGAATCAGGAGATGAAGAAGAGGACAAAAAAAAACCTCCTGGACGGAAGTTAGACACAGAAAGAAGGTTAGAGGTTGAACAGGAATCACCTCGGAAGATGAGATCAGGGAGGGAGAAGAACCCCAAATCTCAGTAGAACAAAAGGGCTGTGCAGAATACAAGCATTTAGTGTCGACAGATAACGACACTGGCTCATCCAAAATCCTATTGGCTGACTATGGTAGATGTGAGTGGAGGGGATGGAGTCGCGGGCTGCACCTCACAAGGGACGGGAGAAGATCATTGGCATTGTTGATTGATCACCAGTGGTGTCATGAAGTACAACCTTTAGAGTGGGCGCCACGCACACCTGACCAGACCATTCTGTTCGCTAGAGGTTAGTTAGAGGAGGGAAGAGCTGACTTAGTAAGAAGTTATAAAATAATTGAGTGATGAGTTGAGCGACACGAAGTAGTTGTGAAGAATAACAACAAAAGAATTTCGTTACCTTTCAGGAATGATCAAGATGAAAGGGTTGGTTATGACGATGATGGTGGTAGCCACGCTGATGGTGACGATGGCGGAAGCTGGGAAGCGCAGCCGAAACACCATTTTTAAAAAAACGAGCGAAGTAATAATAACCAGGTCTAAGTGGTTGGTCACATTCGTGATAGATTTGAACCCGTATGAGTCGCTACTAAATAAGTTAGGAAACGAGCTAACGCAACTGGATGCAGCCCGGTTGAAAGTGGGACAAGATTATCCCAAGCAAAAAGGGTATCTCAGTTTATTGCACTCCCTAGAATCAGAAGCCACTATGATAGATGCTCAATGGAAAGACATGCAAAACTACCTGCAGGGAATAGAGTTACTGCAGACGCGGGAAAGGAGATCCGTAGTCCCGATTGTGGGAAAGGCATTGAGTGTCCTGTTTGGAACAGTGACTGAAGATGACGTTAAATTCATAAGAAGGAAACTGGGAGAAGTGGAGGTAAACCAGAGGACGCTTGCCCAGGTGGCAAGGGAGAGTGTGACAATATTAAATGTGACAAGGTTAGAGGTGTCCAAAAATAGAGCCAGAATCAATTGGTTAATAGACAACCTGGCGAGGTTGAGACAAGAGGTAATTAATAATACAGAAACTGTAATGATTGAATTACAGGAAATGAGTGGATTGGTGCAAAAATATTTCCAGCTGATGACAATTACGAATAAGGTACGACAAACGAGTCAGTCGTTGACGACCTTGCTGGAACACGTGAGGGCGCAATTAGACATGCTGTCATTAGGACACCTCTCCCCAAGCATAGTAAACCCGGGTCACCTAAGGGAAGCGCTACTCGGAATACAGGCCGAGTTACCCCACCATTTAAGGCTGCCGGTGGACCCCACCAAAGAATTGTGGAAATATTATAATGCACTAGGATGTGTGACCTTGTTAGAAAATAGGCGACTATTGGTTGTGATATCTGTTCCGTTGTTAGATAGCGAGAGTGTATTCGAGATATACCAGGTTATAAACTTACCCATCCCCTACCCCAGAAGAGATCAAGGTTTAGGAATGATAGCAAGGTACAAGGTGGAAGCAGACTACATAGCTTTAAATTCGGGGAGAACGAAATTCATGTTGCTATCAGCTGAAGAAGCTGGAAGCTGTAGAGATGATGCTCTAGGGACTTGTACCTCGTTAAGCCCTATCTATAAAACTGGTAATCGCAGAATGGGCATACTAGAATTGTTTGATGGGAAAAGGGAAGGAATCAAAAGAATCTGCCAAGTGGAGGTATTAACAAACACGGCATTACCACAAGCTATCAGTGTTTCAGACGGGGTGTGGGCAGTAGCCACACAGAGACATATCAGCTTGTCTAGGGTATGTGGGGGAGAGTCCACAAGGACATTAAGAATAAGACCACCGTTATCCCTGGTGACGCTACCCATGGGATGTTCGGCGGTTGGAATATCCATTTCCTTACCCCCCTATTACCAGGAAGAAGAAAGATATGAAGAGAAAGATTCAATCATAGAGATGATTGGTAGAGGCTTAGTCAATTGTACAGAATTATGGGAGCCGATAGTGAAGAGATTCTCTAATGTTACCTTAAATAAGATGCCAGTATTAATGAAGCCAATAGAAAAGATCGATATGGATCAATTGAGAGACAAGTTAAGTGAGTTGGGAAACGAAGGTGTGGCTTGGGAAGACGATGAGCAGATCGCGATAAGTTGGTCACTAGTAATGGGTACATTCCTAGTTATAGCCATCGGGGGTGTATTAATATGGAAGGTTAAGAGTAAGAGGAGATTAGCGAACGACAATCTAGTGAGCGTGCAGCAACTCGAGAGGGAGATGCCGAGCAGTGTTCCTCGCTCAGACAGGACGGGCGAAGAAATTGCTGAAAGACCAACGGAGGAGGCTGGCGTGAGACCACCACGTGCGGCGGAAAAACCTCCCACAGCGGAGAGGAAAACATTGACCAAGAAGAACGAACCATAGTAAACACATCTGCACCCACAGACACACGCACATATTACTTTTGCATGTAGAAAAAAAAAATGAAAAAGAACATTACCCTTGCATGTAGAACAAAAGAAGATGAAAAGAACATTACATTGCATGTAGAACAAAAGAAGATGAAAAAGAACATTACATTGCATGTAGAACAAAAGAAGATGAAAAGAACATTACATTGCATGTAGAACAAAAGAAGATGAAAAAGAACATTACATTGCATGTAGAAAAAAAAAAAAAAAGATGAAAGGAACATTACATTGCATGTAGAACAAAAGAAGGTGAAAAGAACATTACCCTTGCATGTAAGAAAGTAGAATAGAATTGCATGAGACAAATGCATGGTGCATGTTAAATGATGTAATTGGGTTTAGGTGTCATTTACGGGTAAATGACAAATCGGTTAGGGGAGGATTGTGGCACCCTGCATTTTTTAGAAAGACTAAAAAGAGATATTCATAGAAATATGATTTAATTTTTATTCGGTTTATTAACCAGTTGTTAGTTATTTAGAAACGAAGAATAATTGAGTTTTGAGAATAATTCTCTAACTGTATTTAGGCGATCCAAAGAGAAGAAAAAAAAAAAAAAAAAAAAAAAATAATAAAAAGAAAGAGAAAGAGGAATAGATGATACAAAACCCGGTCATAAGTAAAACTAAGACAAGACAGGTGTCAAAATATATCAGGTCAAATTACCTGACTGAGATCCAGGGAAATAGAAATTGTTATATTTGATTGAAGAAATAGTGTTTGGAGATAATGAAATAAAACAAAGGGAAGAGGAAAGACAGAAACATAATACGAGACCAGGTCGTAAGCGAAAACACACACGTACGACCAGCACCTAACAAGTGTCAAAATTATCAGGTCAAGCACTTGAACTAATTCCGTGTCGGCGTAGGATGGAAGTTTTGTTAAGGTTGGCTGAAACAATAAAGATTTTTTTGAACAATGAAAACGAAATTTTAATCGGAGGAATTTGTGTTGAGGTGGTGACCGGTGGAACTGTATACAGATTCTGACCTGTTAAAAATTGGAACCCCACGATGATGAAGGGGAGACATTTTCAATTCAGATAATTAAGATTTTTGACTATCAGGTCTGACCAAAAACAAAGAAAGAAAGAAAACGATTGTCTCGGCTCACAGATAGCGCCAATATTCTTTCCTGAAGTCACATCTAATTAGCGGCAGGCTGTTTTGACAGAACCCAGGTGAGAAAAAGCCAAGATTATCATTTTTCGTACGTGTGAAAAAGGCCAAATTAGATTTTGTTTTTTTTAGAACAAGAACGATGTAAGCCACGCCCGATTGGAGACGGGAGGCGTCCCACCACAGTCTCATTAGCCGAAAGCGGTCACGTGATATGCGGAAAGAGGAGGGAGAATGCTCGATCAAGAACCATTGGTCGAAAACGGTCACCTGACATACGAGAGACCGGGAGAGATGGGTATGCGTCTTCCCCCCAGAGGCACTGTGAGGAAGTAGGGGTGAAAATAATAGCGATAATGGGAAATCAGAACTAATGCGACTTTTGGGATTATCGAGAGAGCCCTGACGCCGACAGACCCACCCCGGTTTGCTGCGGCGTCAATAAAAGCAGGACCCCAATCGACAAAAAGATGAGTTCAGCCCCGGACGGCAGCGAGAAGAGATCACCTCGGACGACAGAGAGTTCCAGCCCAAGTCGAAAACAAGAAATCCTTCCAGCTCAAGTCGAAAACAAGAAATCCTTCCGGCCCAAGTCAAAGACAAGAGAAGTCCTATCTAAGTCGACGAAGAAGAAGATTACTCGAAAGCCGCGGAGAAGTTGCAGCCAAGTCGAAGACAAGGCCAAAGAGTTACTGGACGGAAGAAGAAGAAGAAGTTAAAATCAAGCCCAGCCGAGAACAGAATTCGACCCAACCAGATCGAAGTGAAGAAATACAACTCAAGTCGAAGAGAAGAATCAACTGCGAATGATTGATAGAAATTAGCCCCAGTGTCGAACTAAACCACACTCCGACATACACAATTCTGAAGAGTAGACAATTCGAAATCGTTAAGTTGTATGATAGAAGCTTGGTGCCATAGTCCACAGAGCGGGTCGGGAATGAGAACAATTTTTCTTTATGTAACGGACATTAGATATAAAAGGTTGTCACCTTTTTTTTTTTTATCAGTAATTTTTTGTCTCGTGAGTTTTTTTTCTTTTACTTGTGTTTTGCCACCCCCGTCGGACTCAACTTGCATACGGCCCAATCCCTGCTGGTCCCGTCTGTCTAAGATCTAAACACAGCGTGGGTAGACAGACCGGAGATCAGTACAGTTGCTTTAGCAACCAGGTATTGGAAGCGGGTTGGGAAAGGCGAGGCTGGTGATCATCTAACCAAGAGGTTGGAGCGGCACGCTTGGAACCAGGAGGAGCGACCAGGAGGAGCGACGTCACAGTTGGCGCCGTAACCAAAGGATTCGACCCTGGGCCAGGTGTGTACCCGTCACATGGTCTCTACACACACACACACACACACACACACACATATATATATATATTGTCATCCACAGACAGACTGTTTCGCTCTATCACAGCTCATCAGTGTGCCTAGACATCTGATTGCTTCAAGCTGGGATATATATCTATATATCTTTTCCATATATGTGTGATACAATAAGTCACAAATCGAAAGTATTTATAGATCATGTTTTTCTTTTATTAAAGCTTCCTCAAAGGATGAAATATGGAGAAGAAAAATAAAAATAAAAAGAATTTGTTTTTCATTGATTCCTTATGTTTTTCATTGTTCCTAATCCCATAATTCTATCTGATTCCAATCCATATTTGATCTATATTTAATCTTAATTCATATATATATATATATATATAAATTGCGTTTAAATTACGCAAAAATGAAAATAACACTGACATCTCATTTAACAGATATGTTTACCAAAATTACACAAGGATATCTTGAAATACGAGAGTAAATTTATTCAATAAAATCGCCATTGGCTTCAACCACGGCTTCTAGACAACTTCGGCATCTCTTGCGTCTCTTATGGACGGTGTGCTTGTTTAACTTGGTGAATGCTGCCATAATCCTTGCCTTCAGTTCATCGTTGATGTTACAAGGACATAATAAAGGGGGTTGCGGTCTAGAGAGTTAGGTGGCCAGATGTATGGGGTGGTGTGGTCGCAGAAATAGTCTGACAGACATGTCTGGGTTCTCCTGCTTGTGTTGCCAGACATAGAGTCTTCCGTCAGCCACCCTCCTTGATGTTGACTTCCACTTTGAGTTTGAGACTGCGTGAGACGATGAATGGAGACATATCGTCGCCATTACTAGTGATCACTTCAAACACCATGATGTTGAGTAGATATTTGGTTTTTATCGCTCTCGGTACATCTTTTGGGGACACAGCATCCTCTGCGCTGTCCTTAGATTGACACCCAAACTCTCTGAAATGTTTGTATTGTAGTTTCCGGCACTAAAACTTCCAATTCAATTATAGAAATTCAATTAAATAAAAGTACCAAGTTCTGTTTCATCCTCAAGCTAATTTTGGAATAATTAATTTTGAAATTTACAGAACTAATATTACAAATGTATATGCTTATAAAGCTCCAAAAATTTAAAAATTAGTTATTCCAAAATTAGCTTGAGAATGAAACAGAACTAGGTATTTTATTTTAATTTAATTTCTATAATTGGATTGGAAGTTTTTAGCTTCTGTTTTTGAAACATGGTAATTCCTATGTAACGATGGAATCATATTTTTAAAAAAATAATTATAATATAGGCTCTACTTGTGTGTCGAGCACTGTTTTTTTAAAAACAAAAATGCCAAAGAACTTCGGATTATTAACCTAACGGTTCTTTCTTATTTTTCAATTTATTTACACACACACAATATATATATATATATATATATATATATATATATATATATATATATATATATATATATATATGCGCGGACTTTATCAAAGCAAAATACGAAATTTTTTTTTCGTATTTTGCTTTGATAAAGTCTGCATTGAACGAAATGCATCAGCATTTACTAGTTTTCCTATTGTCATTTTTATTCATAAATATTGTCTTCTCTACTAGTTAAATCGGAGAAATTTTCATATATATATATATATATATATATATATATATATATATAACGTCATCCACAGACAGACTGTTTCGCAGCTCATCAGTGTGGCTAGACATCCGGTTGCCTCTAGCTAGGATCGAAACCCGACTGAATTGGTGTCAGTCGGAGATTCTACCACTAAGCCGTCGGCAGGGATGTAGGTGGATTTTTAGCGGATTTATTTTTAGAAACACGCCCAGTGACTCAATTCGCTATAATAGTCACTGTTTTACAAACCCATACCTACTCCCTAGAGAGCTCAACTGGAATTAATTTTTATTTCAGGAGCCAATATATATATATATATATACGCACATTCTTCCTACCTCACAGACACGACATCATCATAAGTCGCACATCTGTCATTAAAGTTATTATTACAGTCAATTCTCGAGGAAAAATAATTAAAATGCATAAATTATAAAATAGCTTTTTAAAAAGTAACAAATAACGACGGGAGTATCCAGTAAAATCAGTTACAAGAGAAGAAACGTCATTTTCAGCCACTGTTTTTCTTTGCAGGTACGAATATTAAATTAAAAAAAAAAAAAAATTGTTAGCATATAGTACAACTGTCGACTTTTCCTTTAAAGAATATATCTTTTCTTCCAGCCAAGATTGCATACGTTGCCCAGAAACGGAAATACGTCTTTCCGAACATCGGTCCTTCGCCCACAACCCTTGAAACTTGTCTGAGTAAGACTGTATATCCAAACATTGTCGCTTGTTACGTGATGTTTAGACCTTCTAAGCAGGAGTGTTCTTCATACCTCACGTCTGCATGCGATGATTCTGTAATGAAACTTTTTCAAAACAAGGTGGTTGGGGACACCACTGTATACACGAGTGTCACTTACACAAGTAAGTAAAAGCTGTTGTTCATACGATAAAGATAAAATCATAAACATCCTTTCAGCGTGTTAATGCCAACTGTTCAGTCAGTCAGATATATGCCATGCGGGATAGACGCTTAGGCAAACATGTATCGAAAGATACATGACTGACGAGGCAGATTTTTCCCCGGTCTGTCTATATATGGTTGGGGGGTGGGCTGGAGAAGAAGAGGATTCATACCTTTCAAGTAAGTGAATGTAATGGAAATAAATGGATCTGACTAGAATTCGAACTCGGCTCTCTGATTTCTCAATCAGAGCCGCTATCCATTACTCCACCGTGCAACGAATAATAAGAATACAATAAAACGGTATTTGGTATTGGGTTAATATTCTGTCTTTTCCTTTTAAAATCGCGAGTATATATATATATATATATTGTAACCCGGATATAAGAGAGTTGTCGGAACCGGAGATGTCTTTTATATCCGGGTTTGGTCTATTTTATATACATTAACACAGGCTCTAATTTGGGACCAGAGAAAATATCTCTTATATCCGGGTTACATTGTATATATATATATGTATGTATATATATATATATATATATATATAGCATAATAAGAAGCCACGTATACTTTCTTAATATGTATATACAGAAAAAACAACTAAAAAGTTGCAAATTAAAAAAATAATGTTTTTTTTATGAAAGTATTTATTTATATTTGATATTTCAGATCGACCTCGATCTTTCTTCAGAAAGAACTGTTTTTAGAGGTTTGTTTACAAGTATCGTCCGTCGCTATGCATAGTGTTCGAATATTTTTAACGTTAATCTAACTGTAATAATATTTTAGATGTTGTTTAAAAATAATTTTTGACTATATCTAAAAAAATGTTTAACTATTGAAATATTTATAAAGATTTAAAATACCCAAGTCTTTATTTAACCCTAGTTTGTATGTATTTAATTTTAATCCAGTATTTTTCTTTTTTTCTGCGTGTGTATGTGGAACTGAAATCAGAATCTATCAATAAACATTTACAGTTTTCTAATGAGTGTCCTGATTGATTAAAGTGTTCAGCTATGGGGGAATAAGGATTGTTTTGACGTATGGTTTGTTTGTGATTGTTGAAGCGAAATTTAAAATTATTTCCAGATTCACCAATATATCCACTATTGGGACATATAGTGCAGAATAAATAGTAGATTATGTTATGGCTATCACGGGCGAGACGAGGTAGGTGTATCTTGATATTGGTGTTGGGTACAGAAAATACATTATTATTAAGTGTTTGCAAACTAAGCAACGAGGTTTGTTACATTTGTAATTTCCTGATTGGTTTGTATTGTTTAGATATTTGGTAGAGGTGAGGATAGCTGATAGGTTAGGTGATTGTTTCTTTGCATTTATGGTTGGTTTATCGAAAATGTCCTTGATCTTTTTGTCTAACTGGAGGTTCTTGTAATCCTTTTTAAAATCATGAATAAGTGAGTGGGAATATTGATTGTGGTTAAAAACCACGGGAATGCAATTGTTGTTTTTACTTTTCTTGTATGTGAGAAGTGTGTTACGATTTATGGGGATAGTTTTATTTAGTGCTTCTTTTATTGGGTATTTACATTTTAGGAATTGTTTTGTTAAGTTATTAATGTTGTATAGAAAATCTACATGGTCTGAGCATATGCGTTTGATTCTTAGAAATGAGCTGTATACAATAGATTTTTTTAATTTAAAGGGATGACAGCTGTTAAAGTGTAGGAATTTATGTTGGTTTATGGGTTTGTTGTATAGACTGGTAGAAAGTGTATGTTTGTTTAATTTTATCATAACATCTAAGAATGGAACGGATGTGTATGAGTGCTCCATGGTAAATTTAATTGTATTGCGGAAGTTGTTGCAGAAAGTAAAAAAAAGTTTTTAATTTTTTCTGATCCATGAAATGTGTATGTATATAAATATATATATGCAATTTTTTAAATATATTATTTATATATTATATATGCGCGGTACTTACTGGAAAGCGCTCAATATCACTGATAAAGCTAATATATTTAGTTGGATTGATGTGAGTTTGGGACCCAGGGTTTCACGCTATTTGCGATCGTTAGAGTTTGTCTGACGATCGCAAATAGCGTGAAACTCAGGGACACAAACTCACATCAGTCCGACTAAATATATGTGTGTGTGTGTGTGTCCACACTAGCAATTCAGAAAAATTCTCGTTGAAAATACCTCCATACTTTTCCACGAAAAGAATAAACACAAACTAAAAATTCTCGAAGATATTTATATCAAAAAATTGAAACCAAACCTAAATAAAATTAATTACGAATCCTCCACAAACATTTGAAAACCTGTACACTAGATAATCTTTAAATGATAGCGCTTGTCATTAATAATTTTTCCTTTATCTAGCAACTAATCAAGCCCTGAACTTTTCTACAGCATACTTAGTTATCTCCCCTTAAATAGTGTGTCAGCCAGCCATGACACAACTCTACATATAAAAATGGTAATCTTCGGATGACCAAAACAATTTTTGTCCTTCACAATCATGAACACTAAATATTTACTCTATATTTAACAATATCCTTATGATGACCTTATGCTATAATCAAAACATGAACGAATGCTAAACTTATAAATATGAAGACAGATTCGGGCGATAAAAATATCTAGCACGACACAGTGAACGAACTTTCCCAGTAGCAGACCTAATAACTGATTCATTATAATCTCTCTACTTCATGTCAGCGGAAACATTAGTCCGAGAAGGGAATGGATCACTCTCCTGGAGGTTAGAATCAGCCATTCTGATGGAAGGGCGAAAGGGTTTTATCAGACAATTAATAGAGAGGAGTTTCATTTTGGAGGCGTGAAAATTAACAAGCAAATCATTGCCCCGGTCAACAACAGAATGTAGGTTATTTTTTTAGATCAGCTGAAAGTTTGATCTTATTGAACTGATCAAGGTTTACTATTAAGATTGAAAAACTAACAATTGTTGCGGGGATAGAAGTTATTCATTTGATGTTCCTCGTACATTTGTACCGTCAAACAATATTTAGCATACTCATGTCAGAGTTAAAAAAGGTGGGGTGGGGACATAAAACATGGAATTCAAATCAACAGCAATTAATAAATATATTATCAAGTCATGTTACAAAAGAATAAAAAAAAAAAAAACGAAGTTGAAATCATAAACGGTTCTCCATGCTGTGTCTCTGAAATCCTTACATGCCTCGTGTCTATTAAAAAAAGAAAAAAGAAACGAAGTTGAAATCATAAACGGTTCTTCATGCTGTGTCTCTGAAATCCTTACATGCCTCGTGTCTATTAAAAAAAGAAACGAAGTTGAAGTCATAAACGGTTCTTCATGCTGTGTCTCTGAAATCCTTATATGCCTCGTGTCTATTAAAAAAAGAAACGAAGTTGAAATCATAAACGGTTCTCCATGCTGTGTCTCTGAAATCCTTACATGCCTCGTGTCTATTAAAAAAAGAAACGAAGTTGAAGTCATAAACGGTTCTTCATGCTGTGTCTCTGAAATCCTTATATGCCTCGTGTCTATTAAAAAAAGAAAAAAGAAACGAAGTTGAAGTCATAAACGGTTCTTCATGCTGTGTCTCTGAAATCCTTACATGCCTCGTGTCTATTAAAAAAAGAAACGAAGTTGAAATCATAAACGGTTCTCCATGCTGTGTCTCTGAAATATTTACATGCTTCGTGTCTATTGAAAAGTCTAAGGAAAAAAAAATGGAAACGCCTTTCAAATCTCGCGCCTCCTGTGATTATCGTCAAGGGTGGTGATGGGTGGGAGCGGTAATCTAACACGCTACATCTAAATAAATAAACGATAAATTCTGTACGTCCGTCTGTCTTAAACTCGGGGCACACTCGCTCTTCATATACATGATATACCTTTTTTTTAGAATAAGAATGATCCCGGGATTGAAAATCTGCCCTTCATCTGTTATTTGGACATCCATCATTGGGATTTTTGCCTGGATAAGGAGGGAACAGTTAAAAATTGAAATTTTAAAATAACTGAAAAAGATTAGTGATTTTTAAAGTTTTTAATTTATATTGAGTAACATAAAAGCTTTGTGAATTAAAACAAAATGTTTAAAACTCTGTTTAAAATATCTCAAAGCTTTGTGAATTGAGGAAAGCAATTTTATTTCTTCAAAATGCCAAGGAATCAGTGTTAAAGTAAGAGGTTTCATGACGTGATGTTTTGAAGTACTACGGAGTTCATGATTTGAAGAACTCAATTTTCGGCCTGAATTGGAATCTCGTGGCAAATCTCCGATTTGGCCCAAGTCGGACGTTCGGCTCAAATCGGTCTTTTGGCCGAAATTGGACTTATATCCTGAATCAGAGTTAAAGTGAGGTTTTGAAGCTCCTTGACGTAAATTGATGAATTCAAAGTTATTTCTTCAAAATGCTATGGAAAAATCCAGAGACCAGAGCGACAGAAGAACAGAAAATGTATTAGTTTGGTGCAAAAATAATGACGTAATAATGTCGTTTTTTGTTTTTTTTTACGTATTTTTACGTTAAAAAACGACATTATTACGTCATTATTTTTGCACCAACCTAATACAAGGTAGGAGACAAGCAGATGTTGCAAACCATAGAATATCAAAAGCATTTGAAATATCAGAAGAGATACAAGAAACAATTACTGTAAGACAGAGAAGACCAAGAGCATCTCAAACATCAGAGGAGGTTCAGAAAAGCAGATACAGCAAAGAAGACAAGATGAAGAGCTGCAGAGGATGGCAGCCAAGTTTTAAACAGATGCTGCAAACCATAGAAAAGTAAGATCTTTGGAAGAACCTGATGAAACATGTCAGACGGGTTAGCAATGGTCACAACCAGGCTAAAGGGAATGCAGTTTCTTTTTTTGAGTTGGTTTTCAATACAACTGTGACAGGAACTATTTAAATCATACAAAGATATATATTGGATCAATGAGAATTCAGTGTCAGTCAGTTATGTGCCATGCGTGATACACGTTCTTAGGCGATAATATATCTATCGATACATGACTGACGACAGATTTTTTTTCCCACAGTAGGTTGCCATTTCTTTCTGCGGTAGACCAGTTGCCATCCAAGGAGAACTCGGTATGTCCTGCTATTTACCCATAACTGGGGGGTGGAAGAAAAAGGGGATTCATACCTTTCCCAATTGTATTAGCATGTAAGTGAATGTAATGAATTCGACTAGAATTTGAACTCGGCTCTCCGATTTCTCAATCCGAGCCGCTATCCTTCTGACATGAAGTCATTTTCAGTGTAGCGTTCATAATAATTTGTCAAAGATCTACTAATATTACTCTTATTGTAGATAATGAGGCCTGTATTGAGGAGACATGCTCTCCTACTGTCATCAGATGTAAATTACTTGATTGCTGGATCAATGATTTATCCTTTCCTCGCTGGACGCTTGTCATTTGCACAACTCATTGAATGTTCTTGGAAAGTTTTAATTGCATTGATAAATTGTGTCTCTCCATCTATTTCGATCACAAATAACAGTTTTCCACTTAGGATATTGCAGACTGCAAGAGACTCTTTTAAACATATCATTGGTTTAACCTGGGCGCAAGAGCCGTAGAGCTACCCGCCGTAGAACATTATCTTGGCTAGTGCGTTGTCTTAAAGGAGAATGGCATAACCTGTGGCGATGAATATACGCTTCGATGCTAATCACACACACACACACACACACACACACACACACACACACATATATATATATATATATATATATATATATATATATATATATATATATATATATATATATTGTTGATACCCAGAAAAGTTTACTGAACGAGGAAAAAATAAAACAGAGGTTGGAAATGAAATGGTAATCTTTATAACATCAGCAAAATACAATATTCGCCAGCGGCGTAAAGTAGGTAACCACTACTTTCGATACATCACTGACGAGGCAGATTTCTTTCTGCGGTAGACCAGTTGCCATCCAAGGCTATAGAACGCGGTCTGTCTCGCCATTTATCCATAGCCGGAGGAGAAGAAGAGGCTCCATATCTTTCCCAAGAGTATTAGCACGTAAGTGAATGCAATGGATTCGACTTGAATTCGAACTCTTCGAATCAATTACATTCAATTACGTGTTAATACCCTTGGGAAAGGTATGAGTCCTCTTCTATAGTGTAAACATTGTAATGCTCTCAGATTCAAGGAAGAACAGATGTCGTAAGAAAGGAAAAATACAGTTGAAATATCTACCAGTTCATCCAAAGCCGTTGATATCACTTTTGGATGGGAACTCAGCTGAATTAAGACATTTCATTCAGCACTTCAGAAGCTACAATAATTGTTTTGCAATTACCTCATTTCGAATCTGTTAAAGACACAAAGAGAGGAATTGAGTTAAACGAATATATTAACAGAAACAGTAATACAAACATATACAAACGAGAGTGTTACAGCAAGAATGTTCGGTCCGACTGTCAGAGCTGGCTGCTGGAAACTTTTCTCTACAGAAGGCAGTGCCTGCTCCTATTTATAGCTGGGAGAGTCCATGCGTGCGTGGGTAAATCACATAACACTAAGTATGTTATCTATCTATCTATCTATCTATCTATCTATCTATCTATATTCATGTGTTCATACATGCATATCTATCTATCTATCTATCTATCTATCTATCTATCTATCTATCTATCAGAGCTGGCTGTTGGAAACTTTCATCTCCAAAAGGCAGTACCTGCTCCTATTTATAGCTGGGAGAGTCCATGCGTGCGTGGGTAAATTAACATAACATAATCAAAGATGCTATCTTGCCAGAAAAAAAACATCTTGTAGAATTCAGGGTAGGAGCTAGCTACACGGAGGGCGAATCTGAAGCTAGATAAAAATATAAAAAAATAAAAATCAAGCCATGGACCACTTAACTGGAATTTTACTAATGTATAAGTAATTTCCGTTTTGGGTAACAACATGTAATGATGAATTTTCTATTTCAACGCTCTGTCGGGTATTATCAAGGAGAGATTTACACATGAACGATAGCAGAATACTCATCTGTTGAAGGACGTCGTTCGGAGAATCTTTGCAACATTCAACAAAGCGCAGCTTCGTAAAATATCACTCAGGACATGACACCGCATCATTTTGTGCCACGAAAATGATGGTGTTCATACAGACCTTCTCCATGTGTGACATCGTCAATGAAAGTGAATAAAAGGAATCCAGTACATGTGCTTTGTATTGTTTTCATTACTTTTTTGTAAGGGGATGACAGGAGACGGGACTGTAGATTAAAGGGGAAAATATGTTTTTCCCCATGACAACATGACAAGAACAATAAGAACCGCAGCGTACTGCACCCGACACCCCTACCCCACCCAAGCGGGGGTAGTAAGCCTGGGTATTGCTTTGTGATCCTCACTATCTTATCAAGATTTGCTTCTTTTCTACCTACATGTATATAAGTTACAAATTAAACTAAGCGCAACTGACTATTAAAGGATGAAATATTTTCGCGAATTTTGATGTCATTCTGGATTCTTGTTTTTTGTCTAAATGCGTGAATTTGTTTTGCTCATGTTAAGCCTCGAGGAAGCACTATATAAAATTCATTGCTTTTTATCCATAATGTTGAATGTGTTGAAATTCTTCAACTTTTTTAACAAGAAAAATCTCAGGTTGATGTAAAAAATGGCCGCCAAACATTGTTGATTTATCTAAAATGGAATGATCTATTATGACATGTCTCTAATTTGTATTTATATATGTTGTATTTATTTACAATTTTTATAGTTGAATCGTTCACCTATATTGCATATGATCCATTATTACATATAATAAATAAAATTGATATTTTGTATGTATACTGTTTAAATTGAGATGTAGTAGAATAGGAATCCCCGTATCATAGAATTTAAGGTACTTTTATTATTTATGATGTATATTTTATTTCAGGTAGTTCTACCAGAAAATCTCTCTCACCAACTATTAGCAATTCCGTGTCCTCGCCTGTTGCCACAGCGACACCTAGTGTAGCTTCATCAACAGCTACTATTTCTTCTACGGCTGCCAGCACTTTCGCGACACAATCAACTTTAATACACTCCACACCATCAGATCCTACGTCGACACAAGTTCATGCAGTGGCAAGCAATCCAACTGTAGATTATACCACTCCAACACCCAGCGAAGAGGTGTCAGATTCGATCTTTATATTGACACCGGTTACCACTTACCAAGAAATAATTACGACTTCGTTAGAAACGTCTGATTCAACGCAGCCTCTTACGACAGAACAAATTTCTGATTCACCGGAAGTGATACCATCATTTTCAATATCTGTTTCAACGACACCTTCAGTATCCAATACAACTTCAGAGGAAATTAGTAGTAGTAATATTACTGCTGGGTCTTCTGGATTTAATAACTCTGTGCCGACGTCACCAGAAAGCCCTAATAAAAAGCTGTGCCCATGTAAGTGTCGGCGGTCACCATTAACGGAAGAAGAACTTGAAAGCACCATTGTCAGTCTTCGAAAGGAGTTATCGGTCAATAAAAGTACTTTATCCCGGACTATCCGTTCTAAAACTAGCGCTCCAGACAACCGTACATCAGCGACCAGTATGGGAATGGCTGGGATTGTGATATTGGTGTCATGTGCGGTTTTTCTTGTGGCCTCAGATTTTTCACATCTGTGCCAACATGCAAAGATCCTGAAACGAAATCTGATGTCACGATTCAAATGAAGAACAGCCAACTAACGTTGCAAAAAAAAAAAAATCATCAAAAGAAACAAAAACAAAAAAAAACATTGGTATTGAAGCTTCGATCGAAAATCACTGGAGATAAATAATTATAGAATATGATAATAAAATATATAAACAAAGTATCACAATATGGAATACGTGAAAACCAGTTGGATGTTTGAATTTTTATTTTTATTTATTTTTTTCTGACATTTTGCCCTCAACAAACATTATCAAAACAACTGATATCCTCATCTTTATTGTCATATTCACAACGTTTCGGCCTTTGTACGCTCTGGTCATCTTCAGGTGATATACGCTGGAATTTCGAACCGAATCCTTTATTTCGGCAACGGGCGTATACTGTTCTAGTTCCGCGTGCCATGCCTTTTCTTGATATCTCAGTTTCAGTTATTTCCCTTTAGTAACTCAACGTTTTGTTCATCTTTGTTGTGGCTAGGTATTGAACACACAACTCTTTGGGTCAAGTCGCTGGATTACTTCAAGCAACGCCCCTTATCCACTGGGCCGAACAATGTAAATATTGTAAATAGCTACAATACCTCATCGTAAAAATATAGACAGATGATAAGTTGTTTTGGTAAAGTTCATGAAGAGCGAAACGTCAACAAGAAATTAAAAAAAAAATACAAACATCCAACTGATTTTCACGTATTCTATCATAATAGAATATTAGAAAACTTTAATATTGAAATAAAAGCAAGAAAAGAAAACGAAACAAAAAAGAAGGAAATAGAAATGCTACCTTGTCTAATGATGATTCGATATGATTAATCGATAGCGAACAATAAACTTTTTCTTTCTTTTTCGTGAGGGAGGGATGTCGCCAGGGCCGGCGCGTAGTAGTGGAGGTCGGGGAAGCAAGCCTGATTGCGAGCCACGGACACGGATTTGTGCTTCTCACTATCCTATCAACATTTGTGTTTTTTTCTACCTATATCTATATACGTTACACGCACAACTATTACAGAATGGAAAATTATCGCGGGTTTTGACGTCATTCTGGGTCCTTTTTTTTGTCCGAATCCCTGAATTTGTTTTGCTCATGTTAAGTCTAGAGAAAACACTATATAAAATTCATTATTGTTTTATCCAAAATGTTAAATATGTTGAAATTCTTCAACTTTTTAACAAGAAATATCTCAAGCTGATGTTAAAAATGGCCGCCAAACATGGTTGATTTATTGAAGATGGAATGGTCTTGTTGGTGGGGTCCTAATATATTGTTAGTGCACAATCTAATTTAGGTAGCTGTGGTTACAAGTTATCCGGGTGCTGTCCGGAATAAGTCAATCTTGACATTACGTACGTTGAAAAAGACGTAACACCGTAATGGTTATTGCAATGTATCTCTATCTATAAAAGGCAGGATGTGCGTGTGTGTGTGTGTGTGTAACGAATGCACGGCCGCAATTTTCGACGGATTGGCACCAAAATTTACATGCACATGTGAGCGGGAAGGCCAAGACCGACTTTGCATTTCCCAACTCCCATCGATAGTGGAAATAATCGATTTTTTCATGCTTCTACGGCAGTTTTGATGTAGTTTGCGGCCATTTTCTACAGGCCAGAGTGAGAGCCTATAGCTGGTTGCCACGAATAGGCAGGAAGATTCTATTGGCCAGCGTGAGAGCCAACAGCTGACTGACACGAATGTTAATTGGCATGCTAGCATCCCCCCCCCAAAAAAAAATCGATAGCTGCATTTGTCACAAGTGGGAAAAATTTAAATCTGCATGGCACTTTACTCCAATTGGCTCATTCGCTTGCTTAAACTCAACGTTGATTCTGATTCCGCAGAACTGGGTTTGGGTGTGAAAAAGTATTTGTTGTTAACATTCTTTATTCATTCGGTTTTTCCAGTTACGAGCCCTTTTTTAAAGCTGATCGTTTTGTGTTGATTTTGTTTAGTTCTTTTTTCGTAACAGATTTAATGTTTAGTATAGAGCTTAGAAAAAATTCGCAGTGTGAGATAGGCAAGAAGTAAGGCATGTAGCAACATCAGAACCGCAAAGGGCACTCCTTTAAAGGCAAGGAAGGGCAAAAATTTTTAAGTCAAGTGATAGCGATTGCTGTATGAGTCGTACGATTTCTGAATCAAGCACGGGCAACGCCGGGTCATGCTGCTAGTTAAAATTAATATAAAGTCAATCAGTTATATACCATGCGTGATACACGCGTAGGCGATCATGTATCTTTCGATACATGACTGACGAGGCAGAATTTTCCCGCAGTATGTTGTCATTTCTTTTTGCGGTAGGCCAGTTGCCATCCAAGGCTATAGAACCAGTCTGTCCTGTTATTTGCCCATAGCATATTGACATCAGGACAACCTTCAAAAGCTTGACGACACTTCACAGATATCTCTCCCGAGTAAGACCCCTCATAGAGGAGAACATGACTAAAGACTGTGTGCGCTATCCCATGCAGCTGCGGAAAGGAATATAAAGGAGTGACAGGTCGCCCCCTTAAGGTAAGGTTTCAAGAACACCAGAAAGCTGTAACACGAGGGGAAGTAGAAAAATCATGCGTGGCTGACCACATATGGAGAGAGAAGGGAGATCACCGCCCTCTGTGGGATCATGTAGAGATCATAGACAAGGAACACCATTGGAAAATTCGTAAACTTAAGGAATCAGCACATATGCTAGGCCACAAAAATCTCCTGATACGACCAAGCATAGAAATAAATACAATATGGGAACCAGTAATAAGGAGTACCGGAGAAAAGCAATGATAACATAGTTGCGATATGAGCTCTGGTAAAAATATGTAATGATAACAGCAAAATTGCAATACGAGCACTGGCAAAAATGGTTGCTGATAACATTAGGTTTATAATACCCAGAAATTCATACCCAGATGTCCTCAAGGACACATGGCACAGTGGATAAAGACGTTGGTTAGATCCAGTGACAGGACCCAAAAAGGGAAATTAACAGGAGATATAACTGATAACTGGCATCTATCAAACATGGCACGTGGAACTAGAACAGTCTACGCCAGTGAGCGAAATAAAGGGTTCAGTTCGACATTCCAACCACCTGAAGAAGGCCGGAGCGTACAACAGCCGAAACGTTGTGATATGGTGACAAATATGAGGACAATAGTCCGCATAATGTCCATAAGAGTAGATTAATAATAACCTGTGTTATGCTGGTTGGTGGGTTGATTTTATTTAGTGGCATATTAACATCTCTATGGGTCATTTAATGCTGAAATCCAAATATTTCTGAACAATTTTATTACGTTGGTGCAAAAATAATGTCGTTTTCTCACATAGTAACATATGTGAGAAAACGACATTATTTTTGCACCAACGTAATATTATTCAAGTAAATTCATCTTTGTCGCCATAATGTGTCAAGGACACATGGCACAGTGGCATAAAGGCGTTGGTTAGATCCAGTGACAGACCCAAAGAGCGTGAGTTCAATACCCGGCTAAGGCAGTGGAGAACTTTCAGAGGGAAAATTAGCAGGAGATAACTGATAACTGACATCCATCAAACGTGGAACTAGAACAGTCTACCCCAGTGATCGAAATAAAGGGTTCAGTTCGAAATTCCAACCACCTGAAGAAGGCCGGAGCGTACAACAGCCGAAACGTTGTGATAGATATGGCGAAAAAGATGAGGACAATAGTCCGAATAATGTAAATAATGACTGATCTTTGATAAGATATGCCGCCATCCAACGTGAGTAGCAATCGACAGCAGAATTGATAACCTTTTGATTGTGTAAGAGCTAAGTTGATATGAACGTTGCTGAAGCATGCGGCCGGTACACTAAAAACTCTCATGAGAGACCTAGTGTGTCTACTGATTTTATAACACTGGCAGGATAGACAATGTTTAGTCCAGTCCTGTATATCAGTCGTAATACTGGGTCACACATCACTGTGTGATTAACTTAACTGTTGGCTCTTATACTTGGATGTGACATGCCAAGAAAGTGCTGAAAAATTGCTTTGCATAATGTTGGAGTAATATAAGGTCTTGGGTTCTTAAGACTAGCATCACACAAAATCATTTTGTTGTTAAAAGGTGATGGAAACTGAGTCAGCTGTGGTGATCTCCCTTGCATCCCTAATCGCATGTTTCCGCCTGATTCTTGTTCCTAGCCAATAGTTTCAAAATCGAAAACAGCTTCTTTTTTTTTTTTAAGCGTTTCACCCCAAGCAAGGCGGGAAGCCACTAGCACGCAAGGGGTTACAGAGAGTTGGGAAAAGAGCAAATAGGAGTGATAGAGGAAAGGATGAAGAGAAGGATAGGAGATAGATCAAGGCATCTGGAGACGTCGATTGACATTAAATTTGAATAGTTGAAGATTATAACTACCAGGGAAACAGGAAAAGGGGAGGGAGTTCCACAGGTGAGAGGTGCGATACATGAAGCTATTGTAGTACAAGAGACGGCTACATTTAACAGTTTCGACAGTGAAAGGGTGAGAGCGAAATGCCAGCCTAGTTGAACTCTTAAATTCATGAAGTCTGGGAACCAGCGAATGCAGCTCCTCGGAGCAGTTACCATAAAAGTATTTGTAAAAAAGACAGAGGGAGCCGACGGCACGTCTGTGAGAGAGCGACCGCAGACGAGATGCCAGAGCAGGGCCAATTACATTGCATATCCGTCTCTGGATCTTATCAAGAACCCCGAGGCAAACAGAAGGGGCTTCAGACCATATATAGCAGCAATTCTCCATGCAAGGGCGAATGGTTGATTTGTAGATTTGAAGGATCGATTCCGGGGAGAAAGATTTCCTGGCGCGGCACAGGGAGCCAACTTTCCTTGCGGTGGACGAAGCAATTGACTCAATGTATTTGTTCCATCTCAGGTCAGCCGTCAACGTGAGACCGAGCAGCCGCAGAGAGTTGCTCTCGAGAAGTTGAGCATCAGACATTCCAATGGATGCAGGGAAGGATCTCTGTGGTGATTAATAGAAATCAGTTTTGTTTTTGAAGCATTAAAGTTGGCCAACCAATTCCTGCCCCAGTTCACAAACGGCCAGGTTAGTTTTGTCAGTGACACTACATTTGTTTTTGAGGCAGGAATAAATTGTGGTGTCATCCGCGTAGATGCCAACTTGGGAATTTATGGCGTCGGGAAGGTCATTTATGTAGATAAGGAATAGAGTGGGGCCTAGGATGTATGGCATAGTAGTTGCAATGGCGTTTTTATCATCCAGCACAACATTATTTGAATAAATCCCTAAGCTTACTTTCATCAGATTTGCCAATTCGCTTAATTACTGCCTGCTTTAATGTATCGTACCGTTGGTCCTGTGGTAAGGATTCCAATAGGCATGCAACTTCTATAGCCACTTGTATGGGTAGTTTATCAAGTACAATGTAGTATAGCAGTCGCTGGGAAGTAATTTTCTTTGCTTTAAAGATCGCTTGCAGTTGCAAAAACAAAACATTGACGTTGTTTGTGTTGAATGAAGGAAGGTTTAAGGTTGTCGCCGCTTTCATTTGCTGTGCCCCTGCGCTCTGCTATACGATCAATAAAATAAACGTCACGTTAAAAAAGTTAGGATTGTCTGTAATCACTAACCTGTATCTATATTTTAGATACTCTTGATACATTGTATTTATTTTCAATTTTTCTAGTTGAATTGTTCACCTATATTGCATACAATCCATTATTGTACATAATTATGTTGCGATAAAATTTGTATTTTATATGAATACTACCTTGAAAATTGAGATGTAGTAGAGTGTGGGGAGCGTTCTTAGATTCAGTGGGGCCCAGGAGAGCCTTGAACCAGCCCTAGATGTTACGATGGTCTAGCGGTTCTGTACGATTATTTCTGCTGATGTCGGAATAAGGTATGAACATTCACCAAACACTCAGTCTCACTAGCGTTAATATCTCCCAGTATCATCGTATTTTTAACGCATTTTCAAAGCCCATTACTTTGTCTGCTAAACGCCCAATTAGGAAAAGAAAAGGAAGAAAGTTAGTAATTTGGTGGAATAATAATATTAATAATTACGGCTTGTAGTGGGTACGTCGGGGTTACCAATTGTAGAGGTGCTGTAAGAATTGTTGGCTAGGGTCACCGTGAATATAATCAAGAAGGAAAACTGTGTTCTTGTAAAACAACACCCCACATGAATCATGTACAACAAACACGAGAGAAAAATAATCAAGCTCAGTGAACATTAATAAAATATTGTATTAACAATGGTATACAAATTTCAACAATAAGTATAAAAAAAGTTGCTTCCCTTTTTCCGTAATAAAAAGGGTAAGTTTAGCCAATTAATGTTGAGTACAATATTGAATGTTATTTAACTACAAAGTTCAATTGAAGTCTTAGCTAAATTAAGAATAATTCCACAGTGTGTTACCAGTGTAGAAAGATGTAATGTTCATGAGTGATATCAATAGGAATTAGTATGATTACTCGAATCAGTAATAATTAAGAATTAAAATGTCACAAGAATATGCGCCGTGCCGTATTCTCCAAGAATTGAACTGCTACTGGCTGTTGGCTAACAGCGAGAGGGTTTATATATTTACTCATAGGCTCCAGTGAGCTTGGCGCTAAAAATATAGAAAGATACTAAAATACGCGATTGGTCAGGAAATGGACCAATCCGTGATTTTAGAGAAAAATTCAAATTACGTGCGATGGCAAAATTGTCATATAATAAGTATCATATATTTATGAACCAATGACATTAAAGAAAGCGGAGGTGTGGCACATGTAAGTGATCACCACAGGCTTATAACCAATCGAAAATGGGCACTTCGAGGCGGTATAATGGTTAGGAAGCTTGTCTCGCTAGAATTACGACTGAGTAGTGAGTTCGATCCTCATTGGGTGCCCCTTACTTTCGGCCATGTGCCACATTTAAGCTACTCTTGGAAAATCACTACAACCAAGCGAAACGTAAACGCATCGTAAACTGAGCATCAGAAAAGGACAAATAAATGATTTTAATTACTTAATCTTATTCACAATTTAAAAGCTGATGTATGTAATCTATTTCGCAATAAATTATCAATGGAATTTGCTCCGTTTTTTTTTATTTAAAAAAGCACTTAACACAGTACACCTTTTACTTCGCATATGTGTGTGTGTGCGTGTGTGTAGTGTGTGTGTAAAAGAAAAAGTAATCTCCCTGGTATGCTTAATATAAAAAAATGACTATTCACGACTATAAAATAATTTTTGCGTATATATATATATATATATATATATATATATATATATATATATATATATATATATACACACACAAATCCGTTTATTTTAAATGCCATATATATATATATATATATATATATATATATATACACACACACAAATCCGTTTATTTTAAATGCCATATATATATATATATACATACATAGACACACACACACAAATCCGTTTATTTTAAATGCCATATATATATATATATATATATATATATATATATATATATATATATATATATATCTTAAAAACTATAATCCCAGTATAGTATATAACTGAACCAACATTAATATAACCAGGTATTTTTATTCAAATTTAAATTACCCAACGGTCAATCAATACTCAGAATTTGAATATTGTGTTGTGCATGAAACTCCGAGTTGTGCTATCGGTGAGGAATAATATATATATATATATATATATATATATATATATGGTTGGATAGATGTGAGCTTGTGACCCTGGGTTTCACGCTTTAGCGATCGTCATTGAGCGCTTTCTAATAAGTACCGCGCATATAATATATAAATAATTATATACATATATATATATTTATTTATATTTATATACACACACTTTTCACACACACACACACACACACACGCATGTATATATTTATATATACACATATATTTATATATATATGTATATATATATATGGTGATTGAAAAGTAACTACATATTTTATGTATGAGTGGCCAGCCATGACTCCTGACTTAACATCCTGTCACTTTTTTCTTTGGGGTTTGTTAAAGGATCAAGTTTACTATAACAAACCAAATCTTTGGAAGAACTTGAAGGGCGAATACAAGAAGTTATGTCTTCCAAACTTTTTTTTATTTTGCTATTGTATTAATAACAAATGAACATGGATAAAAAAAACTATTACAGACCCGACAGTATTGACGACAGCCAGACTTGTTAGAAGCTATGAGGTATCTCATTCTAAAGACTTAGCGTCTTTGAGAACACGTTTTACAATTGTTACGATCAGACACAAATAGATTTCTGTTGTGATCGGAATTATCACGCTAGAACACTCGGAAGAAATGATTCCTGTATACGTTAGCGACAGAACAGGCCGGTGTGAACCAAGGAGAAGATTGTGGTTTCTCCTGGTATTTCCTGGCAAAAACAAAAGCATCGATGCCAGTTTTGACCCAAGAAGAAACTTCTATGGCACAATTATCAAAAGGAAGGATAAAAATCTCAATCCAAAGGCTACCACGAAAAAAGTTCCGAAATGGTAGCAGATAGAAGTTTTGTGAATAAGAGGTTTCTTTCTAAAAGATGACAAAAAAAAAGGAGTATCAGCAGAAAACTATTGTGGACAGAGTGATGCTCGACAAGAGCTAGGAGAGAAGGTAAGGAACAAATCGACTAAAGAAGCAAGTTGATCAGACTTATTATGAAAAACGAACAGGGAAATCTTCTATTTGACTAAGAGATTGAAAGTTTGAAAACCGGCTACATTGGGAACATCAGAATGCTTAAGTCACTTGACGTGATAAGCATTAAAATCACCAGACACAAAAATGTTCGCGAATGGATGTAGAACTACTTCTATATTGCCTAAAATTTTGTATAATTGCCGTGGTGTCCTCCCTCTAAAGAGTCTCTTCCGCCTACTATAAGATTAGTAGGAGAGAAGGCCTTGGGGGAACAGTCGAATAGATTGAACCAAGATGTTGTGACCAAGTAAATGGTTAAATAAATAACAAAACTAGTGTTACAGATATATCATATATTAAGCAGTAAATACAACAGAAGAGTATTACACGTCTAGTGAGTGTGTGTCGGTTGACCCAGCGTCCAATCTATTCGACTGTTTCCTCAAGACCTTCTCTCCTACTAATCTTATAGTAGGCGGAAGAGTCCAACATATACTATTTAGAGGGAGGACACCACAGCAGTAATATATTACAGTCATAAGAAGGAGAGCGATAAGGGAAAAATAGTAAATAGAGTGCAATAATGACAATCAAAAGTATTAGGTTGGTGCAAAAATAATGACGTAATAATGTCGTTTTTTGACGTAACGTCAAAAAACGACATTATTACGTCATTATTTTTGGATCCAGAGCGATTTTGCGCCAAATACTTCGAAGTGCACGTGCGGGCGACCTGATTGGTAGAAATGAACCAATCAGAGGGCTAGATTTACGAATGAAAGTTGGAATAGTGCATTACTCGAAGAAGGTAAGATTGGGCTAATAGACGAGCCCAATAAGGTTCCAGGTGTGACATTAAATTTAGATATATGGATTTGTTATAGATCTGTTAGCATATTATTAACTATTAAGTTTTAAGTTCTGATGTCTCCGAGTAAATAGAAAATCGAGCGGGGAATTAATTGACTCTTGTCACGACACTTATTTTAAAGTTCGCAAAGGATATTCTTTAAGAGATTCGCCCGGCACCATTCAATGTGGACAAATATATATATTCAATATTACATTATATCGTTCGAACTGTTTTTCTCATCTGTATTGCGATATTCACGACGTATCGCTGATGATATATGTTGGAATGTTGGAATTTAGTCCACGGGGGCAGATTGTTTTAATTCCACGTGTCTTTATCTCAGTTTCAATTAATTCCTTTTTATTTCTATTCCCTCTGCTGATATTGAACTCACAACACTTTGCATAACCACGTTTTTGGATTACTCAACCAACACTTTCATTCAATAGGCCATGTGTCCAATGAGTGAATTTTGGGGACTTATAAATCAGTAATCATTTTTTTTATCAGAGTTCATATTACAATTTTTGTTATTGTTTTTCTCTAGTTCTCTGTTTTACTGCTTCCCATATTCATGTTTATGCGTAGCCGGCTTAGGATATTTTTGTGGGGTACAGCGTACCCGGATTAAAAGGAGAATTTAATACGGGATACCCTGCTCACAAAATACAACGCAAATTTCGAGAAAAGACAACAGGATAAGGAACGTTTGTAGAAAATAGAACATTGTATATTTAATGTCATTCATGCAGAATAAACAAATTTGTATATTTTTATATCTTGTTGAATAGAGTAAAAAAGATTAATGCTTTAGTTCGTTTAAGCAAATGAGATTTGAACAAAAAAATGTCTATGTGTTCGCTGTCTTTCAACAGAGTAGTAGAGTAATGTCCGTTTCTTTTGTTTTTGTGTATCCGCCGAGTAGGTGGGAAGGAAAAAGGGGCGATCAATTTAAGTTGAAAAAGAGAGTGTGAATGAGAAATAAAAGATAAGAGGAAAATGTACTTATCGGGTTGAATTGTTTTGGAGTCAGTTGTAAATTTGTTGTTGTTTTCCTTTCCTACCCCACATTCTGCTCTTAGTGTCGGGTTGAGTCAGTAACGGACCTGACTCTCAGTCTTCTGTCCTCTATGATCTCTGCGCCCTTTTGACGATATTCAGTCACCCCCCACTGGGGCGTCATGTGGCACAAGGCCGTTTTTAACGTGGGATTTCCGTACCCGTCGGCTCGGCCCAAAACTATACCCATTGAACCCGTATAAACAGGTTCAGGGCCGGTTTACCTCCCCGAAAGAGAACCCGTCCTTCGGCGTAGCCTCGTTCGGGTTCCTCCCCGCCTGAAGGCAGAGTTCAACCGAAACAGCCGGTTCAGAAAATGAACGACTGACTGCGCCCTTCTGACTGGTGATTGACTTGTGTCTCTCTATTTATAGCTGACTTCTTTTTCGCACTGGATCGTTATCTTTTTTTTAGTTTAGCAAATCGCCTCCTTTCATTGGTCAGAAAATTAATTTCACACCTTATTGCGAAATCTGTTTTTAGTCGTTTTGATCCGATTTTGCGGGTGGGCAAATCTACTTTGTGTTTTTCAGTTATTTGTTGGAATGATATAGGATTTGTATCCTATATTTTTGTGGCCTAACGTATGTACTGATTCCTAGTTTTGGTATTTTCCAGTGATGTTCTCTGTCTATTATTTCAACACAGAGAGCAATGAAATCCCTTATCCCTCCATATATGGTCATTTAAAAAAAAAAAAATATTCAAATATTAAAAATACAACTCAATTTCAATTGCGGCAAGTAGATTTGAACAGGAGGCTTAATAACAACAACACTCAGAGAGAGAGAGAGAGAGAAAGAGAGAGAGAGGGGGACTACTTTGAAAGAGATTAAATACCAAATTTGTATATGTTGTAGTTTTATTTTTATAGTACCAGCCTAGATACTTTTTGAAGAATAAAGTTGATAAATAAAAAAGGAAATTATTTATGACTCAACCTAATACTTTAAATATGAATTGTTTCAGACATCGTTAAAGATTGGTAAGGACTTTTAAAAAATTATGAATGGCTACAAAATGTTTTTTCTTGTCCTAGATTTGTAAGATGTCGGCACAGATCCAGTTGACAATATAAAGTCCACTATACATACTTCTATGACTGACTGAATTTCTCCTGTTCATTTTAGCATACCCAAAGAAAATTGTATTTGTGATTACAAAATGAATCGCAAATCATAAACATTGACACAAGATCAAAACGTATTGACCTGGTAGATTCTTTGAAAACATTTTGCAATTTGTTTAAACCTAATTTGAACGGGAATGGGGTAATAGTTAGCAAGTCTAGTCTGGTCGATAATTACCATTGAATAGTGTCTTGATCCTCACTAGGTGCACCAGTACAAAATTCAACAACCCAGCAATGGTTAACAGTTCCTCAACAAAATATGGCATATTTCTTTCATTTTTACACCTCAGAAATATAGATTCTATAAATCTTAAATTATGAGGTGATTCAAGAATATTTTCATTTTTTGGCACAACAGAGGAGAAAATATTTAATATTCCCATGAAAGAATATGTTTTATTAAAATATTCAAGCACCAATTCTCAGAAAAAAAAAAAAATAAATAAATAAAATAAATTAACTGATTAAATTATTTTTCATAAGGTTGGGGACAAATTTTCAGTATTTTCCTGGTGGATATTGCATTTTGTTTTTACTAAAATGACACCTTCTGGGACTTTTTTTTTTTGTTCATTATAGAACTAAAAATATTTCACACACTTCCTCTCTAAATTCAAGTGTCTACAATATATTGAATAAGGTGGGGTGGAGGTTGGAACTGCTTAAATAAAATCATTTCAATGAAGTTTTCTAAAATAATGATCTATTCAACATAAAATTAATTAATGAATAAGAAATGAAAATTTTAAATTCAATACTGTCCTGGGTATCGCAATAAACTACATCGGGTAGCAAGGCCTCTGATCAGGAGATTTTGAGGAGTGTGGGCCACCTCTTAGTTGCTATTGTTCCCAGATCCACCCTGACTATTTTTGCCAAGCAAAATGTTAGTCCTGTCAATGCAAGTTGAATTTGAATTTCTTGGTTGTGCAGTTATATCCTTCTATGACAACACCTAAAACAATCTTGACTGAAATTGAGAGCCAGACTACTACAATTTCAAATATATAGAACTAATATAGAAAACACTATATTTTGAAAGGGTTTTATATAGAGTAACAGCAGAAGATTTATTCAAAGATGATGTAGAGTGCGAAATGTTAAATTCTTTAACCACATTTGTCAGAAATGAAAAATATCAATTTTTTTTTTTAATCATTTCAGAATTTGGGTCCCGTTCATAATATAGTGTCAAGTCAATCCTGGATTTTTTTTTTTTTTAAAGAATTATCTTTATTTACATTATTTGGATTGTTATCCTCATCTTCCTTACCACATGGTTCAGTGGATAAAGATGTTGGTTAGATCCAGTGACTAGATCCAAAGAATTGCGAGTTCAATACCAGGCTACAGCAGTGGTGAGCCAAAAAAACTTGTTGAGTTAAAGGGAAATAACCGAGACATCCAGAAAAGGCATGGCATGTGGAACTAGAACAATCTACCACTGTGGATGAAATAAACGATTTTGGTTTGAAATTCCAATCACCTGAAGAAGGCTGGAGTGTACAACATTTGAAATGTTGTGAATATGGCATTGAAGATGGGGATAACAGTCTGAATAATGTAATCATAATACCTCATCTCAGAGATATAGACAGAATTATCTTTCCTTATTTCTTCCTTTTATTTACAAATGTCAGATTTGAAACTGTCCATATCATTGATAACTGAGTACTACAGATGCCTTCTTTTCATTTTTTTAATGTTTGTAAATAAAAATAATAGTGGCTTGATAAACCACACTACTTGTTAAGCAGCTTCCTTAGAGAGGACACAAATAGGGTTTTCTTCAATTACACACTTTCAGGATTCAATTCTTGATTTAGAATCCTATTATGAATGGTTGTTTTTTATGGCTTATGAACTCTTTGCAGGTTATTTAAAACCAAAAAATATTTTTAGATTTTAATATATTTTGGAGATAATCATTTAGTGATACAAGTCCTAGAAATTAACCCATAGCTGGGGGAGAAGATGTGAATTCATACCTTTCCCAAGGGTATTTGCACGTGAAGTGAATATAACAAACCCAATGGGAATTAGAACTCAGCTTTCTGATTAACAATTCTGAGCAGTCGTCCATTACACCAGCCACATATCCAAGTTTACAATTCACAGTATTTCCAAGTGGTTACCTATGTAGGTACTGACTAAGATTGATGTTGCTTAACTTCAGTGATCCATATGTTTCAATGTTAAGTCAATCCTATTAACCTTTTTCAGTAGTCTGCTAAAACATGCCACTACTGCTTAATTTTATTAGGTTTTCTATGTATAAATTCTCATTGCTTCAATTTGACATTCAAATACTTACACTTGTATTTGTAAAGAATAAAATTAAATTCCAGCTGTTTTATACAGACTAATTGGCTGGCAGATCAGTACTTTCAAAAACTTGGATAGTCCATAAGAGTACCACAAAAATCTCCTGAGCTGACCAAGCATAGAAATAAATACAATATGGGAGCCAGTAATAAGGAGTGCCAGAGAAAAGCAATAACAACAAAGTTGTGATATGAGCTCTGGTAAAAACATGTAATGATAACAGCAAAATTGCAATATGAGCACTGGTAAAAATGGTTGCTGAAGACATTAGGTTTATAATACCCAGAAATTCACACCCTCAAGGACACATGGCACAGTGGATAATGGTGTTGGTTAGATGACAGGACCCAAAGAGTGTGAGTTCAATACCCGGTTAAGGCAGTGGAGAACTTTCAGACAGGAGATAACTGAAAGCTGACATCCATCAAACATGGCATGTGGAACTAGAAATAAAGTGTTCAGTTCGAAATTCCAACCACCTGAAGAAGGCCGGAGCGTACAACGGCCGAAATGTTGTGATATGGTGACAAAGATGAGGACAATAGTCCGAATAATGTCCATAAGAGTAGATTAATAATAACCTGTGTTATGATGGTTGGTGGGTTGATTTTATTTAGTGGCATATTAACATCTCTATGGGTCATTTAATGCTGAAATCCAAATATTTCTGAACAATTTTTTTAGATTGGTGCAAAAATAATGTCGTTTTCTCACATATATGTGAGAAAACGACATTATTTTTGCACCAACCTAATATTATTCAAGTAAATATATTTTGAATGCAATTGTATGCAATCAATTTTTTTTATATATAAAAATACATTGTTGGTATTTTACTCTAAGAATGTATTTTTATATTTTGATTCAGTTTTGTGTTTGTTTCACTATTTGCCCATATCTTGAACACTAACAGGTGCTACCACCTTGAATCCGGATGGACCTAGGAACAACAGCAGTTATGGGACCTTGCTGCCTGTGTTATGAAAAACATTTTGTATAAAAAAAAAAAAAAAAAAAAAAAAATTAAAATCATAGAAGACTAACAACACATCCAATAATTGGTTTTAGATATTTTATTTTCCTCTTAAAAATTCTAAAACGCAATATTTGTCATTTTTTTTCATAAAAAAATATTTTTATGTAATTAAAAAAAAAAAAAATCTGCAATGATATTCAGAAGCAAGACAAACATAAAAATGGAAATATTTTATCGTATTTGGGGCAGATGACTGGAAGAATTAGAAAAAAAAAAAAAAAAAAAAAAAAATTAAAATAAAAAAACCCAGACGCAACAAAAGCTGAAATACAAGAAAGTTGAATGAATGTCAACCAACATAATCAAGGTTTTTTGCAATATCTTCGAGTTGGGGAGGCGGCCATAAAGGTTGTTAGAGTTTTAAAAACTAACAACCAAAAGTATGCAATATTTTTTTTTTTATTTTTTTTTTTTTATTACCACCTATATAAAAATCAGAATGTTACTCACAATTAGGGTAAGGATTTTTTTTTTTTCTTTCAAAGCAAAAACCAAGTCTGAAGGATCTTCATATAAGATCAGTCACATTTTTTTTTTCTTTTGAAACTTTTCCTGACACAAATATAAGTTAGGCCTGCATGATCTTTTTTTTTTTTTTTTTTAATACTCAACAGATAACTAAAGAAATTTTGATGTAATATTTTGAGGGTTAAGTCGGAAATTGTTAAAATTGTTTTAATTTCAATGTTGATCTCTAATTTACATTTTGAAGAAAGGTTAATGAAACAAGAGAGTGTAGAGAACAGGTTGCGCTTTGCAAGACACACTATTTCAAGGGAGATAGAAATAGCTAAAAAAAAAAAAGAAAAAAGAAAACAAAAACACCTTTTAATATTAAAGTTAAGGCCTTTAATTTTATAGAAAATGCTTTAAGGTAAAAATTAATTATAAGCTTTTATCTGAATATTAAAAGCCATATACATTTTAAATAATCATAATAATAATAATAATGTAAATTGAACAAAGAGCAATGACAAGGATTTTCTTTAAGCAAAATTTGCCAAAATCTTTTAATAGTTTTCCAGGAAAATTAAAAACCATATGTCATTGATTTTCAATGATATAGACTGAAATATATATATATATATATATATATATACTTGCCATCCTTTTGTATGGCTGAGAGTCATGGACTCCATACAGGTACCATATACGCCAGCTAGATGTTTTCCATAAAAGCTGTCTGCATGTAATCTGTGGAGTTAAGCTTCAAGATAGGACATCTAACGTAGACCTGTTTAACAGGTGTAATATTGGAGGAATCGAGACATTTATCATACAGTCTCAGTTACGCTGGACTGGTCATGTCTTGAGAATGTCTGATGACAGGATACCCAAGATCCTAATGTACAGCTAATTAGATCAGGGCTACAGGAATGTAGGACGCCCATGGCTAAGATACAAAGACAAGCTGAAAAGCAACTTGTCAGCAGTTAATATACCACATAACACCCTTGAGCGCTTAGCTTTGGAGCGGGTAGAATGGAGATCAATGTGTTTTAGTGGACTCAGCAATTTTCAATCTGCTTGTCTGAATCATCTTCAAGAAGCGAGAGCAAGATCTAAAAGGTCAGCCAATCTAACAGTGATCTCATTTCACAATCCTCACTCTTGTTCCATATGTCGCCTCCTTTGTAAATCACTAGCAGGTCTTAAATGCCACTTAAGATTACCACATAATCTTTCATAACTGAATCAATAAGCTGGCAGATCCTCATATGTCAAAACCGACGGGAGAGTCCATATTATATATATATGTGTGTGTGTGTGTGTGTGTGATTATAGAAATATTTATTGAAAGAGAAGAAATAGTAGTTAGTAGTTAGTTTGTATAGTTGTATAATTTTATGGACAGGTAGAGAAAGTTTTCCTTTGGTTAGTTTCAGGTAGCATTTTCTTTCATGTTTTTTTTTTAAAAATGCGTTGGGGCATTTTGCAATGGATATATTAGTGAATAATGATTTGACACATAAGCTAGTCATAATCATGTTTTCTATATTTTTTGTTTCTTATCCTTTGGATTAAGTTAAAGTGTTTACTTTGTGTGTTGGTTGCCTAGTAATGGAGTTAGGAGTTTTGCAATTGCTTTAGCTAGTTTGCTGGGGGGGGGGGGAAACGCTGTTGATGCTGGACACAATGGGGTCTGCCGTGTATGTTGAGTTTGCATGTTTTGGGTAAGCCATACAGTATTAGTCTAATGCAAGACTTGTTTTCGTTTTTGAACAGGTTCTTTATATACAAATATACAAAATGCCTCAACATATTAAAAAACCACCCTAATAAATCCAAAGAAAAGATTCCCCCTACCTGTCCATAAATTTATAAACTATGTAAAGTAATTACTAACCACTGTTTCTTCTCTTTCAATAAAAAATTTCTATAAGCAAAAATTTGGTTTACTTATGGGATCATGAATAAGGGGTGTTTTTGCTTGCCTTTTATATATATATATATATATATATATATATATATATATATATATATATTAAGAAAAAAAACATTTATTTTACATTCAACATCATCACTTGATAAGACACCGAGGGTGTTGAAACAAAATGGCTATTTTTGTAGTGATTTTATAACATATTTATGTTATAAAATTTTTTTTAAATAAATATGAAAATTTAGTTACCATAAAATGAAAATCTGTATCTGAAACATCCTCAGCCCAACCCACTTCCAAAAATCTGACCAAATAACCATCATCAGAATTTGTTCTGGTATGGCTCCTTGGTCAAGCTGAGAACTTTTCAGTACGTCATATATCAATAGCAATAAAAACAAAACAAAAACAGTAACACAATGTTCCCTCTTGGTCTCTTTCAATAATAATTTAGTCATACTATTTTAAAATAAAAGAGCTAGATTCTAAAAATGTTTAAAAGTCATTTGGATCATCATACCCTGACTAAAGAAAAAAAAAAGAAAAGTTTTTTC
>OZ010575.1:74910708-74960708 GCA_963932145.1 Acanthosepion lycidas | reverse complement strand
ACAAAAGACTGGAGAGGAGTGTTCCCACTTCTATCCATATATAATGTAATTGCATTGATTAGTTCCAATGAAAGACCCAAATTATTTTAATAAGAATAATTAATGGCTTTTACTGATGCAGTTGAAAGTTGGAAGGTTGCTGGAAATTGACAATATACCTGTTGTAAATAGAAATGATATTGTATTAAAACTTTGATCATTATTATCTACACAACAGCAAAAAAAAACAAAAAAAACAAAAAAACACCTTTTGGTTTTGATCATTCATACAATAAATATTCATATAACATTTTCAAGGGCTGTCTCACCAGTATTAATATCTTAATTAGGCAGACATGATAGATTTTACAAGTTCTATAATAAATATAAAATTGAAAGGTTTTTCTTTTTTCTTGTCTTAGTTTCAAATTAAAGTTTACCAATTCCTGAGTAAGCTTATAATAATGATACCCAACAAGTTGGCACTTAAAATCACAGACATTTTTAATCATGAGTCCAAAATTCTACCCACTAAGCTGCCTTGTATATTGTCCTGAAGATATTGTATATTTAATCTGTAGTATTAGGTTGGTGCAAAAATATTGTCGTTTTCTCACATAGTAATATATGTTAGAAAATGACAATATTTTTGCACCAACCTAATAATTTGACTGCAAAGGAACAAGATTCTAAAATGTATTTTAAAATTATTATGGCTTTAAAAGTGGAAAATTTAAAAAGTATATATTCACATAATATATACAAAAATATTAAAGGAAGCAAGGAAAAAGTTATTCACTGTAAAAAAAAAAAAAAGTGAATGACAATGAAGCAGCAGTAGCAGCTAATCAGTTATTGCTCCTTGCTCTTCAGAGCTCAACCGAGGATAAAACATACGTGCAAAATGAATAGAATCAAGGAGAGGAGGGAAATATAACTAGATTACATGAAGACCAACAACTATTCCTTTTGCTTATAGAGGGAAGATTGCTTCAAGTTAATCTGCAGGGTCTTGAAGTTGCATTGTGTCCATGGCATGAAACCATAATGCATTTCATTGATGTCGACCATTTGTTTGATGTAGGAGTCAAGCACATGTTCCAGCAGTTTCATCAGTTGATCAGTGAGCTTGAGGCCTCTGTAGTTGCCTCTGTCCAAGGCGTCACTCTTGTCCTTGAAAAGGTTGAGAATGACGCATTCCTATTTCTCTCTTAGGATTACTAAAAACTGATTCTGTAAGTAACCTAAGCCTTTATCACCAGATGTTTTCAGCAATGGCACCAGATGGACCAGATGCCTTACCACATTCCATCTTCTTGACTACTTTGCCAATCAGTGCTGATGTTACAAATGAAAATTGAAGAGGACCTGTGACTGGTGAAACCACAGAGGGGGCGTATGACTAGGCCAGCAAAACTCAACATTTAGCAACCTGCTATAATGTTCAATTCAAGCTTTCATCATCCATATATATATATATATATATATATATATATATATATATATATATATATATATAAGACTAAAGGAAAACTTAGTTGACACATTTAATTTTCTGATGGACTTTATCAAGGCAAATGAACGGATTTTATTTTACAACAAGGATTTATGAACAAAAGTAAAAATGTTGTTAGTTTTTCAAAATTTTTTAATTTAAGAAGCACTTAAATATTCATCAGGATAACTGTGATTGTCTTTTTACAGATATATTTTTAGTTATATCTGAAATTGTATGTGTGTATGTCTCATGTGAATATATACATTTTAATGTTTTTTTGAAGCCATAAGATTTCATAGCCGCCACACATAATTTTAAAATTAGTTTCTCTACTTTTACTTGAAGACAAGCAGCATTACTTGAGATGAAACCACAAATCGCATTCATCTAGTACACTTCTGTACCTTGAAATAAATTTAAAAATAGTCAATTCTAAGATTAATTGGTTGGTTATTTAACTGGCATATCAATCACTATATGGGTCATTAATGACAGAATGGTAATTCTAAATGAATGCTATGTCTCGTGTAGCAGAGTAACTAAATACTTGTGCCTTGTAATCAACTGAAGAAAGTCTAAAAATAAACAGAAAATAATGAACTAAGAAAGCCAGATCCAAGAACTAATTGTAGCAGTTCATCTCTTGTGATACTTTGGATTTTAAAAAGCAATAAATGTTGCTGACTGTGTGCCAACATTGACAAAAAAGTCAAAGTTTTGCTACATTTGCATAAATACCTTCTAATCTCTTTTAATTCACTTGATACACTGCTCATAAATATTTAAGGCTTTGTCATTCAGATTATCACCCTGATTGTTTTTAATCTTCATCAATGCAAGTGATGATGAAAAGTTCACAGTTTAACCAAGAAGGGGTACAAAAATAAAAAATTCTGATGTTTGGGGTGCAAGCCAGTCTGAGGACTTTTTAGCAACCCATCATACTGTTTTCATTTCTACTGAATTCTATCACAAGCTGAGTGTTTTTAATGATGAAACTGATATTGAACTACTTATACAAGGGAGATTAAGAAATTTTGTCAATGTAGAGGTATTTTGTCAGGAATCTTCCTAGAGTCTCACAGGTGATATTTATACAGGACTTTTTAAAAAAAAAACAACGTTAATAGCAACAGCTTGGGAGATGAGAATGCTAACCAATTCTCTTTAGTATGTGCATTTTAAGATGAACTCCACAATATAAGAGTTAAGATCCTTATCATAAACTCCATTTTGTTAACCTTTATCACTCTGTATGTGACTTCATTTGCTATACAAAATGTTTATTCTGCCAATGAAGGTGACTCTGATCCCTGAACAATAATTTATTTGAACTTCAGTTGTGTTGTCATATCCTTTTATGGCAACTGAAAACAACTTTGAGTGAAATGTACAATAAGGATACTACAATTGAGAGGCCTTGAAAAAGAATGCAGTGGAAAGGCAAGTAATATTAATAATGCAGCAGGTTACAGGCCGTAATTTTATTTGCAAAAGAATTTAAGTCTCCATAATATTCAGTTTTAAACAATGCTCTAAGCTCCAGCGATTTCAAAAATACAGACAAAAAATGAATATCTTCATTGGAAAAAAAAAAAAAGAAAAAAAAAAAAAAAGAAAAAGGAAATAATGTTTACTGAGTTTTTGAACCCAGATTCTTGTAAGTAGTTTCTGGCCTGAAGGGAAACTTCTCTATATTGACGAAAGTTTCAAGGGAGATAAATGAGCCTGTATGTATGGTTCCTCTCAACAGTAGAGGTCGAGAGTGAAGAAAATTGAAATTAGAATTTATAACTTAGAATTGAGCTTATACCTAATCACAGATTGTTTCCTTTGGTTTTTGGCAAAAAGTTATCCAAAAAACACAGTGTATAGACACTAGTGAATAATGTTCTTCAAATGTCCAAAAAATCTACTTTAAAGGATTTGAAGAACCTGATGTCTCAATGATGTTAACTATTCAGCTGACCTCAGATATACCATTATATGCAATTGCATTTGCGGATAACTGTTGGTAAATAATATTCACAATCTTTTGTGATAAAGAGAATGAGTACATCCCTTATGGAATTGCTAGATGGTTTCGTAAGTGTCGAAAATAATGCATAAGCAACTGTTAGTGATTACTGAAGAACTTTACGATCATATAAAAAAAAAAAAAAAGTCAAATCTTCAAATATATATATATATATATATATATATATTACATCTAATCCAAATTCAAAAGAAAAAATAATGGTATAAGACAACTGTAAAGCATAACTTCATTTAATATATATATATATATATATATATATATATATATATATATATATATACACACACACAGTCACATACATACATACATACATACATTCTTACTGTATATATATTGAAATATGTGACATTTAATTCTTGTGTGTATTAAGCATTAACAAATTAAAACCCAAAGCATATCCCCAAAATGCTTAAGATGGTCTGAGTATCTTAAAAAATGAGAATGTTTTTGTTGACCTTATAAATTCTTGGTGCCTAATTTTGAAAACAAATTCAATTCATGAAATCCAGAAAGCATTTTAAAATTATTACAATTTGCAGTATAGAAGAGACAGCCTTAATGTAGCAAAAAAAATACATTGGAATTATATATCCCATGTATATCCATTCTAACGTGGCCTGAATCATTAGAGTGATTTATAGATATCAAGCTTTGCTTTCAAGCTTGACCATCAACCATGTAGAATGACTTTGAGGTGCAGATTTTTTTGGGGGAGGTGGGGGGCAAAGAAAAAATTACTTACATACTGCAAAATATGGTAAGCACATTATTAATTTTGGGAGTGGGCTTATGCACTGTTAGGTGATCCTTTCTGCTTACCACCCCACTTTACCTAATGTAGTTTTTTTTTTCTCAGATAGAGAGCTTTTCAGCTATGCAAATTATCAGACCCGATAAATGGGCAGAATAACTTTACAAAATATGGTACCAAATACCGAAAATGTTATAGAAAAGATCATAACTTTGTTAATACAATTATCATTCAGTTCTTTTAAAATCAAATTCCATACACACACATACACGCACAAGTATATAAACAGTTCCTCGATAAATCCAGATCACATTAACATACATTATCACTCATTTTGTTTGGTCATAATCTCAATGAACAGGCAGAATTGGAGCCAAATAAAATTATCTGCTTCCAGTGTTTTCTTACTGATACTGAAATTAATAAAAAGGGCATTTGAAATTGCAGAAGCCATTATTATCCAATGTTCTTAATAAAAAATAAATCTAATGCTGGCTAACAAGTTCCCACTGAAAATAAGACATTAAACCTTTAGTTTATATTAAAAGTGATTTATTAAAGTCATTTAGTAACATTTGAGCTATTCTAAACTAGATTCACTATGGCATCTTGTATATAATAGGTAAATTTGGTTTCTATAGGCTTAATGCATATAAACTCATTTGTAATGGGGCTAGAAAGTAGATTTTAGCTCACATTAGATGTGTTATGGTTCTGCAGTCTTTCTTGGGAATTACAATCTTTTTGATATGAGTTCCTTGGATTCTATATGATTAGTAAAAAGCTTATTTATGGCTTTTTTGAGTAAGTAAAATGAACTGTATTCTTCAGTATAGTAATCGTTTTTTGATTCTTAACTAAGCAGATAACAGACGTCTTCAATGTCAGAAAGTGCTTTCTGCTCTTAAATGTAGGAATTTGCAAGTGTTTTAAACTTTTGCAGACGATAGAAAACGTAACTATTTTGGTGGGGGGTAATGTGCATAGAATTATTGTTATATTTCATTGTGAAAAATTCAAAATTAAATCAACGTTAGCAAATTTAAGTCAAAAAGAAAATTCTGCAAAAATGCCTTGAAAATTCAGCAAAGTACTTTTGAAAGTAAAGGCAAAGAAGAATTTCAAACACTGCCTGAACATTGGAATATTTCTCACCATTTTTACTTTGTCCTTATTCTTCATTATTTACACTTGACTCTTATAATATTCTTGAAAATCAAGGGCTATAGGCAGGTGGAGGCACCATGGGTGTCATAGATGCAATCTCTGGAATGGGACCAGGAGGATAAAATACTTGTTCTAGTCTGTCATAATCATCAAGCAAGGGCTCAGGATCAGAAGTTGTCACTCTAACTGGGTAATGGCGTAGGCAGTTGCAGGCTGTCCCGAGTACTGCTAGGCCTCCTGCTGTTGCTATTAGGTAAAATGAAATTGAAAATGTGACAGAGATGCGGTTGCCAGGATACGGTTTGGTCAGCATCTGCAGATCCTTCACTTCGATTGTCAGGAGGTAACAGAGTCCATTTATGAGCACACAAATAATCACTGTAACAAGAAAAAGAGAGAGAGAGAGGTAGGGAGAAAACTGGAAACAGGTAAGAGTTTGACAATAAAAGATCAACACAAATAGGAAAAATTGACCTTTAACATACTGGAGGTGATCAAGCAAGAATTTTATCCTGCCACTGCAAGTGACTCAGCTGAATGAATAATAGTGCTTGAATTTTGCACTTGTGTGATTATATCCTGCTATGGCAACAGAAAATCACCATGACTGAAATTTAGTAATGCAGTAGAGGAGCCAGGAAAAACAATATAGAGAATAATGCAGTTAATAATAATTAATTTTATATATATATATATATATATATATATACACACACACATTCTTACTGTATACATAATGAAATATGCGAAAAATTTAAGGTTAAGAACAGAATCAAAATAATCAATGTCTTACAAACTTTAAAGTCAGAAAATAAGATTGCATATTTGAAAGCATTTCTAATTTCATTGTCTTCTTTCTGCTAGTGTAATTACAGGTAATCCTCACTTAATAACTTATCTGTTAACACCCCACCCCAACTTAAAGCAAGCTATTAAATCTCATAAAAAATATCCACCAGGGGTATTTTCACATTGATTTGGTTAATGGCATGAGGTGGTTCCATGCTCCTTAAAAAGCTTCCAATCAGAAGCCTTGCTGCCAGATGTAGGTTGTTGTCATACCCAGGATGTGCAAACCAAAGGAATGTATAGAATAAAGAGCTAATTCTTTTAATTTGATTATTACATTTACTGTTCAATACAACACTATACTGTATAAACATTTAGAAATAAATTAGAAATGTTATACATGACGCAAAATAAGTATTAAAGTTTTCTGAATCTGGTTGACACAAACCCATTACATGTGCAGTATACCTGAAATAGTACAGTGAACCTTCACTTCTACTTTAATGACCACATTGTTTAGTAACCAAGTTGTTTAGTAACTAAGTTATTTAATGACAAGGGACCCTGCTGGCTGACAAGTAGACAAGTACATACATATTTTAATAAATACACACATACCTATGTTTATTGTGCAACTCAGAGTTTCATGATTAGCCAACTTGTCAGGCACAAATGGTAAATGAACCACTTAATACAGTTGTTTTTTTTTTTTTAAATACTGGGTCTCATGGAAGGAATGCTAAATTGTATGCAGATTCAAAGTTTAAAGTTATTATAAACTTAATATACTACTGGGGTATAAAATATAGTGTTGGTATCGAGATATTGTAGAGTGGGGGGAACACACTGATCGTTGGGTATTGTGTAAAATGGGGTAACAAAAAAAAAAAGAAATTAAGAATCGTAAAGTATAAAGTGTAAGAAATATGATTATGAAGTGAATTGTATGTAGGTTTACAAGTAGTCTCTATGTTTCAAGGGAGTAACATTCCACTGTATATAAAGCTAATGTTTAATAATATTAGAATGTAGTTAAACTTTTTTATGCGTGTGTGTGTATGCATAAAACTCTGTTCTAAAGGCATAACTGGAGAGTGATGGAACCAACAACGCCAAGGATTTCTTACAAGCTATATATTTTAATCTTTTCGGCATTAAATAACTAACAGAGTTGTTATACCATTAAAACAAAAACAAACCATTTTATATATCAGATATACTCCCAATCAAAAATTAATAATGCATTAAAAGTCTGTACAGTCACACCTCACTTACAACCAGCTATAAAATAAAAAAATAAGTCCAATTAGGAAACAGCTGCCCATAACTGTACCACCTTCATTGCACTAAAGAGGGGGAATTGGTAGTAATATTGATTGCAGCACAACCAATATTTGCAGGTGGCAAGGGGTGATTGCTTTTTCCTCTTCCTGCTCATTATTAATGTTTCATTATACAAAAAATGTACATTATACAAAAAATAATATATATATATATATATATATATATATATATATATATAATTATTATATAATGTACATTATACAAAAAATTTGATTATGACGTTTTTTTTCTTTCTTCTAATTGAATAAAAAAAAAAAAAAAAAAAATTAATAAAGTGAAAAATAAATTTTACTTGTATTGTATTTACTGTATACAAACCGGAGCAAAGAACAGAATACAAAGCTGACTTTCCAATTTGTTGTTTTTTTTTAATCATTTCACCTTGAACAAGGGTTACTGGGAGTGAAAAGAAGAGAGATTTTAAGAGAAGGAACTGAAAACCCAATCCTAAACTTCTACTCCTGTTCAAAAGATGGGAAAAGAGTGTGAAATGGGTGATAGTCAAACCTATCTACTTGTGTTTACTGTTCACTGCACTGCACAAACATTTAGAAATAAATTAGAAATGTTACAACTGATGCAAAACTGACCTGTTCTCAGGTACAACTCCCTTAATAGTCATGTCGTTGGAATGGAACTTGGTCATTAACTTATGAGTGGCTGTATAATAATTTAAATAGCATACTACTATAAATATCTCTTTAGTAATCTTCAGAATATTATTAGCTTGTCGGTAACAGATGTAAGATTTATTATACATAATTTTTTTTAAATAATGCCATGTCCCTTTAGAATATAAGCGAGTACACCTGTCCATGGGTTCCTCTTCATTATTTGTGAAGTGATGAATTGTGAAACAAAGAAAAAAAAAAAAAAAAAAGAAAAGAAAAAAAAAAAGACTCAAATTGTGAAACAAAATACAATAGAAGTAATACTCATGTTGAAAAAAATTTAGATAATTCAACATTATATAGCTACCGTAAATATCATGTGATTTTTAAAGACCTAATTTTGAAGCTAATTTTAAGAGGGTCACATCAGACATGAGATATAAAATTATGTACTGCTGGCACTGACTATGCTGTTGTCCAAACTATATACAGTGTAACCTGGATATAAGACAGTTGTCGGGACCGGAGAATAAGTCTCTTATATCCGGGTTTGGTCTATTTTGTTTACATTAACACAGGCTCTAATTTGGGACCAAAGAAAATCTCTCTTATATACGGGTTTCTCTTATATCCGGGTTACACTGTATCCATTTACTGTAGTCAAAAAGTACAGCTGTATTTAAAATAAACATGATTTTGTTAAAATTGATGTTTTACTTAACTGTATCCAATAATAATGCATATAATATTCACATATTAGTATCGTATTATAAAATACAAACATAGTGAATATGCATCTTTTCCATTGTTTACGTTTATAAAATGTTTAGCTGTTTCTCGTTTGGTTGTTTAGGGTTGTACACGTTTATGCAATTGGTATAGCATTACTAATGATATGTTTATCATTCCCTTTTACTTATTTAACTAGAAGATGGTATAAAGAGATAGAGGAAAAGAGTTTAGTCTATTGTAATCTGGCCTCTCAAAAGAGATACTCGCATGATACACAAGATACATAAAATCCTTTTTTATAAGCGAAAATATTTAGGTTGCATGATATGCAAGATCACACGTTACATATGTATATACAGTAAAACATAATAGGAACAACTTTAATATCCTATTATAATTGTACTTGCCTCTCCCTTCGTTAAGTTGCATAATGGTTACACCCTGCCAATACCTCATAAATAATGGACCATTCCATTTTGATTATATTTCTTGTTTAAAATCAGTATCATCCCATTCGAGGCAGTAAAGCCACTAAGATACAAGGAGTTACAGGGAGTGAAAGAATTAGGAACAGAAACATTAATAATGAGCAGAAAGAGGAAAAAGCAATCACCCCTTGCCATCTGCAAATGTTGGTTGTGCTGCAATCAATATTACTACCGATCCCCCCTCTTTAGTGCAATGAAGGAGGTACTGTTATGGGCAGCTGTTTCCTGAGACAGGGCACCTCTCAATATTTTAATTTGTGATCTGTCCACAGACAGAAACAGAACTGTGAGATGAAATCTCGTTTATTCACCCGAGGGCAGACATTACATTTTGATGCCAGCTAAAAGGTGAAGAAGCAATGGCAACCACAATAAACAACATTTTTTTTAGATGCACAGTATTGAACAATGGAAAATAAATTAATTGCCAAAAATTCAGTTACCATAAATAAAATAAGTCTACTGAATTACTTTTTTTTAATTATTATTAAAAGAAATATTTACACTATTTACACTATTGTCCTCATCTTTGTTGCCATATTTATAGCAATGTTTTGGCTGTTGTATGCTCCAGCCTTCTTTGGTTGGTTGGAATGTTGAACTGAAGCCTTTATTTTGCTTGTTGGCGTAGACTATTCTAGTTCCACGTGCCATGTCTAATGGTTATCAGTTATCTCCTGTTAATTCCCCTCTCCTAGTTCTCCACCACCTTAACCAGGTATTGAACCCACACTCATGTACTGTCACTGGATCTAACTAACGCCTTTATCCACTGTGCCATGTGTCCTCAAGGACGCGCATGGCACAGTGGATTCAGTTAGTACAAGTTGAATCTTTAAGGTCAGTTTTATGATTCTGAATTTAAACCAAATATATTTTCTAATAAATGTAGTATTTTAGGTGGATAAACAATTTAGATTTGAAATTTTATCATGCTGTCAGTTAGGCAACAGATGCGAAACAATAATAAAAAAAAAAGCCTTACCTGTGGTGATACTAGGAATGGCATTTCTATGTATTAACTTGAGTGCTTTCTGTGTTGGCCCCAGCAGATCGAGGAAGAAAGAACATACACTACAGATAATAGCCAAAAATGTGAACACAATGATGGACTTCATAAGCCACACACCCTTCAAGGTGATACAGTCTACCAACACTGAAACATGAAACAAAGCAAAATAAAATTAGTCTTATAAGTTGACTTAAAAGTGACAATATAAGTAATTTTTTGTTGTTAGTAAGATCATTCAGCTTAAACAAAGTACAAAAATATGTTTTTAAGATTATTAATTACCTATGTTAATGCACAATTTAATCAAATAAAATAATTAAAATTTGCAAATAAAAGTTATTCATTATATTTGATAAATAAATTATAAATATCCAACTGGTATGTCACCAGATAAATTAATTCAGACAAGGAAAATTACAGTTTCAACTAGTGCACTAGTCTTGATTCTTATACTTAAAGTTGAAAGATAATGAAATTTGTTGATTTCACTGACAAGTTTTCACTTGCTAGAATTTACTACACCACCAAAACAAGTTTAGGCAATAAACTGTGTATTTTCCTTTCAGAAAGCCATAAAAACGTTTCACTTGTTACAGTTAAACACAGTTTTTATTCACTTTGGCACCTGAAATACATTTTCTTTCCAATTGCACCTATCTGATGACCAATTTAAAAAAAATGTCTTTATTTTCATGTCCTATCAGTTACATCGTCTTAAATTTAATCTTCATGGATTTCTTTTTACAATTGACTAATTCTAAAGTAATAAAAATGTGTGTACTGAGTTAAGGCATTTTAGTGTTCTTTAAAGCAAAATGATAGCCCTTGGTTTGCAAAATGGATATTATATACACAAGGAAAGTAAATACTTAAATCCTGTGATAATATCTTGGTTGTTATACTCACATTTTGGCTTTTGTATTCTCAGTCCTCCTTTAGTTGTCTATTGTTGTACCTCTCCAGAACTCTGAACCAAACCTTTATTCAATTGACAAAGGAAGATGACCCCACCCCAATTCTGTTTTCCATGCTATTGGTTAATATTGGTATTCACTCTTCTTATTCACCTTGTTATGTTTCTTCCACTGAACCAAAAGTTGGTGACTTTTCAGCATTTTTCTTCTGTCCAAGAGAGACCTGACCTAGTATTGGTTAAAACATCTCTGTTTTTATGGACCTGGAAGTGTTGAAAAGTCACGTACTTGGGCTCAATTGAAGGAATGAACAAGTGACATATAGGTAAATAAGACCATGGACTGAATAAAGTGTTTGGTTTGAAATTTCTGAAGAAGCTAGGGGGTACAAATGCCAAAACGTGTTTGTCTAGACCAGGATTTCTCAACCTGATTGATTTTAACTGTTGGGTGGTTGATGAGCAACTGAACAGAAAATGGTGGCCAACTGGAAATTTTGGTGACCGATATAGGATTTTGAGTATTAAAAATGTATTTCAACATATGCTACCCACCCAAAAAATATTCAAAGGAGATATTCAACCTGTATTAAAAATGAAATAGGAGGCTAAAAGGATTCTAAGATAGTATATATAAATATTCCTGCAAACAAGGAATATTTTGGTATTTTCTTTAGTTTTGAGAAGGGTCATTAACAATCAAATAGTTCTTCAAATGAAATTGCATTTTTATGGATATAACAAAAAAAACAAAAAACCCAAAAACAAAAAAAATATTTGCTGAATTTTTATTATTTGCTAGTGTATATTTTTCAATCTTATAATTATGAACAAAAATTGTTTAATTTTTTGTCAACACTTGCAATGCTAACCCTTATCATATTTCTGTCTAGATTTCTGAGATGAGGTATTATGTACATTATTTACATTATTTGGACTATTGTTCTCATCTTTGTCGCCATGTGAATACAATATGGAAACCAGTAATAAGGAGTACCAGAGAAAAATGATTATAACAACAAAAATTGCAATATGAGCTCTGGTAAAAAATGTTGCTGAAGACATTATGGTTATAATACCCAGAAATTCATACACCTTCAAGGACACATGGCACAGTGGATAAAAGCGTTAGTTAGATCCAGTGACAGGACCCAAAGAGTGTGAGTTCAATACCCAGTTAAGGCAGTGGAGAACTTTCAGAGGGAAATTAACAGGAGATAACTGATAACTGACATCCATTAAACATGGCACGTGGAACTAGAACAGTCTACCCCAGTGAGTGAAATAAAGGGTTCAGTTCGACATTCCAATCACCTGAAGAAGGCCGGAGCATACAACATAAATATGGCGACAAGGATGAGGACAATAGTCCGAATAATGTAAATTATATATATCAACACCAGTTATCACAGAAATGAAGTATTTACTTTCATCGTGTATGCAATATCCTTTTTGCAAACCAAGGACTATCAATTTTCTTTAAAGAACACTAAAAAGCCTTATATATATATATATATATATATAACTGAATGGGTAAATATAGGTAGGTATACAAGTGAGCGATTGTATACAAATACTCTATAGTGTAAGAAAAAACACTGCTCAATGTTAAGTAACAGAGTTATATTATATATATATATATATATATATATATATATATATATATAAAGAAATATGTATATTTCTTGATATATATATATATATATATGTGATAGAGCAAAAAAGGCATGAGCCTATTAATAAAAAGCTCTCGTCTATTCGATTGAGCACTATTGAGACAAAGATAATTCCAAAACACATTGCACTTCATTAATGAATTGAACACTGTTGGCTACTGGCATTTGTTTACATCCATAAAACAATACCTTACAATTTCCCTTTGTTTCTGTTGTGTGCTGATAGCTTAGGGGTAGGATCTCTGACTGATGCCAAATTGGTAGGGTTTCAATCCTGGCATAAAGCAACCGGATGTTTAGCCACACTGATGAGCTTTGATACAACAAAACTGGCCTATATATGGATGACCATATATATATATATATATATATATATATATATATAGTTTTTAATGGTTAAATTTGATTTTGCTTAATAATAGCAGCTGTCACACCATGTCAGTGTTACTTGTTACCTTCCTTTGGTATTTTTTACTACATCATAAAGTCAGTTTATGAACCAGTAACAAACTTTTACCAAACAATTTTGGTATACTTTTGCATATTTATTATATAGGTGGGTGGTAGAAAACTTTCCCTATGTGAAAATGTGTGATGACCAAGACAATCTTTATACTTTAAGGATTGCCTTGGCAATGAAACAAAAAAAAAAAAAAAAAAAAAAAAAAAAAAAGATGGAAAACCCTGGTCTCGACGAACCAAAATGATAAAAAGGGTTTAATTTCCTGGTGTTGGTGAAGAGAGATGACTATGAAAATGCCAGCCCAAAACATTTTTTGATTGATTTATTTTCTATAGCTTATCAACCCTTTGCAGGTTATTTAAAGCCAGAAAATATTTTTAGATTACAAGAATTTTTTTTTTTTGAGATAAAAATGATTTAGTGATAGAAATCTTATGAATTAACTCATAGCTGGAGGGACAAGAGGTGGATTCATGCCTTTCCCAATGGTATTTGTGGATAATGAACCCAACTAGAATTAGAACCCAGCTCTCTGATTAACAATTCTATTATCTATTACACCACCCACACATCGAAGCTTACAGCACCTAGTATTTCCAAGTGGTCGCCCAGGTTTGGCATTGCTTAACTTCAGTGATCATATAGGAACCAGCATTTCAATGTACGCCCAACCAGAAACATGCTACAAAATAAATGTGTTTTTTACTAATTAAGTATCACTTATGTTTATTTTGGCACATACAGACCTATAGGTACAAAGCAGAAAAAAATCTTCTCCAATGAATAAAAAGCAAGTGGAAACAATTTTTCTTGCAAGAATCTATCTTACACATTTTTAAAGTTTATCATTCATCCATGTTTTAATATTGCTGTTAGTCTGGTGCTTTTGCCATGCATTTAGGGATTCATGATAAAATACAAAGACAAATCTGCAATATTAATGGCCCTGACCTGTCATCACAGCTTCTGTCATTTTATCACCACCTTAACATAACTTCCTTGTGCCTTTTCTATAAAGATTTTCCTGGTAATTGTTCTGATGAACTTTCCTCTTTGCTATCTAGACTTTATGAATTTATGTGTAGTACTAGATTGGGGTGGCAAAGTCTCATTATTTTATAGTTGAAATGGCTAGAAGTAACTGTAAGTTCTATGTTAGAAGTTTCCTCTCTCATACTTCTCACTTTTTGAACTCTCTCTGCCTTCTTGCTTTTCAGTCAACTTTGACCTTCAAAGATTAAAATGCAATGTCAATTGTTAGCTTCTATTTTCTTAATTCATCTTTTATTGTTATCCTTAATGTTCTCTTTTTCACATATTTCATACTCAGTAGCTCTTTGCATCTTAGTAGCTTTATTCCCTTGCTTGGGGTGAAATGTTTAAAAAGAAGAAAAAAAAAGAACAGAACAATATGCTATCAAATTTAGATGAATAAACAAAAACCTATGCTTAAATTTTTTATTAATACTTATGTTTATAAACATCTCTTACATCAAACTACGAAGATATAGTACAGTTAATTTCTTTGCTAGTCAAATAATCATGACTAATAGGAAGGCTTTTACTAGTTTTTCTTGTCCTTTATGCTTTAAAATTGTTAGACAAAGGTTTTGGACACAGTGTAACAGTTTAAAAAAAAATTATTTTGCTATTTAACATTTTTATTGCATAAATTCTAGGTTAAAGAGACAAAATATAAAACTCACCTTCATCAGAACTTGGACCATATTTATAACCAAAGGCTACCACCACCTTTCCATTCACTTCCACACTGGGTCGACCATCATCACCAGGGACCAGCACCTCTCCTGCTGCTCGCATACCACCGTTTATATTGGCCACTGCAGCTGAATGTTGGTCAAGGAAATAACCGGGATAGAAAAACTGATATACTCCCAGGTGCTTTTCTTTGCACCCACCACCCGAAACAGCAATCCAGTTGGGTTCGACAAGAGCTGTGCAAAGGACAACAATAACCAACATGCTGACCACAGCAGACAGTAGATTTCGTTCCCGTTGCTTCATAAGGCGCCGATGGTGATGATGGTGGTGATGGTGACCAGAAGACACAAATGCTGCAGCAGAGGTGGTTGACGAAAAAGGACCGGCCCCACTGCTGGCAGCACCCATGGCAGAGGATGTGGAATGAAGCTGGTGATAACCATGATGGCTTGCAGAGAATAATGATGAGGTGGAGGACATTGTTGAAGATGAGTGAGCACCACTCAATGTGCTGTTAAGGGCAGTCGCTGTGGCGCTACTCGTAGACGAGGAGCTCGCCGTTCCACCAGCCTCGGAGGCGGTGACAGAAGATGATGAGTTACCAATGATGACAGTTGGGGGCTGACTATGACAGACAGTATTGAGGATGCTGCTGTTGAGCAAGTGGTTGCTGCTTCTGTTGCTGGTTCGGCTGCTGCTCTGGTGGTGCCGACGTTGCTGACCACTGCCAGAACCTACCCTCTGTAAGACTGCAATGGACGGAGTTGGACCCCCACTGATGAATGTAGAAGCTGCTGGTAGGCACCTAAATGGTAAGACGCCAGAAATATGGGATTGAGGTGTCAAGGAGATCAATAAAGGGTCAGTAGCACTAGAATATGATGGCAAGGAGTAAGGATAAGAGTGGACAGTGTACTGGGATAATTGGATGGCTTGCCCACTGCTGAAGACAAGATCACTGTTAGAGATGTAGCAATTGTGTGGGGCTGCTGAAGAAGAAACAGGAGTTGCGGTATTGCTGTTAGTACCAAATGAACGTGTTAAGAAAGTAGAAATTCTAGATTCAGAAGAGATTAAACTGGAACAATATGGCAGTGGGGATTCAGATGAAGTCACAGTGCTTACATTGAAAGGTCCAATGATAATTGCATTGGAGGCTCCAATTGTGTTGTTGGTATTGATGATGATGGGAGATGATGATGATGATGATGATGAGAGAGAGTTTGTTCTGATTGCACTGTTATTTGGGCTACGAATGGAATTACAATGAATTCGCTGATGATGGCTTGAACTGAAGTTTATGTTGTTGTTCTGACTGTTGTTTGTGTTGTTATCGTTACCTGTAGATCTTGAATGTCGAGAAATGTCGGGCATAATTCATTCAACAAAACCAACTAAGGTTTATTATTATTATTTTTTTTTAACACATTATATAACACAATCTTAATAAAACGTATCTTATTTATAAGCAAAAAAAAGTAAAAACTTAAAGTCTATCTTGTTGTGCGTGTTCGTTATTGTGGCCAAATAAAAATGAATTTGACCAAACAAAATTCACAAATGATGAATCATTTGTTTTTTTTTTTTTAGAAAAAAAAAATACAACTTCAGCGTGTATATACGATTGGGATGTAAGGGAATTGAACTAACAATCTCTTTTCATTACGTGCTGTATCAATGTCTACACCTTTGAGACTAATTTATAAAATAAATATTAATTTCAGATAATTACCACACCTTAAGTTAAAAAAAAAAGTCTAAGTGTAGTTAAAAAAAAAAAATCAAAAATCTTGGAAACAACCGTTGGATCGTGTCAGGTCTTGACAGTCAGGAGAAAACGTTCTTATTTTAGTTTAGTATTTAAATTTAATTAGTTGATATATTGTTATTTATATAATTGAAGTAAACATTAAATTTTCACAAAATCTTACCTAAAATTTAAACATTTATCTTGTTTGTGTGGTGGAGTGAGTGATACGCAGTTAAAAAGAAATAAAAATGTAGTAATGCTTGTATTGTGCACAATGTGTAATCTATTCAATTGATATTCCTAGTCTATCTTTGTTTTTTTGTTGATATCATTATTTAAACAACACTAAAATTGTAAAATAAAATAAAACTATATACATCACTTTCAGTTAGAGAGGGGAAAAATAAAATAATCTTTTTTAATTTTATCATAAATTTTTTATGCTCTGTAAGTTCTGTTCAGTTACTGTTTGCGAAGGAAAAAAAAATCGACATGTTTGATGTATTTTAAAAGAATAACAAAACAGATTTACTGAAAAAAGTTATTTTCATGAAACCAGTAATTAATTTACACACAATGTGCAATTAGTGACGAGATAACAAGTGCTTGTTAGTTTTTTTTGTTGTAATTTTCTCCGTTTTCAGAATAATACACGTAGAGATATTTTTGTCTATATGTCGTACCTTCCAGTCTAAGAATTTATGGACATGAAAATAATGCAAAAATAAGTGTTTTACAGATTTTGTTTAACATAAAAAACAAAAAAAAAACAAATTAAGTACAAACAAACAAAAAAAAACAAAACAAGTAAACTTTACCAAGAAAATTACAAAGGAAAATTTATAGAAATGTTGCGTGTGTATTTTGAATGGGAAACTATCTGTGGTATGAAAATATGATATTATTGTTGTTTTCAGTTGATAAAAAAAAACAAAAAAAACTTTGGAATTTTATATTTTTCTTTAAAGAAACAAAGAATATATTTAACAACAATAACATTAACAACAAAATGGAATTTCCTCAAATAAATTATTTTAAGAAATTAAAAAATAAATATTAAATTTTAAACTATTATTAATGATCGTTATTTGTTTGTTTGTTTTTTTAGCAGCGATTTATTTTTTTACGCTTTTAAAACAAAAAAAAAGTATTATTTTTTTTAGCAAAGAAAAATAAAACTTAAAAAAAAAAATGACTAAATAAATACCTCCCTGGGGAAGAGGGGAAAATCTATATCGTAAATTTATCCGTGCCCGATTTTCTTTCTTTAAGTCCAGGGCACCTTTTTCCAAAGAAACACCATGAGCCCCTTCTGAATTTCCTCTGTTCGTAAAAAAAAAATGGGGTTTTACTAAGGAAATCCGTCGTCTTGTTTATTATTTTCTCTACTTCTTCCGTGTGAATTTTTGGGTGGTTCCCCCCTGAAACAACTTCCGGTTTGAGCGTCGTGCATGCGCATTGGTGGTTATATTGTTGTAAAAAGTTGGATTACTAAACACGGAACGAAATAAAAATATTAAACGTAAGGAAAACAGTGTGTGCGAATATATGGTTAAAAAAAAAGTTGATAGATAATGAAAATTGCTGATTTTACGAGCAAGTATATCCTTGCTAGAATTTACTGCTTTCAAACATGCACGCTGATAAACAAACAATACAACACATGTGTCTAAAAATATAATTATTATAGAAATAATTGTCACCAAAAAACAGGTTACGTTCATGTTCCTTAACAAACAGTTGAGTACACTACACTACAGCAAGCTGTAAAAAAAAGTGTTTCTTTCAATTATTATCACATTTTGGTTTAGATACATTGATTTTGTTCACTTCAGCAGCTGGAAATACATTTTCCTTTCAATCGTAAAATAAAATTAATTTTTTTAAATTGGTGATCATCAGATAGGTGATCTGATGACTAATTTAAAAAGATTTCTTTTGATTTTCATGCCCTCATTAACTATCGGCTTTTTTACACTTGACTTACAGTCTTACTCTTAAGAGTCTTATGGATTTCTTTTTTACTTTTTATAATTTATTTTTTTTGTCTTAAGTAAAACATACGTCTATAAACATGTATGGAAATGTGTATAAGATTTCTAAATGTTCTTTAGAGCAAAAAATGATAGTGTTTGGTTTGCGAAAAAAGCATATGTACAAAAGAAGAGAAAATTAATTTCTTTAACAGAACTAAACCACATATCTCATCACTCAGCTATGATAACTTGTTTTAAATGGAAGAATTGAAGAAATGAATAAGAAAATGGATTTTTGCAGTGTAACCCAGATATAAGAGATGTGTCGGGAGCGGAGAAGAAGTCTCTTATATCCGAGTTTCTCTTATATCAGGGTTTGGTCTATTTTGTTTAGGTAAGTATGGCTCTAATTTGGGACCATATAAAATCTCTCTTATATCCGGGTTTCTCATATCCGGGTATTTATAGATCACGACAGCTATTAGGGAGATGTGATTAAATATGCTTAAAAAAAAAAATATTCGGTATTATTTTTTGTTTAAGCCTTAAGGCGAGCATTCATAGCGCAAATATTGTGGAAAAGGGAATTTTCGACAATATATGCAATTTTTTATTATTTACTTTAACTTTTATGAAAAAAAAAACAAAAAAAAAAAAAAAACAAACTTTCTTGTATTAGGTTGGTGCAAAAATAATGACGTAATAATGTCGTTTTTTGACGTATTTTTTAACGTCAATAAACGACATTATTACGTCATTATTTTTGCACCAACCTAATATATGTAGTTATGCCGTATGGATACATTATTTATTACTAATTTTTTTTAATTATTTGTGCTCAGTTCTGCTGATGTGTTAACATTTTGGAATAATGCAATTAGTAATAATTTAAATTTCATCTCTTTGATAGATGTCGCGATTTATTAGACATCATTAGAAATATGTTGTATATTTTAAAAGTTGAAACAGAAATCGGGGGGAGGATAGAAGACTAGCGTATAAGAACAGCCAAGCATGGCATACCCAGAGGGGATCGAACTCACTACTCAGTCGCAATTGGTTCTAGCAAGAACAAGCTTGCTAACCATTTACACCACGTTGAGGTGTCCAAGCAACATTAAATTCTTATGAAGTTTTGTTGGATAGTTGACTCTTTGTTTAGAAATAATTGCCTTTTTTTTTTACCTGTGAGATTCAGTGACAACACCTGAGAAATGTCTTTGTTGTCTGATTGATAAATAAATGGTATAAGAATTTATTTTTAAAAAGCAGTTGAAAAATTAGAATAAACATTTTTATACAAAAGATCTTTAATATTAAAAGGTTGAAAAGCTCTCCGTGTTCCAAAAGTCATGTGACAATTAGCAGAAAACATACACTTGTGAAATAGCAACTAGACAAAATTTGCATGACGCTATCTTCCATAATTCGACCAAGAAAATTTAATAATATCTCACATTGCTAAACGATTCTATTTGGTATATAAATATAAAATTTACAAGGTTATCAATCGAAATGCGATTTTTGGAACACCCTGTATATTCAAGTAAAAAAAAGTGATTTTGACTTTTAATAATTCTAATTTCAAGGATGGTCACTCAATTTAACAACCAACAATTTGTAAAGTAATAGTTGGTAAACTAAGGATTTTTAAAACACTATTCACAATTTCATTTTAGGCAAAATTTGTGCTAAAAGACGACCAGACAAAGTTGAAATCTGATAGTCTTAAAAGAATCTATTTAAATATGTAACACTCAACCTGATTTGTTGATAAACCATTTGAACGAAACAGCTAATCAACGTTACTATTAGGATTTTCATTTACATGACCTAAAATTAATTTCTGGATAAATTCAGCTGTTTGATAAGTAAAGTATATTCACTGACTCATAGTCCACAAACACAGAGTGATATGGTAGGTTTTCTGAAAGTATGTGTGGTAAGTGTGTTCGTGTGGTGGAGACCTGTTAATTAACTATTTTGTCGGGTCATAAATGTCAGAAAGATGAAGGTAAATTAGCTGTTTCCGCACACATTAGGACAGAAACAACAAATCTCAGATAACACTAACAGCAATAAGATTCTTATTATAAGAATATTTTACATATAACATAAACAAAAAAATATGTGTTGGTTGAATTTTAGTGATTGAGAGATATGATTGGTGGATTTTAAATTTGCTTTTTAAATTCCTATAATGTTCAGTGTCACGTGAGGTTGAGTTCACTGAATTGAATGTTTTCTCTTATTGTGAAATTTCGATACAATTTTTTATTAGATAAACTTTAAATTAAATTTTAAACAGTTTGTTAAACAGTTTCTGAAAAGTTGTTTGCTTTGACTATAAGTTTGTGTATGTCAAAAATTGAATAAAAAATATCTTACAAGAATTCTGCAAGGTAGGTCGTTCTTCAGTCGAGAATTAAACTTAATGGACAATAAATTCCGGTGTACGAAAATCAATACGGTGATTGAAAAGTTTTCACTAAGTAATAAATGAATCCAGAAGTAATTAGTGAGTGAGTGATTGAGTTGAATATTTTAACTTGAAATACAATGAAGTTGTTTTCGTGTTGAAGAAATTGACATTCTAAATTTGCACTTCAATGATACAAGCGTCATGGACTAGTTTGGTAATTGCTTGACGTGCAAAAATGCTCACTGACTAGGTTTTCTCTTGCATTGAATTTATTTGTTTTCAAGTCACGTGATAGGCCTACGAACTCGTTTTGAAATTTTGGCGGTCAGCTCACCTTAAACAACAATCACTGCGTGGGTGCTGTTGCCATTTTTCATATATATTGACCAATCGGCAATAGCATTTATAAAAAAACAATTTGGATCCGCTTCGTGTTTAGGATGTACAAAATTTATCAGCAAGAGTAAATAAATACACAGTAAATCTACTTGAATTTATTATCCAATGAAATTCACTAAATCAGAATAATATGATAATTAGATACTGGAAATTGGTGTATAGAGGTTAAGCTCTATATTCATGTCGGGAGATCACCAGTGTAGACAGTGATTTTGGTATTCTTGTGAGAAATTTAGCGACTCCCCAAATTGAGTTGTGGCAGATGAACAAAGACGAGACGATTGAACAGTTAAAAAGGCATACTTTATATAAGAAATAAATCTTACAACGATAATTAGAACAGAGAATTTCTAAAACGTATTTCTTTCAGCAGTTAAAGTTATTGGCATCGGGTACAAAATTCAAATACATGTATATGTTTGAAATTGATTGAAACACTCATTTGATCATATTATTCATGCGATGATTGCTTGTCTATGCATCATTCAAGTTTGCTCGTGGTCAGCATTACCTGTTCTTGGAGCAGGCTAAAAATGCGTTCGTTTACTTCACTTGTTTTGAAGCCTCTCAGCTTTGGCGCCTAAATTTCATTTGAAGAGGAAATGTTCATACAACATATTAAATGATCTGACACAATGTTTAAAAAATGTTTAAAATAAAGGTAAGAAAGTTCATTATTCACAGAAGGGATGTATGGTTGCTTACGTTCAAAAGTAAACGAAGAGAGATAGTTTGAAGTAGCTTTCTTGGATTGTAGAAATAAAGTTCTTTGAAGTGCTAAGTGCTTGATTAAGGCCAATAATATAATTTGACACTGGCGAAAATCTGAACACTGGATGAGTGAACAGAAATGAATTTTTTGACATGATTTCAAACACTCTTCTTTAGTCGATTAATTTTTTTTCTTATTTTATATCCAAAGGGGTTTTGCATAATTTTTTTTCTAGGCACAGCGGCTAATTCATGTGAAAAGGATTTCATTAGTCTAAAGAAAATTTCGCATAGGCTCGCGAATTTCTTTCCGCCTTTTTCCTCAGCTTGCCTAAATTTGAAAGGATGGCTAAAGGGAGTTATTATTTCATACTCACCATAAAACCTTTGGTATTCAGCGTAGCAAAAATTTCGTTAATAAGGCGGATATTGGTAGCAGTCTGAAGAAATGTCCGTTAGTGGTAGTTTGAAGTCAAACCATGATAGGGATAGGTCAGTGGCAATCTAATACGTTTTTCTTGGCCCTAAGCAGGGCGTAAATATCATTAGCAGAAGACCTCTTAACTACTTCTTACGCATGGCCGGCTTCTCTGGGATAGCGTCTCAGTTTGTCACTCTCGCTGTCTCTTTCTGGCTGAGGTGACAGCTTATATACGTTTTGACCAGGCTCCGAGACTCTAGCGCGAACATTGGTTTTGACTAACATCAAAAGTCTCTTTTTGACAGTTTTTTTGATTGGCCAAAATTATTTTATTTTCTGGCATTCCTTTTTTTTCATTTTTTTTTTTATATAACGTGGAGCCTCCTTAATTTTTGATTTTTGATATTTTTCAGTCACAAATAAGTAAACTCTGCTCCTGAAAACTTGGTCTGCGTTTTTCAGACGGGTTCAGTTTCTTTCTTATTATTATTTCAGTGTTGCCTTCTCGTAAGTTAAGTGAGACGTATAGAAAGAGAAGTTTAGAGAGAAAGAGATAATGGTTTTAAAGAAAGCGCAAATGTTTTAATCTGAATTCTTTTTATTTTTCTTTGTATTTTTTTTTTTTTTTATCGGGACAGATGTTTTGGGGGAAGAGTATGTAAGAAAATCTGTCATCCATGATTTTTTTTTATATTAAAAATCTGAACGTCCGAATTCCAAATAAACTCTATCTATAAAAGGCAGGATGCGTGTGTGTGTGTGTGTGTTTGTGTGTAACGAATGCACGGCCGCAATTTTCGACGGATTTGCACCAAAATTTACATGCACATGCTCCAAGTTAGCGGGAAGGCCAAGACCGACTTTGCATTTCCCAACTCCCACCGATAGTAGAAATAATCGACTTTTTCATGCTTCTACGGCAGTTTTCATTTAGTTTGCGGCCATTTTGTAATGGCTAGAGTGAGAGTCTATAGCTGGCTGCCACGAATAGACAGGAAGATTCTATTGGCCAGCGTGAGAGCCAACAGCTGACTGACACAAATGTTAATTAGCATGCTAGCATCCCCCCCACCAAAAAAAAAAGATCGATAGCTGCATTCGTCACAAGTGGGAAAAATTTAAATCTGCATGGCACTTTACTCCAATTGGCTCATTCGCTTGCTTAAACTCAACGTTGATTCTGATTCTGCAGAACTGGGTTTGGGTGTGAAAAAGTATTTGTTGTTAACATTCGATTTTTCCAGTTACGAGTCCTTTTTTTTTTAAAGCTGATCGTTTTGTGTTCATTTTGTTTAGTTCTTTTTTCGTAACAGATTTAATGTTTAGTATAGAGCTTGGAAAAAATTCGTAGTGTGAGATAGGCAAGAAGTAAGGAATGTAGCAACATCAGCACGGCAAAGGAAAGGCAAAAATATTTTAAGTCAAGTGATAGCGATTGCTGTATGAGTCGTACGATTTTTGAATAAAGCACGGGCAACGCCGGGCCATGCTGCTAGTAATAAAATAAAATAACGAAAATATGAGAGTGCCTGTTAAATAAATCATTTGTATTTACAAACATACATGAATTAAAAAATAAATAAATAAATAAATAAATAAATAAAATAAAATAGGATAAAAAATAGTCTTTAGTTAAGTTAAAGTGTTTGAGTAGTTAGTCCATAGTCAAAGCTGTGTTTGAGAGAAGGCTTTTAAGTAGTTGGTCCACAGTAAAAGAAAGTGGTTGATTGAGAAAAGACTTTGATCATCAGCGAAGATTCACTGACCGTCTCTGCTGTTATTGCTGGCGAGGATTCAATTAATGTCTTCGACACATGTTTCTTTCAGCACGTTCTAGGGGGAAGGAAAAAGTCACGTGTCTTGTCTTTGAACAGCTTGGAGACAGTGACATCTCTGTTCACGAAAGAAATTTTTCGAAAAAGTAGGCTCGTGTAAAATAAGGTTTTAGCTTTTTCTGGTTAGTCAAATATATCACGTGATGTTAATTTATAACCAATAGACACTATGATATAAATGCTGTTGGAATCATTTTTGGCATGTTTGTAATATTATCTGTTATTATTATGTTGGTGCAAAAATAATATCGTTTTTTGACGTATTTATTAGGTTAGTGCAAAAATAATGACGTAATAATGTCGTTTTTTGACGTATTTTTTAACGTCAGAAAACGACATTATTACGTCATTATTTTTGCACCAACCTAATAGATAGTCATGTTTTAAAATGTTTTGTATGTGGGTACGTAACTGTGCTGAAAATAGGGTTTATTTCCTATATATTCTTTGACTCATAGGGTGCCAATAGTCCTCAAGCATAGAAAGATTTGATAGGTCTTCTGAAAGGATTTTGTGTGTGTGTGTAGGGGGAGATGATGAAAAGAGAGCACTTCAGTTTCAGATCTGCAGTATTATGAAAAGCGCCAGTGTGAAATTTGAAAGAAATTTACATTTATTAAATGATAAAAATAACGAGATCACAGAATAAAAAAAATTACAAAACAAGTCTGCGTAAAAATTTCCTTTGTCTTGACGACGTCAACTCGACGACAAGGATGTCTTCTCTTTCTGCCAGGCGTCGAAATGTTTTTGGTAGCAAGATGTTTTTAATCCGGAATTAAAAGAGAGACATCAACAAAGGGAATTTTAACTTAACTATTATTTTATTCACCACGTCGATGTGTACATTTTTAACTAGTGCGGTCGCGCTATCACCTCCACTGGGGAGCAAGTTCCCAGACATGTCTACATTGTATGATGTTTAAGACTTAACTCCTTGAGTTCCCTTTCTATCATCTAACATTCCCACGCCAATTTTAGCCAATCAAAACGACTTCCTTTGTTTTCCTGCATCTGGCTTCAAAGGTCAAAATGAGGAAGTCAGAGGAGAAATACAATTCTCCAAAAAATAACAGTCTGCTAAACTATTATTTAACATATGCAGGTAGAGGAAATGGGCGCTGTACTTTAGTTGAAGGGACGATAAGAGTCTGTAATTTTATTCTTAGTGTGATTTTATATTCACATTTAGGTCAATGGAGTTGTGGGTGCCGTAGAATTCGTGTAGAGATGTAGAAGTCACCAAAGTAGGGGTTTACTTGTTTACAGGTGGTTATCTTCGGATAACATCCTTAATCCAAATATACACCAATTTATGTTATTTTAAAAATGAACGCAAAGATCAGTAATACAGATATATATATATACTGCATGTACTGATAAAAATTTATATTTCTCAAAATAAAATATACAATAATATTCAAAGAGTTTCTAAGTTCCTATCAGAAATTTCTCGAGTTGAAAGTCTTTAAGTCCTTAGAACACACACACATACACATATATATATATGTGTGGGGGTGTCACAGACAGTACTCTTTCACTGTATCACAGCTCCTCAGTGCGACTAGACATCCGAATGCCTCAAGCCAGGATTGAAACCCAAACGATTTGGTTCCAGTCAGAGTTTCTACCATTGTGTTATCTTCATTCGACAGAATGAAACAGCTAAATCTAGCGTATTGTTTTTACGAATGTAAACAAATGCCAATCAGCCGAAGGTCTCTATTCATTTTACTGAAGAGTTTTGCATTAGGTGGCTGTGGTTTATAGAATTAGCTTGTCATTCAACAGTGCTCAATTGAAATATATATTTTCAAGATCTAAATTATATATATATATATATATATATATATATATATATATATATATATATATATATATATAATTATTTATTTAAAAATATGATTCCATCAAATATTTTTAAATAAATAATTATATTTATGCTCTACTTTTGTATCGAGCACTATTTAAAAAAATAATAACTAAAATACTAAAGAACCTTGGATTACTAACCTAACACGTTCTTTCCTATTTTCTATATATTTTCATATATATATATATATATATATATATATATATATATATATATAGATAGATAGATAGATAGATGAGAGAGAGAGAGAGAGAGAGCGAGAGAGAGAGAGAGAGCGGAGAGTCTTTGTTAATGTTTATGTAGGTATGTAAGTATTTCTTGATAGCAATAATTCTTTTGACTCTCTCTGTGGGATTTTCGGTGCCCGAAGTTTTTTTTGTTTTTTAAAGACAGTAGAATTCATTCCCGAATTGTTCTTGATTTTGATTGGTTCCAGAAATGACTCATTTGGCAATCCCTTTTTCTTCATCTACATTTAGGAATCGTAATGTTATAAAATAAAATAAGACATATCTCGGCTGATTTACAGGCATCCTCAAGAGCGAGCGCCGGATGTGAACGGGACAAAGCCCCGTCACAAAATGAACATTATCTTCATTTACAAATGTTCCCGACGCACAAGTTCTGGTCGAAAAATAAAATAATATTAAAGTGTTCTATTTTTCGTCCAATAAAAATGCTTCCCTCCTAATTTATACTCGCTTCGTTTTTTGAGCCTGTTAAGCCATAAAAAAACGCTATAAAAGGAGTCACACGGAAGTACAACAGGCAGTCGCAGGTGGCCAGGGAACAGACCTGTCACGGTCAGGCCGGTCAGCAGGGGAGCATCAACCACCGTCAACATATGTGAACTACTATGAGAGATCGACCTAGATCCGAAACCGGCTTATGAACTATACCACAAGGTAGCTGTCCGAAACCCTCACATTCCTGTTGAAATAAACCACGTAAATCTATTTCTGCCGTTGTCGTATTTCTTTCTTGCAACCGTACGCTTGTCTATAACAGTAGCCTTTTGACCTCTTTTATTTATTTATTTTTAACTTTTTGTTTTTGTTTCTTTATAGCAAGTCAGATGGTTTGCCAACTATTAGCTTTCTATTTTTTACTTTTAATTTTTGAAATAGTAATCTTTTTAGCAGTGGTCCGATTCATGATTTTCTTTTACATTTACAAATTATATAGCGAGGCAATTCTGAGAGAATTAGAGATCCTACTGATATTCAGCATTGGCGACCACAATCTTACCAGCATAAGATACGCAGATGACACAGTACTGATAGCAGACATGGAAAAGAAACTACAAAACCTCCTACAGAAGGTAGCGAGGGAGAGCAAGAAGAAGGGACTATGCATAAACTACAAGAAGACAGAATGCATGGTCACCAGTAAAAGGATGATGGGGCACTAAAATCAAGCAAGTGCAGAAATTTAAATATCTGGGAAGTGTTCTGACAGAGGGCGGTAAGTGCGACACTGAGATCCGAAGACTGATTGGGAAGACCAAGGATGGGTTCCAAAAGCTGGGCAGAGTACTGCAAGACAGAAGGATTTCTTTGATGACAAAGCAAAGAGTACTGAGCTGCTACGTGACATCTGTCCTCCTACACGGCAGCGACTGTTGGACGGTCTCCTCAAAGATGAAGAAGAGACTCGGGGCAGCGGAGATGTGGTTCTACAGAAGCTGCTACGTGACATCTGTCCTCCTATACGGCAGCGACTGTTGGACGGTCTCCTCAAAGAGGAAGAAGAGACTCGGGGAAGCGGAGATGTGGTTCTACAGAAGGATGATAAGGATATCATGGAGCGAGCATGTGAGCAATGATGAGGTCTTGGAGAGGATGCAAAAAAGGAGTAAGCTTATACTTAACATAAGGAAGAGGCAGATGAAATTTATGTGACTCGTAATGAGAAAGGAGGTCCTGGAGAATCTGATACTCACAGGTTGAACAGAGGGAAAGAGAGACAAGGGAAAGCGATGAATGATATACCTAGCGGGCTTGAGCGGGTGGTTAACAGAACGTTCTCTGGGGGTGGTGGAAGAGGGACGAAACTTATTGAGAGCTACAAGGGATAGGAGGAAGTGGAGAGCCATGATCGCCTACGCCCTGAAAGGACATGGCACATAAAAAAAAAAGAAAGTATCTTTTTAGTTTTCTATCACTACAAAGTAAGTACTCCTAATGTTATCTGAAAGAGCAATGCAAACACAAAAGGTTGTATGTTTATGTTCTATAATGCAAAAGGGTTTGATGAAGTATGTCATAGAGAACTGTTGAAATTTCTACCGAAGCTTGATGTATTTGGGGAAAATATTAGAATAACCCAAAACTAATACTGGGAGCAAAACACCTGCATACAGATAGAAAATGAATTCTGAAAATAAACAAAAAAATAGAAAGGGGTGATGCAGTCACAACTTCACTGGGCTGGTCATGTTGCAAGGATGTGCAGCCAGCTTGACAGTGGACAAAGCGGGTATAAATCAAATTATTGGAACAATAATAATTTGGAACTTTTAAAAAAGAAATGGATTTTGACACTATAAGAATCGAAGTTAAAACAAAGTAAAGAGTAACATCTCAGCTGTCAATGCGGCTCATACAAACTTCGAGCGAGTTGCTCTGGATAGAAATAACTGGAGATATTTGTGCTAGAGTGGTATCAGAAATTTTGATATCAGTCGTATTGACCGACTAAGAGACGAAACACAACGGCGAAAAGCTTCAGTGAATATTCCTGTTGCTATGTACCAAGATCCTCGCTGTTGCACAATATGTGGGCTTGTATGCAGGTCACTAGTGGGACTGAAGTGTCACATACGACAAAAACATAAAAACTGAGGTTGTCGGATTCTCATACGTCGAAATCGACGGGATTCATCGAGTCTAGAAGAATCCTCAAGCGTCATATCCACCGGACCATCGGGCCTCGGCGACGAAGAAGAAACTAACTTAGCTTCTCACTAAATTCCGGTGGTGATACTCATTTAGGTATGCGTAACACGCCGGAACAGACACCAAAAGCAACGTCTTCTTTCATCAAGTCGCTCCCTCTAGAGTTGGATCAAGAGCATTATGTGGCAGGGGCGATATCACCTATGAAATAATAATAATGATAATAAAGGAGGATATACTGTAAGACAGATGACGCCAAATGAAAGCGAGGTGTTTTCGAATAATCAAGATGTTAATATCATAACATGAAATATAATCTTTTTGTACAAAGTGTACAAAGGATATCAGATTACTAAGAGAAAATTACTGGAACAATGATAATTTGGAATTTTTAAAAAAGAAATGGATTTTGACACTATAAGAATCGAAGTTAAAATAAAGGATGTTTTGATCTAGAATTTATTTTTGAAACAAGTAGTTTACAAAGAGCAGCAGAGTGGTTGACAGCGAGGTGATAAACAATAGCGTCTTGTTGTGAACCTTGGAAACCAATCAATGAAAAGGTAATTTTTTTAATTATTTTTCTGTTTGTGTTTGCTTTTATATATAAATTTTGTCCTTTCAAAATCGAATCGACTTGGTTATATTTATTTTTCTGTTAACTCGATTATCACTCGACGATCTCGCAGGTGGACCAACGGAGAGCTTCCGGATTTCCACGATCTGATGGCCACTCTTCGGGATCAAAACAATCACAACGTGGCTGGAGGGTGGCTTCGAACTGACATTGGGAATGGAGACTTGTGCCTTACTTTTCCCAAGACTAAATAATTATTGTGTATGAATTATAAGTAATTAAAATAAATGATATTATTTAAGAAGTGTACGTCAAGAAAGTTCCTGTTTGCTTAGCGAGAAAAGAAAAAATAGTGAATTAATTGCTTTTTGGTTCTATTCCCTTGGAGCAGAGAGAATGAAATGAAAGTAAAAACAAGAGTGAGGGAGTCAGAGAGATACGCAGAGAAATGTAGATTTTTTTGTTGCTTGCCTTCTAGTCGGATTTAGACTATTTTCTTTTTATTCACTAATTATTTGTAGTTGATTATCATTAAATTTACTTAATTGTTCTTACGCGTTGATTTGTACAATTTGTTAATTTGTTTATTAATTATTTGCTTAACTTGTTAATCCATTTATTTGTTTATTTATTTTTTCGTTTCCGGTGTTGTTTATCTTATTTGTTTAGTTTAAAGTATTGACTTTGTCTAAAATATGATACGTTATCTGTGTTGTATAATTATATATTTAATTTATTTTTTTTTTATTTTTTTAAATTTAAAAATTTTTTTTTATTAAATTATTCGTTTCTTAGTCAGATTTTTAAGTAACAGAGTAAAAATTTGTTTACATTTCTACATTTTGATTCATTACTTAGCAATTTTTGTTGGTCTGGGAATGTGATTATAGATATTTTCTCCCCCAGACAAAGTTTACAGTTTTTGAATATATTGTTGTTGGTTGATACTGTTTTTCTTATTTTCCATGATATTTTTGGTGCATTCTATTTTTAATTTCCCATTTACATTTAGAAAGGTTTGTACTGTTTGCGTATTTACAATTAGTAAACGATGATTTTGTGTATAGTTTCTGTTTCCAGGGTGCTCTAGTTACTCCTGTGTATATTATTTGTTCGTTATCTGCTGTTTATTTCATTTATTTGCAAGGGCGAATGATTTATGTATGCAATGCACACACAGTATGTGTTTTCCCGGGAAAAATAATTACTGTGTAATATAAAATTAGCGATATTATATAAGAATTGTAAGTAATTAAAATAAGTGATATTATTTAAGAAGTGTACGTCGAGGAAGCTCCTGTTTGCTTAGTGAGGAAAAAAAAAGCAGTGAATTAATTGCTTTTCTCTTCTATTTCCTTTGAGCAGAGAGAATAAAATAAAAAAAAAAAAAAACAAGTGAGGGAGTCAAAGAGAGATATGCAGAGAAAAGCAGAAATTTTGTTGCTTGCATTTCAGTCGGATTAAGCCAGCTCATGTTTGCTTAGCGAGAAAAGAAGAAGCAAAGAACACGAATGAAAAAACAAAAGCGTGTGGGGTGGGCAAAGGGAGATATGCAGAAAAAAGCAAAATTTTTGTTGCTTGCCTTATTAGCCATATTATTGCTCACAACATATTTCCCCCTGAAGCGCTAATGTTTTTGTTGCCCCGGTGGCTAAGATGAAAGACTTGTCTATTCAAGGGCTTAAAGCAGTCACGAGCAACCTCTTTCGGGCAGAGGACCGCATGATCTACGTCTCATCACAAGGTGGGACACACCACTAAACAGATTCATGGTAATTTTTCGTAGTAGATACCTCAATTATTTGTCACTACAGAAGGCAATATGCGTAAGTATGCATCTTAAAAATGGGGGAAAAGTTGATTTTTTTCTTTGGAGAAAAAAGATTTTTCTATATTTAAAAAACTGAAGTTTTGGTATAACATTTATTATCAATGAAAGTGGGGTTAACACAAGTCACTGCGTGCGATTTATTTTTAATTTATTCATTTCAAAATAAAAACATATTTGTCTTCTTTAGAGAAAAATTATTATGAATGTTTCCTGTTTCGAAAACAAAAAGATATTTATACGTATGACCTTCTGTAGTGAAAATCGTCAATGGTTTAAAATGACGAAAAAGTTACTTTCACTGAAAGTTTACAAAATTCAAGAAACATTGTACTTAAACATTATTTATGTATGTATTTATTTATGAGAACGTGTAAGGGAACAATGAAACAAAACAAAATTTTAAGAAACCTTATTTTCCTTTCTCAGAAAAGCCAAACATACCTCATGTGGTCCGCGGGCAACAGTTTGCCCGTAACTGGCTTAAAGCTTTGTTATGGTCCGGGATGATGATGATATTTCATCATTCTAAAAATAACCCTGTGATCATTGATGACAGAAACAAAGAATATTTCATCATCCTACACTCATCATTATAAAAATGACCCTTTCACCGAAAGAGAGTCAGTAGAGTAGAGAACAGTATGGACTAGGGTACATGTAGCAGTAGTCAGTGATGAGTAGACAAGTAGCACTAGAAGTACAGAAACATATGTCTAGCCAGCGCTCCGTGAAGATCGAAAACAGACGATTTCAAACGCCATCCTCACAAACGAAATTCACAGAATCAAGCCAAGTAAGCACTGACTTTTAAACAAAAGAAACACTGAGAACATTTTAACACATCATGCCAATATTCACATCACAAAAAGAAAATACAAATTCTTGTTATTTATGTTAACATATATCTAAAATTTTTATTGCTGTTATAGCTGTACGTTTTATGCATTCTAACTTCTGTCATTTATAGCAAACCCTGTTACATCTTTCCCTATAGAGTCGGACAGATATAGATGAGAAATGAGTTTTAGTCAATTTGCAAGTTTCTTCTATGGTTGATTTTAGTTTATTTTTTTTTAGTGAAGTGTATATATAGAATGTCTGGTGACCCTAATGTCACATTAAAAGTTAGTTTTTTTTTTTTTTTGCTGCTTTTAAAAAAATAACTCAAGGACAGTATTCTTCGCACCTTCTTAAGATCCAGATTCAATCATGTGACCATTATCCAGAAGTTTCTTTTTGATCAGTTCAGACTTGGAGCGAAACGGAGCAACCGGCAATGTTTATTTATCTATTTATTTTTTTGTGATTAGAAAGTTAACATATTCACACCAATTTATCCGTTCCAATGCTTTAAAATATAATTTTAAATATTTAAAATTATTTAAAAAAACAACAACACCTAAATCATTTGTTAGAATAAAAGTTTAATTTAATTAAAAAAGATTTCAAAGATTCGGTAAAAAAAAAATATATGAGCAAACAAGATGAAAAAAATCTCCCAATTGTGAAAATATTAAAATAAAAGACAAAGAAATTTTTGATGCAAAAATTATAATTTTTAAATAACCTTCGAAATTTTGGTTAAAAATTTTGTTTCTCTGGTGTTAACATGATAGAATAATTTAATACAGGAGCGTCTTTTTATTGTGGTGGAAAATACATTAATTTGGAAATTTTTGCAAAAAATCGGATAATCGTTAGATTTTAATGAAACTTCAGTCGGTTATGTGCCATGCGTGATACACGCTTAGGCGATCATGTATCTTTCGATACATGACTGACAAGCAGTAGGTTGCCATTTCGTTCTGCAGTAGACCAGTTGCCATCCAAGAGCCGGTCTGTCCTGCTATTTACCCATAGCTAGAGGAAGAAGAGGGTATTAGCAGATAACTGAATGTAATGGGTTCGACTGGAATTCGAACTCTCCGATTCCTCAATCCGAGCGGCTAACCATTACTCCACCGTGCCTCCTTTTAATAAAACTTACAAGACTTATTTAGAAATGAATGAAATTATTTTAGAAATGTTTCTTTTTTGGATAATGTTGATATAAAAATATTTTTGTACATCTGTTACTCCCTACTTATTTAATGCTATGAAATTTCTAGAAAGTCTTTTTGGAGCGCTTAATATTTATATTAATTATAAGGATAAGTTCTTGGAGAATTTATATGATCAAATCTTTTTGATCAAACAGGACCCCTAGTTACAGAAATTCTGCTCTGATTTGTAAATATAATAATAAAAAAAAAAATACAATCAAACATTATTTATTTAGAAAATATTTTAATTACTTTTATGAATAAAATATATGGTGGACAAATTAAAATTTCGACGAATAATTAATTTTTACAAAAATTGTTTTCATTTAAAAAATGAATTAGAATAATTTATAAACTTTAAAATTTAAAAAAATTCTGTATTAATTTGTAGGAGTCAACTGATATTGTTTTTGAATAAAAAGTGTATTTAATAATCATAAATGGAAAACCTTACTACAAATCAGTGAACCCCAGTGTTTTAAAAAGAATTTTGATTTTGTGAATGTGTGTGTTTAAAGGTGCCATTTTTGTAAATACGGATGTCCATATATGACATCATCAGAAAATAAGAGTGGTAACTAAATTTAAAATTTATTGGTAATTTTCTAATATTTCCTCAGCACGCTTCTTCGTAAGACTATAAAGCTAAAGTATCTAAACGTCAATAAAATATTAGAATACTTAAAATTAGCAAAATTTTCAAGAATACTGAGTAGTTAAAAAGATTATATAAAAAGGCATTGACATTGTATTAGTCATATAAATTTATTACGATTATCGACTATACTCTTGCCTCAAAAACAAGTTTCATTGACAAAACTAACCTGGCCGTTCGTCTCGAAAAGGACCTCCAATCAGTTGTGAACTGGGGCCGTAATTGGCTGGTTAACTTTAACAACACCAAAACTGCTCTCTATTAATCACCACAGAGAACCTTTCCTTCCCCCCCCCCATTAGAATGTCTGACGCTCAGTTTCCCGAAAGCGCCTCTCTGCCGCTTCTCGGTCTCACGTTGTCTACTGACCTGAGATGGAACAAATACATTGAATCAATTGCTTCGTCCACCGCAAGGAAAGTTGGCTCCCTGTGCCGCGCCAGGAAATTTTTCTCCCCGGAATCGATCCTTCAAATCTACAAATCAACCATTCGCCCTTGCATGGAGTATTGCTGCCATATATGGTCTGGAGCCCCTTCTGTTCGCCTCGGGGTACTTGATAAGATCAAGAGACAGATATGCAATATAATTGGTCCTGATCTGGCATCTCGTCTGCAGTCGCTCTCTCACAGACGTGCCGTCGCCTCTCTCTGTCTTTTTTACAAATAGCTTCATGGTAATTGCTCCGATGAGCTGCATTCGCTGGTTCCAAGACTTCGCGAATTCAAGCGTCCTACGAGGCTGGCATCCCGCTCTCACCCTTTCACTGTTGAAACTCTTAAATGTAGCCGCCTCTTCTACTCCAATAGCTTCATGTCTCGTACCTCTCGCCAGTGGAACTCCCTTCCTCTACTCCTGTTTCCCTGATAGCTTTAATCTCCAACTATTCAAATGTAATTTCAATCGACATCTCCAGTTGCTTTGATCTATCCACTATCCTTCTCCTCATCCTCTCCTCTATCATTCCTATCTGCTCTCGCTCCAAATCTTGCGTACTACTGGCTTCCCGCTTTGCTAGGGGTGAAATGCTTAAAAAAAAAACTTACTTAAACTTCCCAAACATGAGGCTATCGATAGATGTATCAACACCTCATAAAAACACCCACCACTGTGTTAAAAATGCTTATATATATATATATATATATATATATATACACACACACACACACACACACACACATATATATATATATATATATATATATATATATATATATATATACACACACACATATATATATATATATATATATATATATATATATATATGTGTGTGTGTGTGTGTATGTGTGTGTGTGTGTAAAAATTTCAGATAGATCTGTAAAAAGACAATATGAATATGAATAATATATATATTGTTACGGCCCTTCCTCTAACCGGATCAATAGCGAAGATGGAGGAGGATCATAACCAATATGATTATTTCAACGTGTATACAATTATTACAACAAATTTATTTCCCGAGGGGTTTCTTTCCGATTGATCAGACACGGTCGAGCTGGCTGGAATTACTTAAGGAATACACACAGCGGGTGACAAACAACAGAATCACAGATGCAAAGTTAGCAATTAAATCAATTTATTACTGAAACATATAATGGGAAAAACAATATGAAAGATACGGTGAAAACAAAACCAATAAGTCAAAAAGAAATGTGTTTCTGACGCTGATGGCCACGGCTCGAATGGTGATTTGGACGACGCGAAAGGAGGAAGTCTTGCGAGGCAATCGTCTTTCTCATTTGGATCTGATTCGATTCTTTGAGCATCAGCTCAAGATGAAGATTAGATCGGATAGAAAACGATTGCATTCGACAGTCTTTAGAGAAAGGTGGGTAAAAGAAGCGAGCTTGCTTCGTGTGAACGGGGCTAGCCTTGATTTTCTCTTCTAGGTCAACCTATTGCACATCGGGGTGGCTTCCTGTGGAACCCTCCCCTTGGTTAGGTTAGACAAGCTTCAGTGTACCTAGTTAATGTGAGTAAGTGTTGTTCCTGGCCTGCATCCCGGCCGTTCTTTGGTTATGATCCAAGTCGAGATTCCCATCCTCCCCAGTTTGTTTTGACCCCCGCCCCATTTTCATCTCGACTGGGTCAGTTTTATATTTTCCCATTCCAGCCTAATATTTTATACTTTTTCCCACTCCCTTAGCGAGAGCGTCTCTTGATTCTGTCCCCTGGGCAGAATACAGCGGCCTCTCTGTTTTATGGGTTGGACGGTCCCTACTAACATCAATTATGTTTAGTTTGTATTTGTGTTTATTTTAAGTTTATTATTGGGTTCATTTCCCTCCCCTCTCATTTTATCATTATTAGAATTGTATATATATATATCATCATTAGAATTTTCATGGTATGGGGCGCGATTTTGGTAGGTCTCCCTTGAGAGCACGTGGTATTATGGTGGTTGAAGGATTGTTTGGTGATGGACGAGTTCTTTTGGTGAATGTGTAAAATGTAATGTACGAATGGGTCGCGAATCTGATTATCTAGGTATAAGATAGTTAGTGTTGACCAGCCTCTACCCCTCCCCTTTATTGGCCTTGTGCCACAATTTGTACTTTTTGTTAAAATAAATACCAGTCAAAAAGAAATGTTGTGGGAGGAGGAATGTATCCTTTCATAAAGGTAACTAGACGGTTAATAGAGAACATCTTAGGTCAGGTGTGCATGCAAATATACAACATGACAAAATACATTGAGCAAAGTATAAACATGCAAGAGAAACAAAGACTTATCTGATTGTTATCAAAGTCCGTTTTCTTTTATCTTTTATCTTAATGCCTCTCAAGTGCCTTTCTTCCTTTCTTTTCTCTTTTTATGCTTAATATTTCTTTTTATCTCTTTTCTCTTTCTTTTCGCTTCTTTTGTTGTCTTTTCTTCCTTTCTTTTTCTCGTTTCTGCACTAGGGGCTTGAGTGACGAAGCAATTGAAGCTGTCGTTTCGTATCTCTCAGGATAACCGTTATCCTGAGAGATACAAAACGACAGCTTCAATTCAATTGTTATCCGATAACGTGTATCTTCTGGTTTCGATACAACTTCTTTTCTCGCTTGCCAAACTTTACTTCTTTTTGGGGTTAAACTTTTTTGGGGTTTAAAACTGTACGAGCTTCGAAATTATCTTAGATTTCTATTCCTTTCTCATGTCTAAATTGATAGCTGACAGTCGCCTTCAATCCATTCGGTGTAACTAAATACCGTAGAAAGATTTTTTCGCTTACGCGAAATTATAGCTGTTTATCGCATTTTATCGAGAACTCAATCCGCTTGGTTTGGTTACCTAATCCGGACTAACTTTGCGCCGTTCGTTTTTCGCGCCATGGTTTCATCACGTGATCCTTGATTTCCAAATATGGACCAAAAAGGTGGGGGTTGAACACTGACCCTTTCTCTCTTCTACTGAGTTTCAGAGAGTTCAAGGTTGTTTCACTGTCTAGGTTTCATCCCTTTAAATCACGTTGCCAACACGTGATCAAAAGCGAAAGGGAAATGTACAATCTTTGCTCAAATGCACACAAGTTTGGTTAAAATTTGTTAATATTCGATTTTACTTTATTCCTCTTTTTTTTTTCTATCGCTATACTTTTTTAGAGTACTGGCTTTTTATTTAACATGCTTCTAAAATATAAGCATGGACACAGATTTTAGAAGGAACCTAGATGAAGGGCCAATAACAATATATCCTCCCAAATATGTAATTAATTACTTTAATTAATTTAAAGACTCACTTAACATAGAATTACTACAAATCCCATCCGGTACGGTTTAAGATTACTACTACATTTACGCAATACAACTTCGAATATGAGCGCAGAAAAATATACTAACAATGAACAGAAAGCCAGCTTGCCTGGAGATGGTTTGAGTTAAACCATTTCACCTTCAGTAGGACTTTTCTTCTTCTTAATCGGTAAAATTAGTAGCATGCGCCGTGTGGCATACACGAGAAGTCTGTTGGGGATGTGCAGAATGAACTAAGGATTTTACTGTAGAATTGAGATAAATCAGAAGAATTTTTTATGTCAGGTTACGTGATCTTTTCTTCCATCCACAACAATAAAACAATTTTGATATAAACAAGACAAAAACATGCATGCAATTCAAAACAATAAGTGCATTTATATACAAATAAAATAATATGTACAGAATGTTTTAGAAGATGTTAATGTGTTGATATGTTCGTAATATTTGAGTTTTTTTTTGTATGTCCTTGTAGCGACGGTGTTACCATTGTTGTTGTGAACGTCGAACGACGAACGACAGGGTTGCCATTATTGTATTGATTGAGTTACCAATATTTAACTTTGGCTAGGAAAGGTGGGATTAAGGACAATGCGTGGACGCAATGCAATTTATATTTGACGTAAATAGCACATAGAATAAAATACAAAACTGAACGGAATGATTTCAAAACATAACAATTAAATTTATTAATGTTTGATACATGCATGCGAACTGAAAAGGTAGGACAGAGTCGTGTCCCTTTGATTAGGTAATAGTTGTACCTGAGTTCATATTAAAAGGAAGTAATATTAAAATGTGATTTAGAAGAATAAAGTTTAAAACTGTGAGTTCTAAAGTTGGTAAAAGTTCAGAAGTGATCTCAGAGTTGGTACTTGCGTGAATGTTGGTAATTGTCTTTAACGTCTGACCGCAATGGTTAAGACGGGAGTTCTTGAAGATTACATCTTGGCACTTGGTACCAAAGAATGAGAAGAAACTACAATATTTATTTGTATGAATATATACAAAATGTGGCACAAGGCCTAAAAGGGGGATGGGGAAGGACGGTCTTCATCCGTCTTAATTCTAAACTAAGCTAGTCGCAGACACTGACCCAATCAAGCCAACAATATTCCAATCACCAAAACAGCACATTCACTCCTACCTTTCTTACTACGTCCACCAAAATACCTCAAATTCTCTATGATGTCCTAACTAGACCCCTTATGTACAATTATTGTTCGTGGGGGGAGGGTCAAAATGAACAACTTTTAAAATGATCCCCAAATGAATATTTACAATGTGCTTTAAATGAGAAGAAACTACTCGAGGGAGTTTACACGTGTTGGGTTTATATAATGGTCGCGTACCACGTGACAGGATACCAGCATATGAGCGGGAAAACAGATTGGTCGCGTGCAGGCGGTTTGATTTGTCGGAACTGACCAATCAGCAAGCTAGATTGAAGATGATTGACCAATGAATACTTGTTATATATTTTGTAAGATTGTGATGGTGAAAATAGGAATAGTGCATTTCCTAGCAGGAGTTAACATGCTTGTTGTGGAAGAGTACATATCCTTTATTGTGTCTTGTGTATCTGTATTACAGTCTTTTAGGAAATTGTAATTACTGTTTAGAATATCGCTATTATGTTTTTAGAATTGAGTCATCACAAAGTAGTCTACCTTTAACTGTAAATGTTGAGTTAGTTCGATAATGGTATTTACTTAAAATGGTAGTGAGTGTTAATAATTCACTTTAGATAAGTAAAATCGTTCGGATAGAAGTTTCGGTGTTCACAGAGTAATTTTCGGGTCGAGCTTGTGAGTGAGTCAGTTGTGATTTAGTTTGCACGGGAAGATTATAGTTGCAAGCGACGTGGATTATGTTAGCATATCTCTGTGTTGGTTGGACTGACTGATTTGGTAAGTTGATATTCTTCCTTTTATAGGGTTTTAGATGTCCGAGTTGGCTCAGATAAATGTTGGCGCAATTTTACTTCCGCACGTGAAGTTTTCGCATTATTATGTTGTGAGCCAATGGGAATCGCTGCTTCGCATAGTAACGTTTTTATTGGTTAAGGTTTATGTACGTAGGCCTATAGAATAGAATGTTCCTGTTGCTAGGGGTGATAAGGTAAAATGGACGAGTCTACAAGTCAAACAAAAGAAAGCTTTTACCTTACGACAGGAATGGGACCTGTATCCCTTTTGTTTTTATTAGGGAAACAGATACAGTCAAAACATGCTCATAACTGTTGGGCCACAGAAAACCATCTTGTCTGAAGATGATTTTAATTACCTTTTCAACTTTCAGTAGGTCTGTTTTTCTTCTCAAACAATAAAATAATTAACGACCGGCATAGATAGAGGCATCCTACTAATGGAATTTTGTACCTCAAGATACAAATCGAATTTCCACCAGGGAAGCTGCTTCTGCAACCGAAAACTACATGTGTTGGGTTTATACCAGTTGGGCTATAGAAAGCCTTCTGAATAGAAGACGTTTTGAATGACTTACTTAACCTTCAGTACGACATTTTTTTCTTCTTAAACAGTAAAACTATTAACGGTTGAGTACGTAAATTACTACCAAAGAAATAACACAATGGAACCTGCATCTTCGTTTCCATCAGAGACACCGCTTTTATAGCCCAGAATTGCACCTACTAGTTGTACCACAGAAGGCTGTCTTATAAGATTTAAATTACCTATTTAACATTTAGTAGGAGATCGCCATTTCCTACTGTAGGGATACAGAAAGCGATTATCTCCCTTTGGTGGAGATAAGTCACATGGGTCACATGACAGCCGCTTAATGACGTCACAATACAGTGACGAAAGCAGAAGTCATTCAGTTTGTTTACAGCAGCTAAACTGAGGGGTTGCATTTTTTTTTTGCTTGGATCAAGTGGCACAGGCTGAGGCTAAATCTGCCTTCTCCAGCAAATGCTACAGTTTACACGTCCATGGCGCCCTTTATCTTTTGGAGATATACTTTTCCCAGATATAGAAAGAAACTCCAGGTCGCAGTCCTCAATTCGGGAAAACCCAAGACTCGCTGTTTCCCGTTCGCGGAATGTCTTCGACTGGGATATTGTAGACGAACCAGGCCCGTTTGAATCTGAAGTCCTAAGCATGGCTTCTCCAGACACAGGAATATCTCCATATTATATGTAAGGTACTTCCTTTTTGTTTCTTCTTACACTCTGCTCGCTGTGTAGATATATGTGTTATATTATTCTCCTCGTGGGACATTTGTATACATGTACATAGTTTTGTGTATGTCTTAGTGGTATAAAATTATCTCTGAGAACAAAGTATTTTGCCATTCCTTTTTCTTTTAGTTATTCCGTTCCGTCGGCGAACCACTTTAGAGTTTATATTTAACTCCAGAATTACTAAAATTCATATCATCTACAATTTTAAGAATGGCTATAAAACTCATGGCATTTGATTTCGACATCATATACGTAAAGGGGAACACTATTCCACGCGTGGATGCGCTATCCAGACTAAATTTCGACAGTAAAAAATCTCGGAAAATTCAAAAGATAAAATAATGTACTGGGTTGAAACGGGCGTGTTACCCCTAAATCGTCTCAGAATGGAAACCATACGAGATACAGTGTTAAGTAGACTTTCAGACAGAATAAAAAGAAACACAAGGAGCAATTTTTCAATGGCAGAAAGGCCCTACAAATAAACCAAGGCATACTTAACTGTAGAGAAAGGTATAATACCCCCACAGAATTTAAGAAAAGAAGTGCTAAAAGGTGTACATGATTATGTATATTGTGGTATAACAGCGACACAAATGAGATTAAAATTACAAGTGTGGTGGCCAGGATATTCTCGAGATATGCTGAAATAAAAATTTTCGGCAAAACAAAATTCACTCATGGCCTAAAGAAAAAGAACCACGGGCTCAGGTTCACATGGATCATGCCCATATTAAAGTTATGGGGCTATTTTTAATTTTAGTGGACTCATTTTCAGGATTCCCTGGAGTAATTAATGTTGCTGACAGAAAAGCCACCACGGTAAAACAAATATTAACAATATTTCAATGAATGGAGTGCCTAAAACTTTGGTCTCAGATAACGCGCCAGAATTTTGCGAGGAAAGTTTGTGCTCGTGGATAAAGCGTACTAGATGCGTTTCATCTAAAACACCACCCTACCACTCACAATCGAATGGAATCGCAGAAAGAATGGCACAAGCTGAAAATTGGACTTTCCCCCATTTATTGATAACATAGAGAGTTACAAGATTACTGGTAAGCTATAGGACAATTACATGTGCCGGCAGACTACAAAGTCCTTCCACATTAAAGGGTAGACGGATTAGTGTTTCCCATAACAATTTCCTTTTCAACAAGGTATATAGTATAAAAAAAGATAAATCTAATCCAGAGAAGGCGAACTTTGTTGTACAGAAAGGATACAACACAGCAATACTAACGAAAAATAGACAAAATGTACTGACTCATGGAGATCAATTCAGAATCAGAATGGAAGCCGTTGATATAGAAATGGACGAAGAATCTGAAGGAGGGGAGGGGACTAATGAATCCAGTAATGAAACTGAACAAGCTATGCATGTTAATGACCAGAAATCTGATGAACTCAGATATAGGTCCCCGATAAGTAGAATTCGGTACACACCAAGAAAGACCGTTTAGATTCACAAGAATAATTAGTCAAATACCAAATGTTTTTTCTGTGTTACGTTAGACCAATAATTGTAACCCCCACCTTAGATTTTAAAAAGTATATTTTTCACACCTTACATATTTACGACGAGATATGAGACTAACAATCGTCTCTCTATTTCTTTGAATATGCAGATTATGGAATATTTTTTTTGTATCCGGTAAACTAAAGCCAGTTCTTGGAAGAGAACCCTCCTTTCCCCCACATCCCGTCTGGTCTCTGATCGCAGGCCAGACGAACGCTGCTTGCCTGTGACCCTAATAGTGTTCAATGGATAACGCCTACTCACTTTCATATGCCAACACGTACTCAACCCCTAACTTTTTTTTTCGCGCGTGTTGGGATATAACAACTTCACTAAGCTGTTTGCTTTCAGAGGAACTGGACGTCACCAAAATTGGACTTAGCTGTTTGCTTTCAGAGGAAATGGACGTCACCAAAATTGGACTTAGCTGTTTGCTTTCAGAGGAACTAGACGTCACCAAAATTGGACTTAGCTGTTTACTTTCAGAGGAACTGGACGTCACCAAAATTGGACTTAGCTGTTTACTTTCAGAGGAACTGGACGTCACCAAAATTGGACTTAGCTGTTTGCTTTCAGAGGAACTGGACGTCACCAAAATTTGACTTAGCTGTTTGCTTTCAGAGGAACTGGACGTCACCAAAATTGGACTTAGCTGTTTGCTTTCAGAGGAACTGGACGTCACCAAAATTGGACTTAGCTGTTTGCTTTCAGAGGAATCGTACATCACCAAGAATCGAATTACCGACGAAAGAATCCTGGATCGTATTCTCAAACCCAAGTCGTCTATACTCCTGTGGTTTTATCTGTGTATGCTACTCGCCTTCGGCAAGGATTGAACGGCGTTAATCAAGGACTTATATCAGGACATTAGCAACTCTTTTTCGCTCGGAGAATTGAACTTTATTTCTGATAAAAATCGATCAACGTCAATCCCTACAATTTGTAAGTCAAAAATAGTGACAGCAGATAATAGAATACATATATAACCATATAATGTTTATATATGTATTCTATAATCTGCTGTCACTAGTTTTGACTGTATTTCGTCGCATTGATATTTGTTTGATCAACCAATTGTCCCCTCACCTTACTATTTAGTATTGTCTTCTTTTCTTTTCTTTAATTTAATACACTGTATATTTTATAAATAAAGTATTTTTATTATATGTTCTCGTGTCGTCTTCTGTTGTTCTGTGTCTGTATATTGTTCATTTTCTCACTGCGTTCACCGACGTCCGGAATTGGAGAATTCCCCTGCTATCGTTCTTTTCATCAATCTTACATTGAACCCTGGGATACTCTCGTTTATTTATTTATTTTTTTATTTTCTCGTTGCGTCCCGGCTATCGTAGTCCCAACGAAACACCGGGGGTAACACCTGTCATTTGAAAATTCCCTTCCCTATCCACATCCTTATTTGAATTCAGACTTCCATGTATCAAATATGTGTCGCGATCGTAGATACTTCTTAAATGATAAATTGGCACTTCGCTATGAACAATAAAATATTTTTTCTCCTAGTTTCATTTCCGAGTATTTTTTTTTTAATAATATTAAACTTGATGCTCGGTTAAATTTAGAATTTAACATTTGTAATTTTAAATTTAACTGTGAAATTAATTAAACCTTTATTTATTATATTGATTTTTAATTTAATTTAATCTTAACTTTAATATACTATTAGTTTGTACTTAGGGTATATTGTCACGCTATTTTGAATTACTATATACTTGTATTCTGCTTGATCATTATATGTTACGTAACAATGTTTCCCCTATTGAAGAGGTTTGGTTGATTTTGGAACTCTTAAAACATTTATTATACAATCAACACCATCACTTGATAAGACACCAGTAGTGCTGAAACAAAATTGCAATTTTTGTAGTGATAGTGATGACATATATATATATATATATATATATATATATATATATATATATATGTATATATGTGTATATATACCTCTAGTATTCACTTTCAACACCACTCTTTCTCCACTATCTCAGATAATCAAAAGTCGCTTGGAAATACTACACCTCAAACTAGATCTAAAAATTTTGTTTGAGGAATCCGTTCTTCAAGCATATCGTAGATCTAAGAAACTTAAAGAAAATTATAGGTAGTAACCAAATTTCAGATGATAAATTAATCCGTAATAGACCAAAAATAAAAACAACAGGATTTTCCCAACCATTTAACAACAAAAGGAGCTGTAACCACATTCGACACACCAATTCGTTCACTAACGCCGTCACTAAATTTACTTTCAAAATCTACCACAACTCTAACTGTAGAACTCATAACATAATTTACCTATTAGAATGCACACTATGCCAGAAACAGTATGTAGGAAAATCTGAATGGACCTTTCACTACAGAATTATTGATTATCGTAATCGCATCAAGTTGGCCCCCCACGAAAGATTATTACCTGTAGAACAACATTTCCTTCTAGAAAAACATGATTTTAAAAGCCATGCCAAATTCACTATAATTGAAAAAATAGAATTAGACAGAAAAGATAGGATTAGAAAAATTCCAGAGGAACATGAAGACATGGATTTAATCCCAAATTTAACAGCATAGAATTAATATATAACCTCATAAATCAAGCCCTACCCACAGTTCTCATTCATACAAGACAGACATGCTTGTCGCGGTGTTGAGATTTCACACTTATACGCACACCCATACTAATACATACATTTACACACATCATAACACTTCCAAAGAACAAATAATAACATACACTTAACACACATACACACATCACCTTCCCAGCAACCAATAAAACTATCAAAATGACCAAGGGAATTCTGAGTTGCATCAATCTCCACAGCCTTAATCTTCAAAACAACTTAAAAGAGATCGTTTGACCAACACAAGGAGTGACCAAAATTAACAATAAAAACAAATGAAAACTATAGATAAAGTTCATTTTCTTCAGAAAGTCATTCATTCTTGTAGTTCACTGCTACTAAAAAGCAGGAATTCTTTTCTCCTGATGATGGCCATGCTGTCCGGAACTAGTCGTGGAATCTAATTGAAATAATAAAACAAAAAATATTAATATACAACCCAGTGTGTCTGAAAATTTTGATTTTTTATTGGTCAAAACGAACACACACACACACACACACATACACACACATACACACACACAACGTGTGTTAGCACGTGCGATACGCTGTCTTCATCAGCCACCGACCAGGGGGGATATCACGGTTTCGGTGGCTATGGCGGGACCGCCACCATTGGCGCCAAAAGCAGCGTTTGCCACCAGGAGGGTATGAAGATAAGCTAATTGATCGTTCCTTTAAGTAAATTCTAAATATTGATTGTAAAAAATTACAATTGTGGCACAAGGCCGAAAAAAGGGTAGGGCTGAGGCTGGTCTTAAATAACTATCCTATACCTAGCTAATCCGATTCACGACCCATTCATACATTACAATTTCCACATTCACCATAAGAACTCGTCTGTCACCAATCAATACTCCACACACCATAATACCACATTCTCTCTAGGGAGACCTACAAAACGCGCCCCGTGTCATAAAAATTTAATGATACTAAAATATATATAAAATTCTATGATGAAAAAATGAGAGGGGAGGGAGACGAACCCAATAACAAACCAAAAAGTTAACACAAATCAAATTAAACATAACTGATGTTAGTAGGGCCTGTCTAACCCTCAAAACAGAGAGGCCACTGTATTCTTCCCATGGGACAAAATCAAGCAGCTCTCTCGCTAAGGGAGTGGGAAAAGAATTAAAAAATCATACGGGCATGGGAAAATATAAAGCTGACCCAGCCGAGATAAAAAAAAAGAGGCCAAAAACAAACTGGGGAGGTTGGGAATCTCAGGTTGAATCATAACTAAAGATGTGGTCGGGGACAGGTCGGGAACAACACTCACTAACATTAACTAGGTACACAAACGCTTGTCTAACCTAACCAAGGGGAGGGCTCCACAAACCACCCCGATGTGAAGTAGGCTTGACCTAAAAGAGAAAATCAAGGCTAGCCCGGTTCAAACGAACCAAGCTCGCTTCAGTCACCCACCTTTCGCTGAAGACTGTCGAATGCATACGCTTTCTATCAGTTCTAATCTGCATCTTGAGCTGATGCTCAAAGAATCGGATTAGATCCTGATGAGAAAGACGAGTTCCCCGCAAGACTTCCTCCTGTCGCGTCGTCCATATCACTATTCGGGCCGTGGCTAGCAGCGTTAGAAACACCATCCGTTTCACCCCGGAATACGGGGGCGACACATTGTCACACGCGTATGCGCGATCAATGGGCACAAGCTTTTCGGGAACGAGACGAGATGTCAGCTCGCCGACATGGTGCCATAAGGGGCGGACACGGGTGCAATGGTAGAAGGCGTGAGGAGCCGTTTCTTCTAAACCAAGGCCACATCGTTCACACTCTAGCAAATCCGCCAAGCCCCATATGAAGGCCTTGTCATTGAGAGGCAGCCGATTCCGAGCCAATCGCCAGGTAAGCGAAAACTCAGGGTTACTGAGGTAATCCGTCGCTGGCGCCCAAGACCAGTAAGAGCGAAACTCATCCTCCGAGAAGCCGAGATCTTCACGTAGGGAATCCTTCGCGACCCCCTCCACTAAAAGACGATAGAAGACCTTCCTAGGCCGAGAAAGATCACTGGACCGAGGAACGGCCAACAACGCCGACCGACACCCGCGAAGGAAATCCGATTGATCCCAGGGTTTACGATTGCGCTCAACCCGCGAGATGGTGGGGTTGAATGCGTTCCTCACAATCCCCTTCATAATCGGATCTCCAGCTGTCAACGCGTGGCGTAGGAAAGACAACCTCGTGGCACGTTTGTGGCTCTCTAAGTGTGGCATTCCCTGCACCCCCCACCCCGGACACGGACGTTGTACACAGACTCGTCTGTCGACCCGATTCCCGCGTCCCCTCCATAAAATGGATGATAGCGAGCGCCCGAGCGCCTTCCTATGGCCGTCACAGAGAGGAAGTACGGACAATCGATAAAGGACAAGAGGGAAAATGTATGTAGCAGACACCTCCGCTCTGCCCTTCACGGACAACCTCCGTCGATGCCAAGTCTGGCCGGCAGCATCGACGTTTACTCGTACTTCAGACAAATTTTTCTCCACGCCTGTCCCTCAGCCGGCGAAGGAGAGGCTCCAACGCCAAAGCATAAAGTAGGGGCGACAGTGGACAACCCTGACGGACCGACCTAGACAGCACAAAAGCGTCCGACACCTTCCCGTTCACCTGTACCACAGCACAGGGGGAGCGATACAGGATGCTAATCCAGCAGCAGAAGTCGGGTGCGAATCCGGTGGCCTGCAGGACAGTAGCAAGGTAGCGATGGTCAACCCTATCAAATGCCTTGGACTGATCCAAATTGATCAGCGCGGCCTCATCGTCGTCTTTTACTCCCCCTATGATCGTGCGGATCAGATGCAGGTTGAATTGTTCGGCCCTTCACAGAACAAGTCTGCTCCGGACCCAACAGAGACTCGGCAACTGACTGCAAACGCTCTTGCAGGATCTTGGCCCAAATCTTTAACTCTGTGTTTAGCAGAGTTATGGGCCTGTAATCGTCTAAGTGCCCCCCAACACTCTTGCCTTTTTTCAACAGTGTGATCACACCCTTGGAAAACGGGCCGGGGAGGGATCCCTGTTTAACACGACAGTCAAAATCGGGACAAAGATGTGCGACAGCCTCAAGTACAATTCATAGAACAAACCATCCAGACCGGGCGACTTGCCTCTGTCGACCTTCTTCAAAGCCGCGTAGACCTCGCCCCCCATAATCTCTCTCTCGCAGCTAGCCGCTTCATTCGGCGAAAGCCGAGGGAAGTAAGCTAAATAGCTGCGAAACTCGTCCTCACGAAGACCAGGCTCTTTGGTAAACCGGCACTCGAAATGCCGCCGAAACGCCTCGCACATGTCGCCAGTGGCCCGAAGAGTACGCCCCTCCGGGGTTTCGACTTCACGAATGTAACGATCGCCACCTCGACGGACCTCTTCCTTGTGCAATTGTGCGCCCATATTCACAGCTTCGGAAGACATCTTGCTTAACCTATGTCTAATTACCTGGCCCATGTAGCGCTCCCTATTCGAACGCTCCACGGCCTCTCTAGCTAAGGCTATCTCTAGGGGACCCTCCCCCCAGCCACCACCCAGGAAAGACTAGCTTTAAGCGTCTTCCCCTTTTCGGCTTTATCTAGGGTGAGCCGTTTGCTGAAATCAGTGGTGAAGGACCTAATTCTACTTTAAGTAAATTATATCTGTAATGAAAGTTTCCTGAACGCGTTTACCGTTATTGACGCGCTAGTTATAGACGACCACGCAAATATCTCACTTGCGCATGTTAGGTCATGATGTTGCGCGCATTTTATTTGGTTGTTTTGATCTCGACCAAATCCAACTTGACGCGTGTTGAACAGTTTTTTTGAAGGCGATGCGAAACGCTTTTCAACCAACGGCCAGTGATGCCTATTTTTGAAAGGAAGGAAATGACCGAATGTCCCAGAAACCCACGACACCCAATCTCAATAGGCATCACGTGACACGTCCAACCATTTTCTGTACACTCGGCACGCAGTGACTCGTACCGGTTTTTCTTTAGTTCGTGTGCCTACACCCTGTCCTCTTCACAAGGGACTGTTAACTCTATTAGGAGTGTGAACTGGATGATAGGCAAACTTATCTACTCCTATTAAATTGAAAAGAATTTCAAAGAACATAATATAAAATTTGTTGGACAAACTTGAACCTTTGCGTCACAATACGATGGAGTGTCAAAAGGATGTTTTCTGCATAACAATGTTTTTTATCTACCTTCACTCTTCAGCAATATTGTTTTAAAAAGCGATGATTAGAATTGTAATAAAACCTAAACATATGATGAAAGTGAATTTATAATTTTTTTTTTCTTCTTGAGAATTTAAAACAAAAATATT
>OZ010575.1:74898208-74905708 GCA_963932145.1 Acanthosepion lycidas | reverse complement strand
GTTGTTGTTTGATTTATTGAAATTTTCATCTTTGAAAATGGCTTGTGTAAGTCGAAATCTTAGATTGGATTTAAACATGTATCAATATGGTGTTTTCCTTTCGTTTTTAAACCATTATGTGATTAAGCTTATCAGACAATATGAAAGAAACTTACTTAAAATAAATAAACAAAACTTGTCTATATTATTTAATGAAACATGCATTTATGAAAAATTGCTGCCTAAATATGCACTATATATATATATATATATATATATATATATATATATATATATATACATATATATATATATATATATATATATATTGTGTATTTAGGCAGCGATCCTTCTTTCATGCACATTTCATTGAATACAACAGACAAGGTGCTTTGGTTTATTTTTTTAATACAATTTCACATGTGATCTAATAATTTTTCTTTTCGGATGATAAATTATATAAAAATTGTCCAATTGTTCTTTTTATCCAAGCGCTTTCGGCTATACATTTAACCATTTTCCAGGTTGAAATGTATTAACTGTTAACAAGAAATAGATTGTTGTATGTATATATTTATATAATGTTTTCATTTTCAAAACACAGTCATGATATTGTGTCCATGTTCATAGTTGATATTATTGAGTGTTGTTTTTTTGTTTTTATTAATAAATTTTCCATTATTTTTAGCCTTTTTTGCATGTAGATGATGCTATTATATTTGTGTTGTCAACAAGTATGTTACGAATAGGGTCCAGTAGGTCGCCATGAATATTTAAATGTGGCCTAATTGACCTATTGTAAGAAAGGTCTGAGTCTTTGTATCAAACATGTTGTAGTATGGCCTATATAATTATTTACGAATTTTGATTCATGAGGAATAAAAACGAAAGAGTCTCTTGAAGAACATTTATTAGACGTTTTCTTTTGTTTTATTTGTGTCTTTTGAGCTTGCCACAGAATATCATAGTTTCCGCTGAAAATCATCTAATATTTCCAGGTACAATACATCAGAAGATATTTGAATTTCAGCTAGAAATATTTATTATTTAAATTCTTTGTTAATATTGGGACACGTATCTTTAGTGTTCAGTTATCATTCACCTATCAATCAAAATCAATTTACGTATCTTACTTATATTATTACTATTAATATGATTTTTAACTGTTGTGGAAAATTTGGTGGTTACCATTTCTTTAATGGTGATGATGGCCCAAATCAATCCATACAATTTTTTGCTCTACGAATATGTTGAAATGCAAAAACAACAAGAGAAAACAAGAAACATTTGTGATAAAAAAAACAAAAGGCAAATATTTGAATAACAAGTAATTTTCAATATATTTTTGTAATGAAAATATTTTACAAAAATGTAGTGGACTTTTTTTTAGATGAAATCTTGTTAGTTTAATTTATGTTGAACTCAAGTTTGGTGAAAGATTAAATTTTGTTAATGAGTTCTGATTTGAAAGGATGTTTGTTAGAATCTGTTATTGAAGATTCTGTAAATTAATTGCAAGAGAAAAATTTACTTTTAAGAATTTACTGTTCATGTAAGTAGTAAATGTTTGTAAAGTTGAATGTAATTTTGTGATCAAAAAGTTATTTACCTTTGATTGTTTTGTGTTCTCGAATGTTGAGAAATAAAGTTGATTTGTTAGCAGGTATTTGTTTAACTTCTGTGTAAGCAATTTGGTGAGTGAATGGGAATAGAGTTCACTGGTGAGTTTTGGTGAGTGAGTGTGAATATCGTTAAACTTGTATAATGTTCATATGAACGAAAAACTTTAGATTGTGTGACATGAAATTTAGTTGCAATTCATTTGATATCACGATGCTCACTAGCGAGTGTGAATGAGTTCCTGTTCTTATTTGCTTCGGGTGGCTCAGAGAATTGGCGCAAACTTGTATTTCAGTCATGAGCTGTAAAAATTAGTTAAGCGTGGGAGGATAGTCATGCCTACTTGTATATTTATTAACCTATGAGGGTTTGAGATTTTTTTTGAAAGTGTATGAAGTTGAAAGTATTCTGTGATCCACTTTTTGCACAGATTGACCAAACTATTTTTGGGTATTAGAATAATGTAGAATTTGGGTTCTACATAACTCTTCTCTGGGTGCTCCATATATCTCGCCCTGTGCCAGACTAAGCAAAGCTTAGAAAATACTGATAGAACACTTTTCTGATTTATTCTGTATTTATTAAATTTTACCAATCTTGGTGCTATACAATCCATTATAAATTTAACTCTTTGTTAGTAAATTGACGTATTGACACAACATTAATAATGTGGGATTTTGAAACACTGCCTATTTTAAATATTATATATATATATATTTATATTAAATATTATAGATATATCATTTAGCTCTTAATTTTCTTGTTATATATTGTCTTGAGTGTTTTTTTCTGCTTTTAAGATAAATAAGAATGAAAAACAAACAAACAAAGGTTCTATTTTTAAAAACCAAATTAAAATATCATTATTTAAATATGAATTTGTGTATTAAATTAATTCAAATTTGCCAAAAACAAGTTTCATTTGGTTTTTAGTAAACAAATAAAACTGCTTGTAATTCACACAAAAACGTATGACTAAAACCAGAAATTTTTAGTTGGGACTTTACAGATGAGTTGGGGAAAGATTCCATGAGTCACCGTTTGTTGAATAAAAAAAAATTGAGAGAAAGGGTCACTGCGTGTTCAAATAAAATGACGATGTTTATTTAACAAAAAATACACAAATTCTGAAATGTAACTACTATCACAAAATAAAAGTTTGTAACCCGGATATAAGAGAGTTGTCGGGACCGGAGACGAATTCTCTTATATCAGGGTTTTGTCTATTTTGTTTAGGTAAGTATGGCTCTAATTTGGGACCAGATAAAATCTCTCTTATATCCGGGTTTATCTTATATCAGGGTCTCTTATATCCGGGTTACATTGTATTTAGAAAGTTCTTCTCTCTGACTGAAAAGGAAATGAACATAAATAGTTTTTCAGTGAGGAAGAGAGAAAGTAGAGTTGGGAGACAAGATCAAAGGGAGTCTGCTGTTGCTTTGGTTAGAAAGAACAGACGATGAAGTTGACTCATGTCTCTTTACTGCTGCATCTCCTTATGCTGAGTTGAATGGATGTCTGGCTTATATGGCTTTGCGTAGACTCGAGAAGCATATATTTATTTATTGGTGGGAGCTGATTTTATTGGCTATTATTTATTTTTATTAATTTGGAATATGTTTGAAACCAGAAGGCTGCATAGAGCCTTTGTGTGACAAAAATAAACATATTTTTGTCATTTGATCTTTTGATTTGGAACAATTAACTTCTGCTTACTCTATGCTACACTATCTCCGGTTCAGAAAATTTGAAATATGTTTGAAACCAGAAGGATGCTTGGAGCCTTTGTGTGATGTGTTTATTTTTTCATTTGATCTCTTGATTTGAAACAATTAAGTTCTGCTTACTCTACAGACGCATTCGGAAAAAAAACCCCAAAAAACTACTTGAGTAATCTTGAAAATTTGACTTGCTATTTGCTAAAGATTAAGGCAAAATATTTTCATTTTGACCAATAAAAAAAAAAAAAGTGTGCCAAATGTTTTTTCTTTCCTCTTGATGCCAATATAATCACCTGATAATTTTGATTGTTTTGAAAAGCTATTTTTAGAATTTTGATAGAGCCATAACAAAACCATCTCTGAGGTCATCTCGATGTGGTGTAATGCTTAGCAAGCTTGTCTTGCTAGATCAGTTATGACTGAATAGTGAGTTTGATCCACACTGGATATCACATACTTTTGGCCTTGTGCCACATCTAAGATAGGCTTTTAAAATGATTAGGGTGCTTTGATGCGGTTAGCAAGCTTGTCTTGCTCGATCAATTACAACTGAATAGTGAGTTTGATCATCACTGGTGGTCCCATACTTTCGACCTTGTGTCTCATCTAAGCTATGCTTAGAAAATCACTAGGGCAGTTGAACTTGATGCAATGGTTAACAAGCTGAATAGTGAATTCAATCATCATTAGGTGCCCGATACTTGGGCCATATCTAAGCTATGCTTAGAACAGTCCCATATGGGTACCTTGCTGTAATGGTTAGCAAGCTTCTCACTGGGTACCCAGTACTTTCAGCCTTGTGCCTCATCTTAGAAAATCATCAGGGCACTTTGACATGGTGGAATAGTTAGTAAGCTTGTCTTGCTAGATTAATTACATCTGAATAGTGAGTTTGATCCACACTGTGTTCCTATTACTTTTCGCCTTGTGCCACATTTCTGCTTCCCTTAGAAAATCACCATAACAAAACCATCTTTATAAAAATTATTTCTTAGGCAGAACACTGGTGCTGTGGAAAGAAAAAGGATGAGTCTCTGTCAGAGCAGTTAGTTCATTGTAGGAATGGTAAGCATAGGTTGTAAATCACAAATGTAAGCTTCTTGGAAGTGTATTTGATTTTAGTATGGGAAACTCATACTTACAAATAAATCCAGTTATCAATTGGCAGACTTAGTTCTTGTGTCAAATTCCTTGTCCAGAACTAGTGAACGGAATTTTACGGTGAAAATGGGTTATGCAGATATGTCATCCCTGGTCCATTGATAAGGTTGCTTATACTCTGTTTATATACTGCTATCTGTTTAAATTCTGATTCTCCTCTGCTTACATCAATAGAAATAGGCTCAACTAGAACACCATTTTAGATTCTAAGTCTTCAGTTTGATTTATGGTGTCTAAATATCTAAATTAACTAATGCTTTAATCCTAGCTACATTCACACATTCACTGTGTGCGTGAAATGTCTTTATGTTTTTGGAGGTGCAAGAATGTGTTCACAAATTATTATGTTGAATTCTAATAATCTTCAGTATCTGTCTATATTTCTGAGATGAGGTATTAAGTACACTGTTTACATTATTCAGACTATTGTCCTCATCTTTGTCGCCATATTTATTACAACGTTTCGGCCTTCTTCAGGTGGTTGGAATGATGAACTGAATCCTATATTTCACTCTCTGCGAAAAGAAATATAAAGGGGAGACAGGTCGCCCCCTTTAGGTAAGGCTTCAAGAGCATCAGAAAGCTGTAACACAAGAGGAAATAGAAAAATCAGGTGTAGCTGACCACATATGGAGAGAAAAGGGCATCACCACCCTCTGTGGGCTCAGGTTGAGATCATAGACACCATTGAAAAATTCGTAAACTTAAGGAATCAGCACATATGCTAGGCCACAAAAATCTCCTGAGCCGATCAAGCATAGAAATGAATACAATATGGGAACCAGTAATGAGGAGTGCCAGAGAAAAGCGATAATAACAATGAAAATTGCAATATGAGCTCTTGTAAAAACATGCAATGATAAGAGCAAAAATTGCAATATGAGCACTGGTAAAAAATAGATGTTGAAGACATTAAGTTTATAATACTCAGAAATTCAAACACAAATGTCCTCAAGGGCACATGGCATAGTGGATAAATGTGTTGGTTAGTTACAGGACCCAAAGAGTGTGAGTTCAATACCTGGTTAAGGAAATGTTGTAATGAATATGGTGACAAAGATGAGGACAATAGTCTGAATAATGGAAATAGTGTAATAATCTTTTAATAAATTACTCTTATAGGTTATAAATTAAATTCTACTCTTGTAAAAAAAATTATTATTCTCACATAAACAATTGAATGAGTAGTGTAAGAAATTATTATTAGTTCTCAAGAAAAAAAACTTATATATATATATATGTATAAAACTTTCATATGTTCTGATTTTAGTAAAATTCTAAAGATAGCTTTTTAAAACAATAATCAACAAGAATGTTGTTGATCACCTAAATAGGAACAACCTCTTGAGTGACAAGCAGTATGGGATTTGATCAGCTCAATCCAATGCAGATATTCTAAATTACTTACAGAATCAGTAACACATTGGAAAATAAACATATCTCAAGAACCATAGCATTAGATATTTCAAAGACCTTTGACAATGTGTGGCACAAAGGATTGCTGTATACTCTATAGCTATGGAATCAATGGAAGAGTCTTCTAAAGACCTTCTTAATGGTTAGTTCTCTGAAGGTAGTTGTTAATGGTCATTCTTCGAAGGCCCTAGCAGTCAATGGTCAGGCGTTGCTTCTCAGACCCAGTTTTTTCTACTTTACATAAATGATCTGTTTAAAAGTATACTGCAATCATTTTTTGATATTTATGCTGAAAATACAAAAAAATACATGCCTCCAAAACTCTAAACAGACATGACAGAATTGAATAGATGCTCACAGAAACCGTTTATTTTATTAAACAAGTAATTTATACCAATGAAGTAATTATAAATGGTCATAAATTTAATAACTAATACTTGATTGACATCCCTTTTGCTTTTTTTAATGCAAGGACCCTTCTAGGCATGCTAGCGATGAGTTAACGAATATCATCTTGAGGGATTTCTTGCCATGTTTGATGCAATAATCCTAAAAGTTCGGGCTTAGAAGATGGCTTCCTGTTCTTTTTGCGGAGTTTTCGATCTAATATGACCCAAAGGTGTTCAATAGGGTTAATATCCGGGGACTGACTTGGCCATGGAAGTTTAATGATCCCATTTTGTCTCAACTAATGTTGCTTTGCTTGAGCAGTGTGACATGGAGCTCCATCTTCCATAAATAGGGAGTCAACTTTGCTCATTCTACTACGTGAGAATATTGGAAGGAGCCCTTTCTTAAATATAGAAACATATTTAGTTGAATTAATGTTTCCTTCACACTCCACAAGCTCTGAGTGACCATCACTCCAAATTGCACCCCATACCATTACTGAAAGGCCCCCATGTTTCATCGTTGTCTGCAGTCTTGTTAAATCAAACTCTTGACTACAGAGTCTCCATACCCATACTTTTCCACTGTTAGAAAATAATGTGAATCTGGACTCATTAGAGAAAATGACAGTAGTTCAAAAGATCACAGGTCTCTCCACCATCTCATGGGCCCAATCCTTTCTGTGTTTGATATTGGCTGGACAGAGAAGTGGTTTCCTTCTCGCAGCTCTGCCATAATAGCCCAGCTTTTGAAGATACCTGACAGCTGTTCTGGGACTGACATCAACTTGTGTTGCTATGTCAGAGGCCTTGCAACTTGGATCCTGTTCAACATTTCTTTCGACAAGATGCATGGGTCTTTCAGAGGGCCCAGGGCAGCCTGGATGAGGTTTTGTGCACTTCTTGCCCTCTCTGGTGAATTGTACGATCACTCTATTAACAGTAGAAAGGGGCATTGAAAGATTTTCAGATATTTTTCTTTGACTAAGACCACCTTCATGTTGGCCCATGATACGTCCTCGCTGAAATTCAGATAGGTCTGATGCTCCTTTGGTTCGTGGCATGTTCCAGTATTGTTATCTGCAATTTTAATCAAATAATCTAAGTTAATTTATCTTGGTTTTTAAAAAAAATCAGAAATAAAATTTATCTTGGTGTCTATTCCATTCTGTCATGTCTGTGTAGACAAGCAGAAATTGGCAGCTGATCTCTGC
>OZ010575.1:74870708-74893208 GCA_963932145.1 Acanthosepion lycidas | reverse complement strand
CAATAATGTTGGTTATCATGATGATTGTAAGCACTTCCAGTCCCACTAGGGAATTCTGGGAACAAAATGGATCCAGCAGCAGCAGCAGTTTGAATAAAGCAGTTCTTAATTTTATCACATCTCATGTTGTCTTTATGTTGCTTCATCTTTTCAGCAGCCAGTCTCATATATATATATATATATATATATATATATATATATATATATATATATATATGTGTGTGTGTGTGTGTGTGTTTGTGTATATATATATATATATATATATATATATATATATATATATATATGTGTGTGTGTTTGTGTATATATATATATATATATATATATATATATATATATATACCCAAGTATAGGATGGATGTATACGGAATAAATTTCAATAACCAACAATTACTATTCTTAAAAGAGTGCTCAATACAGAGTAGAGCAGATATAATTATTTATTTAAAACTTATAACATAAATATGTTATAAAATCACGACAAAAATACCCATTTTGTTTCAACACCTCCGGTTTCTTATCAAGTGATGATGTTGAATGTAGAATAAATGGTTTTAAAAGTTTCAAATTAATTAACGATCATTCGCTAGGGAAAAACACTGTTTTGCGAAGGATCGTTAATTAATTTGAAACTTTTAAAACCATTTATTCTACATCCAATATCATTATTTGATAAGACACTGGAGGTGTTGAAACAAAATGGCTATTTTATAACATATTTATGGTATAAGCTTTAAATAAATAATTATAAATATATATATATATTGTCTTTTTATATATATATATATATATATATATATATATATATATATATATATATATATATATATGTGTGTATATATAAATGTGTATATATATATATATATATATATATATATATATATATATATATAGTCACACAAGCGGACATACACATATGCACACATATGTATTTGTTGATATATAGTATTTGTGCAATAATATTTATACTTTTAGGGATATATTTAGTAATTTTTCTTATTGGTATATTTAGACTATTGCTTAATATCACTTAGATAATCTAAATATAGCCATGCTTGTTGAGTTTTATGTCTTTCCAAACATGTTTGACATGGAATATTAATGAATATTCAATAGAATAATTATAAGATGCAAAAGTTTTATTAGACCCATTTATTCTCTTTATTAATTTATATATATATATATATATATATATATATATATATATATATATATATATATATATGTAAAAGCAGATATAGCTATAATACGAAAATGAATCAAGAAGAAAAAACATTTTCATACTATCAAGGCAAATGTAGAAATTTACTTTTATTTTTTAAAATTATTTTACTTTTTTTTATTTCATTTGATTTTAAAACTATGAACCATTTTTGTTTAATTTCCTTTTATTGATTTGTTTTCGATGACTTATCAATTCTTGCAGGCTATTTAAAGTCAGAAAACATTTTTAGATTGTAAGAATTTGTGGGGGTGGGGGGAGATAATAATGATTTAGTGATACTAAGTCTTACTAATTAACCTATTGCTGGTGGGGGAGTAGAGATGGAGTCATACCTTTCACAAGAAAGTGAATATAACAAACCCAAATGGAATTTGAACTTGGCTCTCCGATTAACAGTTCTAAGTCATTATACATTATACTCCCCACCCCACATCCAAGCTTACACCACCTGGTATTCCCAAACAGTCACCCATCTAGATACTAAACAGGCTAAATGTTGCTTAAACAGTGATTTACGGGAATTGGTAGTTCAGCGTGATGTGGCAGTAAGCCCTTTATTTTGAGATACTTGAATAAAAAATAAGTAATGTCTTATTAATCACTAGTTTCATTGTATACAAAAAAAGCCTGGATAAAAGCAATTTAATTACATACTTCTAGAGAAAGAAATGACTTAGGAAAAGATAGAATCTTGAAAGATGATTGACTTACTAAATATCACTTTTGACTGGAAATAGATCCATTTACTTAGAACTGGAGATGCAAAAACTGTGTTTTCTATTACATATACATACCTACATATGTAAGTAATTGCTTAATTCTTAACCAATCATAATCTCTTATTTTCAATGTATTCTATAGCAAAATTATTTACAACTATTTACAACTAGCAGCATGGCCTGGCGTTGCCCGTGCTTTATTCAAAAATCGTACGACTCATACAGCAATCACTATCACTTGACTTAAAATATTTTTGCCCTTCCTTGCCTTTAAAGGAATGCCCTTTGCCGTGCTGATGTTGCTACATGCCTTACTTCTTGCCTATCTCAAACTGCGAATTTTTTCTAAGCTCTATACTAAACATTAAATCTGTTACGAAAAAAGAACTAAACAAAATGAACACAAAACGATCAGCTTTAAAAAAGGACTCGTAACTGGAAAAACCGAATGAAAATAGAATGTTAACAACAAATACTTTTTCACACCCAAACCCAGTTCTGCGGAATCAGAATCAACGTTGAGTTTAAGCAAGCAAATGAACTAATTGGAGTAAAGTGCCATGCAGATTTAAATTTTTCCCACTTGTGACGAATGCAGCTATCGATTTTTTTTTGCATGCTAGCATGCTAGTTAACATTCATATCAATCAGCTGTTGGCTCTCATGCTGGCCAATAGAATCTTCCTGCCTATTCGTGGCAGCCAACTATAGGCTCTTACTCTGGCCAGTAGAAAATGGCCGCAAACTACATGAAAACTGCCATAGAAGCATGAAAAATTGATTATTTCCACTATCGATGGGAGTTGGGAAATGCAAAGTTGGTCTTGGCCTTTCCGCTAACTTGGAGCATGTGCATGTAAATTTTGGTGCAAATCCATCGAAAATTGTGGCCGTGCATTCATTACACACACACACACATCCTGCCTTATATATATATACACTAATGACTGGTGTGCAAAAGAATAGATGAAAGAGCACTAGGGTAAACCACTTTCCCATGCGTATATTACCTACCAAAGAAGTAACACCAAGTTACTTTGACAGGGGTATAATCAATTAGATAATTAGTGAGTATGTGTTCCAGTTAACATGAACAAATTTGATACTATGCTATATTCCTGGAGCACTTGGTGAGGATAGAAATGACTGTTAATGGTTTGCAGGTTCAGCACATCTGCTTTTAGAGAAGTTTTGCTTTCTAGCAAGCAGAATATCATAGAAGGTTTTTTGTTGGTGAATTGATAAAAAAAATAATTATCTAAAAAGAGATTAAGGATTGAAATTGAATATAATTAAAAAAGTAAATATTTTTTTTCTTAAGTGGCCAAAGACAGCCATATTGCCAGTGAAAACTGTTCTCCAAAAGGAAATTATAAACAGCCACAACAAAAAAAATGGAGAATTGTCAAAAGGACAATTTTTTGTTATAATTTTAAATACCATCACTCATTTGCAATGTATATTGTTTTAAAAAGTGATGATCAGAATTGTAATAAAATCATATGAGCAAAATGAATTTATATATTTTTTGTGGGTGGGGGTGTCTTCAGAATTTACAACAAAAATCTTAAACACTATTTATTGAATAGAATGTCTATTTACAGTGTTTATTCCTTTATGCTGTTTACTGGAATGGTTGGCAAAGCAAATAAAACTTTATAAAATGGTAAATAATAAGGATTTCCTTGTAGTTCGTTCATATATTTTAATTAGTAAATGTTTATAAATTTATGAACAATAAAAATCATTTTCGCATTTATTTCTTCATAAATAAGTAAATTATAAATATTGTATTAGTTTTTAGAATGTTGTAAATATAAAATTATTATTGTAAATAGACAATCTAATAAATAAATAGTGTTTAATATTTTTGTTGAAAATTCTCAAGAATAAAAATGTATAAATTCACTTACATCATATATTTAGGTTTTACTACAATTCTAATCATTGCTTTTTTAAATTATAAATATTGCCATGGAGTGAAGGTAGTTAAAATAATAGCAGGGTTAAGGGAAGAACTGTCCTTTTGACTCTTTGTTTTTTTGTGGGCACATTTATCCAAGATTGACAAAACCATATCTATCTATCTATCTATCTATCTATCTATCTATCTATCTATCTATCTATCTATCTATCTATCTATCTATCTATCTTTTACTCTCTCCTTTTATATATAAAATGTACATATATATGTCTTTGTGTATAAAATATAAATTAAGCTGATGAATATAAATCCAAAAATTTTTTTTGTCATTGAAAACCCAGCCGACTCACTGAATAATGGAAGCATATATTTGTTATCAGGCACCTCTACCCCCCAAAAAAAACTTAACCTGGCTTTATAAATAATATATAATGGATACACAAGCTCTCTAGGAAAATTAAAACACAAGCACCCTAGATTAAAGTAGATTTTTCTTAACCTAAACAACTCATAATATCAATATTTCTAAGGAAGTTATTCCAAACATCGCTTGACAATGGAACGAGACTATGGATTTTAAGTTTAATTTTTATAATTAAATTTATAAGTTTCATTTCAGTTTTGTAATATGGAAATTTTCCGTATCACGATGGAATCATATTTTTAAAAAGAAAATAATTATAGTATTATATATATATATATATATATATATATATATATACAAGGAAAGTGAAAAATTGTCTGCGCTCCAGTTTAAAGATATGTTAAGGTGAATGTGTGGATAATTTTTGACTCACCCTTGTATATGTAAATATATTTATTGTCTATATCTTTATGAAGTATCATTACCATTACAAATTTTGTCCAGGTGTGATTGATTTCATTCTTTATGTTCTCCATATTGTTATCATGATGTTGCATCCAATGCATTTTACAATCTTTGGGAGGTTTATAATATATTGCCATTTTCATATATATATATATATATATATATATATATATATATATATATATATATATATATATATATTTATATTTACCAGCCAAGAGATTGATAGTCTAAATAAAATAAAAGAGTCCCCTCTTGACAGGAAAAGAACATGTATTCCATATACATATATTTTAACCAGGAGACTTTAGATCAATAGGCCGGTAGACATTAATTTCTCTGTTTAAATAAGTATGATATTTACTCAATAAAAATAACATGTATTGTATTAATAAGTTTCTGCATGTTTATGTATCTTTGTCCATGTGTGCATCTACTTCTCTCTCTCTCTCTCTCTCTCTCTCTATACACACACACACACACACACACATATATATAGGGTGATTTTAAGTATAGCTTAGAAGTGACACAAGGCCGAAAGTATGGGGCGCCCAGAAAGGATTGAACTCACTATTCAGTTGTAATTGATCTTTTGAGGCAAGTTATTAATTGTTACTCCATGCTGATATATATATATATATATATATATATATATATATATATATATATATATATATATATATATATATATATATATATATATATATAGATATAGATAGAGTGTACCTGTAAAGGAACAAAATGAATAAAAAGACAAGAGGAAAAACTATTCTCAGAGGACAAAACGTGTTTGGCTAAGAATAGTTTTTCTTCTTGTCTTTATTTATATATATATATATATATATATATATATATTGATTAGGTGTTTTTTCTCATTAAACACATGTTGATCTACTCATACTTCTATGCACTCAAGTATTCATGTATTTACTTACCTATACACACATACATTATATATATATATATATATATATATATATATATATATATATATATATATATTTGGATTATTTTACATTTCATAGTCATGCAAACATTGAGGAAAAAATTATGTATGAAAATTGCCAGTGGGCAGGAATAAAAAAAATGGAAGAAGAAAAGTTTTTTTCATTCAAGAAGGAAAAAGAAGGAAATCAATTTTTTTTCTTAGCAGCCAAGACATTTTTTTGTTGTTACTTATGTTTGTTCTTTTGTGATTTTTTTGCATTTATTTGGTTATATATATATATATATATATATATATATATATACAATTTTTTTTTTTGTGTTCATACTCCGGCAATTGCACACATTAATTTTGGGTTTAATATTTTTTGTAATTTTTTCTGTGTTTTTATTAATTTTTTTTGTGTTTTGTATAATACAGAATAAGTAATAAAAAGTGTTGAATGTGGATATATAATCAACAAGTAAAAAATTATTGAAAAAAATGAGTTCTTATTTGTTTTTCACAGGCATTCATTTCTCATTTCAAATATGCCGAATCTTCAGTAAAAGTAACAATATTTTTTTTGTTTGTTTGTAATAATATGAATAACACATCTGATATACGCCAGAGAATTTTAAAAGTAGACATAAACAAAGTGTATCGTATTTTCATTCACACCAATGAGAAAGAAATGATAATAATAATAATAAAAGATGAAGCATTGTAAATAATTTATAAAAGAGAAAATTAATAAGTTTGAGTCAAAATATATATTAACTATAATGATAACAGACAAAACGACAAATATAATTTCTCGTAATTGAATGATAAAATAGAAAAAAATCTTTGTAATGTGTTTCATCCTCTAAAAGGGCTTTATCAGACTAGAGTAAATGTGCTTATTGATGGAATTGTATGTATGTATTGGGAGAGAAGAAATATAGGCATAAACGTTGGTTCTATTAATGCACTGAGTGGATATGCTGAAGATGTTGGTTTGAATGCTAAACTTTAATATTTCTGGTATAAGACAATTCTAGATGTACGGCTTAGCCAATCTCATATGGTTTCTCAATGTTTTTGTTTTTATTATTGCTGTTTTTAAATATCTTACACAACAAGAAGAAGATTTGCTAAGAAAGGTGAAATAGTGTAAGAATCTGAATGCAAATTTACTTCAGAAGATTCAGAAATCAGTGCACTTTCTATACATCTTTGCCTTAGTGAATTACTTTCTTTTAATTAAAGCAGGTTTTTAAAAAAAAAATTGGAGTAAGATTCATTACAATAAACGACTCATGCACCGAGTTGGGAGCATGAGTTGTTTTGTGAAAGTCCCATTTTGTGTTCATATAATTGTTTATTTAAATTCTTCAAACTCTCCTGTATATAGTTTTTGTGACTTTTCACAATCTTTAATGAATTGGGATCAAATATCGATCAAATATCGATCAAATATCGATCGGAATCCGACAGAATGATAGAATAAGGAACAAATAGGAAATCTATAAATCTAACATGTTTTGCCTTTATTAAAGCTTCATCAGAGAATGAGATATGGAGGAAAAAGAAAGAAAGAGCAAAAAGAAAGAAAGAGAAAAAAATTTGGTATTTTGAATTTTTGAGTTATTTGATTTCATTGGTTAAACCAGGTGTTCCCAACTTTTTTTTGTCATCACCCACTTTCACATTAAAAAATTTCCTGTATAGTAAATATTCAAAAGCATGCCAAAATTGTTTGTTAAAAGTTTGTTACTGGTTCATAAACTAATTTTATGATGTAGTAAAAAATGCCAAAGGGTGGTAACAAATAACACTGACTTATGTTACTACTACTGCTACTAGTGTATTAAAAAAAACATATGAAGGCAAACTTGACCATAGAAACTATATATATATATATATATATATATATATATATATATATATATATATATATATATATATAATTTACTTTTATGGTCAAGGTTAGTTTTATAATTAGGGTTAGAACTGCTAGTGTTGATGAAAAAAAATAAATGATTTTTATTTATAATTATAAAATTAAAAAGAATATACACTGCTAACAACAAATAAAATCTCAGTGAATATTTTTTTGTAGTTCTTTGTCTTCTGATTTATGTATGAAGAATATGTTATTTTATTTCAAGAATTCTTTGAATGTTAATGACCCTTCTCGAAACTATAGAAAATACCAAAATATTGTTAGGATAATTATCTTATCTAGGAATGTGACACAGTTATTTCCATTTAGCTTCCTGTTTTTTTTGTTTTTTTATACAGTTTCTTAGAATATTTTTTTTAAGTAGCATGTCTTGAAATATCAGGTTGGTGCAAAAAATAATATCATTTTTTTGACGTATTTTTTAACGGCAAAAAACGCTATTATTTTTGCACCAACCTAACACTATCACCCACTATTTATTGTGAAGTTAGTCATTGCCCACCCAACAGCTGATATCACCCAGGTTGGGAAAACCTAGCTTAAGCAGACTTCCCATGCATTTTGTCTTGTAAAACAGCATTCATATGTAGATTTACATGTAAGTGTATCATAATTCTAGTTTGTCTCTGTGAGATTTGGATGATAAATGTTATCAGTCTATAAAGTAAATTTCTGTTTCAGGTTTTAAGTTATTATTTTATTTTGTATTAATTAAATTGCTTAATGTTTTAGAAGTAGTTGCAACAAATAGCAAACATAGATAGACATAGTTAAATTGCCAGATCAATTCTGTGGACAAGACAGATTGGTATAAATAAAATGACAATTGGAAAAAAGATCTTACTATAAAGGTAATTTACATTAACCAGAAAAAAAGGCTTAGACAGAAGCGTCTATCTTTTTAAATTTGGATTTTTTTTTTAATGTAACTATAACAACAAGAACATTTTGATTTCATTTTTGCCTTGAAAAAGTCGGAAGATGAAATGAGTCGGCAAAATCTAAGATCTTTTTTCCAATTGTCATTTTATTTATACCAATCTGTCTTGTCCACAGAATTGATCTGGGAATTTAATTATATTGTTGATATGGAAAAAAAAAAAAAAAAAAAATCTCTTACTATAAAGGTAATTTACATTAACCAGAAAAAAAGGCTTAGACAGAAGCGTCTATCTTTTTAAATTTGGATTTTTTTTTTAATGTAACTATAACAAGAACATTTCGATTTCATTTTTGCCTGGAAAAAGTCGGAAGACGAAATGCGTCGGCAAAATATAAGATCTTTTTTCCAATTGTCATTTTATTTATAGATAGACATGCCCACAATAAGATGTCGTGTGAAAAAGGTGTTTTTTTCCCATGACACTGCTTTTTTAACTACCTTCACTCTTCGGCAATGTTTATTGTTTTAAAAAGTAATGATTCTTTTTTGAGAATTTACAACAAAAATATTAAACACTATTTATTTATTAGATTGTTTATTTCCAAGAATAATTTAATATTTACAACATAAATAAATAGTAGAATTAGAACAAATGCAATGCAATATTTTATCATTTACCAATTTATAAAGAAATAATTGTGAAAACAATTTTTCATTCATCAATTTATAAACCTTTACTAAATTATTAAAATATGTGAAACAACTATAAGGAAAACTTTATTATTTACCATTTTATTAAGTTTGAATCAATTGGCAATTAGTCAATATTTTGTCACCCATACCAATAAAGAAATAATAGTAATTAATATTTTTGTTTTAAATTCTCAAGAAGAAAAAAAAGTATAAATTCACTTTCATCATATGTTTAGGTTTTATTACAATTCTAATCATCGCTTTTTAAAACAATATTGCTGAAGAGTGAAGGTAGATAAAAAACATTGTTATGCAGAAAACATCCTTTTGACACTCCATCGTATTGTGACGCAAAGGTTCAAGTTTGTCCAACAAATTTTATATTATGTTCTTTGAAATTCTTTTCAATTTAATAGGAGTAGATAAGTTTGCCTATCATCCAGTTCACACTCCTCCTCGGTTTTTTGAACAGGAATAGAGACTTATCCTTTGTTTCCTGATTTAGGATTGGGTTTCCAGTTCCTTTTAAAAAGTCTACTTCAGTTCTATACTTCCCTAGCATCTCTACTTAAACTCTGAAATTCTATTCACTATTTATTTTATTTTTTTCCTTCGATAAGAGTAGAATGCATCTTAGTGACATTATTGCCTTACTTGGGGTTAATTGATTAAAAAAAATATTGTAGTTGTGACAGCATTTTTTCATTTTGTCATTCAATTACCCCACATTATTCTGATATATAGAAATTTATATATCACATATTTCCATAATTATAAAACAAGCAGGAATCAACAAAATTAAACCAATAATTAATTGCGATAATTAATTGTGCAATTTCACATAATAATTATCAATAATTTTTTAATTGGATATTTACAGTTATAATTATAATCTTAAAATATTTAACAAAAATCATTTAACAGCAATATTTATATAAGTATAATCATCATAGGAATAGAAAAAACTACCCCCAAAACTCAAAATGATTATTAATTAAAACAATCAAAATATCAGCATACAGTCATTAATTACATAAAGAAATGCCAGTCAAATTAATCCGCAATGAGATTTAATTAATTGTCCCAATCACAATACCCAAGTCCGGAGTTTTTCATTTTGTGATAATATTTTTGGTCTATCAATCGCACTATTCAATTTGTTGATTTAAAATATCAGAAGTTTTTCATTTGTTAATTTTTTTTTCATTTGTTACTAATTAGAATAAAACTAAATTGTTTCAAAATAATTATACTTACAGAATTTACATAAACTGATTCTAGTAATAAATGCAATAAAATACTGGAATCAGTTTTCATTAAATACATCATTTAGAATGAAATTTCCTGGTAGTGAAAGTGAAAGTGAAAGTGAAAGTAATGCAGAAATGAAAGATTCTTCACTGCCACTCAATTTAATATCTTCAGAATATGAATGAACATTTTGGAGTGATACTTATTTTTTTTTACTCCAAATATTTGCTCTATGAAATAAAAACATAATAAATTAATTTATTTGGCATTTAATTAATATTAACACATGACTGTATGCTAAAACAAAAGCCAAGATGTTATGAAATAATCATTGGTAGATATAATTTTTATTAAGTCCAACTGATGAAAAAAAAAAAAAAGAAGACAAAATGTCGGTTCAAATAGTGCAGAGGCAGAGAAAAAATATTTAAATTCCTTGATATAAAAATTGTTACCTTACAGAACAAAGAGGCACATGTTCTTTGTACAAATAACAAAAAATAAAAAAAAATAGATAAAAAAATTAAATAATAAAACCTTGCAAATCAAATACAAAACCTTAAAAATGAAAAATAAAAATATGGCCCAATAATAATAATTTTTCTGATCTCCTTGCAAGGTATAAAAAGAGCATGAACAGAACTTATGCTGAAAGCAAAACCTGATTAATGATCCCCCACCCCACAAAAAAAAAAAAAAAAAAATATAGTCATGTGTATATTAAGGTGATATGAGGCAAAAAGCATTAAGTTCTTTGCTGATTATAAAGTGTGGCCACAGGGAATTTTGCTTTCTTTTCTATGCTTTTAATTGTTTTATTGAAGAAGAAATAGTTTTGTTGAAAAATGCACATATTCAAAGATTGCATTGTATAAAATGCACATTTTCCTGGGGATGTAAGAAATGTCTATGGATCTCAATATATATATATATATATATATATATATATAAATTAAAATTGATCACACACATATATATATATATATATATATATATATTACCATTATTTACATATATTTATATATTAAAATTGCTCATATATATATATATATATATATATATTACAATTAACATTGTTCATATATATATATATAGCTACAATTAAAATTGTTGAATTATATATATATATATATATATATATATGGAAAAAAGTTAGGCAAATGAATGACAAAGTGGAAAGAATCAGTGTTACACATTCTGTCTTTTAGAAGAATTTCATGTTACAAAAGAAATATTTCTGTTGATGGAATTATATATGTTTAGGGGGGGGGGCAGATAATTAAACGCTAGTGTTGGTTATAATTATATACCAAGAGGAAATACAGAAGATGTCAGAATGATGAAATTCAAAATGTTTAATTAAATTTAATTTATTTTTTCTCAGATGTTCTTGAACATGGAGTTTATCTGATCTTATTCCTATGCTATTTCTTAAGCACTTTCATCCCACATTGTCATAACAGAAAACCTGCCAGGGAAAATAGAATGTTGTAAGAAACTGGATGTAAATTTATTGTGGATGTTCTAGCAATCAAAGCCCTTTCTACACATTATTGCCTTAGTAAATTGCTTACTCTTTTAAAGTAGCAATTTTTTCAATTGAAATTATTATCAAACTCCTTATGCTGAGTGACTAATGCTTTGATCTCTTTTGTCTCCATATAATCTTTCCTAGAGGTTTCTCCTATATATTCTTTATGGCAATCATTACTCCTTTGAGTTTTATTTTATTATTTTATCATTATTATTTTATTAGTCCTTACTTTTTAGCTTGATGAAGTTCTGCTAGGGGATAAAATGCATAACAGAATGTTTTTTTCACTTTATCCTTCATATATGCGACAATTATGCATGTGTATGTCAGAAATAAAGTTTAAAGTAATAAAAATATGTTGGATTAATAAATAAAAGTCCATTACTTCTTTAGAAATACATTGTATGTATATATATATATATATATATATATATATATATATATATATATATATATATATATATGAAATGGACTAAGACCGACAATTATTTTAATATATTTTATGTTTATACATTCTTTTTATAGATACAAATATTTAAGTAAATGCTCTGTTTATAATAAACAGTATTAACAACATTTACCGGCCTGAATGTCCAAGAAATCTCAAATAAAAGATGTGTCCTTCAACAGAAATCAAACCTATATGCTACATGGAACTGTTATTTGACCTGATGTGCTATACTATTTAGCTACAGATATGCTTTGAGCAGATATGATCATTCAAGAAAAATCATGGGCTATTTGTTTTTTAAAAACAGTAGTTTGATTTTGCCAACCAGACACTTCCTCTGTAGCTAAATGTTATAGCACGTCAGGCCAAATGAAGGTTCCGTGTAGGATACAGGTTCGATTTCGCAGACATGTAAATTTTTTTCGTAACATCTGATAAGTTTAATAACATTATCGTTGAACAAAGAAAGAAATTCACAATAGTGATCCATATCTTTTTAATAGAATCTAAGCTTTCGGCTTACTTAAGCCATTATCAAAGATGTCAATTACAACATATTAAACAATATACGGACACGACAGTGATGATAGTCTGTCAATGTTTACATAGATGAATTTCTTTCTTCGTTCAACGATAATGTTATTAAACTTATCAGATGTTACGAAAAATGCCTAAATACACACAATTTAATATATATATATATATATTCTGTTGTATGGATATTAGTTTGTAATCCTGGGTTTCATGCTTTTGTGATCATCAGACAAACTATATATATATATATATATATATATATATATATGTTCACTGTAATAGGAAATACTATTATTTTATTTATGCAATCAGAATAATTAGCAATATCTATTTTGGATTTTACAAGTACATAGCTACATATTTAACATAGGATATAGGAAACCTAGCTAGTTTAACAAGAGTATATAATTTAAAAATCAAGTTTATTTCTAGTAAACGTGATTCTTTTTTTTCTTTCAGGAAGGATATAGTGATGTCATTATTGTGTAATATATTTGATTTTCATGTATTCAGATATGAAGGTTAATATTCACAAATGTTGTGGAATAGAACATTTTTTTTTGTTTTTCCTTATGTAATATTGGAATATGATTAAAAAAAAAAAAAAGATGTGAGATGTCTGTAGATCTTTCAGACAACAGTCATTATTTTGTCATCAGGAAGAACTAAAACAGAAAGCAAGACCTTAACTCCCTTCCCGTGCCTTTTTTTTTTTTAAAAAAAAGAAAAAGAAATGAGAGAAATGAAAATTACAGTCATGAAACCATTTTTACATACACTCTTATTTAGATAGATACGCATTCATAGATGTACAACATGCTCACTGAGGCACATGTGATCCCACTCATGTATATACAAGCTTTTACATATACACACAAACATATGTATACAAGAACACATATAGACGTACATATATATATATTCACACGCACACACTAATGCATATATAGGAAATATATAAGAATAAGATAATTTGGAAAACTTCGACATATTTTCGACGATTAACTGGCATCATCAGAAAATATAATTTATTTCAGAAATGCTAAAAAAGGATTTATGTTAAGCATTTGAATGATTGATTTTTAATTTATTTGAAAAATGAGATTTTAATTAATTTAAAATTATTTTTTTTTATCTATGTATTTGTTTATTTTCAAGTTTACCTATCCCATAATTGTTTCACTTGTAAATTTGTATCCCATAATTTTTTCACTTGTAAATTAGTAGCAGCATTTATAAACTGAAATAGCCTAATATATATATAGTAAATAACATAATGATTTTTAATTTGTTAGAAAAATGAGATTTTAATTAATTTAAAATTATTTTTTTTTATCTATGTATTTGTTTATTTTCAAGTTTACCTATCCCATAATAGTTTCACTTGTAAATTTGTATCCCATAATTTTTTCACTTGTAAATTAGTAGCAGCATTTATAAACTGAAATAGCCTGGTTGTATATTAAATGTAAGGAACCTTGTGTAATTCCTATCACTTTCAAATTCAATGCCTCCTATTATCGATGATTAATATAAAAAAAAGGTAATATCAAAGGGAAAACTTATCTCAGCCAACATGTGCCGTCTTCTGAGGGTCTTTATTTTTGTGTGTGTGTGAGTGTGTGTCTGTGTGAGATGATGATGTTTTAGCATTAATCTAGATAAACATCTATCTAAATGCTGAAACAATGTAGAATATGTAAACCTTGAAAACATAAAAAAAATAATGATAAAAATAAAACTTTGAAAACGTTGAAACCTACAATTGAAGTTGAAATCAAGCTTTTGGCTGATGGCATGAATCACTTTTTGTCTTGCTAATGTAGATATGGTTTTTGGGAAACAAAATTTCTTATGACACTGGTTCATCAGCGAAATCTGTCAAATTGAAATTTTCTAAAATGGTCTTATATATTTATTTACCATTCCAAATCTCTATATATATATATATATATATATATATGCAGATAGATTCAGTGTAAAAAATTGAGTTCAATAATGACATAGTAAAACTAAATAAAGTGAATTTGCAAAGTAAAGCATTTTTTATTTATGCTTATAGTTTATTAATATTATAATTCATTTTTTTCAGTCACTCTCTTTACTTTTGTATGATGACATTGATTTTTTTGTCACCACTATACACACACATATGAATATATATTCATACACGCAGTATTATTTTTGTCTCATTGTTGTCAGTATTCAGAATTCTATCAATCTACCTATCTATCTCAATACACAGCTAATATATATATATATATATATATATATATATATATATATATATATATATAATTATTTATTTAAAAATATGATTCCAACATGCTACATAAGAGTTCTCATGTTTCAAAACAAGAGCCGAAAACTTCAATATAGTTATTTGAGTTAAATTGAATTAAAGTAAGGTCTGTTCCATCTTCAAGTGAAATTTTTTTTGGAATTAGTTATTTCTGAAATTTACGTGTTTTAATAGCATATTCATTATTGAAATAAAAATTTTCATGGTAACGGCCAGCGCGATTGTTCATATAGAGAGGGGCGCAGGGTGTTAATAATTTGTATCAGTATAGAGTTACATTCATAGATGTCAAGTCAGGGTAAGGTTGGGGTGTCTAAATTTAAATCGGAATATGATTTTGTGAGCTTACTTTAATTCAATTTAACTCAAATAATTATATTGAAGTTTTCGGCTCTTGTTTTGAAACATGAGAACTCTTATGTAGTGTGTTGGAATCATATTTTTAAATAAATAATTATATTTACGCTCTACTTTTGTATTGAGCACTATTTTTTTTAAATAATAACAAAAATACTAAAGAACTTTGGATTATTTACCTAACTAGTTCTTTCCTATCTTCTATATATTTTCACACACACACACACACATATATATATATATATATATATATATATATATATATATATATATATATATATATATATAAATCTGTAATTATTTTGATGTTGTTAGGTTGGATAAATTCTTTTAGAGGTAGTATTATATCATACTAAAGGGTGTTCCAATAACTTGGACTGATTTTAAACTTAATTCACATTTAAAATCAGTCCAAGTTATTGGAACACTCTTTAACCTAAAAACATATAATTCAAAATTATATGACTGTTTTTATCTAGTTTATTATCATTGTTAATATTGTTGCTGTTGTTGTTATTAATGGCATTGTATATTTCTCTCAGCACTGGGAATGAAATAATGAGAAGAGTGAAGGTTTAAAAAAGATAATAACATTAATAACAACCGCAATGACAATAAAATAAACTTGATAAAAACAGACCATATAATAAAGGCTACTAACTACTTAACATCTACTTTAAAAGAATTTATCCAATCTTAACAATATCAAAATAATAACAACCACATCCCAAACTATTATGGGATATGATCAGAACCCAAAATATCCATAACAATAATAATGCTGAAGCAAGTATATATATATACATATATATATATATATATATATATATATATATATATATATATATGTGTATATATATATATATTTTGAACAATAAAAAAAATTAAAAAATTAAAATCCTCAGACACACTGGGTTGTAGATTAATATTCTTTCGTTTTTTTTATTATTATTCCATTTAGATGCTGCTATGAATTCTCTGGTCAGTTTGACAGTTTTATTGGACTTGGTGAGGGGATGTGTCTCTGTTTAGTGTTTGTGTGTGTGTGTTATTTGGTTCTTATGGAGTGAGTGAGTATGATATGTGTAAGCGTGTGTATTGCTGTAGGTGTGTGTTATCATTTGGCTCATTAGGGAGTGAGTGCGTATGATGTGTGTAAGTGTGTATATTCGTGTGGGTGAGTGTATAAGTGTGAGGCCTCCAAACCTCCGTAAGCCTGTCTGTCTTGTGTGGGTGAGAAATGTGGGTAGTTTTTTTTATTTGTTGAGTTATATCTATATATTGTTAAATTTGTGATTTAGCCCGGCTGGATATTTTGTTTTTAGACGTTGTATCCACTTATTTTCATGTGACTCTAAAATCTTTCTAATGTTATCTGCTCTGAACTTTTATATATATATATATATATATATATATATGTATTTAGGCAGCAAATTCTCTTTTATGTATGATTGAATAAATTACGGATATTATGTTTGCTAATTTTTAACAAATTCCACTAAAATGTTAACAATGCACTGAGCATCCATTAGAATGTGAAAAATTATCCATTATGGAAGTTTTTTCATGCTATAATGTCATGGTCAGGCACTCATTAAAGCATGAAAAAACTGTTCCTTTACAGTCATTTCAGAACATTACTGCAGTATTCCTTGTTGATTCTGTTCTGTGCCGGCTTTAATTTTTTTAAATTGCTTCTAGTATCTGTAATCTGAATTTGTTGTTTTCATGGTGTAGAATAGATGAATTGTTGATTGCTAATTTTTTATATTATGAATGTGGACAGGAATGTTCTTGTAGATGTTTTGCAATGTCAACCATTTTGCATTTAAAAGTATAATGAAAAAATTACGGTAATGGATAACAATGTACAACTTTGTATAAATACTTTGTACTAATGAACATCAGATAGTTTTGTACTACTTGCACCCCTGAAGATGATCTTGGATGAAGATAGAAAGTACTTGGGAAATGAAAATAAAGAAATTTAAACAGCTATAGCACATTTCTCTCATTTTTTAACATCAATTCATAGAAGGTTATTCATGAATATGAACAGATTTTGTTAAAAATTAGCAGACATAATGTCTGTAATTTATTCAATCAGACGTGCCTAAGATATATATATATATATATATATATATTTATTCAGGGTGTCCCTAAAGTCTAGATACATAGGAAATCTCATTAACTATATTTTTGTTTTAACTCCACAGATTAAACATGGTTTAATCTGTGGTTGAAAGAAGAAAGAATTTACAACTCTTTCCTGGGTATGCTAAAGAAGATGGTATACTCAATGAAAATCACAGATGCAGCACACTTGATTGAATGCATAAAGAGATGAATATGCTAAAAATTGATGGCAATGTGGAGGTATTGTATCGAGTTCACGTGAATCTTACAAAGTGCATCAACCATGGCATCACAAATGATGCATATTGAACATGTTATTGAAGATGTTATTTGTTTACGTTCAAATTCAGTAAAATGTTGTTGAAAATTTCAATTCTTGGAAATATGCATTTTTGCCTATGGGTCTAAACTTTAGGGATACTCTATATATAGTTTTAACATAGCTATATTTATGGGTTAAAGTGCTCAATATTAGGGATAGAGCATATATAAATTTGAAAGTTGACATTGACCTGACGATTGTGCTTAAGTATGAAACAGACTGCTGCTGCTGGGTGTTGACTTCAATGTGCACTTTCATATATATATATATATATATATATATATATATATATATATATATATATAAATATTTATGTATATGTTATGTATTTGGGCAGTAAGCTCTCTTTTATGTAAGTTTTGTTAATGACTGACAAGGTGTTGTGGTTGTTTTTTATATAATTTTTCATGTGTTCTTATAATTTTTTCTTTTCAGGACATAAATTATATAAAAATTGTCTGAAGGCTTTGTATATACAAGTGCAATAATATATAATATATGTATATGCAATATAGGATAATATGTATATTTATTAATATATATATATATATATATATATATATATATATATATATATATATATGCATGCTTCATTAAATATGACAGACAAGGTGAATAAATTATAAAAAAACTCAAAATGTTTTATTTTCCCAAGCACTTTCAGCTATATATTTAGCCATTTTAAAGGATTTTCAAAAACCGCTAAATGTATCGCCAAGAGTGCTTGGAAAAATAAAACATTTGGACAGTTTGTGTATAATTTATCTACTGAAAAGAAAAAAATATAAGATCATATGAGAAATTATATAAAAAGACTTAATCAAAGCACCTTGTCTGTTATAGTTAACGAAGCTTGCATGACAGAAGGATTACTGCCTAAATACTATATATATATATATATATATATATATATATATATATATATATATATATATATATACACACATATATATTGAACCACTGTATTTTCAAATTTTGACTTATCGAAACACTTTAAGAAAAACAATTTGTTGATTTGGGCTTTTTGCATTAGTTTCATTTCGTAGCTGCCAAGGTTCAGACAAATAAAATTAAACAAAGAAATTAGATCTAATCTTAGGATCTAATCTACTAATCTTAGAAATCCTGTTAAATCTTAACTGTTAGATTAATAAGCATTTGTAAGAACACAAATATATATATGTAAATATATGTAAATATATATATATATATATATATATATATATATATATATATATATATATATATATATATACACACTACAGTATATGCATATTAATATGTACATGTAAAAGCTTGTTGATATGTAAAGTTGTCTACATGAATTTTGTGAATGTAAAATGTATTTTCTTTAAGGTAGATTTTTGAGATAAAGGGAAATTATATATTAATTGTAGCATTAATATATAATCGAATTCCTGATTGAATTTGAGTTGCATCAGTAAAACTATTGTTTACAAGCTAAACAGTGAATATACAGTTTTGGAATCAAATACTGTACAATCATTTGTTATTGGCTGTGACACTTCCCTCTTAGTGTTACTTTTAGGAAACAATACATGTATTTCCAAAAATATAAACTCTCTTTAGCAAACGAAACAAACCAAACAGTGGATTAAGTATGGATTAAGCATAGGTAGATAAAAGATTTAACCCCCCCCCCCAAAAAAAAAAACCTGTGTGAAGCATTTTCATAATCAAGAGTGCTTTATATTCCAGAATTTAGTTTAAGAAAAACTAGGTAATCCGTATGGGTAAACCTAAGGAGGATAAAATACATACATATATATATATATATATATATATATATATATATATATATATATATATATATATTATATGTTACACACACACACACACACACATATATATATATATATATATATATATATATATATATATATATATATATATATTACATAAAGGCAGTATTACAAATATATGTATATCATATAATTCATTTTTATTTAGTAAGGTGATTATAACAGTTCACATTTTCTTGATATATATATATATATATATATAGTTAAAAAAATGGATTAAATCCAACAGAATGATTGAATAAGGAACATGTAGGTAACCTTTATAAATTTGACATGTTTTACTATTTATTGACCTCTGTTAGAAATTTTAGAGTGGAATGATATGGCATTATATTTCGTTTTTCTTATATTCTATGTTGTATTTGCTTTTAATGGTTTTTGTGGAAAGCATCTGCGTGTGTGGTTTCATTTTTTGGGCTGTCATGATGTCTTTGAATGTGTTTAATGTCCAAAATCTTCAACTTAGTTTACAAATACAAAATTAAATTATCACTCCATATCATTCAACTTCAATTCTTTCTGATGGAGCTGAATAAATAGCGAAACTTGTCAAATTTATAATGAATTTCTACTTATTCAATCATACATACATATATATTTCAGGGAAATTTATGATAAAGTGGAAAATGATTTCATCTGACATGTTCTATCCTTGAGAACTTCATTAGATGTTTACATCGATGTGACTACATAATTTTTTCTTGATATATAAAAACATATATATAATATCAGTTTCCCATATATATATATATATATATATATATATATATATGTGTGTGTGTGTATAGAAATTTGGAAAAATTCTATTTCGACTTGTTTTGCTGATAAATTGATGTCATCAGAAATCAGAATAATTTTTTGACGGCACCGATTTGTTAATGAAATATTTCCAAATAAAAGTTTTTCAATTTTTCTTGTGTATTTACCATTTCATCAGATTCTTGTCTAAACTTTACTCACACTGTTGACATATTTGAATATATTATCACAATATTGTTCTATCTATATAGGCACACACACACAGACACATATATATATAGTTTGTATACATTATATAGTTTTATGCTATATTTATGTGAAAAAGTGCTCAGTATAGATCTTGTGTGAATATAAAAGTGGTCACTAAGGCCAACACCGAGTGGCGACAGTCTGTTTCGTCCTTGAGCACATACACACACACATATGTGTGTGTGTGTGTGTGTGTATATACATAGTTCTGAAAATCACTGATGGTGTGAAACTGATAGTTATCATGAAGTGTTGGTTTTTATGTCCACACTTTCTATATTTTAAATATACTATATTTAGGTAGCAAACCTTCATTCAAACATGTTCTATTAAAAAGAATAGACAAATAATGTCTATTGAGCTGTTTAGTGAGTTTATTTCAGATGGGTACTTGTAAAAGGACTTGACAAAATTAAACGTTCAGCTTCAAGTACTACTTTTGAGCACTGGTGGATGCTTTCAAAGAAAGAAGATTGAAAATCCTAGATTGTATTCGTGTCCATTTAGCATTTGAAATGAATGTAGTAAACTTTCATCTGATAATGATATTAAAGGCAGACTGGCTATTTCGGCATTTTCAATATGGCTTCATCGAAAACAGCGAGCGATCATTGAAAGTACTATGACAGTAACATGTAATTTTAACTAGTTTCTCTTATAGACCCTGTCTGAAAATTAAAGGACTAATTTGACACCCAGAAAAAAAAAAAAAAAAAAAAAAACTTGCCAAAAACCTCAACTGACATTTTTTGCTTGCTATACTTTTGAATACACACACATGCACACACGTACGCACCCCCCCACACACATACATATATATATATATATATATATATATATAGGTATGGGATAAGAACAAATGAAGTATAATTCCACTGTCTGTAGCATTTAATTTTTAAATTAAAGTTATTTACCATTGCCTAAAGAAGCACAATTGTAGTGCCGAAACATGAAATCTAATGTGTAGCAATTTTTAACATGTATTTGTTTTAATCTCTATAAGATATATATATATATATATATATATATATATATATATATATATATAAAACAGCTAAATCATAAAAATAATTCATTATCTACTTAAGTTTCTCTCTATGGACAGGGATTATATGACAAGGCTATATTTTTTATTAAAAGCTAGTATTTACTAATTATGAGTTGAATCTCTCCCCCTCACACTCAATTTATATATATATATATATATATATATATATATTATTGACATTTGGAAAAACACTATTGAAAGTATATTTCAAAAATAGTATTTGATAATGCATTCTGCCCATATGGGTTCATCAGATGGCTAACGGAAAATGTGTTCTGTGCGTATACATCTGATGAAGCCATGTATGAATGTTTTTCCAAATGTCAATAACTTATGACTCTATTGGGATTATATACCCAAATTTATAACATATATATATATATATATATATATATATATATATATATATATATATATTAGGTTGGTGCAAAAATAATGACGTAATAATGTCGTTTTTTGACGTTAAAAAAATACGTCAAAAAACGACATTATTACGTCATTATTTTTGCCCCAACCTAATATATTGATAACAAAGATAATACAAAGCCAGAAATGTTGATAGTGAGTGTAAGTCTAAGGCAAAGCAGT
>OZ010575.1:74863208-74865708 GCA_963932145.1 Acanthosepion lycidas | reverse complement strand
TTAGTCAAAACCTAAATATTTTAAACTATCTACTGTAAACATTTTAAAACATTTGTGCAGAATTCATAATTAATTTTATTAAGGATTGGTTTCAATTTTTTAATATAGTTACCTTCAAGAATTTTTAGTTTATGTTTTTTATTTTCATGAAAGAGTATAGATGTATTTTCAACGAGAGTTGTAAATGTTTTTCATTTCACATGTAAAAAATTTAATTTTCAGGTCAACATAACAATTTTGCCTTAGAAAAATGATGAACACAACAATTTTTTGTCTTAGAAAGAACAAGACATGGATGACGACATTATACTAATTTTAAAAAAGTACTCGAAATAAAATGAATATTCATCAACATGTTAATTTTCTTTCTTCCTTTAATAAGGATATTAAGAAACTCTTCTGTAATTATGAGAGGATTCTATTAAAAATAAGTAGACAAAACTTGTGTAAATTATTTAATGAGACATCTCTTTATATATATATATATATATATATATATATATATATATATATATATATAACCTTACTATAGGCAGTAAAATTAGGAAAGCTGCCAAAAAGAAAAAAAGCTAGATATAAAGACTGGCATTAATACTTTGATTGTGAGGCTAAACTGGTTTGGCCTTGTCATCTGAAAAGAACAAATCTTTATATATAGATCCTACAAAGACACATTTCCTGGCAAAAGATGTGATAAGCCATGCAAGAGATGGAAAGAGAGGATACTGGCATACCATTTCTCACTCTCAGAATGATTGATATTTCTCCCTGTTTGAGATAAAGTTGTGTGGACAAGAAATATGTAAGGATTTCTTTGGGATTATGCATTTAACCTGTCTTGTTTTTACTTAAAAAAAAAAAAAAATTTGCATAAGGATTTCGTAATCATAGGATTATTCCTTTAATAAATAATTTCAAATAAATGAGGGATAAAGATAAAACCCAGTTGCATATAGAAATCCTTTTCTTTCATTCATGAATATAAAAAATTAACCCTTATCCAACCATAGTTAGCATAAATCCTCTCTCATCCACAACATTATTTATCTGAAACTCCTGATGTTCCCACATGTTCTCTACAAGTTAAAATAAATATATATAAATAAACCTTCTTCTAAGCATGTTTAATCATTCCGCTAGTTTGATGACTAATTATAAGTTATTCATTCATGTAAATTATTATCAGTGAGTCTATCTCCACTGAGTACCCCGTCAAAGCAATCCTGTGTCATAGTTACCTTAGTTCAGACATATATTGTTTTATTAATGTAGTGAGTTTAGAAGCACTTCCTGTAAGGGCTGGGACCCTACATATAGGTGAAGATAAAGTCTCTTCTTAAAGCATGAGTTTTTAAATGCGCCAGTTAGCCTCTGCTACTACATATTTCCTCTACAGTCAACCATTATGGCTTAAACTCACTGCATTAATAACAGCTGAAAATACTTGTTCCTTTAGAGAACTCTTTGCCATCGAAGAGATGATATTTAAATAACTTTATAAAATTAAGAGAAGAGAAACACTGCTATTCATATCTATCACTTTAAATACTTCTCCAACACATACATGTGTGTGTAAAAACCTTATTGTTTTTTTAGATAAACTACAATGTAGTCTGATATTTGATTAATCTCCCCTATATTGGAGGTTCTAACATTTCTTGGTACAAACTATTTTGTTAGTTGTATAATTATGGGAATACATTTAGCACATATAGGTTTTGTTATAAAATGCATACCCACAGCAGTAATATAAAAACTTGAGTACCACATTAAGTGAACACCCGTGCCTTTCAACCATCTGTAACAGCAAACATCCGCTGATTCACAATGTAGCCATGTTTGCTTCTTTTTTTTAAAACTGGTGACTGTTATCTTACTTTTTTTTTTTTAAATGAAAACTGAACAAATAAAACAAAAGTTACAAATAAAAACTCAACCAAGAACCTGTCACCAAGTTCATATATATATATATATATATATATATATATATATATATATATATATAGGTCACTTGTAATATCACTAACCTCTGGTATATTTTTCTGATATAGTTTTTCAAGAGAAAACATAGAGAGAAAAAAAGAGTGGGAAACAGATGAATTGATAGAGAGAGGAAAGGTTAAAGGTTTTTCAGTAGTGACATTATTTGAGGAATGAGTGGTGGGTGTGTAAAAAGGGAGAAAGAGAAAATAGAAATAAGATTAAGAGAGAGAGAGAGAGGGGGGGTTGTTAAAATTGTTGACCAAAATGCTGGGGTTCGGGGAAAGAGGAAAAAAAAACGTGTCATATTCTTCTTTTTAATAATAATAATAAAAAAAAACCCAAACAAACTAAACACTAAAAAAAGCTTTTAAAAACGATTATAATTGATTTTAGTTTGTTTTTGTGCTGATTGGCAATTCCAGTTTCTAGTTGGAGCCCAATTTTACGAATCTAAATTTGTTATCAGAATTTTTCTTGGAAAACATTTCTTTGCCTAAATAATTGATCATATTCAGTA
>OZ010575.1:74795708-74860708 GCA_963932145.1 Acanthosepion lycidas | reverse complement strand
CTTCTTTCATAAAAAAGAGATTATCATGATTTTTAAAAATTCTTGTTTCATTTTTCCTTTTCCATTCAGTTACATTGCAATGAATTTTTATTTTTTGTTTTTATTTATCCTTCTTTTTTTTATTTTTATTAGTCACTTTTTCTTCCAGCTTTTTTCATTTTTCAGCTTGTTCTTTGCTTTTTCATTATATTTTCATTTTAATAAACATCAACCTCTTTTTAGCCTGTACATTTTTATCAGCAAGAAATCATTTTCTCTCCTTCAGCCATCAATGTTTACATTCTGATTTCTTCTTCAGTAGATCAGACATTGCTTTTAACTTCTCTTTAAGAATCCTTTGAGAGGAAAAATTTAGATCCCTTTATGTTTTTTTGTTTTTTAAAATCATTTATGCTTTGGGTATTTTTTCTTTCTTTTTCATTCATTGGCTTTATTCGACTTTCTTTTCTTGTATTTATTCCTTTTCTGATTTTCTTTCATTCAAGTGTGACTTAAAAAACATTTTTAGAAAGACAAAGAAAAAACCTCTGAAATGATTTCTTGCTTGATACATTTTGTTAAAAAAACCTTTCTCTTCAACCAGTTTTCTTTTCTTTTTTCTTCCTTTTTTTTTTTTCACCAGACTTCACATTTTGTTGAGGGATTCATTTCAGATGTGAATGGACAGTCAAAGACTGAAGAGAAGGCTCTAGAATTTGAGACGGCACCAATGACCCTGAAATTAAACAAAATGAATGCAAAAATTTTTGAAAAATTCTCATAAAAAGACATTAAAAAAAATCTTGAAAAATAAACCATAATAGTTTTCCAATTCAGTTATTCTTTTTTTTATATATTTTACTATTTCACAGATAAGAACGTTTTTCTTGTTTATGTTTAAAAAAATTATTGCAAAACTGAAATTTTGAATATATTTGGTAAAACAAACAGTTGGCGATCTCATTAGTGAATTTTAATTCTAAAAGTACACTACAAATATTCTGAGACCAACATGTGACGACATTCAGAAAAAGATATTATCAATAAGAACATGCAAGCTATAAACAAAGAATACATGAAATAAATAAATTCAGATAAATAATATCCTTTAAAAAATCAATGGACAAAAGAACATTAAAAAATGTTAAAAATATTTTCAAATCTGTCTTGTTTAAGAATTTAATAAGCAAAAGTAGTTGAATCGGATACATGGTAGGAATTTGGGGGAATATATTTTTTATTTGGAAAATTTCTTTTCATTAAAACATAAATTTTAATGAGAATTGAAGACTGAATCCTAACCTGGCTTTTCCAGGAGCAAAATGGTCCGTAAGAATATGGTGCCATATTCCTTCTTTGGTCCATCCTGAACAGTACATCTAAATTTAGAAATGAAAAAAAAAATGACTGACAAATTTGTAAGTACAAAGGAAAAATATATTTAAAAAAAAATGACTAACAAATTTATAAGTACAAAGGAAAAATAAATTTAAAAAAAAATGACTGACAAATTTATAAGTACAAAGGAAAAATATATTTTTAAAAAAATGACTGACAAATTTATAAGTACAAAGGAAAAATATATTTAAAAAAAATGACTAAAAAGTGCAAAGAAAAAAGACATGTTTTTTGTAAAAAAAAAAAATTGCAAATATATTTTTTCAAGATTTTCAGTTATGAATAAAAACAGAAAATTCATTTTGATGCCCTATTTTTTTACCCACTTTTGTTAGATTGGCTATAAATTATTAAAAAGTTATGAATAAATTATGGCAACTGATCTGGTTCTTGTAAAGGTAAAGGATAAAAGGAGGAGTCATGTACTTATAGAAGCAGTATAGGAAACTGACCATTTTTCCATCATCTTTAGCAATAGATCATATGTATGAGCTCTACTTGAGGTTTGGGTTGTGTTTAAGTCCAAATAGGCACTCAAGGCCTCCCTAAAGGAACATCCATTCATCGTGATAGTTCAGGGTCCAATCGGTGATGATGGAATGTAACTAGTTTGGTTTTTGAGGCATTGAATGTAACCAGCCAGTTTTCAACCCCCCCCACTGAGATGTTTGGGCTAGGTCAGAGAAGAGATGAACTGCCAGTCTCTGGTTGCTTAGAGCTTTAGAGTTGCACCCATGTACCAACATATCATCAGCAAAGATATTCCCAAATGATTGTAGTATACTCTTCGGCAAATAATTTATATAGAGTAATAAGAGGGTTGGTCGAAGAAGCAAAATTAGATGTATGTCTGTGTTAATTGCTAGCAGTCATGGACGACTGGCTGTTAACAACTACCTTTGCAGCAACCCTTTATACTGCACCTTGTCAAAGACCTTGGAAATATCTAATGCGATCGTTCTTGATTGTCTTATATATTGTTTTATTAAATATGTATATTTATAATTATAAATTATTGTTTTTTATACAAAAATTAATTTTTATTTTTTAATTTTTATTTTTTATCTATTATTTTTCTTTTTTTAATATTTTTAATTTTTTTAATTTTTAATTTTTTTTATTGTTTCTTTAAACCAATATAGTTATTGTTTTTATAGAATCATAATATATTTATTTATAATTATAAATTAAATATTTAATATCACCCTATATTGTTTTATTAAATATTTATATTTACAATTTTAAATTATTGTTTTTTATACAAAAAAAAAAATTTTTTATTATTTTATTTTTTATTTATTATTTTTCTTTTTTTAATATTTTTAATTTAAAAAAACTTTTTATTGCTTTTTAAACCAATATAGTTATTTTTTTTTTTAGGTCAGAGAAGAGATGAACTGCCAGTCTCTGGTTGCTTAGAGCTTTAGAGTTGCACCCATGTACCAACATATCATCAGCAGAAATATTCACAAATGATTGTAGTATACCCTTCGGCAAATAATTTATATAGAGTAATAAGAGGGTTGGTCGAAGAAGCAAAATTAGGTGTATGTCTGTGTTGATTGTATGTGTATGTCTATATAATTTATAATAAAATTATTTATAATTATAGATTAAATATTTATTTAATATCATTCTATATTGTTTTAATAAATAAAGTATTCTTTACCTGGGCAAAGCTGACATAGAAGAGTTGAGCTGGAGTTAGATCAATTCCCGGAAGAGGTTTTTCTTCTCCATGCTCCTCAGTCCATAATAAATATGCCTGAAAAATATCACAGAAATGTTTTAATACAGTGAGCAGGGACATATATGTGGGACCCCAGCATGAATCTCACAACGACAATATTAATAATAGCCATACCTATGCCTGTTATTTGTACATTTATTTGTATATTAGATGCATTTTATGAACAGACTGCAACAAATATATGAGAAATTGGTTTAATATTAGAAATACCAGTGAAAATTTCTCAAGTTGATGATTGAATAAAAGCTCATAGTGAGTTCTACAATAATCAAATATTCGTCTAAATTCCCATATTGCATTGTTAAATATTTGAGCTTAATAACAATCATAAATATGAATTCTGGTTGTTATTTTAGAACGTATAGGGATACAAATGAAAAGATTTAAAACGGAAAACTTTTTCTATTTCACTAAAAATAGATGCTAAACACTTCTATATCCCCATCTATATTTTTCTTTCTTTTTCTCTTTCTTTCTTCCTTTCTTTCTTTCTTTCTTTCTTTCAATCATTCATTCATTCATTCTCTAATAGTCTTTTCCCACTTTCTATGTGATCAAAGCATAATAGTTCATTAATTATGGGATATTGGCAGGTGACTTTAAACAATTCTTTCTTTCTTTCTTTCTTTTTTTCTTTCTTTCAATCATTCATTCATTCATTCATTCTCTAATAGTCTTTTCCCACTTTCTATGTGATCAAAGCGTAATAGTTCATTAATTATGGGATATTGGCAGGTGATTTTAAACAATTCTTTCTTTCTTTCTTTCTTTCTTTCTTTCTTTCTTTCATTCATTCATTCTCTCACTGTTTTTTTCCCTCTTTCCATGCGATCAAAACAGAATGGTCCATTATTTATGGGATATTGGCAGAAGACTTTAAACAAATCATTCTTTCTTTCTTTCTTTTTGTTACTGAAACCAAGTAGTACATTCCCCTCCTTTCACGTGATCAAAACGAAATAGTCCATTATTTATAAGGTGTTGGCAGGAATCATTAAAAAATTTTTCTTTCTTTCTTTTTTTTTCTTTCTTTCTTTTTTTTTCTTTCTTTCTTTCTTTTTTTTTTCTTTCTTTTCTTTCTTTCTTTCTTTCTTTTTCTTACTGAAACCAAGAAGTGTCTTTTCCTCTCTTTTTCCATTTGAAATTTCTGAACGAATTTTAAATTCTTCACTTAATGACTGAAGAAAATATTGGCAAGTTCCACAACAATAAAATACATGTAGAAATTCACCCATCTCATCGTTAAATATTTGAGCTTAACAACTTTAACAAAATATTGCAATAACAATGATAAATATGAATGCTGCAGATTATTTTAAGAAGTAAGGGGGCACAAATGAAAAGATTTGAAATTGGCAACTTTTTCTATAAAATTATTGAAAATCGATTTGTTTTCATTCAGATACAATAGAGAACAATTGATTTTAACAAGTTTTGACAACTTACACAATTTTATATTAAAAAAAATTGTTTTTTAAAAACTTATGAAGTCATTGAAAATATAGTTGAAATTGATTCAATTTAACCCAATTTCAATTACTTTTGATACCTTAAACACAATTATTTTAAAATGTAATTTTGGTGTTTGAAAACTATATTTTTTAAATTGATATGTTTTCAATAGAAAACTATAGATTTTAACAAGTTCCAACAGTTTACACAAAGTTATATAAAGAAGAATTTGATTTTTACAAACTTATTTAAAATGGGCTAATTTCTTCAAAGGTAGCTAGGGTATAGCAAATGGAAGCACATTTTCTAATAAAGTAGTAAAAAAAAAAAGAAAGAGTAGTAATATGCAGTCAGAGGAAAAAATGTGTGCCTGTAAATAAAAATTGGTGTGTCAAAACAAAAGGATATTTCTTTTCCCTTGACACCACTATTATTTTAACTACCTTCTCTCCTTGGCAATAATTTATTGTTTTAAAAAATGATAATTAGAATTTTAATAAAACCTAAACATATAATGAAAATGAATTTATACATTTTTTTTTTTGTTCTTAAGAATTTACAAAAGAATTTACGAAGAATATTTAAGAAAAATATTAAACATCAAATAGTTAACAACATGTAGCGAATTGGTAACCCTTATGTGGACAAACCTGGTAACAAATTGGTGAACACAATATGAACTTGTAATACTTGATTATTTAATATACGTCCAGGAAAACTATTCACAGCGGTTTTGGTAAGATTTGAGTAAACAAAAACATTTCTTTCTTTTACATTTCAATGTATTAAAAAAAATTAATTTTCAACTCACCACATATGCAGCCCGAAGGCCTCCATTATCGGCAATGTTTTCGTCTAGTGTCATGTCACCATCCACCTGGAAAAAGGGGAATAACTCATCAAGGCAAATTATCATATCTTTAAAAAATAGATCTCTCAATTGAAATATATATATATATATATATATATATATATATATATATATATTAATAAAAAGAAAGAACAGTAAGATATATAATCCGGTGTTCTTATAGATATTTTTATTTTTACAAAATAGTGCTCAATGTAAATTTACAGAGCATTAATATTATAAGTTAATAGACTTAAAATATGGTTTTTCGCTACACAGTTCCAACCATGTTTCAAAAATGGAAGCTAAAAGCCCCGAATTTAATTTTGTACTTAAATTAAAGACATCACTTCCATTTCATCCTCAAGCGAAAATTCGCTTGAGGATGAAATGGAAGTGATGTCTTTAATTTAAAAATTTAAATGTAATGTGAATCATTATCTTCTGTCTTCTTAATTCTTGTTCTTTTATTGTCCTCTCTTCTTGATAGTAGTTTATCTCATATTCTCTTGCCTCCTAGTGGTTTTATTGCCTTGTTTGGGGTGAAATGATTAAAAAAAGAAAAAAAAAAAATGTTCCAAAAATATCAAACGATTCTGAGACTTTCAGACAAGACATATCACTTAGAAATGTTCCAAAAATACCAAATGTCTGCTTGTGACCGGACCATGTGGAGATGGTCTTCAACAAAATGCGACTTACGTTTAAATTTTCCACTTTGTATGAGCTGTATGTCCTTCTGACACATTGTGTAGTGATGTTAAATTTCTTTGCAGTTTCTGGGTCCCACCAATTTCTTAGCTGGCCCTTTCCATCATAATGCATACCTGAAGGTGAAAATGCAATGGAATCAGTGTGAGAAAGAAAAAAAAATTGAGTAATAAATATTTGTTTATAAAATTTATTCTTAAAACAAAAAAATTGTGATCTCTTGGGAATACCAGGTGAGGGTGGTGTAATAAATAATGGCTCAGGATTGTCAGTTGGTGAGCTGAGTTCCAATTCCTGTTGGGTTTGTTATATTCACTTACATGCAACTAACCTTCAGAAAGGTATGAATCCATGTCTTTTCCCCCCAGCTATGGGTTAATTAATAAGACTTGTATCACTAAACCATTATTGTCTCAAAAAAATTCTTATGCAATCATAATGCGACAATTACTTGGAGTTAGAACGATATTAGACCAGTTCTTAAATTGTGTGACTTTCGGATTAGATATCACACATAGCACCAAGAAAATATGTAAGATTCACCAAAATCTTACATATTTATAAGCCTTGCTTGGAATATTGCTGCTACATATGGTCTGGTGCTCCTGCAATATAATTAGAGATTCTTGATAAAATCTGAAGAGTCTGCAATGTTATTGGTCCTGACCTGGCATCCCAGCTTCAGTTCCATTCCCACTGCTGTAACAGAGCTTCTGTGTGCTTTCTCTATAAATACTTTCATGGTAGCTGTTCTTATATAAGCATAATTTTTGCCTGAATTTCTGGAATAAGGAATTATCATTATTTACATGATTTATATTCGGACTATTGTTCTCATCTTTGTTGTTTTCAAAACGTTTTGGTTGTTGTACTCTCTGGCCTTCATTAGGTATATATAAATCTGTGTGATCTACACAAAATTCTGAACTGAACTCTTTATTCAATCTATGGAGATAGACTGTTCTCATTCCACTGCTCATGTCTAGGGGGATAACATGTCTAGTTCTTATTTTTAGTATACCTCAGTTATTGCTCACTCTATTTCCACTGAGTCCAAGTACACACTACCTGTCCAAGGGATTGAACTCACAATTACTATGTTACTAAATTCACTAATATTGTAATCCACTAAGCTATTGTTCTTGTGATAAAACAACAAAGATGAGGACAATAGTCCAAATATAAGTAGTGTAAATAATGTAATCACAGGTTCAAACTTGACATCTGTAAATAATCCAGTAACTCTTGATTCAGTCGAGAATAGAAAATCAAATGAATGCTAATCTGCAAAAAAGTCTAAGAAGGTTTAATGAATCTATAAAAAAGGTCTAAGAAGGTCTAATGAATGTTAATCTGCAAAAAATCTAAGGTCTAATGAATGCTAATCTATAAAATCTATAAAGGTCTAAGAAGGTTTAATAAATGCTAATCTATAAAAAGGTCTAAGAAGGTCTAATGAATCCTAATCTATAAAAAGATTTAGTAAGGTCTAATGAATGTTAATCTAAGAAAAGATCTAAGATGGTCTAATGAATGCTAAACTATAAAAAGGTCTAATGAATGCTAATCTATAAAAAGGTCTAAGAATGTCTAATAAATGCTTATCTGTAAGGAAGGTCTAATGAATACTAATCTGTAAAGAAGGTCTAAGAAGGTTTAATGAATGCTAATCTATAAAGAATGACTAATAAATGCTAATCTATAAAAAGGTCTAAGAAGGTCAAATGAAAGCTAATCTATAAAAAGGTCTAAGAAGGTCAAATGAAAGCTAATCTATAAAAAGATCTAATGAATGCTAAACTATAAAAAGGTCTAATGAATGCTAACCTATAAAATCTATTCCCATTCAAAAAATAAATTTCCCTATTTTTTTAGAAGAGAACTAGTTGATTTAAGTTGTGCCTCAAATGTTTTGTTGACAAATTAATTTTATAAAAAGATCTAATGAATCTATAAAAAAGGTCTAAAAAGGTCTAATCAATACTAATCTGCAAAATGCCTAATGTCTAATGAATGCTAATCTATAAAAAGGTCTGAGAATGTCTAATAAATGCTAATCTATAAAGAAGATCTAATGAATGCTAATCTATAAAGAAGGTCTAAAAAGGTTTAATGAATGTTAATCTATAAAGATGGTCTAATGATTGCTAATCTATAAAGAAGGTCTAATAAATGCTAATTTATAAAATGGTCTAAGAAGGTCTAATGAATGCTATTCTATAAAAAGGTCTGAGAAGGTCTAATGAATGCTAATCTATAAAAAAGGTCTATAAAATGGGGTCAAAACACTATGACAGTGTAAAAATAGGTTTTAATACCAGAAATATATTTTTGTAAAAAATTATTACCAGCAATACATTTTTGAAAATATTACCAGCAATAAAAATCTTGTCAGCATTAAGTAACCCATTCAGGTTGGTATGCCATAAAAAAACCAAACCAAACCAAACCAAACCAAACCAAACCAAACCAAACCATACCAAACCAAACCAAACCAAACCAAACCAAAAACATTTATATTTAATGGTTTGCATAATTTTCTTTTGACAAAGTTTATCTGTTATCTGGTGACAAATTTGGTTTAATTTAAATAAATTCAATTTCATTTCTCCTTCATTTATTAACTTAAGAATGTCTACCTAAATTGGAAAAAGAAAGGCTTAATTGCTGTATAATTCTGCTTTGGTTGTTTGCTTGTATTTGATTGTTTTGGGGGTGATTGTTTTGAGGGTGATTGTTTTGTGGGTGATGACCTACCTCTGATACCAAATGCGTGAGTTATTTCATGACCTATGACGGATCCAATGGCTCCAAAATTCAGTGCCCTTTAAAGAAAGGAAAAAAAAACAGTTAGTTGAGTTCAAATACGAGATGAATAAATTTTCATTCACTGAAAGAAAAAGAACAAAAATCATCAGATGCTCAAACTTTATTCACATTTAAAATTGGTCTAAATTATTGGAACACCCTATATTAAGCAAAAAGGAAACTGTTGAGAGCCATAACTGCCTACATCTTGAAGAATTTAAAAATTATTTCTGCTTTTGTAAAAGACCTTTAAATTGTTAACTAATTACTTTAAATGAATTCAATATCTTATTGCGATCTCCATGTTTCCAATAAATACTTTTATCTTTACTACATGGCAGTTACTCTATTTCATTGTCTTATTTTATCTTTTCTTATCTTATAAGATATTCTTATATCTTATTATTATTATTATTATTATTATTATTATTATTATTATTATTATTATTATTATATTATTATTATATTATTTTATATTTTATATTATATTTCATATTTTAATATCATATTTATTATTTTTATATTATTTTATATTATATTATATATTATTATTATTATATTATTATTATATTATATTTTTATATTATATTTATTATTTTTATATTATTTTATATCATTATATATTATTATTATATTATATTTTATTATATTTTTATATTATATTTATTTTTAATATTATATTATATTATATTATATTATATCTTATTATATTATTATTATATTATATTTTATTATATTTTTATATTATATTTATTTTTAATATTATATTATATTATATTATATCTTATTATATTATTATTATATTATTTAATTTTATATTATTTTATATTTCATATTATATTTTACGATATTTTAATTTTTTTATATTATTTTATATCATTATATATTATTATTATATTATTATTATTTTATTATTATATTATTAATATATCATATTTTATTATATTTTTATATTATATTTATTATTTTTATATTATTTTATCTCATTATATATTATTATATTTTTATATCATATTTTATTATTATATATTATATATATTATTATATTATATTATTATATATACTATATTATTGTTATATTATTATATATATCATATATATATATTACATATTATATATTGTATATTATATCTTATTATTATATCTTATTATCTTGTCTTATATTGTCTTATCTTATTGTTTTATCTTATTGTCTTATTTCATTATCTTAAAGCAATCTCTCCGATACTTTTAGCTTTATTGTATTCCAGTTACTTTATTTCATATATAAACAGGATATTTTTAATCCTGAGATAAATAAATTGGTACTTACTGAGGTCCTTCTTCTGAAAAAAATGGTAAATGAAAAAGTGCCATCGGAAAGAAAAGTTCATTCCTTATTGGTGAGTAGAAGGGACTCACTGTTACGGGTGGGGAAATCCACCTGCGGAAAATAAAGAAAAACGATTTTGTGTCAGAAAAATAATTAATTTAATAATTATATAATTGGGAGTTTTCTCTCTTGGTCTTCCTCGTTCAATGACTGCGGAAAATGGGAATAAAAGAAAAAGAAAACATTTAAAGCATCATTGACTGAGAAGTCCCATGTAGGAATATCCCTGGGTATGATGATAAACTACATCTGGCAACAAGGTCTGTGAATTGGGAGATTGGAAATTTTGAGAAGTGTGGAACCACTTCCTTATTGCTGTTTTACAAATACCAGTGACATGAAATATATTTATTGGAAACATGGACAGCGGTTCAGATTGAGAAATAGGAGATCTGAGTTCAAATTCAAGCTGAGTTCATTATATTCACTTGTGTGCTAATACCATTGGGAAATCTTATCTCCCCTCAGCTATGGGTAAATAACAAGACAGACTGGATCCAATAGCCTTGGGTGGCAACTGGTTGGGGAGAAGGACACCTCTGAATTCAAAACCTGAGGAGGGTCATTTGGGGACCTTCTCCCTCTACCCAGCCATAGGTAAATACTAAGACTGAGTTCTATAGACTTGGTTGGCAACAAGTCTAAGGAAAACACTTAATTCAAACCAGCCTGAAAAGGGTTGGGCTATTTTGACCAGGAAACACTATGTGGTGCCCCTATGACCCTAATGGGTTATAGAACTCATGATCATAATGTTATTTACTAATATTCCTTCTAGGGATTTTCTTCATAATAGCTTGTGTTCATTTTTTTTTTTTTTTTCTTTTTACTAAGATATCATTTCTTTAAATGAAACTTATATCCCGTTTTATTTCTACATGATAATAAGGAATTTAATGGATTATCCCAATGGTTGTCGCTTATGTGTTCATAAACATGGGTCTTTAGATTTCTAGATGTCTCACCTATATATTTCTTATGGCAGTGCAGGCTGTTTATTTTATATGTCCTAACTTCCAATGAGTTGATGCTTCCATGCTTTTTCCCTAACCAAAACTTTGTTTTCCACCTAGTGGCTATAATTTTAGTATCTGGAATAGTTACATGTTTTTCAAGATCAGTGCATGAAGAGTAAATCATTAGAATTAAAAACTTATATTTTGCTGTTGACAGTTCTATCTTTAGTTTTATGGATTTTGTGTTCTTTTCTTCTTGCATTGATAATGAAACAATGAATTGATTAACATTGATCAATGTGAATGAACTGATGGATAAAATGGGACAAGTAACTGGTTACAAACTGAGGGTAGATTAATTAAGGTAAATGACTTAAGAGAAACAGGAAGATAATCTGATGCAATTAGAATAGATAATGAAATCACTTGATAGATCAGGAAATGGCCGAGAGAGAGACAAATGCATTGAAAAGTGTTAATCAAACCATTCGTACCTTCGTCGATCAGGTTTCTCGGTTAATTGCCCAATCATTCTGTCCAAATCAAATTGTTTCCACCGTATCAAATTTGTAAACCAGTTTCCTTCAACGACATCAAGCTGAAACAGAAAAAGGAAAAAGAAGTGAAAGAAAATGATAGACAACATTTCAAACGTCATATGAGGAGGTGCTGAAAAGTTCTCAGTCCAACCAACAAGTGATTAACAACAAAAGAAGGAATTCAGTGTTGTAATGGAATGTCCCACACTCCCTATCGCATATGTGGACTGTCTATATCAGTAGATATATATAGTGAGCACAGGATATACCTGGTGACTTACTTTGGCAATTAGTTGGAGATTCGTCTCCAGCTGTGCTGGTTGAACTCTCTGCCTTTGGGCAGAGAAGAATCCAGATGAGGCTATGCCGAAGAGCAGAGTCTTGTTTGGAGTGATAGACAGCTACCCGACCCCATGTATACGGGGTCTATGGGGAGATTTTGCCTGAGCCTATGGGCTCGGTTTTGATGCCACATTAAAGATGGCCTTGTGCCACATCCTGCCACAGGTTTAAGGTAAATATCCTTGCTTCGGAAATTACTAGCTTGCTAACTGATTCCCTGTCTTTCAGTAGTGTATTCTCTTTTACAATAAACCTTTCTTTCTTTCATCTATGCCCGTGTTGCTGTTCCTTTCACTCGAGTACCACCTTTGTCTGTTTGTAACCTTCTTTAAGGACACAATAGATAGATTTTAGGAAGTGGGTCAGTCTGAGAGATTTTCTGCACCTTCTCATAAGGTCATGACTTGTATTAAGTGATGCTTATTCTAATGTTAATTTAATTTCAGAGAGTGTCTCTTAGAAAATATATTTTTTTTTATCTTGAATAAGAACCACCAGACATTTTTTCTTTTATGTGGTATTTCCCTTCAGGATGTGGTCAATCATATCTCTCCACAACTTCCTATCTTTTATTACTACCAGACACTAGTAGTATGAAAAGAAAAGAAAAGAAAAATTAGTGAATGATCGACTATATCCTGGAGGGACACAGTATATAAAAGAAATGTCTGACTGGTCTCATTGGAGACTAAAAAAAAAAGAAGAATCTTCAGAAATGTCTGTCTGTGAAGTCTTATAAGGGAATTTTCTTTGAGTCTTTTACAAGTAAATGATATAAAACTATTTCTTATAAGTATCTCAAAAGAATATTTATCTATTTGTTTATATGCAGAATTTGAAAGAAGATATTTTTTTTTTTTTTTACCAGTTGGTAAAAAAAAAAAAAAAATTCAAATGCTGATTTTGTAGGTAGGGAGGCTTTATTCACTTGGAAGATTGCTAAAAAATAATCTCCTTATCCTGTCATTCCAACCTATTCGACATTCTGTGGTATGAAGATAAAATTATCAATACTATGCTACCAAATTCACAAGCAACTTGGCACCTATGCTGATGACACAACCATTTTATTCCTGTCTTAAGAGTGAATCTAAGCAGCTTGATAACGTAAAATTGACAGCTGATTTAAAAAATGATCTACATTCTGTTGTTAAGTATCTATCTATATTTCTGAGATGAAGTATTATGTACACTATTTACATTATTCGGACTATTGTCCTCATCTTTGTTGCCATATTTATTACAACGTTTCGGCCCTTCAGTATCTGTCTATATTTCTGAGATGAGGTATTATGTACACTATTTACATTATTCCGACTATTGTCCTCATCTTTGTTGGCATATTTATTACAACGTTTCGGCCCTTCAGTATCTGTCTATATTTCTGAGATGAGGTATTATGTACACTATTTACATTATTCCGACTATTGTCCTCATCTTTGTCGCCATATTTATTACAACATTTCGGCCTTTCAGTATCTGTCTATATTTCTGAGATGAGGTATTATGTACACTATTTACATTATTCGGACTATTGTCCTCATCTTTGTCACCATATTTATTACAACGTTTCGGCCCTTCAGTATCTGTCTATATTTCTGAGATGAGGTATTATGTACACTATTTACATTATTCGGACTAGTGTCCGTGTCTTTGTTATATTTATCACAACATTTCGGCCATTGTACGCTCCGGCCTTCTTCAGGTGGTTGGAATATTGAACTGAACCCTTTATTTCCTTAAGGAAACATGGCACAGTGGATAAAGGCATTGGTTAGATCCAGTGACAAGACCCAAACAGTTGTGAGTTCAATACCTGGTTAAGGCAGTGAAGAACTTGGAGAGGTGAACTAACAGGAGATAACTGACAACTGACATCCATTAGACATGGCACATGGAACTAGAACAGTCTACCCCAGCGAGCGAAATAAAGGGTTCAGTTCGACATTCCAACCATCTGAAGAAGGCTGTAGTGTACAATGGCTGAAACGTGATAAATATGGCGGCAAAGATGAGGACAATAGTCCGAATGATGTATTCTGTTCTTAATTAGGGTAAGGGAATAGCTTGTTCATTTTAATGCCCCATAACAAAACTGCTCTCCATTGACTGTCTGAGAGAACTTTTCTGCCTTCCATCAGAATGGGTAGTGCTAATCTCCAGGAGAGTGACTCATCGTGTCTTTTTGGACAAACATTTTCTGCTGACATGAAGTGGAAAGATTATATTGATTCAATTGGTAGGTTTGCTGCTAGAAATGTTGGTTGTGCTAGACATTTTTTTTTTTGCCAGAATCTGTCGTGCATATTTACAAGTTTACTATTCGTCCATGCTTAGAATATTCCTGCCATATCTGGTCTGGTGCTCATGCTATATATTTAGAGATTCTTGATAAAATCCAAAGAAGAATTTGCAATGTTATTGGTCATGACTTGGCATCTAAACTTCAGTCACTTTCCTACAGCCATAATTTAGCTTCCCTGTGCCTTTTCTGTAAATACTTTCATGGTAATTGTTCTGATGAACTTTCCGCTATGGTACCGAGACTTTATGAATTTAAGCACAGTACTAGATTGGCAGGTAGGTCTCATCCTTTTACAGTTGAAATTGTTAGATGTAACCATAAATTCTATGCTAACAGTTTCTTCTATTGCACTTCTTGCTTGCAGGAATTTCTTCTGGTTTCTTGCTTTCCTGTCAAATTTGATCTTTAAAAATTTAAATGCAATGTCAATTATTATCTTTTCTCTTTTAATTCCTATTCTTTTATTTTTCTCACTCATTAATTCATGTTTTTCTTATAAAAGTTAAACTAAGAGCATTTGTGATTCAGATGCCTGTATTCAGGTAGGGACAGTTAATTATCTAATTACCATTCCTTAATGAGTTTTAATTATGTATTTAGATTTTAACATTGTGTTGTCTCCTAAAAATGAAAAGAAGCGAGAAATATTTGAGAAATCTTATTAAAAAAAAATCTGTGCTCCTTAGCAGGATTTGAATTTATATCCTCCTGGAAGCTGTTGTTAGTTCTGATATACTGTAACCAATTCAGCTACAAAGAACTTGCTTGATCGGCAAAATTTCTTCCTAGCTGAGTCGGTTAAAGCATGTCAGATCTAATGACAATTTCCTTGGCCCTATTTCCTATATAGGAATTGAATAATTATTTTGATAAGAGATTCTGAAGAATGAAAGAAAAATGCAATCTCTTTGATGGAAGCAGTAGAAAATAGCATGAATCCTTTAATAAATATACACTATTTACATTATTCGGACCATTGTCCCCATTTTTTTGCCATATTTATCACAATTTGGCTGTTGTACACTCTTCAGGTGGTTGGAATGTTGAACTGAATCCTTTATTTCGCTCACTGGGGTAGACTGTTCTATTTCCACGTGCCAAGTCTAATGGATGTCAGTTATCTCCTGTTAATTCACCTTTTCAAATTCTCCACTGCCTTTACCAGGTATTGAACTCAGAACTCTTTTGGGTCCTATCACTGGATCTAGCCAACACCTGTTCTATGTGTCCTTAAGGTAGATCGTTACTGTGTGGAGTTATATTAGTGTAAAAAAGGGCAAGAATTGATGTTCTTGGGACTATTCAGGAAATATAATGTCCAACTGTAGACTTGAAGATTTAATTAGTGAATAACATTAACGGAGACATTAAAAGTATAGTGTTGGTTTATATTTTAGAAGAAACTGGAAACCCAATCTTAAAAAACGAATAAGGGAAAAACTTCTGCTTCTAATCAAAAAACAGGAGTGGAGTGTGAACTTGATGATAGGCAGGCTTTTGGGAGAGGAAAAAAAATAATAATTACAGAATAAAATTTCAGAGTTCAGGCAAAGATGTCAGAAGTACAGAGATGAAGGAACCAGAAACCCAATACTAAACAGGAAACATAAGATAAACCCCTACTCCTGTTCAAAAACTGGTGAGAAACATGAACTGGATGATAAGTGACCCTATCTACTCCTTTTGGTGGGTGAGAGAAAAAATAATTAATGAATAAAATTTCAGAGTTCTGGAAGATATGTAAGAATTATAAAGTTGTAGTAGACTTTAGAAGGAAATGGAAACCTAATCTTAAACAGCGAACAATGGATAAACCTCTACTTCTGTTCAAAAACCAGAGAGGGGTCTGAACTGGACGATAGGCAAGCATATCTATTCTTTTCTTTTTTCATCAGCAACAAAAAAGCATTTATGTGAATGTGTGTATATTTGCTGCATTCTGCTGCCATGGTTCAAACGTTTCCATACTCAGGACAGGCTATTTTCTTATAAATGCTAAACACACAAGAAACAAACAAAACAAAAGACATTTACCTGCTTGTAATAATTATTCAAGTAGGTCGTGTTGAGCATGAACGAAGGGTAGCTGACTTTTTCTATCATAGAATCAAGCTGTGGAAGAAAAAAAGAAAAAGAATAGTAAACAGAAAATGAACGAAAAGTTTGTCGGAGTTAGCTCCTACAGAATTTCTCCCAACACAATATACATGACGAGACCCTTGCCTTGTCTTCTCTTTTCACTTTTCATGTTTCAGTGGACATTACCACAATGTAATCTCTTCTTATGAAGACTGTGTTTTAACCTTTGTGGTGGGCGCTATGCGTTTCCTTCAGGAAATGCCATGAAACACACACACACACATTGACCACAAACTTTCTATGTTCATTCAACACACTTTACCATCTTTGTTAACACTTATTGTTTGTTAATACACATGTACATGTTTGTACATATATATATAACGCTTCGTTGTTTTCTTCACATTTTCTTTCACATTTCTTTGGATTGCACTCATTCTGAGCCTGCTATATTTGTTGTGGGCCCTATTTCAGGCGATACATGTATTCATCTCACAATGCATACAAACACATAGCCTGCTACGAGTTACTGAAAAAAAAGTTTGGCAAGTTATTGTTTAAGTATCAATTGGTATTTTCTCCCATTTTGTAATAAATTCTGTTTTGCTATCTTTTTTTTTCCAAGTTCTGAATAATCCTTCTCAGACAAGATAGATTTTTATTAATCGTTGTCACATTATGACACTAATTGATTTTTACTAATAATACGTGTCACATACATTATAGTTGCGTAATTCCGTTTCCAATAAAATTTGCTTTTACCTTTGCTGCTGCTGCAGCTTTTGTATGTTTGTCCATCCAAAACTTTCGCAAAATATATGCTTTGAATGCTTCCTTGATATACTTTATTAGACTTTCAATCTGAAAATAGAATTTAAAAAATAGAAATTAAAAATATAAATAGCAAAGAAAAATAAAAATAAAATATAAAAAATACAAATAGCAAAAAAAAAAGAAATAGCAATGAAAAATAAAAAATAAAATATAAAAAAAAAGAAATAGCAAAGAAAAAAAAATATAAAGAAAAGAAATAGCAAAGAAAAATAAAAAAAGGAAAATATAAAAAACGAAATAGACAGGAAAAATAAAAAATAAAAAAAGCAATAGCAAAGAAAAATAAAAAATAAAATATAAAAAAAAGAAATAGCAAAGAAAAATAAAAATAAAATATAAAAAAAAAAATACCAAAGAAAAATAAAAAAGGAAAATATATAAAAAGAAATAGCAAAGAAAAATAAAAAATAAAAAATAAAATATAAAATATAAAATAAGAAATAGCAAAGAAAAATAAAAAATAAAAAATAAAAAAAGCAATAGCAAAGAAAAATAAAAAATAAAAAATAAAAAAAAGAAATAGCAAAGAAAAATAAAAAATAAAATATAAAAAAAAGAAATAGCAAAGAAAAATAAAAATAAAATATAAAAAAAAAAATACCAAAGAAAAATAAAAAAGGAAAATATATAAAAAGAAATAGCAAAGAAAAATAAAAAATAAAAAATAAAATATAAAATATAAAATAAGAAATAGCAAAGAAAAATAAAAAATAAAAAATAAAAAAAGCAATAGCAAAGAAAAATAAAAAATAAAAAATAAAAAAAAGAAATAGCAAAGAAAAATAAAAAATAAAATATAAAAATAAGAAATAGCAAAGAAAAATAAAAAATAAAATATAAAAAAGAAAATAGCAAAGAAAAATAAAAAAGAAAAAAGAAAAAAAAGAAATAGCAAAGAAAAATAAAAAATAAAATATAAAAAAGAAAATAGCAAAGAAAAATAAAAAAGAAAAAAGAAAAAAGAAAAAAAAGAAATAGCAAAGAAAAATAAAAAATAAAATATAAAAAAAACAAATAGCAAAGAAAAAAAAATATATATAAAAAAAGAAATAGCAAAGAAAAAAAAAATCAGACATTGGTATAAGTAGCAATTATTTTATTAACTATACTAAATACCATATTTTCTATAAAGGCTGAAAAAATAGAAAAAAACAGTTTACCCTCCTGTTTTATTGACATAAAGTGATTGCTTAGAATTGAAAATGGCATCATTTAGTGGTTTTGCTCTTTAGTACTGCCTTGTGCTACTCTCAGTAAATATTGCAACAATTGATTGATATAAATGCATGTTGAAATTTACAATAATCAACATACTGATAATTTAAATTTATGTATAAAAGATTTTGGTGCTTAAAACTTCAATTCACCTCATATTTTCAACTATATCAAAATTTTTAGTGTAAAAAACTTAATCCGCCTCAGAATTACATTTTAAGTCATGGATTTCAGTTTAAAAAAACTCATGCCACTTCATGTTTTCAAATTAAATTAAATTAAATTAAGGCTTTTAGTGTTGAAAAATGTAACTCAACTAATATTTTCAAACTAAGATAAGAGTTTTGGTGAGTAAAAGAAGAGACAACTTCTTTTAACACAAAATTTGACAACATTTCACTCTTCATTCTGAAGCTATACAATCTATAGACCACTCATTGAATACCATTTCAATCTTAGGCAAATTGATTGTGTTTTTAACAATAAAACCAATGTTTTAGTTTAAAATTGTAGTATTTAGAGGATTTAAGCCTTCAGAATTTGTTTAGGTCAATCATTTACATATATATAGAGCCAAGTGTTTTTGCTGAGGCAGGACTGGGACTTATCTCCCAAAAAGCAAATTGGGTCCTAACTGATAAAATATTTGTCATAATGATTTGAGGTAAGGCCAGATGTTCTTCCTGATGGACAACTCAGAAGCTCATGGTAGCAGAGTTTTTTTTTTTTATTGAAACACCATCTCTAGGTAGGCTACTATTCAAGGGTTGAATCTCCATCCTAACCTTATATATATATATATATATATATATATATATATATATATATATATTATTTATTTAAAAATATGATTCCGACGCTACATAAGAGTTCTCATGTTTCAAAACAAGAACAAAAATACTAAAGAACTTTGGATTATTTACCTAACGAGTTCTTTCCTATTTTCTATATATTTTTACACACACACACACACACACACACACACACACACACACACACACATATATATATATATATATATATATATATATATATTTCGATTATAGGTGCAGTTCAATTTGTAATTACATGAATCATTCATACAAAAAACAAATATAGAGATTAATGAACCGCTATATTTGTTTTTTGTATGAATGATTCATGTAATTATATATATATATATCTAATAGGGTTATGACTTTTAGTAAAATAATTGATTTCCTGTATCATAATTCGATGAACTTTTGTTCAAAAATAATGAAGAAGGGTTTAATTCAGTTTATTTAAAAAAAAAATGACACCTCCAAAATGAAATTTCTAAAATCGTATATTAGTAGTACTATGACTTTCTGGATCATTCTAGAACTTTATAGAACCTTCTAGAATTTCCTGAAGCCTTCTAGAACTCTTTCTTTATTTGTAAGGTTGTACATTATGCTATAGCTATAAATGCATTCAAAAATATATAAGTACTATCCAATCACATCATTAGTAAATTCAAAAATAATGCCTATGAAATATATATTTTATTTTTTTTAACCTTATTGCCAAATTTTCAGTATGGTGGTGACCTTTTTCAAAAACTAAAACAAATTAATGCCTTTTTCATTACTTTTGATCAAAAGTTCATCAATTTTTGACACATGAACATAGTGTTACAAAAAGGCATAACCCTAATCTATCTATCTATACATACATACATACATACATATATATATATATATATATATATATATATATATATATATATATATATATATATATATATACACATACATACATATATATATATATGTATATATATATATAAAGAAATATAGTCATAAGATATGCTATATTTATAGGATAAAATGCTCAATATCAGAGATAGAGCATATGTTAATATAAATATAAAAGTGAACATAGAAGTCAACACTTAGAGGCGACAGTCTGTTTCATGCTAGATGCAATTGTCAGGCCACGTGTGCTGTTATTTTTCTCGGCTATTTATATATATATGGGTCAGTGGTGCATTGTGGGTAGTCTATCCGGTAAAATAACCGCCATAATAGAATACCCACAATGCACCACTGACCCGTATATATATAAATAGCCGAGAAAAATAACAGCACATGTGGCCTGACGATTGCATATAGCATGAAACAGATTGTCGCCTCTAAGTGTTGACTTCTATGTTCACTTTTATATTTATATATATATATATATATATATATATATATATAATGTTGGCCGTTGGCTTTTATAATAAGTTCATCTACCCTTTAACAGGTCTTTTTCAACCTGTGGGATGACATGCCTCCTTCCTCATCAGCAGAAAAGCTAGTGGGGAATCTGGTTTAGATGCCAATGACCGATCCATGTAGCAGGTTATACTGGGTTGCATGTCACCAGTAGCAGGCCAAAGCATGGCCTGATCACAATTGTTAATATTTATTGAGTTGTTATGAGCTGGTGCAAAGACCCCAATAATTTATTATTTAGTGAGTTTAATCTTTAGCTGATCTAGCAGACGACAACGTTTAAAGAATTATTGGACTAAATTTTTCTGCATCTTCTTATTCATCATTAACTTTTAAAAGTTAATTTTCTTTTTTCTTACAAGCATAAAATATGCATATAAAACATTTACTAGTAGAAAGCACAAGAAGTAAAAAATCAAACACCCAAAAATGTTCACCAGAAGCAAAATTTCATGAAGAAGCTCAAAAGCCTACTTTGCAATTACGAGACTGTTTGGAAAATAATTTCAAAAGCTGAAGTATGAATGGACATCAAATTTATTTACATACGCGCCATATCCGTGTCTTATGAACTTTTCTCGTAATGATATTAGGTTGGTGCAAAAATAACGTCGTTTTTTCACATAGTAACATATGTGAGAAAATAAGTCAGCAGATGATTTTATTTTATCGATGGGAAGTGGATTTTTGGTGATTGTCTTACTTGGTTTCAGTCGCTCGATAATGCGTATTCGAAAAATGCAGCTTTTATTACAATCACCTTGCGTTTTGGCTGGGATCAAAGTGTAGTAGTATCTGTTTCCGGGTAGAGATAAACTACATTTCATCTCTCAGTTGTGTCTCTGTCTTTGGACAGAGCGCATCTTAAAATATTATTGAGAGCTGCCCAGCTAAAGAGGGCGGATTGGTACTAATACCAATGCCAGCACAACTGACGGTTGCCGGGCTGGGCTATTCTTGGACTGGTTTGTCTATTTTACATTTATATCTTGATCAGTCTATGAAGATTTCAGCTGACCCTAGTATGATTGAGCATTATCAGGTATTTATAAATGGACACTTTGATTAACCAATGCTTGCCTTATCTTTTAAAATGTTCTGTGCATGTCTTTTGAATTCTTGGAACTCTAAACATTAGTTGAGATATCAGGGAGATTGGTTGTCGACCTCACCTATCCTCGGTCACAATCGTAACCATAAATATTTGTTCGTCTATTGGTTTTAAAATCCCGCTCATTGCATAGGATTGAATTTTCGTTTCAATCAAGAATTTAATCATTTTTCTTTTAAAAAGAATTATGTAAAAATGGCAATTCTTTCAATGTTCTGTCTTTGCATAGTCTGTTGTTTTTTTTTCTTTTTGAATTTATTTTAAATGATTTGAAACTGTTCAAGTTGAAATCTTTATTTTTCTGTCATTTTCGAAATGGTTTTGTGAGGATTCCCTTCCATTAAGTTCTTCAAGTGATTATTTGTAATTGTGGTATAAATGTTCCTCTTCATCTTTGAGATGTATGTGTGCATTTCCAGTATTTTAGAAAACAAAAATTTTGGGAACTTCTAACATCATTCAATTCTTGATTAATACAATCCGAGAAAAATTTTGAGCAAGTTGTATGCTGACTCATGCAAGAAAATGAAGTATAACTCAATTTGAGTCCAGAGCCGCTAAATATGCAATTTATTATCTTTAAAAGAAACAAATATAAGAATTCTATGAAACAATGATTAATCTTATAATAATCACATAGGTATAGGCGAGAAGAATATAAAGTATATATTATATTGTAATATGACTAAAAAGTGATACAAGAAAAGTGGCCATTATTTTCCAAAGAATCTCAGTGTTAATTTTGTGAATATTGAAACATTTGTTAGTTTTGTGGCAAAAAGAAACAAAAATATTAAAGCACACATTGTTGTCATAATCTTCAGTGTCTCTCTATCTAATATTTTATATCTTTTCCTCATTTTCTATCTCTCTTCCTTATTCTCTATCTCTCTATTTCATTTTCTCTCTTCCTCTGTTTTCTATCTCTTTATTTCATTTTCTATCTTTCTTCCTTATTTTCTATCTCTCTTTCTTATTTTCTATCTCTCTTCCTCTATTTTCTATCTCTCTATTTCATTTTCTATCTCTCTTCCTCTATTTTCTATCTCTCTTCCTTATTTTCTATCTCTCTTCCTCATTTTCTATCTCTCTATTTTATTTTCTATCTCTCTTCCTCATTTTCTATCTATTTTATTTTGTATCTCTTTTCCTCTATTTTCTATCTCTCTTCCTCATTTTCTATCTCTCTATTTCATTTTCTATCTCTCTTCCTCATTTTCTATCTCTATTTCATTTTCTATCTCTCTTCCTCTATTTTCTATCTCTCTATTTCATTTTCTATCTCTCTTCCTCTATTTTCTATCTCTATATTTAATTTTCTCTCTTCCTCTATTTTCTATCTCTCTATTTCATTTTCTATCTTTCTTTCTTATTTTCTATCTCTCTTTCTTATTTTCTATCTCTCTTCCTCATTTTCTATCTCTCTATTTCATTTTCTATCTCTCTTCCTCATTTTCTATCTCTATTTCATTTTCTATCTCTCTTCCTCTATTTTCTATCTCTCTATTTCATTTTCTCTCTTCCTCTATTTTCTATCTCTCTATTTCATTTTCTATCTTTCTTTCTTATTTTCTATCTCTCTTTCTTATTTTCTATCTCTCTTCCTCATTTTCTATCTCTCTATTTCATTTTCTATCTCTCTTCCTCATTTTCTATCTCTATTTCATTTTCTATCTCTCTTCCTCTATTTTCTATCTCTCTATTTCATTTTCTCTCTTCCTCTATTTTCTATCTCTCTATTTCATTTTCTATCTCTCTTCCTTTTTTTCTATCTCTCTATTTCATTTTCTATCTCTCTTCCTCTATTTTCTATCTCTCTTCCTCGTTTTCTGTTGCCACTTTGATTGTGCATATATAATGTATAAGCCTATGTCTGTATTGCGTTTGAGTGGCTTGAACCATTTAATGTAAATGTTATCACATGCAACCACGTACACGCCTCAGTTTGACTGAGTTTGAAATTAGACTCAAGAATGTATTATTCTTGAGCCATTCAGCCTGGACAACTCCTACACTGGGTTGAACAATAAAATTAATATTCGGCGATAAGAAAAAAATAGTTAATTTTTTTAAATCCTAAAAAGTCAGATAATTATAAGTTTCAGTGAACATTTTGATATTTGGTAAATAATAGAATTATATTTTAAATATTATTTTTTAGATTTTCTCGAAATATGTTTAAGTCTGTTATTGAATTAAAGTATACATGTGTGCACTAAATGCAAATGTACATATACACATAATTTGGTTGGGACTGAAATGGATGTCTGTATTGAAAAGGCTGATTCTCCTTTGGGTCTGCCAACAACCTCTAGGTAATAGGAAAAGAGTATGTCAAAATGTGCATCCTTTTCAAGTCATTCTTATGACTCCTTCAGTGAATATATTTTCTAATAAATACAGGATTTTAAATGGGCCAAATTTAGATTTGAAATTTCACCCTTTGGACTGCTACCAAACTAGTATTATATTAATTATAAATACCGATAACACCAAAGCATGCATCTGTCACCAATCTGACAGTTCATGTAAGTATAACGCAGGTTAGGCATACATAAATACATTAAACATTTTTTGATTTGGGTGCAGGAGGGTTATCTAATAAGTTTAATTCTTTCGTTAGTGGATAACTGAAAAATAAAAATATCACAATAAACAGACTTTTCTCTGATGAAGTAAAACTTAAAAAAAAAAATGATTTAGTTGTTAATTGTTAATCAAAATTAGTGAAAATGTAAAAAATAAAATTCAAGTACCTTGGCATAAATCGCCCTCACATATTTTTCCTGTTTAATTTGAAAAGATTGAATTGGAAAAATATACAGCAAAACAAAAAAAAAAAAAAACAACAGCAAAAAAAAAAAAAAAAAATATTGAATAAAAAAAATAAAAAAGATTTGGATGAAAAAAAGAAAAAAACAAATGTGGAAAGGATGTTTTTTCCCTTGATACTGCCATTATTTTAATTACTTTCACTCCTTGGCAATGTTTCTTGTTTTAAAACGTGATGATTAGAATTGTAATAAAATCTCAATATATGAAAGTGAATTTATACATTTTTTTTTGTTCTTGAGAATTTATAACAAAAATATTAGATTGTTTATTTACATTTTTATTGTTTATTGGAATGGTTGGCAAAATGTCAGCTATCTATTTGCCAATCGATTCACACTTTATAAAATGGCAAATAATAGGGATCTCTTTATAGGCTCACATATTTTAATAATTTAATAAATGTTTATAAATTTATGAACAAAAAAATTTTCATATTTATTTCTTTATAATTTGGCAAATGATAAATATAGCATTAGTTTTAATACAATTGTATTAGTTTTTAGAATGTTGCAATTATAAATTTATACTTGTAAATAAACAAACTAATAAATTGTGTTTAATATTTTTGCTGTAAATTTCCAAAAACTACGAAAAAATAAAAAAATTTATTTTGAGAACTATTATAAATAGTCCATTTTGAACAGTGAATTTATTCCTCCATGATAAAAATTTGGGAACATGAAAAATTGCAAATTACCAGAAGGCAATTTCTATCTACACCTGCTGGCATGTATATGCATCTAAGACCCTTCAAGAGTGGTAATTTGTAGGAGACAGGTTTGGTAATAGGAAAAGTGAACAGTGTGATCTAAGTGCACTTTCTATTTACTAATATCGGTTAAAAAGTTTGAAACTCTTCCCAAATTACTGTGATAGTCTGATCAAGTTGCAAGAGGCCATAATGGATTATTTCATTACACTGTACAGCATTACCAAATGATGTTCTTGATAATGGCTATGAATATATTTCAAATAATTAAATCGAAAACATTTGTGTAAATATTTCCATTATTGGACCCAGAAATGCATTCATTTATAAACAAGGAAACTTAACTATTAAATTAAAAAAAAAAAGTTTGTCTACTATCTTTATATTAAAGAAAGATGGATTCATATATATATATATATATATATATATATATATATATATATATATATATATATATATATATATATATATATATATAGCTAAAAACACGCATACAAAAAAATAAATTTTAAAATCCATAGCCCATATACATAGTTTTAATAACCTACAAAAATTGATAACCCTTTATGAAGTCGTCAAATAACAAAAGTTACGGCCTTTTCATATACACAAATCCCTTTCACTAAGAGATATAATAAAAGAATAAAATAAAAATAAATAAATAAATCTCCGTAGACGCTCATGCCAGACTATGCGAAAACTTCCTCCGTCGTAAATTTAGCCACCCCCACCTTACCGTGACCCGGCATCTATGAAAACAACTCTATACTGATACAAATTATTAACACCCCACCCCTGCCGATTCCAAACAATCCGCCCTTGATGTTACCATGGAAATTTTTGATTTCAATTCTGACCATACTATTAAAACTCGTAAATTTCAGAAATAAGTCATTCCCAAAAAATTTCGCTTGAAGATGGAACAGAGCCTACTTTAACTCAAGTTAATTCAAATATTATTTTGAAGTTTTCGGCTCTTGTTTTGAAACATGAGACCTCTTATGTAGCGAGTTGGAATCATATTTTTAAATAAATAATTATATATATATATATATATATATATATATATATATATATATATATAATGAATCTGTCTTTCTTTAATATAAAGAACAACTGGTAGTCTCTTCAATCATAAACGCTTCAAAGCCATAACCCATCTTCATATGCAAATTATTTGTGATTTGTTGTTTGCTGATAATGCTGCTCTTGTAGCGACATCCTTTGAGGAGGCCCAAAATCTAATAAATCATTTCTCTGCTGCATGTAAAGCCTTTGGTCTTACACTTAGCATAAGGAAAACTGAAGTAGTGCACCAACCTTGTCCTACTTTGAAGCAATTCTGTGGTGAGAAATAAAAACCTCCAGTCTACAAATTTCCAGAGAGACAAAGCTCTGAACTGTGTAAAGTCTTTCACCTATCTTGGTAGCAAAGTCAACTATAGTAGATCTTTAGATGATGAAATCATGCATCGGATTGCTAAGGCTACCAGTGCTTTTGGCAAACTTTGCCATCACTTATGAAATGAGTGAGGTATTCGACTGGATACAAAAATTTGGGTTTACAGAGCTGTTGTCCTTGCTATCCTTTTGTATGGCTCAGAGTTGTTGACTCCATATAGGTACCATATATGCCAGATGGATGTTTTCCATAAAAGCTGTCTGTGTTCCATCTGTGGAGTTAACCTTCAAGTTAGGACATCTAACGTAGACCTGTTTAACAGGTGTAATATTGAAGGAAGAGACTTTTATCATACAATCTCAGTTACGGTGGACTGGTCATGTCTTGAGAATGTCTGATGACAGGATACCCAAGACCCTAATGTACAGCCAGTTGGATCAGGGCTACAGGAATGTAGGACGCACATGGCTAAGATACAAAGACAAGCTGAAATGCAACATGTCAGCTGTCAATATACCACATAAACCCTCGAGCGCTTAGCCTTGGTGTGGGTAGAAGGGAGATCAATGTGTTTTAGTGGACTCAGCAGTTTTCAATCAGCTTGTTTGAATCATCTTCAAGAAGTGAGAGCAGGATCTAAAAGGTCAGACAATCTGACAGTGATCTCATTTCACAATCCTCACTCTTGTTCCATATATGGCCTCCTTTGTAAATCACTAGCAGGTCATAAGTGCTACTTAAGATTATCACACAAACTTTCATAACTGAATCAATAAGCAGTCAGATCCTCATACGTCGAAACCTACGGGAGAGTCCATTATATATATATACACACAAACATATATACACACACACACCTATACACCCACTCATATATATCATCATGCAGTATACAGTATATATATATATATATATATATATATATATATATATATATATATATATATATATATATATATATATACACATTCACATACACACACACTCATATATCACTACACAGTATAGATATATTTATCTTCAGGAATACGTAAACATGTATGCATATACACACACACACACACAGATATATATATATATGCACATACAAATGGCTTACCTTGTCATGAATTAATTTTCCTTTGGCTGCTGCTCTGACATAAATGGCTCCTGTGGCAAATCCAAGAGCCTTGTTAGTATAAAAGATGCATCTTTTCCAGCTATCCAATGGTTTTCGAGAATCTAGAAGAAAGAAAATGACAGTGGCTTAAATTTAGGAAAAACGGAAGACTTTTGCATATTTGCATATATATATCCATATATAATTCAATTTTAAAAACAATCTTAATCTGGTAGAGTAAAATCGATGCTAACTTACATTGCTTGATCTCGTTTTCTGCTAGTTTTAGAGTTGTTTTTCTATTTTTAGTATTTTAATATGACATAGATTACTGTAGAAATTTAAATTCTCAGTTGTAACAACCGTTCCAAATTGAAATTGCTCTATGGACAACTAAAACATTACCGTGGACACCCTATTTGTTATTTTTTTTGTGTGGACCCCAAGTAATGTTACATGGACCCCAAAGTCCATTATAGACCCAGGTTGGGAGTGTAGAGGTAAATGTTAAATGAGGGTCGTAAGTTATTCAATAATTGAAAGAGGTTTGGTTGTGCAGGTTATTTAAAAGAAGGACATGTCTTTAATCCTAGTAAATTTACTGAGGTTAGACTCAGAAATTAATGCTCTTTACTAGAACATGATAAGCAAGTCTGTGCTGAGAACACCTATAAAGTACTGCAAGAAAATTGTATGGAAACTTTGTCAATTTCAAGTTGGTAAGTTTTAACTGCTGAAGACATTGCTTCTCTTTTTAGTACCAATTTATTTTATTGTGAAATTGATTTAATAACTAGCGGAAGGTAAATAATTTGCAAATGGATTTCAGTCTAATAAAAAATAATTATTATCAAAATATGTGAAAAATTTCTGGAGCTGGATTGAGAAGGTCTCCTTCACTCACCATACTTGCCTGACCTGGTGCTAATAGACGACCATCGATTCCAGACACTGCAAAACAACTTGAATGGCAAAATATTTGCAACTGATGATGACCTGAAAACTGCAGTTGGTGACTTTGAATTTTACAACAAAGGTATTCATGACTTATCCTGTTGTTGGAAGCAGGTGATCAAAAATAACAATGATTATATTGATGTTCGATATGTGCCTTTTACTGCATTGTATCGTATGTACTTGTTAAGAAAAGTTGTTCGAGAACTTTGTTTCCAATGCAATAGTTGAGAACTGTGTAAATATGCAAAATGTTCAATGTTGTTAGATAATGGTTTGCTTTCAATTAGGACCAAGCAATTTATAGCAATTTTGTAGACTCAAGAGGAAGCCACCCAATATATAAATTGGCAGGTATGTAGTAGAGAGCAGATCATGTGACTTCAAAAAAATCGTTTAACCAATCACAGTTATTATGAGAATCTAAAACTAATCGATGAGTTTGCTAAGTTATAAAAAGAGAAGGTTACTGAATAGTCAGTGAGATGACGCAGAAACGGCAGCTGGAAGCTAAACCAAGTTAAAAGGACTGAAGAATACCAACTTCAAAACAGGGAATTAGACAGACAAAACATCTAATGACTAATATCAGCAACAATAACACAAACTAAACCGTGAATTAGAATATTCATATCTTTGTATGAATTTTCGTTTTTTCATCTTTACTAACAAATTCTTTATACAAACTCTAAAAAAAAACTATTTTTCAGTATACACTCTTTAAATATTAATAGTTAATACAGTGTAACCAGGATATAAGATACCCGGATATAAGAGAAACCCTGATATAAGAGAGATTTGCTCAGGTCCCAAATTAGAGCCTGTGTTAATGTATATAAAATAGACCAAACCCGGATATAAGAGACTTCGGCTCCGATCCCGACAACTCTCTTATATCCGGGTTACACTGTAATACATTACCATGATATAAGAACTTATATAGATGAAAATATGCAAAACAGATGGATTGGAGGAAGATGGACAGTTGAAGTTGGACCCACCTAGATCACCAGATTTGACACCTTTAGATTTCTTTTTGTGGGGGTTTCTAAAAGACAAAGTTTACAGCAGGAAACCTGAAACAATTGCTGAAATGAGAGTAGCAATTGAAGAAGAATGTGCTCAAATACCAGAGGAAATGATACTGGATTCTGTAGGTCTATTTCTTCAAGATCTTAAAAGTGTATTGAACAGAACGGCAACCATTTTGAGCACTTGATATGAACTCATCATTATATGAACATTCTGCCATTGCCCCAAGTAACTTTTATCTTATTGTAGTTAATTTTCTATGTTTTTTTGTATATTTTACTCTCAAATTCTTTAAATGTGTATTCTTTCTCTGGTATTAATCTTATTTACAAGTCAAAATACATAAATTGAATAAGTTATAACGATTCAAAGAGTGTATACATTATTTTGGGACACCCTGTATAAAGACAGATTTCAGATACGTTTACATGGCCAAGTGGCAAGTTTATGGGAGTAAAGTAAAACATATTCTTTTTGCATTGCATCAATGCAATAATGTGAGTAAAGAAGGACAGATAATTAAATAACCATATACATATTAGGGGGTGCTGAAAAGTTCCTGTCCTCGCCCATCCTCCAGAATTATTATTTCAATTACATGTCAGAATGCTGATTTTGGAAAATAGGTTAGGTTGAGGACTTTTCAGTGTTAATTTGTATAAAGTGTGTGTGTGTCTCTCTGTGTGTCTGTGTGTGTCTGTGTGTGTGTGAAAGATAGCTAGAAAACGATAGAGTAAGCGGAAGGAGGAGGGAGAAAGAAAGAGAATAAAAGGAAGAGAAAGAAGGTAAAAAATGGAGAGGGATAGAGAGAAGAAAGAGAGAGAGAGAAAAAAAGAGAGCAGTGGTGAGAGAATGAAAGGAAGAGAAAGAAAGACAAAAATAGAGTGGGATGGAGAAAAGAGAGAGAGAGAGAGAGAGAGAGAGAGAGAGAGAGAGAGAGAGAGAGAGAGAGAGAGAGAGAGGGGGTTGACGCTGCACCATGCACATTCTTCGTCATTATTATTCTTAGAATCGAGTAGCTGTCTACCAAATTTTAAACGTACATATTCTAAATTAAAACCTCTAGACAACTGCACTTGCCTTTAAACCAAGTCTTCTTGTGATATATATTTAACTTTTAATTGGTATATATCGTTATTAGATTATTGATGAAAACATTTTCAAGGAGGAAATCACATACAATTTCCAGACAGCAAACAAAGTTTGCTTCTCCATTTTTCCTTTTGCTGTTTCTTTTTATATCAGTAAAACTCTAAACATCAATATTTCTCGTTTTATTTAAAATCACTTTTAAAAAAAGGTTTGGAATTTAAAAGATGTTAAAAAAAATGGAATTTGAAAATTACCTTTATATAAATTATTTAATTATTTAAAAAATAACTTCATAACTTTATAATCGCTTAAAAATTAACCAGAAAAATAATTTTAATAAGCACAAGTTTAAAATCACAGAATCAGTGCATTTTTACATTTGGATAAATTTATGTAGTTTAATTTTTAAGCTCATGGGAAATAACTCTTTAGCTTTGCGTATGCTTCTCTCCCTTTGTTTTCTTTTTTTTTTTTTTTTTGAACTGTGAAGTTCTTGAACTATGAGAAAACAGCGAAATAATCTGAAACGATATGCATTTGTATGAATATTGTTATAATCTGAATGATAAATACATAAATTGAATTTTATATGAAATTATATATGTATGTAGTGGTCAGTGAGTCAGTTATGTGCCATGCGTGATACACGCTCTTAGGCGATCATGCATCTTTCGATACATGACTGACGAGGCAGATTTTTTTTCAGCAGTAGGTTGCCATTTCTTTCTGCGGTAGAAGAGTTGCCACCCAAGGCTATAGAACCCGGTCTGTCCTGATAACTGGGGAGAAGAAGAGGATTCATACCTTTCCCCAAGGTATTAGAACGTAAGTGAATGCAACGCATTCGACTGGAATTCGAACTCGGCTCTCCAATTCCTCAACGAAAGTTCTAGAAAAATCGGATCAACGAATGTTAATAGAAAACGATTAACATGAATGCTATAAAATAAAGAAGATTTTACTTTCTTTTCTTTTTTACAACACAAGACTTGTGGAAATATCTGATAACAAAAATTAATCGTTCGTGTTTTTTTTTTTTTTTTTTTTTTTAAGTCTCTGAGAGTCATAGAGAAATATCAGCAGACGCGTAGCGTTAAGTGCATTATCGCCAAGTTGAGCATTGTAATTTGATTCTGTTCATTCAGCGGTCAAAGGAGAGGACTTGCTGCGAGAGACAGTTGTTTAGCATTCCGCTATCACTATTTTTATTTATTTATTTTTTTTTTTTTATCAATGATGATTTCTGTGCAAAAAGCGGATCACAGAGCTTATCCAGCTTTATACATATTTTCAGAAAACCTCAACTTCTGATTGGTCACTTGATATTTAATTTAAATCATGTTCGAATAACATCGACCTAGATCTTGACCTGACTAAAAAATAATTCCGCCCCAAATCTATCAATTTCGAGCCTGTCACGTGATTAAGTTCATTATAAATACCAGACACAAATTCGTTCTTCTTCTTCTTTGATTTCTCTCGCTACTAAAATGTTGTTGTAAAAAAAGAAATCGCGTCTCGATCCCTTGCTGTGGCGGACGCTATGAAAACATTCACAAACGCGCACATACACGTACGTACGAAACTTTCACAAACTACATTACAAACATACGAAACTTTTCAAACTTTATTACGAACATTACAAACTTAATGACAAGCAACGGAAACTTAATTGCAAACATTATGGAGCATTAATTTTTTCAACCCTTCTAAAGCTAAAAGTTTACTCAACATTTTCTCAGCTTTACAGAACTCTTTCAACTCTCTCACAGTGAACATTTTGAGCGGCAAGTTCATTCAACTTTTTATGAGCTCAGATAAAACATATTTCATTAGTAAAAACTTCAGCCAAAGGGACATAGCAACAACAAAAATAGTAACTCTTATACTTGTACATCATTATACAAATATAAATATAAATCTTGTTGTTGTTATAAAACCGTTTTGTGTTCCTTCTTGTTTCTCTTGTTGATTTTGCGTTTGCTTACACATTCGTAAAGTAAAAAAAAAAAAATGGTCGGGTTGATTTAGGCCGTCAATACCGCCACAGTCATATTTCATTTTGCCAGACAAATATGCTGTTCTGAAGCGGTTTGACAATATTCTCATTTAAAAAAAAAAAAATGTTCTGTTGGGATCACGCATGCGCGCGCGTTAGCTCAACAAATTTCTTATAAAGCGACCGCGTATTTTTTGTACACCTAATTGGTCGAAATATGTGGTCGATTTTTTGAAAACACGCATAGACGGTTTTTATATATTAAGAATTACGCCAAAGTTGATCCGATTTTTCTAGAACCTTCCTCGATGGGAAATTGCATCATTTCCTATATGTATTATTCAGACATTTGTGCTTAGCTTATATATGTATGTGTGGCAAACACATTTATTTCCAAAACTAGGAAAATAAGTACTATGAATACATAATACTACCTACCAATTCAATAACGACTACAAAGAAAAAAAAAAGAAAAGACTTTATCCAAATTAGATATAAAGATTGTTAAAACTTCTTCAAAAACAATAAGATTTAACATAACATAATATCAAGCTAAAAACTTGAAGCAAAATTTTACACCATAAACTGTGATAAATGTTGCAAGAAATACAGAAGTGACATATTTAGGAATTTAGATAAAAGGAATCTTTTATAAAACGATGCCCTTAATCCATTAGTTGGTCCTTGTAATAAGTTTGACCATTAGTTTGACTTAAAGAATGCGGTTTTAATTTACAATAAGTAAGTCAAATTAAGTTAAGGTTAATAAGGTAAAAATATATAGAATGTGCACTAATTTCTGAGTCTTTCATACAAAATATTATCTTTCTTAATAAAACTAATGAACAAATGATTGTTTTGGCTCAAATATTTTTCACTATCTCAGTCATTATCAAGAAACATATTTTGTTATTGGGTTGGTGCATAATTATCAGGTGTTTTTAAAGAATATTTATTATGAAAAAAAAAACAAAAAAAAAAAAAACCATAACGGTTCAACAATAACATTTTAAAATTATTATTTCAGGGCGTATGATTATCGATACGCATTTTTATAAGCTGAAAAATAAAATAATATTTTTATTAAAAAAGTAAACAAAACAGCAATTATTATTAGCAAGTAACTCGCCTACAAAAACGCCTGATAATTATGCACCAACCAAATACAAATATGAGCTTCAAACAGTTTATCGACAATTTTGATGCTAACATGCAACGTCTTGTCCAAGAATTGTAAAAATACAATAAAAATTAGAAAGTCAGGATTTGTTGATGGAATTTAATAAAATATTTATTTGGACGAATACTTGCTGCCTTAATATACCAATGACCATACACTTCGCGATTTCAGAATGAATTAAAAAAAATTATTTAAATAAGAAATAGATAAGTAACAAACAGAATATATCTATATTTTCCAAAACTTCCAAAACAAATTGTCTGAGATATGAAAAAAAAAGAAAAAAAGAAATCAGAGCCGAAGGAGAGAGAGAGAGAGAGAAAAAAAAAAGGAAGAAGTGGAATATAGTGCAAGGAGACTTTGAAATAATGAAAAGGACAAATAACTACGATTTTACACACACACACACACACACACACACACACAAAAGAAAAAAATTCGACCTAGCACCAATAAATAGTATATAAATTAACTTGTCTTATAAAAATAACGAAAATGAGTTTACGGAACTCTAGAGTCGGTGTACCGAATCAGCTAAGTCACAAATTTATACTTTGTAATCCTATATATTACACTTGCGCACCTGTGCGCAGACGGGCGCATAGGCGCATGCGCGTGAACGTACACACACATTATAAAAAATGGACTCGCACCAATAAAAAGTGTATATAAAACAAAAAAAATAAAGAAGAATAAGCAGTCAATTGCTGATAAACCCTGACGAGTGGACGGAATAATTATATATATATATATATATAACGTTTAACTATATATATATATATATATATATATATATATATATAGTTAAACGTTATATATATATATATATATATATATATATATATATATATATATGTGTGTGTGTGTGTGTGTGTGTGTGTGTGTGTGTGTGTGTGTGTGTACAATTAATAGAAGTAATAAAAAAATGTCATCTAGCTGATTGATGGTATCTTCAGCATCGCGACTCTAGAGTTCCGTAGACGGACTCTCTGGGAATTATTCCGTTTATATATATATATATATATATATATATATATATATATATATATATATAATGTTTAACTATATATATATATATATATATATATATATATAATGTTTAACTATATATATATAATATATATATATATATATATGTAATGTTTAACTATATATACATATATATATATATATATATATATATATATATATATATATATATATATGTGTATATAAACGTTTATCTTCATAAAATGTGCGCCATTACCTCTTACTCTGTAACCATCTACCTCGATTGGATTTTGGGCTTTTTACAGAGTAAACATTATTATAAAAAAAGAAAAGAAAATGTCATTAATACAATCGTTTTTTAATTCTTTAGATTTTTTGGCCGGGTCTGGAGGGGCGCATTATTTAGAGTTAATTCAATTCATGTGAAGTGACTCGCTTAACTTATAAAAAAGCAACAAATCACTAAACAAACAGACAAAAAAAAAACGGGAAAAAAAGAAAACAAATAAACAAAAACACCCCCCCCCACAAAAAAAAAAACAATAAAATAAACGAGTTTTGTGCGTCGTAAATACTTTGTCGCTTGTTATAAGGTAAATGCCAAAAGAAAATTGATGTTGGAATTTCTGGGATGAGGAGTTATTATATTTATATATATATATATTTTTTTTAAAGCAATTCACCCCAAGCGATGCGGGAGTTCCACTGGTTCGCATGGGGTTACATAGCGTGAAGGGGCGATAAAAACTGTGTATAGGGGGAATGAGGAAAAGATAAAAGATGAAAATGGCGATTGGCGTTGCATTTAAATGTTTGAAGATTGTAGTTATCAGGGAAGCAAGTACCCGAAGGAAGTGTGAGAAAAGAAACTATTGGAGTAGAACTGGCTGTTATATCTCACTATTTCAACGGTAAATGGGTTGGACCTAGATGCCAGTCAAGTAGCACGCTTAAATTTATATTGTCAGGGCACTAGGAAAAAAAAAACTCGACAGAACAGTTGCCATAAAAATATTTGTAGAAAAGACAGAGGTAAGCCACATCACGTCTGAGATGCCAGGTCAAGATCAAATATATTGCAGATCTTTCTTTGGTTTTTGTCGAGATGAACAGCAGGGGCACCAGATATGGCAACAGTACTCAATGCACGGACGAGTTGAAGATTTATAGATATATAAGATGGGCTCTGATGAGAAAAACCTTCTGGCACGACACAGTGAGTCAACTTTTCTTGCAGTAGATGCAGCTATAGATTCAAAGTAGTTGTTCCACTTCGTCATTCGACAGCGAGAAGGCGCAGAGAGACACTCTCCTTGAGTTTAACATCAACTATGCTAATGGCGGACAAACAATTATCTCTGTGAGGGCAAAATGAAAGCAGTTTTACACGAAATTTACTTGCAGAATATTGTCGTCATTGCAGTTGCTATCACAACGTTTTGGCCACGGGATCATAGGCAAGTAGATTAAACCGTTGGTCCGTGAATTTAGTAACATAGTAATTGTGAGTTCAATCCCTAGGCCAGGTGGTGTGTACTTGGACTCAGTGGAAACAGAGGAAGCAATAAACGAGTATAACTGGAACTAGACGGGATATCACGACACTTGAGCAGTGTAACTAGAACGGTCTACAGTCTAAGAAAGGGTTCAATTTCGAATTCCCTCTAGGCTACCCGGATCAATATGCACTTGATGATGGCCGGAGAGGACAGCGGCCGAAACAGTGTGATGGCCACAAGGAAAATGATGACAATATAAATAAAAAAAAACTATGTAAAAAATAAGTCGCAAATGATGAACGGAAGAATGTAGTGATACTGAAAACTTAGAATTAAAAGAGAAGCATGTAAAAAAAGAACACGAAAAGAGGACCATTCCTTCTCTCCTTGATATATATATATATATATATATATATATATAGTTTTTTCTTTGGGCTTTGGACTTGCATGCTAGACGATTATTTTCGGCTGACGTACATCTTCTTGGTTCTTTCTTTTTTTATAACTTTTTTTTCCTTTGGTATTGGTTTGATTATTTGCAAATCAAAACACTGAAGGTTTTCTAAACGAGTATAATTTCTTATACTTATAAGATTACTACTAATAATACACACACACGCGCGCGCGCACACACACACACACACACATATATATACATATAGTTAGATAATGAAAAGTTTGGGATACCGTATGGATAATCCCAAGGAAGATGTAATGCAGAGTGCTCAATGTCAAACCAGAGCAATTATAAATTCAATTTAATTACAAAACAGACAACATTAAGGGTCCATTGATTATATTTTATTTACCCAGGTAGGTGGTTTTTACCTGGTTCAACATTTCCAAGGGTGAAAAAATGTTTTTAAATTTACGTATTATTTTTAAACACTTTTGAAGGGTAGTTCTAAGTTGATGTAAGTTGATAGAGAGAGGGAGAGGAGGAGGACGACAGATATTGCCGAAATTAGAGAGGGAAGGGAGAGACAGGAATAATTTTAAATCTACTTTTAAGATACTTAAGAGTATGGGAAGGTGGGGGCTAAGGGCCAGATATTGACCTATTTGATAAATCATCTCACAGGAAACGAGATGAAGAGAAATTAGAGAAGTAAAGAGATAAAGAAAGTATATTTATTAATATATACACATATACCTACGTTTATCGTGCAAATTGAAGTTTCCATTTGTGTCTGACGACTTGGGAAACCATGAAACTTTAAGTTGTACTACAAGCGTAGGTATATGTGCATTTATTAATATATACTTTTTAAGCTCTTTTTAAGTATATTGAGCACTGTTTGCACCATATGTTAAATTAAATTTGCGTATGCATGCTATCGTTAATATCTCGTTATTTAGTTTATATTCACACTTATCTCTCTCTCTCTCTCCATATATATATATATATATATATATATATATATATATATATATATATATATATATATATATATCTTATAATATTTATATTCTTGAAATTTTAAAATTTCGGTCTAATAAACCATCTTCAGGACATATTCATAAAATATAATTAACATTATCAATTCAACATGACAAAGACGATGGACATAAGAACAAGACCTATCCAAACAGATAACTGAAAGTTGAATTGATAATGTTAATTATATTTTATGAATATGTCCTGAAGATGGTTTATTAGACCAAAACGTCTGACGTTGACATTATATTAACATTAAAACAGCATAATTGCATATAAGGATTTTTGTTTGTTTTTTCCACATATTTTTCTTGATACTGTCGCATCTATATCCATATATTTGCTTATATATATATATATATATATATATATATATATATATATATATATATATATATATATATTAACAGATTTTTAGTGGTACAAAAACATGAGTATCGCTTTAAAAGTATTAAGTTTAACCTTACAAGGCATAATGAGGGAGAAAAAAAAAAAAATAAGAGGAGAGAAAAAAAAAAAAAACGGTTTCGCTCCCGGTCATCAAATTTCTTTATCGGGAGAATTTAAAGTAAAATTTAATATATATGAAATATGAATTAGTCAATGATAGGAATAGGTGGTGGCCAGGGGAGAAAAGGAACTACCAGAGACTTATTACAGCAAGACTAGCAAAAACTCTCGTTGCTTACACAACGAGAGTCTGCGAGACCTCGTGTAAACCGGCTCTAGTACTTTCAAATGAAATAGCGAATGTGAAATGAACAGAGAAGCAATCCACACTAAATTCCATAGCATACTTTCTGCTATTAATCATCAGATGTTCGCAAATTGAGGAACAATAAGTACTGCGGATGAGTTCATTTTTGTTGCCAGGTGTGGTTCTTGATTTTCAATGGACCATGTTGTTTAATTCTAGTATCAAACCGCTGAGTAGTTCTCCCTATGTAACTGACAACACAGTTACAATCTTACTTATAAACTATAGAACTTACGACTAGAAGATAGAATCGATCTACCAAATACAACACGCATCTCGGCAGAAAATTCTGCAAATTTAAAGAAATCTGCCTTGTTAGGTTTTCATCAGTTTCTCCAATCCACGGACATTTTGCCATAATAACTGGCTTAATATTTCCACGGACTTCCACGGCTTAATTTTTCTGAAGTCAGCAATCTAGTCATGAATCACCGAATTGACAACAATGGGTGGATACTCATTATCGCATAAAGTTCTCGTTATGAAACTGATCCCACTATCAAGGAACACTTCAGAACAAATCATCAATGCCCTATGCGTTAAAGTTTTTATAAGGTTTATTTTGCGCTTCTTAGGGCAAAAAGAATCCCAACGCGTGTATAAAAATCCGCAAAAAGTAGACTTTCTATAAACTGAGGTACGAAAAAATGTTGGTGTTCGATGCACAATAATCAAGTTTAGAGTTAACCTCTTTCTCAACGGTAAACCTCAAAGAAGGATGAAGATTATTAGTGGAGGTGAGAAAATGATCAGCCTTAGCTTCACCATTAAATAAGCAAAATAGTCATAGTGACGATACAAAGAGGGATATAATGGATCATTAAATAATATCTCCTCATAAAACACAAAAAATATATACGCCAACGCAGGACCCAAAGGGGAACCCATGACAACACCGTCAATCTGAAGATGAAGTGGCAAATTTCATCAATTCCACAAAAATTACTTCAGGAACTTCTGGAAGGGACAAAGAAAATCGCAGCAGATATTAACTGTTTCCATGAAGGGGAAATCCGACATATTTGTAATTTATTTGTTTAAACGTTATTTTTAATGGATACTCATATTTGAGTAGATGCCCAGAGTGCATAAATTAATTCCATCAAACTTCGTATAAAGTTAACGAAAAATAAGAAAATAGGCAGTCATGGAGTATTGCTGCCTATATGGTCTAGAGCCCCTTCTGTTTGCCTAGGGGTTCTTTATAAGCTCCAGAGGCGGATATGCAATATAATTGGCCCTGTTCTGGCATCTAGCCTACAGTCACTTTCCCACAGACGCGCCGTCGCCTCTCTCTGTCTGTTTTACAAATACTTTCATGGCAATTGCTCCGAGGAGCTGCATTCGCTTGTTCCCAGGCTTCATGAATTCAAGCGCCCTACGAGGCTGTCATCCCGCTCTTACCCTTTCACTGTCGAAACTACTAAATGTAGCCGTCTCTTCTACTCCAATAGCTTCATGTCTCGCACCTCTCGCCTGTGGAACTCTCTTCCCTATTTCAGTTTCCCTGAGAGCTATAATCTCCAACGATTCAAATGTAATGTCAATCGACATCTCCAGTTGCCTTGATCTATCCACTATCCTTCTCCTCATCCTTTCCTCTATCACTTCTATCTGATCTTCCTCCAAATCTTCTGCAACCCCTTGCGCCCTAGTGGCTTCCCCGCCTTGCTAGGGGTGAAATGCTTAAAAAAAAAAAAAAAAATTGCTGAAATCTGGACTGAACAATTACAAAATGGTTAATCTATGAAACTCTGGAGTCGTGGTGCTGAATATAACATCAATCAGCTAGGTGATACATTTTATTTGTATTAATCTTATATATATATATATATATATATATATATATATATATATATATATATATATATTTAAAAATATGATTCCAACGCTACATAAGAGTTCTCAGGTTTCAAAACAAATGAGAACTCTTATATAGCATTGGAATCATATTTTTAAATAAATAATTATATTTATGCTCTACTTTTGTATCGAGCACTATTTTTTAAAAATAATAACAAAAATACTAAAGAACTTTGGATTATTTACCTAACGAGTTCTTTCCTATTTTCTATATATTTTTACACACACACACGCACACACACACACACACACACACACACACACACACATATATATATAGATTAAAGATTGTTTCGTCACACTCTACACATGTCTCACAATTTGTTCATTCCGAGACATTTACACCAACATTCCTGACCACATTTATAGGTTATAAAAATACTGATTGATAACACAACTGTCCTACACCAAGAAAATAACAAATTAAAATTGCTGATCCTCGAAGCAATCCCCATTAAAAAATTGAAGCCGACACTAAATAGAATCAGCTACGAATACTGTAATAATGTTTCTATAAAAAGAACAGATTTCACGCTTTAATGCATGCTCGATCCCGACATTCAAGCGTAAAAGAAATAAAATTCCATATTGGATAAATATTCACGTTTTAATGAGCGCTAAAGCATAACAGTCATCCATAGCATTTAAATGCAAAAGAAAAATTCAGTCATGACTAGCTACACATAGTTTTTGCCTTATCATTTGCACCCCTGATAATGATCTTAGAAAGAGATGGAAAGTACTTGGGTAATAAAAGTGATTCTCGCAGTGCATTTTTTGCCTCATTCAATTGTAGTATACAGAAAAATATTCGTGAACATGAAAGGATCAAAATCAAAATAAGCAAACATAACGTTAGTAGCTTATTCAAACGTTTGCGGCAATTTTTTAACATCAAATTGAGATTTTTCTTGTCAAAAAGTCGAATAATTTTAACACATAATGAATAAAAGATAGAGAATTTTGTAAGGTGTTTTTTTTCGAGACTTAGTGTGAGCAAAACAAATTTACGAATTTGGACGAAAAAAATACTCCAGAATTACGTCAGAATCCGTGAAAACTTTTTTTCCTTTAATAATCAGCTGTGCTTAATTTAATTTCTAACGTATAAATATGTGTGGAAAAAAGCAAAGCAAATGTTGATAAGATATCGAGGGTCACAAAGTTCTGTCCGGGGCCTCCAATCAGGATGATTCCTAGTCGAGCAGTACGGGGGTAGTACGCACCGTCCCTGTTAAAGGAACATGACGCGTAAAAGAAAAAGCTTCTGGAAGGCTTGATCGGCTATTCCGATGCGCCGTTTGAATCTATGCGCTGTTAGTTAAGGAAAATGAGTTGTATCACTTGAATGCAAAACTTTGCAATAGGTCGTGGTCAGTCGACTAAAAAAAATGCCAACTTGTCAGTACAAATTTACGCCAAGCGACTCCTTTTTCCCAAAGAGCGGCTCGAGATCAAAAGACAACTGAAGCGACACGTTAAATTAAGTCAATACACCTGTACTTTTTTCTCCTTTTTCATCTGTTAGAAAAAGCATAGATAAAAATTTGGTAAATGTCGTATTTACCAAATTTTTATCTATGCTTTTTCTACGCACATTTGAAATTATAAGCTTATTTTCTGCGAAAAGACACATCCGCAGAAGATCAAATGACACTCAACATTACATTATCCTATTATAATTCTGCTTGTTCCTATCTTCGTTAGTTAGCACGACCATTACTTCCTGCCTGTTGTAGCGTACCTACGGACGATAATGGGTATATCCCCATTCACATAAATCCTGTACTAAATACTGTATGTTGGTCTGCAGGGTCAAACTCTCTGCCTCCGGGCAGAGAGGATCCCCAGGCGAGGTTATGTCGAAGGGCAGAATGTCGTCTCGGGAAACAGCTACCCGACCCCGTTTTATACGAGGTCTACGGGGAATGTTTTGGCCGAGTCTATGGGATCGGATATCCCACATTAAATTCGGCCTTATGCCACATCTGGCCACGTTTGGCGGTTGATATCCCGCAGTCGGAGATTCATTGTGGAATTCACTTGACTCACTTCTAGCAGTTGACTACTTCGACGCGCCGCTGGCGAATCTTATATGTTGTTCGTGCCCTAAATATTATCGTCCATTACCAACCTTCGTGTGATTATTCAATTCAGTAACCTTCCGTAGGTTAAAACACTGTCGATACCTCATAAATAATGGACTATTCCACGTTTTGATCACGTGGTAAGAGGGTAAAAGACATTATTTGATTTCAGTGAAAAAAATAAAAGAAAGAAAGGAAGATATAAGTGGGGGGAGAGAGAGATAATCAGATTACGCTGATAAGAACAGACACTACGCTTCGATTGGTAATCGGAGAGCCGAGTTCCAATTCCAGTCAGGTTCGTTATATTCATATACCCTTTGGGAAAGGTATGAATCCACACCTTCTTTTCCCCAGTTATGGGTTAATTAGTAAGAATTGTGTCAGTAAAGCATTGTTATCGCAAAAAAAAAAAAAAAAAAAAAATCATACGATCTAAAAATATTTTCTATGGCTTTAAATAATTTTCAAATGATTAATAAGCCGTAAAAAAATCAATCAATCCATTGAATTAAAAAAATGAAAAAAGTAACTTAATATTACTTAACTTTAAATCTAAGCGTCCCTAGATTTTCAACGTTTCTTGATGTAGAATTGGAACGAATGTTCGTTGTATTTCGACCTTCTCCACCTACATATATAAGCTTCCGTCGTCAAAACCACCTTTAGTGTGAAGACGCCTTTCTAATGACGAAATGCGTAAAATGATTTTTACCCCATTTTTTTCATTAAGATTAACCATAATTATCTTATTGGTTTGGCGCATAATTATCAGGCGTTTTTGTAGGCGAATTATTTGTCAATAAAAATTGCTGTTTTGTTTACTTTTTTTTTTTAAATAAAAGTATTATTTCATTTTCAGGTTATAAAAATGCGTGTCGATAATCATACGCTCCGGAATAATCATTTAAAATGTTATTGTTGAATTGTTGTTTCTTTTTTCATAATAAATAGTGTTTAAAACGCCTGATAATTATGCACCAACTCAATGGTATAAACATTATTTGAATTTGGGTCAATGAATGGATCGTCTTTTCGATAGGAACAACGGTTTTATCATAGATAGATATGCTGCCACAAGTGAGTTAGTATAGCCAGATATACGAAAGAAGCAGGCCATCAGACCCAGTCACGAAAGAAATCGTTTCATAACCAGTTTTACACTTTTCTCGGAAAATATCGAATAAAACGAGATTCAACTTCGATCATGAAAATATTGATTGAGCCAATCAAGGTACGAGAGGCGCCTGTGTCTTACGAAAGAAAATGGGCGCGAAAAAAAAAAATGGAATTATTTCTTGCTAATTTGAAAAAAAAAAAAAAAAAACGAAATTAAGAAAAATAAAGAAAAAAAGTAAAAGAAAGTACATTAAAAATGGCGTCTATGCGTATATACATGAAGCACTAACGTACAATAATGTTGTATGAACATACGTTGCAAATAGACGTTCTTACAACACATCTATAGAGAAAACAATGTGTCGTCTGCTGAACAAAGGGTGCTGATGAAGAGAGGATTTAAAGAAATATATAAAGAAAGGAAAATCGAAAGATAGGGAAATAAGATGAAGACGGGATAAGGTGCAAATAGAAAGAAAACTGATTAAATCTATAAATAGATGACGGGTTTATTATATTTGATATTTAAAATGTATAAGTAAAGATACATAAATTGGGATTTTTTTAATCACTGTTTATGCTATACATATAGCATTAACGGTGATAAAGAAACAAAAAATCTATCTATCAATCTATCATATATATATATATATATATATATATATATATATATATATATATATATATATATACATATATGTACATACATCTATGTATCTATCAATCAGTATATAATATCTATCAATCTTCAATATTTTCCTATCTTCAATATCTATCTATCTATCTATCTATCTATCTATCTATCTATCTATCTATCTATCTGTGTGTGTATATCTATCTATTAGGTTGGTGGAAAAATAATGACGTAATAATGTCGTTTTTTGACGTATTTTTTAATGTCAAAAAACGACATTATCACGTCATTATTTTTGCACCAACCTAATATCAATATATAGTATCTCTCAATCTTCAATTATATATATATATATATATACAATATCTATCTCTCTACCAGTCAATATATAATATCTATCTATCTATCTATCTATCACTGATATCTGTCTCTAATATCTATGTATCTATGCCTAATATCTATCTAGCTAGCTATCATATATGTTTGTGTGTATGTGTATGTATCATATCTATCTATTAATATATTGTATCTTTCAATCTTCAATCTTCAATCTCTCTCTCTCTCTCTCTCTCTCTCTATCTATCTATTTAGATGTGTGTACGTGAGTGTGTTTAAATAACCAAAAGAGGCAAGCGTATTTACTTTGATATATACTTATATAGGGTGTGATCCGGGGTGATTTTGAGTGTCAGATTCCAAAGTCCGAAATAAAATAGCGGACACAAACATGAACTCACACACACGCACAGCTTGCTCAATTTTACTATGTGAAAGATTACCTACTCTAACAACTAGTTACCATTGTTTCTTTCGAAGTAGTCCCCTTGCGAGCCAACATATAGCTTTACAAAGAGCACGTCTCATAAAAAGTTGCTCTAAAATCCGTACAACATTGCATTTTCCGAAACGTTTACTTGTTGACTGCCATTATTTTGTATATTATTTTGTTTGTTTGTTTGTTTGTTTGTTTGTGTGTGTGTGTGTGTGTGTGTGTGTGTGTGTGTGTGTGTTTATGCGTGTGAAGTTAGATTTGTAGATGTTGTGCACGATTTGCTCAGCTTAATGTGTATGATATTGCATTTATGTATATATATGTGGGTATGGTCATATATAAATCACATACATACATATTTTCACCTCATAATTTATTCAAAGTACTTATCGACAGATACATATGTGTGTGTGTGTGTGTGTGTGTGTGTGGTGAGGGGGTATGTATGCATTAATAAAAGTAAGGAATTACTTCCCAGAATACCTTGCTTTTGCGGAAATCAACTACTTTTGTGTTGTGTTTTCCGGTTTACTTTTCGTGATTCCAACTCACCTTTTTCCTCCTCTTCCAAATTACTCTCTTCGAAGAAAGGCAACATGGAACGAATCAATGAAACTATTAAGTAATTCCGTAAAGTTCTGCAAAAGAGAGAGAGAGAGAAAAAAGATTAGAAAACTGCACGTGAAAAAGAAATCCAAATAATTTCTCTCAATTCTTTCTGTGTACAGCTTTCTAGAAATGCATTGCAAATTATTCAAAACGCAAATGGATGTGCATTATTTACAATAGGAACACATTTTTCTGTGTAGAAATGCTTTTTAAACGATTTCCTACAAAAATGAATTGCTAAGGTTTTACAAAACACGAGTATTGTAAACAATTTATTTTAGATATGCTCTATTAATCATTACAGAATTGCATAGCAAGTGACTTACACTTGAAATACGTTGAAAATTATTCACTGAAGAAAAGCGTTATAAATGGCTTTCTTAAAAATTACATTAAATTGTTAACTATAAATAGTGATTTTCCAAGCATAGCTTAGATGTGGCACAAGGCCGAATTTAGGGCACCAAGTGAGAATCGAACTCACTACTCAGCCATAATTGTTCTAGCGCGATAAGCTTGCTAACCATTACACCAACTCGAGGTTATGTTACACATACTTTACATGGGTGAATTTCTAACGATTTGTCCATTACAACTAATAATGAAAATCATTGCATGAACAGTTTTTGATATTCTTACACTGATCTGAAGTTTGTTCAACAATTTTGAATTATCTGTATTATATTTTTTCGTCTAAAACTTAGACAAGCCGTTCTATTTGTTTTTTTTTTTTTTTTTAATTTTATTTAATTTATTTTTGTCGAGTTAACTTCCTTGTCTCTTCTTGCTTTCTTTAACATAAAAAAAATGACAGATGCATCGGATTCACGAAAAAGTCATGGGTTCATCGCATGTGTCAGGTAGGTTCTAAGAGCTCGCAGGCAGAGACACCGGATGTGACGTAAATGGGATGAAACGCGCATGTCCCATCAGAACAAAGTCCACCATTTCAAAAATAAAGAAGGCGCACGAGGAAGACTCCAAAGACAGCGAAAAAAAAAAAAAAGAAAAAGAAAAAAGAAAATGAAGACTAAATAAGCAAATACACTCCGTTATGAATATTGCCCCATATTGAACGATCTTATTTCCGACAGAAAATACAGCGCCTTATAAAGAATATATTTCACTTGATATTTTAAATTTGAGTATCAATCGGGTTATTATGAAAATCCTTTTAAAATTTTAAGTTTTAAAGCAGCTCAAATTTAAATTAAATTTACCAGATATATAACACGATTATATTACGGTCATGGGAGATCCATTTTTACTCAGTAATATCTGGTTTGGGTCACTTCCATTGAAAACAAATGCAGTATATATATATATATATATATATATATATATATATATATATATATATATATATAATATATATATATGGAGAAAAATATTTGGAAAAAACAAACAAAAATCCTTAAATGCAATTAAGTTGTTTTAATATGAATGAAATGTCAACGTCTGACGTTTCGGTTTAATAAACCTTCTTCAGGACAATATTCATTAAAATACAATTAACATAATCAGTTCAACATGACAAAGACGATGGACATAAAAACAAGACTTATCCAAAACAGATAACTGAAAATTTTAAATGATCAGCTTTCCGTTTAAGCATGGTCACGTTGTCGTCAAATGGGCGACGCTTTCAAAACGTATTCCTAAAATTTAAGTATTTTGAATGAAAACGAAAAAATGAAAAGAATTCTATTATGATGGAAAATTGTATGTACGCTTGTCGAGCATTAATCTTGATTCAATATATATATATATATATATATATATATATATATATATATATATATATTGAACAATAAAAAAAAATAAAAAAATAAAAATCTTCAGACACACTGGGTTGTAGATTAATATTCTTTCGTTTTTTTTTTATTATTATTCCATTTAGATTCCTCGATTTTTTATGTGAAAATCTTGAATCTCATAAACCGAAGGTATGATTAATAGTGATAAAAGAAAAACAATCAAAAACGAAATGGCAAGAACTCAAAAATAAACTCTACAAATGGATTGTGGATTTGAGAAAGCAAGGTCTTTGTAGAAATTTGGTAAAAAGAGCATTCAAACTGTAAATAGTTTATAAGATTTTACTGGTCATGTATGAGCGATAACCATACGATGTATAGTATGGTTATCGGTTCTTGAAATGGAGAGGCCTAGTTAGGCGAACTAAAACAGGACGAAAAGAAAAAGAAAAAAGAAAAAAGACTGAGATATGCTCAGGTGTTCATATGGTTAAAGAATTTGTGATAAAAGTAATAAGATGTTATATAGGAACTAAGTCATTTAAGAAGCGTGGTATCAGTAACGCGATGGATGGAACGGATAAATGGTTATCTCTCACTGACATTAGATTTTTGAGCGTTAAAAAAGTGCCTCTTATACACCAAAAATATCCCCAAAAAACAAAAACAAAAAATCAAAAACAAACGATAGTGCATTATTGTAGTATTCGTTAAAACTCTTTCGGATTTATCTTTTATGCAGAGTGTATTTACTTATTTGGTCTTCATTTTTTCTGCTGTCTTTTCTCTTGGATCATGGCATTGGATTCAATAATGAAAGTGAAAGTGAAAGTGAAAGGTGCGTGAATAAGAAGTTATATAGGGATTAAGTAATTTAACAAATGTGGTATCATTACAGTAATGAATAGGACCGAAGATGACATTCTCTTTGATTATTGATGGAATGTCTGATTTCTTTCCAAGCGATAGTAAAAACAATGACGATTTTCTAGGTTTTGGTTCAAATTAACTGTAAATTTTTATTTTTATTTTCTTATTCGGATGTTTTGAGCTCATTTGTGTTTAGAACAATTTATATCAATTCTTAAATTATCAGTTTAAATTTTTGTTCAATAAAAATACGGCCTTTCAAATACGATTCCCTTTTGTTCTACCAAACTATCTTCAATAAGAATGTGTTCTATACATTGTTGCGTCTAATATTCAGAAAAATACGGTGAGTCAAATTTTTAAGAATTCACTCAGTTTAAATACTTACTCGGCCTTTGTGGCGTTTGTCTTGACATCGTTTAAGAAAACCGATAAATGACTCAGGTAATCCGGGTACAATATAGCCACCCGGTCTGTGCTCTTGATGCTTATGTGACGTATGGAAGCGAGACTGGTAAAATATTTCATCCAATTGATCATCGGATAGCGTATCGTTAAGTCATGGATGGTTGATACATTGTAGCTTTCTTGCGACGACGTCGACTTCATCTGGAGGGGAAGAAAAAGAAAAGAAAATGAAGAATAATGATTGTCTTATGTTGCGTTAGACGATTAAATTACCAGAATAATTCCGAAGAGAGAAGAGGGAAGTTATTTTGTTGGCTTATGTAACAAAAGAAAAAAAAAATATTCGTTCCCTTACTTACAGGAGAACTGCAAGAAAGATGTCACATTGACGAGACAAGATGTAGCGAAAGTTACAAAGGTTCGAAAATAAATCGAACACACATACACAGAAGCGTGCGTACGTACGCAAGTGTTCACGCGCACATAAATATTAGGTTGGTGCAAAAATAATGCCGTAATAATGTCGTTTTTTGGCGTATTTTTAACGTCAAAAAACGACATTATTACGGCATTATTTTTGCACCAACCTAATAGAACAGTAGAGAATACAATAAATATAAAATATTCAGAAGCTAATGTAGATTAATCAATTACAAAAAAATTATATATATATATATATATATATATATATATATATATTAGAATGGTGCAAAAATAAAGACGTAATAATGTCGTTTTTTAACGTTAAAAATACGTCAAAAACGACATTATTACGTCATTATTTTTGCACCAACCTAATATATATATATATATATATATATATATATATATATATATATATATATATATATATATGTTCCAGTCGAATCCATTACATTCACTTACGTGCTAATACTCTTGGGAATATCAGGAATAGCGCGCAGGTAAATATAGAAGTGGACATTGAGGTCAACACCCAGTAAGGGCAGTGCGTTTCATGCTTAAATGAAATCTTCAGGACTGAAGATTCCTTTTAATCATGAAACAGGCTGTCGCCGTTGGGTGTTGACCTCAATGTCCACTTTTATATTTTAACAATATATATATATATATATATATATATATATATGTATGTGTGTGTGTGTGTGTGTGTGTGTGTGTATAGCGTTGGATTGATGTGAATTTGTGACCCTGGGTTTCACGCTATTTGGAGTTTGTCTGGTGATCGCAAATAGCATGAAACCCAGGGTCAGAAACTCACATCAATCCAACTAAATATATTAGTTCTATCCCTGATATTGAGCACTTTCCAATAAGTACCACGCATATATAATATATAAATAGTATATATATATAAACTTCATATATATATATATATATATATATATATATATATATATATATATAATGTGTATGTATATAAAATGTCTCTGTATATATATAAATATATCAATACTATATATATATATTATATTCTATATATATTATTACGATATACGTTATATATATTACTATATTATGTACGTATATATATATATGATTGCTATATGTACGTATATATATATTATTAATATATTCGTTATATAGATATATTATTACAATATATCATTACTCTATACGTTATAAATATATTATTACTATATATATTAATATAAATACGTTATATATATTACTCTATACGTATATATATTATTACTCTATACGTTATATAATTTATTACAATATATTATTAGTATACTATATACGCTATATATCTTATTATTATGCATATTATTACTATGTACGTTATATATATATATATATATATATATATATATATATATATATATATATATTACTATACACGGTATATGTATATATGTTATTATAATATACGTTAAATTTTGCATATACCAGCCTGGATAGTTGAGAGTCTTTAAATATAGTCCTTGTGGCATACGGTATTTTTTCTTTAACCAGTATTGTGGCGAGTCATGATCGCCAACGTCCTGAAGGGACAGGGCACAAAGAAGAAGAAGAAGAAGAAGAAGGAGGAGGAGGCGGAGTAGAAGGAGAAGAAGAAGGAGGAGTAGGATGAGAAAAAGAAGGAGGAGGCACTTCGCCATGGCAGTTCAGCACGAATGTGTGTTGAATTTGGTTGTTGTTCTGTACGATGTAATCTAAGTTTTGAGTAAGAAATGGTCAAGCGTGGCGGAGAAGATTCGATTAGTTTTGCCTCGTTTGTCATCAAGTTAGTAAAATTGGATATTTTGGGTTTTGGCGATATATATATATATATATATATATATATATATATATATATATATATATATATATATACAAATCAATCTAATTTTATCGATCTATCTCAGTTTCTTCATATCTACTTATTTATGTCTGTTTATACAATTAGGCCTCAATCTTTTCCCACTCTATATTGACTCCATGTAAGTCTTAAACAAGAAGAATAGGGGAGATAACTCTGTTCAGTATTCGTCTCTTTAAAAACAGCTTACCTGTACAAAGGTTTTCTCCATGACACTGACATGATAGGCGAGCATCGAGGCATTCACAGATTTTCCCGCTAACAACTTCATAATCCGAATCGTTTCCTTCATGTACTTTTCGAAAGATTCAGACAAGAACTGAAAAAAAGGAAGAAAATAGAAATCACATAAGATCCAACAAAAGCGAATAAAATCTGCATTTTACTTAAACATTTTCGCCGCATTTATCTCCGTATGTACGACGACATGATGTAAAATTCTGGGTCCAATCAAGAAGCCCTTAAAAATACTAGACCATTCATAAACCCGTTTGTTTTCTTGTAAATGCAGTTCATACAACACAATGATGAGGTTACAAGGTTATCAATTTTATTATTAATTACACATTTTAATTTCTATTTAAAGACAGTGATCTGCTGTTCTGGACACATAGCCATAGAGAAAGATGGGTTGGTCGCCTAGCAACCACCTACATTTACGGGATATGTTATGACACAGAATGCTACCCTAATGACCTTCTTTTTATTTAACTTCTCTGTAGTTGGCGACCACGTTAACGAAGAGGAGAACGTGACCAAGAACTGTGTCCAATTCCATTCTTTGCAGCCATTGCAAAGAATACAAAGGAGTAAAGCTGGAGGAATATTGAGACAATGAAATTTGGCATAACTGATCATGTATGCAGGGAAAAGGGTAGGCGAAATATAGTGATAACAGCAACAAAGATGAGGATATTAGTGCGAAGGCAAATAATGTAAATAATAATAATTTTGAAATAATTGATCATTTCATATTTTGCTCTGCAAAAAATATGGAAACTTCAATTTCAGACACATGAATTAGCAACTATTTTTCAATTTTTGACAAAACTTTATTGAGCTATTTTAGGCACGTAATCCGTTTGTCACTGACACTATCTTGGACATCCATAGTCAATGAAGAAACTACACAATGCACACATATTTTTCGGTTGAAATAAAGTCAGGCAAAAGGGTAATCTTTGGTAATACCAGTGTATGATAACTACGTCAAGGAAATTTAATATATTTTCTAGACACTGAGAAAGTTTGGCTGTTGATCAGGTCTACATGGACGCTGTTCAAACCACAGAAACAAACTATTTACATTGTTCGGACTGTTCTTGTCATCTTTGTTGTCATATTCACAACGTTTCGGCCGTTGTACGCTCCGGCATTCTTCAGGTATATAGAGAATTAGAACAATCTACCCGGTGGACGAAATAAAGGGTTCGATTCGAAATTCCAGTCACCTGAAGATGGCTAGAGCGTACAACGGCCGAAACGTTGTGATTATGACAACAGTCCAAATAATGTAAATAATGTAAATACTTACAATACCCCATCTCAAAGATATAGGCAGACACAGAAACAAAGTTGTTCCATCAGGCAGATGAACACCGTCACATCCATAATCTTTCCTCTACTGTCATCCAATGTCTTTTTCAGAAAGAAAACAATGAAATCTGGCATAGCTGATCATGTATGCAAGGAAAAGAGTGGGCGAAATATAGTGATAACAGCAACGAAGATGTGGATATTAGTGCGAAGGCAAATAATGTAAATAATAATAATAATAATTTTGAAATCGTTGATCATTTTTATGCGGAAAAATGTGTCTTTCTTGCATTAGTCTAATCAGTCCAACTGGATCCCGGTCCACTATGAGAGGAACCGCATGACTGTCTACAACGGCAACGACAATGATGACGATACACAGAACGGTTTTCTTTAGAAACTCTTGTCGATTGTGCAATGAATGGTACATTACTCACGGGCATACGACTTACTTGTGAGTATAAGGGTCCGTTTAGTGTTGTGTCGTTCTCTGGAGTGCCCGATATCGGATGAATATGAGGATCCATGAAATTGGATCCAATGCCAATCTAGAGAGAAAGAGAGAGAGAGAGAGAAAAAGCAGCAGATTTAGAATCCAAAGAATTAAATAATGATATAGAATTCTCTAAAAATATTAGACATTTGCAATCGCATTAGCATTCAAAGCAAGTGCCACGCGAGTATAGTAAAGAAAAATATAAGCGGAATTAAATAAACGAAATGTTTTGCTTTCAAACCATATATTTATATATCTAGAGAAGTGCTTTGTATAAACACCTTTTCATGACGTTATGCATCTAACACACATCTATTTAAAAAGTCATTCGTAATGTTGTGTAAAAGCTCAATAGACTAAGACAAATTTACAACAATTTAATCACATAACTGAAGACATTTTCAACGAAGTAGCAACATGACCAGGGTTGCGGAACTATTATCGACGCCAAAGGGGGATGGACAGCCATGTTTAATTTCCGTCCTAGTCAACTGCATTCACTTTTGCACAATTCAAAACCATGATAATTGTAATATTATCCGTTTCCTTATAAGAAAACATTCGGCTTTCATTGATCGAGCAGCTAGTGTAACGGTCTGTTGAAAATTATAAAATCTTTTAAAATATTTTTCAGAAAAATAGGTTTCTTAAGTCCATTAGCTATTATTGCCCTTTCCAGTTCTGATGGAGGTTTCCTTCCTAACCTTTTATTTAGAGTAGTGTGGAAATCAACATCTTGATTATGACATTATTTTCTCTTCGAGTTACAGCTATCTATTTCAGCTGTTGCTTATGTTGAAAGTCCTCAAGTGATGTGGTTTATTTTATTTAGTGCATTTCTTTGTGATTCTGTTGCGACAGTCGACTAGATTCAAACATGTGAAATAGGCCCAAGGAGTTTTTTCTATGATACAAGGGAACTCGTTCGCTATTATCATAATTTCAACATATTTACCACAACGGCATTCATTCGACACTCCTCTTTATGCAAGAAACGGTTCCATTACTACGTTGATCTATCGACCCCGGGCAAATTAGAACTTTTGCAACACCTTATCGCTGTCGACATCTATCAACGACCTTTTTTGTTTTAGCAACAATGTAAGTTTATATTCTCTGCCTAACATAATTTTTATTACTTGTCCAAAAGAATGATTTTTAGAAAGCCTTTAGAATTTTCTTTTTTCGCATAAGTTATTGCAAATTCGTTCTGTTTCAACTTCACACCTTTTTTTTATTGTGTGCCTAATTGATATTACGTTACGTTTTCTGAGAGAAGCAAGTGGTTAACAAGATCGCCTGCACTTTTTTAAAGTAAGGTTCACCCGAGACAAGGCTCAAGAGCCACTTATGGTAACGGGTTACTGAATGGGGTATGTTATATGAATATAACAGGAGGCAAAGATTATGAGGATAAGGAGGATAATGAGTGATCCTTAATTTGAGGAGGTTAGTATTGGAGGAAGTAACAAAACAGATGTGTGTTCTACAAAGTAGCAGTTCCCGAGAAAAGGCTGTCTGAGTAAAACTTTCTACTAACAATAGGACTACTGAAGAAATGTGGCTGATTCAACTGTGTGGATGTAGCATGGTGAATCTTAGTTGTAAAGTTTTGAACTGGCGGAATTAAAAAGGGGGTTCATCTAAACAATTGCCATGGAAATAGTAGCAATATTTTTGTCGAGTGGAATAATATATAATATTCTACATGACTACAGCTCCTTTGATATCTTTATTTCCATTACGCCGTGAAGCGGCCATCTTTAATATATTCAATATTCAAGTCAGGAATAACATGTCTGAACAGAAATTCACAAATATTAGTATACCTCATACTGAAAGAAAGGGATTATATATATATATATATATATATATATATATATATATATATATATATATATATATATATATATCTCCTTGTGCAGGTATGCAGAAAATAGAAAAGAACACGTTCGGTGCATAATCCGGGGTTCCTTAGTATTTTTGTTTTTATTTTTAAGAAGACGGTGCTCCATACAGAAGTAGAGCTTATATTATAATAATATTTTTTGTTTAAAAATATGATTCCTTCGCTACATAAGAGTTCTCATGTTTCAAAAACGAGAGCCGAAATCATCCAAATAATTAATAAAATTAAGTTGGATTGTAGTGTTTAGTCCCGTTTCATCTTCAAGCGAAATTTTAGGAAAATTTATTCCTTCTTTATTCCTAAAATTTCGCTTGAAGATGAAACGGGACTAAACACCACAATCCAACTTAATTTTATTAATTATTTGGATGATTTCGGCTCTCGTTTTTGAAACATGAGAACTCTTATGTAGCGAAGGAATCATATTTTTAAACAAAAAATATTATTATATTATATATATATATATATATATATATACAAATCAATCTAATTTTATCGATCTATCTACATGACCGCGTAAACAGTTTTGGAAATATATCAAGGCGGGAAAGTGAAGCCTGAGTAGTTACTCTTTCTTGTTTCTTGTAACGGCATTCACCCGGGTTGGGTTGAGCCGGCTCCAATTGAATTAACCGCATCGCGCGTCAACGCCACCCACCCCCGTCGATCGGCAGCAGAATCGACGGCATGATCGAGCCATTCGCGATTCCAGCGTCGGACCCTGAAAACGCGAGGACCGGACATGAGTTCCATATCTGCTTTGACCGTTGCGAGCCACGTCTTGAGTTGACCACCTCGGCGCCTCCTCCAACCAGGAGTAGTTCCTGCCCAGGTATGACAGTAATTTTTGGTCTAGTCCGACTAAAGATAAAGTCAAAGCACTGTAGAAAAAGTTAGGCACTTCTTAGAACGGTTAACACTAGGATGGCCAGCTCCTTTGACATCTTTATTTCCATTACGGCGTGAAGCGGCCATCTTTAATATATTCAATATTCAAGTCAGGAATAACAAGTCTGAACAGAAATTCACAAATATTAGTATACCTCATACTGAAAGAAAGGGATTATATATATATATATATATATATATATATATATATATATATATATATATATATATATGTATGTATGTATGTATGTATGTATATATATATATATATATATATATAAATTATGTGTGTGTCTGTGTAGATAGATAGATAAATAGATAGATAGGGAACATAAACACAAATATTATTGCTTGTGAGAAATTGTTCAATGCATTTACCCTATAAATAGCCTAGGTGTCAAAAACGACTCCTTGGCCATTCAAGGTAAGACCTCAAATATCAGCTATTCCACTGAATATTTTTTAAAGAATTAAGTCTGTTAAGAATCTTTGCTAAAATTCAATAATTGTCCATAAGCCTCAGCATCGAACCAAAACTAGTAATTCCATAGGAATTTGTTAAAAATTTGAAGGTGTCGAAAACGTCACCTCGGCCATCCTAGTCTTAAACGAGTCGACAATTTATTCAAAATCTTTTAATTGGTATTTTTTTTTTGCATATAAGAAAATCTCCCTAGCAAGTTCGAAGTTTTAAATATTGCTTTTTATAGCGTCGGGTTATAGCGATTTGGAATTGACTTATAAAAATAGAATGAAGGTCAGTAGAGCCTTTGATATTGCCGAAGTAAAAATCTAATAAATTAGCTCTAACCTCCAACCTCTCTCTCTCTCTCTCTCTCACAGGCGAGATGGAGCGAGTCTCTCACTGTTCTATCGCTACTACAATGGAAAGTGCTCAGACGAACTACATTCCTTGGTTCCGCCATGTCTAATCTTCATGGCTAGGATCCGCCATGCCACTTAACATTGTATCAAATCATCCATATTCCCTACGTATTCTATCGGCGAAAAGTAAATTCCAATCAAACAGCTTCTTTCTGCGAACCACTGCCCTGTGGAACAGGTTCCCAAGAGGATGTTTCTCCGATCTCTAAAATATTAACCTGTTCAAGGCTAACGTTAACCGTTATCTTCTCTTCCTGTCAATATAAACTACCCCTTAACGTAAGCATCTATCTCGAGTGACCCTCGGGCCTTATACAGAGGGAACCTTACACTAAAAAAAAAAAAAAAAAAAATTCATCCAGACTGACATTGACTTTTTTAAATATAAAAAACACCATACTTTAGGATGTATTCAAAGTGGCTTAAGGAAAATAATTTAACATTTCAGAATAGCTACTTCGGAGGCTATCCATTGGCCATACTGAGGCAGTTCACACATTGGATAGAGCGATCGTTCGGTGATTTTGATTGGCTAAAAATTTCGTTGTTAAGCTGACGGAAGATAAAAACAAAATACGTAAATAAAAAATTATTTTCATCAAATCGTATTGGCCATTTTTTTCTTTCCAGAGAATTGTTTTAAATGGCGGAAGAAAAAAAATGCTAAGACCGCCTTGAATCGATGAAAGAAATTAAAAAAAAAAAGTCGTTAATGAATTGAATAAAAAAAAATAAAAAAAATAAAGAGTATGTCCACGCATGCGTGTGCACTTCTATATGTGTTCAGACGGATTGGTATGCATCTATTAGGTTGGTGCAAAAATAATGTCGTTTTCTCACATATGTTACTATGTGAGAAAACGACATTATTTTTGCACCAACCCAATAGACAGACGTGTAGTGTGTCTATGCGTTCTTGTTATTGCATATCTATAGATGAAGATTTCGACTGCACTTTAAACATCCAATCAAATGTCTTCATCTACCTGCCCAATAAGTTTTCAAGGAGCTTACTTTAAATATATTTTTTGTTGGGTCCATTTCGTCGACATCCACAGTGATTTCAAAAAGTGGCCAAACGCCTAAATGGTGAATGTTTTGAAGTGCTGTTTGAAATCTCCAATTGGCAGCCGTCGTCGTCGTCGTCGTCGTCGTCGTCGTCGTCGTATTATCAATGTCTGAGAAGCTCCAGCCACCGACTTGTTTGATTAGCAGGCGCAAAGATGACAACGTTTTCTTCCGGATGTCCTGATGGAAGCCGTCACTTTCCAATAAGCAGGAATTGTAGAAATTCTTCACCTTCTGCTCGACTGGCCCCATTAATGATAACGTTTCTGAAAAACGAAAAAAAGAAAAGTAAATAATAAAACAGTATATTCAGTGAACATTCTGCGTGCACACTTCCGATTGCTATCTGACATATATCGACAGGAAGGGGCATGGCTATGGGTTCGCCACTATCTCCAGTAATAGGTAACATACTCTGAAAATAACGTTATTTTGGACAAGGTATGTAGATGACATACTCTGAAGTGTATGCAAATATAACTGGAGTGTATTTGATTATTTAAAACAAAATAAACAATAATTTTTCTTAAATCGTACAGATTCAAGACGTACACAAGTGTTTTTTCAGCTGACCGAAAATATACCAGAAATCCAAACTGGAATAGCAAATGTGTTTAGAAGCAGGAACATTTCGTTAGAAACAAAGAAAAGAAAGCTGAAATGCTATGTAATATCAAATCGCCTTTATAGCAGTGAATACAGGACAATTCTCTCACAGATGAAGAGGAGACTTTAAGAAATATAGTTCTACAGAACGATGCTGAGAATAACCATAGATTGAACATATGAGTAATGAGGAAGTTTTAAGAAAAATGGAAAAGAAAAACGTAGGTTTATACTTAGAATCAGAAAGAGTTGAAATTTCCGTGAAGTACAATAAAGAAAGAGGAATTGGCGATTTTGACACTCACAGGACCTATTGAAGGTAAGAGGGACAGAGAGAAACAATGAATGACCTACCTAACGGGCTTGTGCAAATAAAAGGCAGAGCTTGAATTAATAGTAAGGGGAAGGGGAATGGTAGAAAGTTGTGGAGAGCCATAATTACATTTGTTTTGGAGGCACACGGTCATAAAAGAACTACGTATCATATTAAAATGGATTCAAAAATGGACCAGTATATTACGCAGTGATTCGAATAGTTACAAGGTGGTATTGAATTTATGTGTTACAATTTTTTTTTAAAGTTTAATGGAAATGCGCTCGCCATTTTGTTTTTGCTATCTATCCCTATTCAATTACAGAGTGAGATTTTGTAATGTTGTGTTGCAATGACTCTGCAATCTTTACGATGGCTGAAAAATTTGAATCAAGACCAATGCAAAGTTCTCGTGGACACCACGAATCTACTATATCTCAAATTTCCTAATTTTCTACCATTCATATAAAATATAAATTTTATCGCAGCCTAATTATAGACATTAATGAATCAAATGCAATATAGGTGAAAAATTCAACTAGAAAAATTGGAAATAAATACAATGTATCTAAATACAAATTAGACACATGCTATGTTAGATCATTCCATCTTAAATAAATCAACAATGTTTTACGGCAATTTTTATCATCAACTTGAGATTTTTCTTCTTAAAATGTTGAATAATTTAACACATTCAACGTTATGGATACAAAATAGTAGCTTTTAAATATTGTTTTTCGAGACCTAGCGTAACCAAAACAAAATCACGAGTGTGGACAAAAAAAAAAAAAAAAAAATAGCGAAAATTTGCCATCCTTTAATAGTCAGATGTGTTTAGATTAAATTGTATATAAATTTAGGTAGGAAAAAGAAAATGCTGATAAGATACCGAGGATCAGAAAGCAGTGCCCGGTGTCCCCAGTCAGACTTGGCTCCCCAGTACTTCGGTACTTCTTCTCCATCAGGTTACCAAAACTTATTAAGTAGTTTATTAGCTGTTTCCATTGCTTCTGGCTTCGAGGTGCTCTGTCAATTCTCCAAGTTTTCTTTCCTCTATCTATCTTGTGCGTTCAAACGGCATTCTTCTTCAAATTGGTATCTGATATATATATCGACAGGAAGAGATGGCTATGAGTTCACCGTCATCTTCAGTAATAGCCAACAAATAACGGCGACACTCTGCCTAACGACATAGAAGAAGCATTGCTCACTGTTTCCATTGCTTCTACTGCCTTCGATGTGCCCAGTCAGTGTTAAATTTTTCAAGGCTTCTTTCCTCAGTATGTGTCTTGCGCGTGAAAACGACACACTTCCATTTGGGATTTGACATATATCGAAAATTCAGCTGTCTCGATGTTTACCCACACAAACATATATAAATTAATAGGCAGGTTAATTAAATTCAAGGTATAAAAGACAACAAAATGATGAAAATATTGTCAATAAGACTGATAAAATTTATTTTATATTCTTTCTTTCTTTTTATGTGCCATGTCCATTCAGGACGTAGGCGATCATGGCTATCCACCTCCCTCTATCCCTTGCAGCTCTCAACAAGTTCCTTCCCTCTGCTTCCTTCCCCCAAACCATGTTCTGTCATCCACTTGCTTTAGTCCGCCAGGTATGTCACGTGTTGTTTTCCCTTGTCCCTCTTTCCCTCTATTCGACCTGTGAGTATCAGATTCTCCAGGCTCTCCTTCCTCATTATGTGTCCCAGAAACTTCAGCTGTCTCTTCTTGATATTAAGTATAAGCCCCCTCATTGTTTGAAACCTCTCCAAGACCTCATTGTTGCTCACATGCTCAGTTCATGATATCCTTAGCATCCTTCTGTAGAACCACATCTCCGTCGCCTCAAGTCTCTTCTTAATCTTTGAGGAAATCGTCCAACATTCACTGCCGTAATGAAGGACAGATGTCACGTAACAACTCAGTATTCTATATTAATTGGCCTTTTGACTAAATCAAAGTACGAAGAGAAAGATTTTAATGTTGGAATTTTCGGACACGCCTGTGTTCTTTATCAAGGAGACTAGAAATAAACAATCATGTGGGACACTCATTTACGGGAAATTTTAATATTGACAACCGTCTAAGACATGCTACACATTCGAAAAAAGATTAATTTTGTACACTGTATGGTGCTCAGTGAGGATCGCACTCATTACAGTCTTGTTAACCATTACATTATGTTAAGACCCTCCACCCCCCAAAAAACGTCTGTGTATAAATGTAGGTATCCTTTCACGCATATATTGAGATCCGTTTACCTGTGAGTGAAAGAAAAAGTCATGAGGGGTCCGAAAGTAGAAAGAAAAAGGCAAGAGTCATGGCCTATTTTTCATGACCGAAGCAACATAAAGTCGATCAATGAATGGCGGCGAAGAGGAAGTTTCGTCTTTGGAACGGTTCCAGCGGATATAGGGTGTGCCGCAGGACAGAGCCCAGCTGCCATCTTGTAAATGATCAGGCTTTAGTGCAGAAATTTGGCATGGTCATCTCTACATTGAATGTGGGTATCGGAGGAGGAGGAGGAGGAAGGAAACAGTGAAGAAAGGGCGAAGGTGGTGAACGTTCCGTCAGATCTGCAGAGGCAGAAGCATGAAGTGGAAGGGAAGCTGATTGGTCCGATGGATAAGTAGAGAAAATAATACGAATAAAAAAAAAATGAATGGATGTATATAATTTTGTTAATGATCTATCTATCTATCTATCTATCTATCTATCTATCTATCTATCTATCTATCTATCTATCTATCTATCTATCTATCTAATTCTGTTCATTATCTATATATATATGCAATCCTGTCCATTATCTATCTATCTATCTATCTATCTATCTATCTATCTATCTATCTATCTATCTATCTATCTATTTAATTCTGTTCATTATCTATATATATATATGCAATCCTGTCCATTATCTATCTATCTATCTATCTATCTATCTATCTATCTATCTATCTATCTATCTATCTATCTATCTAATTCTGTTCATTATCTATCTATATATGCAATCCTGTCCATTATCTATCTATCTATCTATCTATCTATCTATCTATCTATCTATCTATCTAATTCTGTTCATTATCTATCTATATATGCAATCCTGTCCATTATCTATCTATCTATCTATCTATCTATCTATCTATCTATCTATCTATCTATCTATCTATCTATCTAATTCTGTTCATTTGTCCAACTGTTCACTGCCGTATAAAAGATTAGATCATGACGTGGAAGTTCAGAACTCTTTTCTTTGTTCATGAAGACATTTTTCAATATCTTAATGCTTTTATGAGTTTCTGAAAGGCATCTTTTATTATTCTTATTCGCCTTCCAGTTTCTCCGTCACAATTTTTATTTCCTTTTTAAATATTTTCTACATAGTTAATTTTCCGCTCCCGCTTGATTTTGACGTCTCCGGTAACTAATTCGCAACTTGGACTCTCTTTCGCTGACCGTGCAGTCTGTGTTCTTTCAGTCAATGCTCGACTAGACTACCGTGTCTAATTGTTCTTGTTCCCATGTTGAAGCGATAAATAGCATTGTTATAATTCATAAAATATATATATATATTTGAACAAGAGCATTATTCGAGGCTCGGCTTACACAACTACGGATGTCTTGCCTACATTATTTCGACGATAATCGAAGTCGGCAAGGAAGAGCAAAGGCGAGAAGCAGACGACTAAAAGGCATTGGGAAGAATGGTGGAGGTTCATGGCGCTTGTCTGTTGCCAAATATATACACGTATCTTAACTTTAGATTCTGAAATGATGCCAAAGCTTTCCACACTGGTACACACGCACGTCTATATGGTCATTTGTTTTTTCATGTTATCACAAGCTTTCATAGTTTAATAAAAAGACAAAGGATTTGAGAATTGCCTAAAAAAAGTAAGTTTTCTTATACATTTGCTATGCAGGTTGAAATGACACACACTCTTTTATATATACAGTGGAATCTAGGTTCATGAAATTAATTCGTTACTGAAGCCCGTTCGTAACCCGAAATGTTCGTAAACCGAAACTATTTTTCCAATAGGAATCAATGTGAAATGGATTAATCCGTTTCTGGTCCCAGGATGATTGCTTATTTAAACTTTAACAACAGTACTTTGTGCACAAGTTCATACACAAAACTAATGAAAATCATTAAATCTAAGACAAAAACAAAACAACAAAAAAAAAAAATTCTAAACAGATAAAATATAGACGAACGTTTTAATTTTAGCGTACCTTTAGGTAGGAGAGTTGATGGCGAAAGTTGAAAGGGAAGGAAAGAGATGTTATTGTTTGGGAAAGGGAAGGAAAGACATGATCGTCTCTTTATTTATAAGAATAGTATAGAGACAAATTATTATGTCATCTAAAAGTTAAATTTCTTACAAATGCAGTGAGGATCGCTGCGTCAGTGTGCGACCGCTAAAACCGTTTAAAGGGGCGCAACTAAGTATGGTTTGAAGAGCTTTTTACGAAATGAATATTAAAAAGAGAAAACATTAGTGAAAACCGTGTCATTTCAAACTATCTATTATACACATTTTAAAACATCTGTGGAGTATTCATAATTAATTTTATTAAGGTTTGGCTTCAATTTTTTTTTTTAATATAGATAGCTTCTAGAATTTTTTGTTTATATCTATTCTTTTCATGAAAAAAATTTTCATTTGAATAATATGTCTAAAATTTCAAAACATTTACAACAACATATCTGTCTACATTTGCAATTCAGAAAAATCCTTATTGAAAATACCTCTATACTTTTTTTTTGTCTCTGACAATAATGAATACTACAATATTTATTTTGTAATAAACAATACTCTGATGATGACATGGATATGTCGAAAGTACTTGGAAATAAAAGAAATATGTATCAACACGGTGATTTTCTTTCGTCTTTCAATGACATCAAAAAGCGTTTCCGTGAGTATGAAAGGATTTTATGGAAAATACGTCGACAGAACATGTCTAAACTATACAACAAAACATGTCCTAATGAAAACATGCTGCCGAACCATAGGCATATATATATATATATATATATATATATATATATATATATATATATATATATATATATTAGATAACGATATGTATTTTAATATATCAAGAAAAAATATTGGGGAAATTGTATGACAAAATGGAAAAAAGTTTACTTGTGACGCGTTTCTTTCTTCAGAACTTCATCAGATTAAATTTGCTATGTTGGCGCGACTACACATGCGCACAAACGCTGGGGATTTAAAATTTTTTTTTTTTTTATATCTAGCGAAATTCATTTAAAGTCTTTTTCTTTTTCTTTCCGTCACTTTTTTTAGTAGGTGTCGCACACTGTGATAATAGAAGATCTGCCAGGAATGGTGAAATATTGTAAGAGCCAGCTATATATATATATATATGAGCATATATATATATATATATATATATTTATATATATATATATATATATATATATATATATATATATATGTGTGTGTGTGTGTGTGTGTGTGTGTGCATATATATATATATATATATATATATATATATATATATATATATATATAAATTCTAAAATCCTCAACACCCCCCCGTTCGTGCGCAATGTGTAGTCTCACCAACATAACAAATTTAGTTCGAAACGCGTCACAAAAAATTTTTTTACACTTTTCTTATATATATATATATATATATATATATATATATGAGAGAGAGAGAGAGAGAGAGAGAGAGAGAGAGAGATGGGTGAAACAGCGAGGAGGTAGTTTTATAGTTTATATATCGAGACATAGACAGATCTGTTGCTGTTTTTGGCACGTTACAGTGCATGCAAAATATGAACTGAGCATAAAATAATCGAATGAAAACAGAGTGACGTAAACTGAACTATGTTCAGCGTTGGTGGTTGGGTGGTGGTGGTATTCATTGGCTTACATCGAGCTAACAGATATTGAGACGAAGTAGGTGTTGGTCGGGTTATCGATATGCGGCCGTGTATTGCGTATC
>OZ010575.1:74723208-74790708 GCA_963932145.1 Acanthosepion lycidas | reverse complement strand
GGCTGCAGAATGACACGCACGGAAATGCACGCCCACGCAACTGCACGCGCACACGTTTTTACCGTTCTTGAATCCATACGAGTAAACATCGGTCAGTATAGAATTTATGAAATATGCATCAAACGTTTGTTGATAATACGCCAATATTATGTAAGTTTAACGACAAAGAAAGGTTGCAAGTTCTTAAAATTAAGACCATTGTAACGATCAAACACACTTCAGATTATTAAACTGAAGAACTTATAACATTTTAATGACAGGATTGAAGTCCTGAAAATAAGAATTTTATACTATTTTTAATGATAAAGACAGGCTTCGGATTATTAAAATAAAGACTATATAACATTTTAACGATATTGACAGACTTCAGATTATTAAATTAAACACCTTATAACATTTTAACGGTAAAGGCAGGTTTTAGATTATAATAAAGAGATTATAATATTTTAACGAGAAAACAGGCTTCAGATTCTTAAAATAAAGACCTTATAATATTTTAACGACAAAGGCTTCAGACTATTAAACTAAGGACCATATAACATTTTAACAACAAAGACAGGCTTATGATTATTAAAATAATGTCCTGGTTCCCTTTTAACAATCTTCCCGTTCTTAAAGACTTTATATCATGTTTTTGTAAAGACCGTATACCATGTGCGTGTATGTGTGTATTAGCTTGCATAATTTTCATTGTTGACGTCAGAAAGGCGGTTAAGGGCTTTGCAGCTCTGAGAGAAAGAAAAATGAAAGAAAAGTGTTATACAAAATATAATTTTCACTTTTTTTTTTGACTAAATTGATTGAAAAAATATGAATAGAAGTAGACTCTTTGAAGATAAGGCGAATTTTAGATCCTTCATTTTCGATAATGTTGACGGAAAAAATATTGATATTTTACAAGAATCTCAATTATAACTTGAGCAATTAATCAATCTTCCCACGTCTTTTAGAAGCTTAAGATGTATAAAAATGTATTCTATTAGGTGGGTGCAAAAATAATGACGTAATAATGTCGTTTTTTGACGTTAAAAATACGTCAAAAAACGACATTATTACGTCATTATTTTTGCACCAACCTAATACATAAAATTACAGAAAGGAAGACAGGTCAGAACTTTAAAAAAAAAAAAAAGTTGCGCCATCTCCTTTTAGAACGTGGGTAATCATAGCTCTTGACAATTTATTTGTACGTCTAAGCAATGTTTATCACTCTGTCACTGTCACACAAGCTTTTTAGGGAGGTTACTCGTTGTTTTCTTTTGACCCTTCAGTATCTCCTTTGAGTATCACATTCTCTAAGCCCCCTTTCCTCACAATGTATCCTAGAAATTGAAACTAATGCTTTCTGATTATAAGCACATGTATCCTTTTTGGTTTCATTTTCCTTAAACCTGCTTGTTGCTCACATGTTTCAGCCATGGAATTATCAGCAAGCATCTGCATAAAACAACATCTATGTTGCCTCAAGTCCCCTCTTCGTCTGTGAGGAAATTATTCACTATTTCCTCTCACGTAGGGGGATTGATATTTCATAGCAGTTCAGGATCATTTTCTTTCAAAATTATCCTGTTTCTTAATATTAGGTTGGTGCAAAAATAATGTCGGTTTTTGACGTTAAAAAAATACGTCAAAAACCGACATTTATTTTTGCACCAAGCTAATAATTTGTTTAGCTTTCGGAAGGCTTTTTCGCTGATTCAATGCGCTTTCTGTGTCAAATATTCCATCGTCTATTATAATACATCCTAGATTGTTAAATTTTTGTATTTGTTTGCTACTATAAATTGTTTTATTCACTTCTTTGACAAGACAGTCAAAGTAATATATATATATATATATATATATATATATATGTAGATATATCAAAAAATATTTATAAAATCATGACTACATTTGAACTTAAATAAAAACGTTCTGAGACGAAGAAGCATGGCACGTGGAACTAGAACAGTCAGTGGACGAAATAAAGGGTTCAGTTCGGAATTCCAATCACCTGAAGAAGGTCGGAGCGTACGACGGCCGAAACGTCGTGAATATGGCAATAAAGATGAGGACAGCAATTCGAACGATGTAAATAATTACTATTCCTCATCTCAGAAATATAGACAGAAAAATGTTCTATAGAAAGATATGCATAAGTGATTTTTTAGAATCTAAAGCCATTAGTGTAAACCAGGGTTCGGGCAATTTTTTGGAGATAGCGGGATAGAAAACTATGTATTGTCTCGGAGGAGGGCCATTATATCAAATGTATTATAACAAATTTTCTCGACCTCAGTCCCAAAGGCTGTTTTGGTCTTGAGGTTTAAAGAAAAAACAACGTTGATTTATATTATTCGTACTATTGTCCTCATCGTTGTTGCCATATTTATTACAACGTTTAGGCCGTTGTACGCTCTGGCCTTCTTCAGGTGGTTTTAATTTTTGCATTGTTGGGGAAATTAAACCTTGATACTTTTTTTCTTTCTTGTTTCCGCACTATTTTTTTTTTGCCATGACCTCATTTGCATATACGGTTTTTGATTTATAAATTGAACTCATTGTATAAAGTGGTCGAACGGGAAAAGACATTCAAGTCAACTAGTATCATTAAGTGCTCGTTTTTCCTCTTTTCATTCTATTTAAGATCTCATTAATTTCAACTAATATCTTTTATGTGTCAGTAATTGTATTGCCAGAGCGGTAAATGGCAACTTCAGCATTTTACTTTTATTGAAATTACCTGACATTTTATGAGGCCTAATAAGGCTGCGACTTATCAGACAGATATAAAATTCTATCTTTTGGCGGTCTTTGTTGGATATTCGGGGACGCCAGGAAGGTGGTAATTAATGATTTTTCATCCTATTGTTTGGATATCTGCAATGAATAGGCTTTCTTCATTTCAGGAGGGACGGGAAAATTAGCAGCACCGGAAACAAACACGAACAGAGGCAGGCTACGAACATGACTTCCACACGTAAACGGCAAACATAGCCGAGACACCGGAAGCACAAACAAATTTCAGGTAGTGGTAGATATCTAATCTACCATTATATATATATATATATATATATATATATATATATATATATATATTATATATAATATATATTATATATATATTAGGTTGGTGCAAAAATAATGTCGTTTTCTCAGATAGTAACATATGTTAGAAAACGACATTATTTTTGCACCAACCTTATATATATATATATATATATATATATAATCTATCACTATATCTATCTATGTAATTAATCTAGCATATCTATCATATGTATCTCATTTACCTATAAATCATTCTTTCTCATGTACCATTCTTTATCATTTATCTATCTAGCTATCTATTTAGCTATCTATCATAGTTTCTCATCTATCTATCTATCTATCTATCTATCTATCTATCTATGTATCTATCTATCTATCTATCTATCTATCTATCTATCTATCTATCTATCTGCCATAGTTTGCTATCTATCTATCTATCTATCTATCTATCTATCTATCTATCTATCTATCTGCCATAGTTTGCTATCTATCTATCTATCTATCTATCTATCTACCTATCTATCTATCTATCTATCTATCTATCTATCTATCTATCTATCTATCTATCGATCTATTATAGTTTCTTATCTATCTATCTATCTATCTATCTATCTATCTATCTATCTATCTATCTATCTATCTGCCATAGTTTCCTATCTATCTATCTATCTATCTATCTATCTATCTGTCTATCTATTATAGTTTCTTATCTATCTATCTATCTATCTATCTATCTATCTATCTATCTATCTATCTATCTATCTATATATATCTATCTGCCATAGTTTCCTATCTATCTATCTATCTATCTATCTATCTATCTATCTATCTATTATAGTTTCTTATCTATCTATCTATCTATCTATCTATCTATCTATCTATCTATCTATCTATCTATCTATCTATTATAGTTTCTTATCTATCTATCTATCTATCTATCTATCTATCTATCTATCTATCTATCTATTATAGTTTCTTATCTATCTATCTATCTATTATAGTTTCTTATCTATCTATCTATCTATCTATCTATCTATCTATCTATCTATCTATTATAGTTTCTTATCTTTCTATCTATCTATCTATCTATCTATCTATCTATCTATCTATCTATATATATATATATATATATATATATCTATCTGCCATAGTTTCCTATCTATCTATCTATCTATCTATCTATCTATCTATCTATCTATCTATCTATTATAGTTTCTTATCTATCTATCTATCTATCTATCTATCTATCTATCTATCTATCTATCTATTATAGTTTCTTATCTATCTATCTATCTATCTATCTATCTATCTATCTATCTATCTATCTATTATAGTTTCTTATCTATCTATCTATCTATCTATCTATCTATCTATCTATCTATCTATCTATCTATCTATCTATCTATCCGTCAATCGTACGATTAATCTAGGTCTCCTTTATCCTTTATCCTTTCTTGCCAAGAATATCCTATGAAGCCAATTTCTGAAGGTTATTTTATCGCCATAACTTCCCATTCTCACATACTCGCATCTGACTTTTTTTGTGTGTATTTTTAATATTAGAACGGATAACAAGTCTGATTTGGCTGTCAGTGGGCCAGATCTCCTCAAAATTTGTTCAGGGTGAGAGATGTTTTGTGGTAATTTCGCCACCCGTTATTTTTCCGTTCGTCCTGCTACATTACTTGCTTTTGGCACTCATGCCTCCTGGCGCTAGTCTGTCCTTTCCAATCTGTTTCACGTTAGCAATTCAAATTTCAACCAATTCCAACCCAGAACAACATAATCCTCAATCTGTTCCGTATCGAGATTTCAGTTCCTAACCTTCCGAAATAGGTTCTTTCTTTCCATCTTTTTACAGTCTTAACAATTTTCCTTTCTTTCTTTCTTTCTTTCTTTCTTTCTTTCTTTCTTTCTTTCTTTCTATTCAATGTTTGTCTTTCTTTCTTTCTTTCTTTCTTTCTTTCTTTCCGTTCAACGCTTGCCTTTCTTTCTTTCTTTCTTTCTTTCTTTCTTTCTTTCTTTCTTTCTTTCTTTCTTTCTTTCTTAAGTATTAATTGATATAAGTATGTCACAAAACCAAGAGTTTAATTCTTTAAAAAAAGGAATCTCGTCTTGGTACATGTTTGGTTCTTCATGGCATTTCTTGAGTCAATGGAGTTGCTTGGCGATAATCAGAAAGCAGTGTTATTAGGCTATATCTGAAGCTATATAAATATATATATATAGATAGATACCGAAGAGAACAAGATAGATAGACAGAATATAGATAATAAATACAAGACAGACAGATAGATAGATAGATAGATAGATAGATAGATAGATACTGAAGAGAATGAGATAGCTCTGAAGAGAATAAGATGGGTAGATAGATACTGAATAAAATGAGATAGATAGATAGATAGATAGATAGATAGATAGATAGAAAAACATTATGGAACATATGCCGAACGGACTGAGATAGATAGATAGATCGATAGATACTGAAGAGAATGAGATAGATAGATACTGAAGAGAATTAGATAGATACTGAGATAGATAGATACTGAAAAGAATTAGATAGATTGATAGATACTGAAAAGAATTAGATAGATAGATAGATAGATAGATAGATAGATAGATAGATAGATAGATAGATAATATTTCGAGATTCACCATATATTGAAAATTTGGATAATTCCTATATTTACAGATTTCTTGGAAATCTTCAAAAGTCCTAGACCATTACTTTGATAAAAAAAAAAAATCAAAAAACCGAGATGATAGAATTATGAAGTTGTCTGAAAGACGATAATGCGACAAAAGGGCCTCCTTATCTCCATAATCACCATTAATACCACCGTTAATTCATTATAACCATCTTAACAATAATCCTCACCTTGAAGGATTTTCGAGACTTGTATTAGATATACTTTATTATATACATTTTATTTATTTTTATTCAATAAACGGAACGAACATTCTGGTTATCCAACATTCGTGCTGGGAAACCCGCCCTTATGCTTTTCGACACTCACTCTAAAAAAACAAACAATATCCACAAAAAGCAAAAACATGTTTATCTTATAAACACAAACTCCGTCCGTCGTAGTTGACAATGGATATAGTAACCGTTTTGATCCCATATTTGGCAAAAAATAGATTACATATTATTTTACAGGTTTTGCAAAGTGAAAACGACCTTGTATCATTTTTTTCTATTTAAAAAAAGTTATGAGAATATCTATAGAAAAGAATTATTCTCTAATGCCTCAAATTCTTCATTTATATCAAGTGCTTTTTTTTCCACAAAAAAAAAAAATAAATAAATAGATTATATGACATAAAAACAAAATTACAAAAATTGTATGTTTTTTTGCTTTCAATTTAAATATTCAATCTGCTATTGTTTCCAAAACAAAGGGTACATAGCTAATTTTAATTTGTATTGAGAATATAAAAAATAGACCGAACATCTTTTTCACTTCCCCTCGTTTTCTTTCGCTCTTTAGGTATCTTTATTTTTCCCTCTCTTTTTTTTTTTTACTCGATCTCTTGATATCAATTAAGCTGAGCCAAATAAGTTGAATTTAAGAAGAAAGATTATGATGCGCCATTATTTCAATTCGAAACTGCCTACCCTGAAAAATATATTTCAAAATCTAAAGCTCGAAATACTGGTGCAATATACAACTTTTTCTTTCGTATTCGACACTTTTTTCTTTTCTTTTTGATTTCTCCCTTGGGATAATTCTTTTTTTTTTTTTTATTCTCTCTTTCTACAACATTTTTCTTTTTAACTTTCTATCAATTTACTCTTCCTTTCTTTTTTCATATTCTACCTTGTCTTTCTTTCTATTTTTACTTTCCCACTTTTCAGAGAGAAAATGTTCTTCTCTTTCTATTTTTACTTTCCCTCTTTTCAGAGAGAAAATGTCCTTCTCTTTCTATTTTTACTTTCCCTCTTTTCAGAGAGAAAATGTCCTTCTCTTTCTATTTTTACTTTCCCTCTTTTCAGAGAGAAAATGTCCTTCTCTTTCTATTTTTACTTTCCCTCTTTTCAGAGAGAAAATGTCCTTCTCTTTCTATTTTTACTTTCCCTCTTTTCAGAGAGAAAATGTCCTTCTCTTTCTATTGTACTTAATTTGTTTTCTTTTGCAGTAGAATGGCGAACTTTTACTTTTTAATTGTTTCGTCCAATAATACTGAAAGAGTTTTTATTATTTTCATTCTTTTTTCTTTCTTTAGTTCCAGAATACTGAAATATTTTTTGTTATTTTTCTTTCTTTCTTTTCTTTCGTTCCAGAATACTGAAAGAGTTTTTATTTTCTTTCTTTTTTCTTTCTTTATTTCGTCCTATAATACTGAAAGAATTTTTGTTATTTTCTTTCCTTTTTCTTTCTTTCTCTCGTTCCATAATGCCGAAAGAGTTTTTATTATTTTCTTTCTTTTTTCTTTCTTTATTTCGTCCCATAATATTGAAAGAGTTTTTGTTTTCTTTCTTTCTTTCTTTCTTTCTTTCTTTCTTTCTTTCTTTCTTTCTTTCTTTCTTTCTATTCCCACTCTTTCTTTCTTTTTTCTCAATATTCCCACACTTTCTTTCTTTCTTTCTTAATATTTCCTAACTTTTCTTTCTTTCTTTCTTTCTTTCTTTCTTTCTTTCTTTCTTTCTTTCTTTCTTTCTTTCTTTCTTTCTATTCCCACTCTTTCTTTCTTTTTTCTCAATATTCCCACACTTTCTTTCTTTCTTTCTTAATATTTCCTAACTTTTCTTTCTTTCTTTCTTTCTTTCTTTCTTTCTTTCTTTCTTTCTTTCTTTCTTTCTTAATATTTTCCAACTTTTCTTTCTTTCTTTCTTTCTTTCTTTCTTTCTTTCTTTCTTTCTTTCTTTCTACAATGCTGAAAGAGATTTTATTATTTTCTTTCGTCTGATAACACTGAAAGAGTTTTTTCTTTCTTATTTAGCTTTGATTTTCTTCTTCCTACACTCAGTTGTGCGCTGTACGAGATGCAATCATTATCTACTTGTCGACTCCATCTAAATTTAAACTTTCTTTCTTTCTTTCTTTCTTTCTTTCTTTCTTTCTTTTCACCTTCCCTCTTGTATAAAGGCGAAAGTGAGATTTGTTTTCATCTCCTCTTTCTATTGCCATGGTTACATATATTCTCTCTTTTTTTTATTTGCCCCTCTCTTCATTAGTTTCTATCTTTCGATCTTTTTAAATTTTTATCAGCTACTTTACTATTCGGTCTTCTCCCCTTTTCGTCTTTCTTTTGAATCGCCATTTTTTTTTTCTTATCCACTCGTTGATTTGCCAAAAATGCATTTCTTTCTCAAAATCTTTAAACGAAATTGTTGTATAATCTTTGGAATAAAGATGAACATTTAAAATGTAAAAGAAAAATAAAATAAAAATTAATGAACAAAAGAAAACAGCCAGTCAGTATTATTACCAAGCATTTTTTGTTGTAATGCCATTTTTTCATATATTCAGCGTTCAGAAATATGCAAATGTTTTCAAAGGATATTGTAATGGAACTAAAATGACTTGCAACATTAAAAGCCTTTGTCATAAGTCTAACGTAGACGGTATTACCATATCAATAACAATCTAATGTATCAATTAGAAGAAAGATTTGATACAGTGTACTGTCGGGAATTGAGCACGTGCCTGCAAACATACAGAGTACTAACAATAATAAACTATTGCAACGTAAAAAATGAGAGCATTATTGAAATGAACCAGTTAATATACACGGAAGAACAGACTGACCGAAAAGTTTGATGCTTCGCATTAAAAACAGTACAAAGAAGCAAACGCAGGATGGGAGATGAGATTAGAACAACACATACAAGAATTGAGTCTTTCTTTCTATGTGCAGTGTCCTTTCAGCACGTAGACAATCATATCTCACCACCTCCCTCTATCCCTTGCAGCTCACAACAAGTTCCTTTCCTCTACCCACCCAGACCACCTTCTCTCATCCACTTGCTTAAGGCTGCCAGGTATATCATGCGTTGTTTTCCCTTGTCATTCTTTCTTTCTATTCGACACGTGAGTATCAGATTCTCCATGTCCTCCTTCCTCATAATGTGTCCCAGAAACTTCAGCTGCCTCTTCCCGATGTTACGTGTTAAGCCTCTTCCTTGTTTACATCCTCTCTGTCCTCACCGTTGCTCATACGCTCGGGCCATGATATCCTTAGCATCCTTCTGTAGAACCACATCTCCGTCGCCTCGAGTCTCTTCTTCATCTTTGAGGAAATCGTCCATCATTCGCTGCCGTAAAGAAGAACAGATGTCACGTAACAGCTCAGTATTCTTTTCTTCGTTACCAAAGAAATCCTCTTGTCTTGCAATATTCTGCTCAGATTTTGGAATACGTCCTTGGCCACCCCAATACATCTACGGATCTCAGTGTCGCATTTACCGTCTTCTGTCAGAACGCTTCCCAGATATTTGTACTTCCGGGTCTGCTTGATTCTAGTGTCCCCAACCTGTAAAATAGCATTTCGGGCTCATCCTTTTACTGATGATAATACATTCTGTTTTGTACTTTTATGCTTAGTCCCTTCTTCACCCTCTCCGTCTATCTAAACAATAATAATACTGAATTATTTTATTTTTAAACATTAAAGTATATTTAATCTCATCTCCCTAATAGCTGTCGCTATCTGTAAATACGACAGAAAAACCTCGGAGACTTTTCACTATTTGAACACAGACTGAATCATTTCTACCATTCTGCCTTTGGTCAAGACACGAAACGCATAGCATATTGTTTCGCTGAATGGTAAGCGAGAGCAATGCGCTGAGATGGCGTGTAAAAAATGTTTGATTCTCCGATTGAAACCGACTTTCACGGGGTAACGATTGATAAATTACTGGACTGCGAAAATAATAGATGTCACGTAACAGCTCAATATTCTTTTCTTTGTTACCAAGGAAATCCTCCTGTCTCGCAATACTCTACTCAGCTCTTGGAATACGTCCTGGGCCATCCCAATACGTCTACAGATCTCAGCATCGCATTTACTGTCCTTCTGTCAAAACGTTTCTCAGATATCTAAACTTCTGAGTCTGCTTGATTCTAGTGTTCTCGACCTGCAAAATCGCATTTCGGGATCATCGTTTTACTAAAAATGAGAACTGAAATCAGATCTAGTCATGTAATGAATAGACAATATGTAAAAGACTTCAGAAAACAATAGCAGTTATAACAGAGGAATTTTTTTAAACATAATAACCTACTTAAATGAACTTTTGTAAATATTTACAGTAGTTGTTTTCGTTTGTTCATCTTGCCTCCAGTATGTTCTGCGAGTGTCAAATTTTCTAAACTTTCTTTCCTCATTATACGCCTTAGAAATTTCAGGAAATGTTTAACCTTCGCACTGGTATTTGCGCGTAACTGAATGTAACGAACCCAATTACACCACCCGTAAACCCAAACTTACAGCATCTGGTATTCCCAAGCGGTCACCCATCTGGGTACTAACCAGGCTCGATGTTACTTAACTTCGGCGATTGTACAAAAACCGGCGTTTCAACGTGATCTGGCCGTAAGCCTCTCGAAGTCTGTTCATCTCTCTCTCTCTCTCTCTCTCTATATATATATATATATATATATATATATATATATATATATATATATATATATATATATATATATATATATATATATATATATATATATATATAGCGAGATTAATGCTCGACAAGCGTACATACAATTTTCCATCATAATAGAATTCTTTTCATTTTTTCGTTTTCATTCAAAATACTTAAATTTTAGGAATACGTTTTGAAAGCGTCGCCCATTTGACGACAACGTGACCACGCTTAAACGGAAAGCTGATCATTTAAAATTTTCAGTTATCTGTTTTGGATAAGTCTTGCTCGTACGTCGTCTTTTTTATCGTATTTTATTTATTTTATGGATTTTATACGATACCAGTCAGAGCTTTACATACGGATTGTTTGTTTCTGGAGTGAGTTGGACGAGCTGTGTTGACCTATCTGATAAGTTTTGCAAATCTTTTTTTTTCTTTTTAATTTTTGTTTAAAAGCCTTTTGTTTTTGAGTTTTCTGTAGTCGTACATTTTTTTTTTGGTTTTTCTTTCTTGCCTTTTTATCCCCCCACCCTCACTGTTTTGTTTGTTTTCCTTGGTTTGATCCTTTATTGAAATTTATTTTTGTTTGTCCACCGTTTTTCTTTATGTTTTTCTTTTTATTTTACTGCAAAAAAATATTGTTTTAACACTTAAAAGAGATTCGTTCTGTCGTGGTGGTCGTCGCAGGCCACCATGGACGAGAACGTAAACAATACACCACCGACGGTGTCTTTAGAAAATTCGGCCTGGTCTGAGAATAGGCCGAAAAAGAAAAAAGATGCCGTATACTACGAAGCTCAGAGAGAGACCTTTGAAGGGTCGTTTAAGGAAAATGAATTCCTTACGATCCCGGAAGCACTGGAAGCAGTGGAAAATAAGATCATTTCCCTGCTGACGTCCGACGTGAAAAGTCGGAAATTAACCGGAGTCAGCAGGGAGACAATGGAAGAGGTCTTAAAGACCTTAAAAATTTATCCAAAGGTGCTGGCTAGGAGGTCAAACGCAATGTGGGACATTCTCTTACCAACAGAACTGGATGCGAAGCAGTTGGCAGGCAGCGTGTTAACAACAAAAAACCTCAAGCTGCAAACGGAATACATGGGCACACGTAGGACTAAAATAACAGTCCACGGAGTGCCTGTGGACATCTCGGAGGACAGAATGGGGGCCTTCTTCGCTCAGTATGGAAAAGTGGAGGAGGTCAAAGCGATACTGAGCAAGTCCGGCATTGCCACGGGTGACGTTGAACTGCAGGTGACCATGAGCCAGGAAGAATTTAGGAGAATTCCCAACACCCTGGTTTGCAGGAAAAGAAAGATGTGGGTAGTGGTGGAAGGCAGGCGACCGAATTGTTGGGTGTGTGGTGTCCGGGGACACATGGCGAAAGATTGCCCAACGAAACAGTCTCAGCCTGTAAGCCAGCCCACGCCACCAGTAGCAGCAGTAGCGGTGAACGAAAAAAATCCAGAAGCAGATAAAAACGCTGACGGCACCTGGAAGGAGGTTGTAAATGGAAGGAAGGGGAAGAATGTACCAGCTCCACCCCAAAAGGATAAGCCTCAACCAGCACCAAAACAGCAGGTGGAAAAGAAAGAAGGGGAAAAAGAAGTGTCGAAAAAACAGTCACACAAAAAACTCCCACAGAAACAGCAGCAGCAGCAGCAGCAACAACAACAATCACAACAACCACAGCAGCAGCAGCAGCAGCAACCAAAGGAACAAAGAGACAGTCCGATGGAAGTTCAACACATGCCTCCACCTCGAGTGGCGTCTCTGAAGAGGTGCAGAGAAGAGGAGGAGGAGGAGGAGGAGGAAGAAGAAAGAAAAACACAAGAAAGTTGTTCTGGTCGTAGCCGGGCGGAACGCAGTCTGGTAAAAACCAGGAGGCGCTCCTTCCCGGCTTCGCCAATTAGACCGTCCTGCTCTCCCGGCATTAAGAGCTTCCCTTCCTCCCCTTCCCGTGCTACACCCCCCTCTCCCTCCACATCTTCCCCGAGTTCGTTGAACACACCACCACACACGTCCACCTCCTCCCCTCCCCATCCTGCTAGGGAGAAAAAGAAGAAAAAGAAAATGTTTGAGGGTCCCGAGTCAATTTGTAAAATTGACAAAGAAGAGTACATAAGGGGCCTGTCCAAACAAAGGAAGGCCCTGTTGGAGGTGCTGTACAAAACGACGGAGGTGGACGGCAAAAGTGTCGAGAACCCCCGTAATTTTCCAAAGACTCCAGGTGTCATTACCTGTATCAGAGACTCTGGTGGCAAACTGAAGGTGTGGAGCCACATATTCGAGGCCAGGGATGCCTTTCCGAACATTAAAATGTGCGAATTTGACAACCCCGTCTTAAAGAGATTGCGCAACTTTTGCTCTGGGAGGGTCCCGGTTTTAGTTCACCCCTCCTTATATAGGGCTATTAAATTAATGTACCCTATTGACGTCGGCGGTATTGTCCTGGGCGGTCGTATGACGACTGAATTGGGCACTGGCAGTCTGGGACAATCTGTCGGGGTCCTGCTCAACGCAGATTTCCGCCCCGTATGTGTATAAGGTTTTTGCACTTATTCTTTTTTCTTTTTGCAGGCCTAGACGATGGCAGTTAAGTTAGCTATACTGAATGTGAATGGCTTGAGGGATCGGGGTAAGGCTTCCCGCCTGCTCCGGGACCTGTTGTCTTTTGATGTGGATGTCGCCGCGATCGAAGAGACCCACTTTGTTTGCAGTTCCGATGCGTGTGTGCTGGAGGATGACTTTGTCGTTTATTCAGCATACGGGGACCGGTCTGCCAGAGGTGTTTCTTTGCTTGTCAGACGTACTCTCGATGCGAAGGTAGACCTTGTGCATACCGATGCAGAGGGCCGGTTGATCGTGGCCGATATTGCCGTGAAAAGTGGTTCGTTCCGGGTCGTTGCGGTTTATGCGCCCAATGACCAGAGGGAGCGGGTCTCGTTCTTTCGGCGGTTGGGGCCGTTCCTGGTGGATTCAACGCGCCTAGTTTTAATGGGGGACTGGAATGCCATCCTGGACCCCAAGTTAGACAGGGGGCGGGGTGCTAGCGGGAGAGGGGGCGATCGCAGCTTGGTCGATCTGATCGACGATTATGGTCTCGTCGATAGATACCGGGTCGATCATCCCAAGGGAAAAATGTGGACGTGGGCTCTTAATTGGCCTTTTGACAAGGTGGTTAGCTACCTTGACAGAATGTTAGTGAGAAGAGCCGACATAGAACTACTAGATTGCCCTACGTTCCACTGGGTAGGCTATTCGGATCACAAACTCGTTTGTGCCCGGGTGGCGTTAGACAATAGGCCTAGAATGGCTGGCTACTGGAAGTTCAATCTGTCTTTACTGGACAGGCGGGACTTCCAGGAGCAGCTAACTAGACTAGTGCAGCGGGAGCTAGTGGGGGCGGTTATCGGGAATAGGTGGTGGGAACGCCTTAAATGTAGGATTAGGTCCTTCACCACTGATTTCAGCAAACGGCTCGCTCTAGATAGAGCTGAAAAGGTGAAGACGCTTAAAGCTAGTTATTCCCGGGCGGTGGCTGGGGGGGATCCCCTAGAGATAGCCTTAGCTAAGGAGGCCCTGGATCGATCGAATAGCGAGCGGTACATGGGTCAGGTAATTAGACATAAGTTAAGCAAGATGTCTTCCGAAGCCGTGAACTTGGGCGCAGATCTGCGCAGGGAAGAGGTCCGTCGAGGTGGCGATCGTTACATTCGTGAAGTCAAATCCCCGGAGGGGCGTACTCTTCGGGCCACTGACGACATGTGCGGAGCGTTTCGGCGCCATTTCGAGAACCGGTTTACCAAGGAGCCTGGTCTCCGTGAGGAGGAGTTTCGTAGCTATTTGGCTGACTTTCCTCGGCTTTCGCCGACTGAAGCGGCTAGCTGCGAGGAAGAGATTACGGAGGGCGATGTCTACGCGGTTTTGAAGAAGGTCGGCAGAGGCAAGTCGCCCGGTCTGGATGGTTTGCCCTATGAATTGTACTTGAGGCTGTCGCACATCTTTGTTCCAATTTTGACTGCAGTGTTCAACAACTGGTTTCGGTCGGGGTCCATCCCCAACCGGATCACCAGGGGTGTGATCACTCTGTTGAAAAAGGGCAAAGGTGGTGGGGGGAACCTAGATGATTACAGGCCCATAACTCTGCTAAACACAGAGTTAAAGATTATGGCCAAGATCCTGCAGGAGCGTTTGCAGTCAGTTGCCGAGTCTCTGTTGGGACCTGAGCAGACTTGTTCTGTGAGGGGCCGAACAATTCAGAGCAACCTGCATCTGATCCGCACGATCATAGAGGGTGTAAAAGACGACGAAGAAGCCGCGCTGATCAATTTGGATCAGTCCAAGGCATTTGATAGGGTCGACCATCGCTACCTTGCAGCTGTCCTGCAGGCCGCTGGATTCGCACCCAACTTCTGCCGCTGGATTAGCCTCCTGTATCGCTCCCCCAGTGCGGTGGTACAGGTGAACGGAAGGCTGTCGGACGCGTTCGTGCTGTCTAGGTCGGTTCGTCAGGGTTGTCCGCTGTCGTCTCTCCTTTATGCTTTGGCGTTGGAGCCTCTCCTTCGCCGGCTGAAGGACGAGACCGGCAGTCCGGCCCTACGTGGAATTGCCGTTCCTGGAGGGTCTCGAGCCAGGGTTTCCGCGTACGCCGATGACGTATCTGCTTTCGTGTCGTCCCGCAACGACATTGAGGTGGTACAGAAGGCGCTTGATCGGTACGAGAAGGTGACAGGGGCCAAAATAAACCGCGACAAGTCGTCCGGCTTGCGGTTAGGTGCCTGGAAGGGGGTCGCTCTTCCGGGCCGCTTCGGTTGGACAGACGGTCCTGTCCGCATTCTTGGAGTGTGGTTTGGGCCTGACCTCCAGCTGGAGAAGAATTGGTCTGAAGTACGAGCAAAGGTCGATTCCGCCGGTCAGACTTGGAATCGACGGAGGTTGTCCGTGAAGGGCAGGGCGGAGGTGTGTGCTACATACATTTTCCCCCTGATTCTTTATCGATTGTCCGTACTTCCTCTCTGTAAGACTCACAAGAAGGCGCTCGAGCAATCGCTATCCTCCATTTTATGGAGGGGACGCGGGAATCGGGTCGACAGACGAGTCTGCACTAAACGTCCGTGTCATGGGGGGCTGGGAATGCCGCACCTGCCGAGTCACATCCGTGCCTCTAGGTTGGCTTTCCTACGCCGTGCATTGACTGGAGGAGATCCGATTCTGGAGGGGATTGTTAGGGACGCGTTCCCTGGCCTTACCATCAGTCCCCCCATCTCGCGGGTTGAGCGCGGTCGTAAACCCCGGGATCAATCGGTTTTCCTTCGCGAGTGTCGGTCGGCCTTGAGGGCCGTTCCCCGGTCCAGTGACCTTTCTCGGCCTAGGAAGGTCTTCTATCGTGAATTAGTGGAGAGGCCCGCGAAGGATCTCCTACGAGATACGCTCGGCTTGTCGGAGGAGGAGTACTGCTCCTACTGGTCTTGGGCGCCAGCGGCGGATTACCTCAGTAACCCTGAGTTTTCGCTTAGCTGGCGATTGGCTCGGAATCGGCTGCCTCTCAACGACAAGGCTTTCATATGGGGCTTGGCGGATTTGCCAGACTGTGAACGGTGTGGCCTTGGCTTAGAGGAAACGGCTGCGCACGCCTTCTACCATTGCCCCCAGGTCCGCCCCTTATGGGACCATGTCGGCGAGCTGACGGCTCGTCTCGCTCCCGAACAGCTTGTGTCCATTGATCGCGCATACGCGTGTGACAATGTGTCGCCCCCGTATTCCGGGATGAAACGGATGGTGTTTCTGACGCTGATGGCCACGGCTCGAATGGTGATTTGGACGACGCGAAAGGAGGAAGTCTTGCGAGGCAATCGTCTTTCTCATTCGGATCTGATTCGATTCTTTGAGCATCAGCTCAAGATGAAGATTAGATCGGATAGAAAACGATTGCATTCGACAGTCTTTAGCGAAAGGTGGGTAAAAGAAGCGAGCTTGCTTCGTGTGAACGGGGCTAGCCTTGATTTTCTCTTCTAGGTCAACCTATTGCACATCGGGGTGGCTTCCTGTGGAACCCTCCCCTTGGTTAGGTTAGACAAGCTTCAGTGTACCTAGTTAATGTGAGTAAGTGTTGTTCCTGGCCTGCATCCCGGCCGTTCTTTGGTTATGATCCAAGTCGAGATTCCCATCCTCCCCAGTTTGTTTTGACCCCCGCCCCATTTTCATCTCGACTGGGTCAGTTTTATATTTTCCCATTCCAGCCTAATATTTTATACTTTTTCCCACTCCCTTAGCGAGAGCGTCTCTTGATTTTGTCCCCTGGGCAGAATACAGCGGCCTCTCTGTTTTATGGGTTGGACGGTCCCTACTAACATCAATTATGTTTAGTTTGTATTTGTGTTTATTTTAAGTTTATTATTGGGTTCATTTCCCTCCCCTCTCATTTTATCATTATTAGAATTGTATATATATATATCATCATTAGAATTTTCATGGTATGGGGCGCGATTTTGGTAGGTCTCCCTTGAGAGCACGTGGTATTATGGTGGTTGAAGGATTGTTTGGTGATGGACGAGTTCTTTTGGTGAATGTGTAAAATGTAATGTACGAATGGGTCGCGAATCTGATTATCTAGGTATAAGATAGTTAGTGTTGACCAGCCTCTACCCCTCCCCTTTATTGGCCTTGTGCCACAATTTGTACTTTTGTTCAAATAAATACCAGTCTTGTTTTTATGTCCATCGTCTTTGTCATGTTGAACTGATTATGTTAATTGTATTTTAATGAATATTGTCCTGAAGAAGGTTTATTAAACCGAAACGTCAGACGTTGACATTTCATTCATATTAAAACAACATAATTGCATTTAAGGATTTTTGTTTGTTTTTTTCAAATATTTTTCTCCATATATATATATATATATATATATATATATATATATATATATATATATATATATATATATATATATTCAAATATGAAAGAACGAAGAATAAAATTACAACGTTCAAAACATTAATTTTAAACAGGGTTCAATACAAAAGTAGAGCAATAAATATTTATTATATACTGTAACATTAGAACATGTGTATAATATATATATATATATACATACATACACACACACACACACACATATATATATATATATATATATATATATATATATATATACATGTATATATACATGCATACATATACATACATACACACACACACACACACACATATATATATATATATATATATATATATATATTCAAATGTAAAAACGTTCAAAACATTAATTTAAAACAGAGCGCGATACAAAAGTAGAGCAATAAATATTTATTATATACCGTAACATTAGAACATGTGTATAATATATATATATATATATACATATATATATATATATATATATATATATATATATATATATATATATATATATGTATATATACATGCATACATATACATACATACACACACACTCATATATATATATATATATATATTCAAATGTAAAAAAACGAAGAATAAAATTTCAACGTTCAAAACATTAATTTAAAACATTGCTCAATACAAAGTAGAGCAATAAATATTTATTATACACTGTTACATTAGAACATGTAAATATGCACTACAAAATTGTACATTTTGTTACAACGTTAAAATCAAATGTTTCTTTAGGTGGCTAACAATGATGGTAATTCACGCTGCGTTTCCTTTCAAATTTGAATTCTCTGATTATAGTATTTTTGGAATAGTATTTTAGAATAGTATTTTTGGTTGTTGGAATTTATTCCGTATACACCAATCCTATACTTGGGTGCATATATATATATATATATATATATATATGAAGAAAAATATACGGAAAAAACAAACAAAAATCCTTATATGCAATTATGCTGTTTTAATTTTAATATAATGTCAACGTCCGACGTTTCGGTCTAATAAACCATCATCCTCGCTCGCTTTTCTTTAAAGAATTAAAAAATGTAAAGCAAACGCTGATTAATAACGGATTTCCTAATCAATTGTTAGGCGTTTCTTGTCTAAGGTAGCGAATAGCAACGGCGAGAATAGAAACAAACAATAATATTAATATTTTTTATAAAAATCAGATGAACGAAAATTATAAACAAGATGAAAGCAGAATTAAGAACATTATAAAAAAATGGATAACACCAGTTAACAATAGCAAAACAAATTAGATTAATTATTTATTATAAAAAATTTAAAACCTTATAGTTAAAAATAATAATTCAAATATTATTTACGAATTTAAATGCCCATTAAGGAACTGTATTCCTCAACAATCAACTTTCGTAAATAATTATATAGGCCACACTACAACATATTTAACACGTAGACTAACTCTACACCTTTCTGACAATAGCTCAATTAGATCTCATTTAAATATTCATGGAGACCTACCGGATACTATTCGTAATATACTTGTCGACAACACAAATATAATAGCATCATCTACATGCAAAAAAGGCTCAAAATAATGGAAGCCTTATTAATAAAAACAAACAAACAAACCAACACTTAATATTATTAACTTTGAACATGGACATAATATCTTGACCATGTTTTGAAACAAAAAATGAAAACATTTTATAAAACATACATATAACAAACTATTTCTAATTTTAACAGTTAAAATATAATCCTAAAATATAAGCACTCCGATAAAAAGAACATTCGGACATTTTTTATATAATTTATCATCCGAAAAGAAAAAGAAAATTAGATTGCATGAGAAATTGTATAAAAAACTAAATAAATGCACCTTGTCTGTCGTATTCAATGAAATGTGCATGAAACAAGGATGATGCCTAAATACACCCCCCGATATATATATATATATATATATATATATATATATATATATATATATATATTAAAGACATTTTGATGTTTAACGTTCTTTTTATAAATAAATTTTCGGACTTTGTCCATTTCTTAATATATATATATATATATATATATATATATATATATATATATGAGTCTGTTCATATATATCGGTCTGTTCATATCTATCTTTCTTGCTTTCTCCCTCTCTCTCTCTCTTTCTATATATATATATATATATATATATATATATATATATATATATGAATCTGTACATATATATTTAAGTCTTTTTTATCTATCTATCTATCTATCTATCTATCTATTTATATATATATATATATATATATATATATATATATATATATATATATATGAGTCTGTTCATATGTCTGTTCTTATCTATCTATCTATCTATCTATCTATCTAATTATCTATCTATCTATCTATCGATCTATATATATATATATATATATATATATATATATATATATATATATATATATATATGTCTGTTCATATATGTCTGTTCTTATCTATCTATCTATCTATCTATCTATCTATCTATCTATCTATCTATCTATCTGTTCATCTCTCTCTCTCTAGACTATTTTGTTCCAACGTTGACATCCATTGGTATATCTCCCAATCAATTAGACTTTCGTATCAATGGGATTTATCGTTTATGTATCAATTTATTAATCCTGTTCACTTTATCAATTTCCTTGTTCCTTCCTTTCTACCGATCTTCCTTTCTATGTCTTTGATTTCTCTCCGTTTCATCTGTTTTAATTCGCTTTCAATTCTTTCTTTATTTTCTGATTATTTTGTTTGTCCAAGTTTTTCCTCTATTCATTTCTTTTATAATCGCCTTTTTTCCATTTTTTTTTTACGTTACCATCAATCTGTCTGCGTCTCATCAAAGACAAACAATAAGGAGTATTGATGCTGAGATTCGACTGGCTCGATATTCCTTGGTTTGGTGAGTACAAAAACTCTCAAGAGCTGTGAAGTCGAAGGCAATTCTCAATTCGCACCAACTTCAAGCATTTGTTCCATTCGAATATCCCTTTTCTGTCTATAGGCTTAGCTAAAAACTGAATGGAACAAATCCAGCCTTTTGCTATGATTAGGCCTTCCTCTTCGTGTATATTTTCCATTTTCTCCCCAAATATCTTTATTTCTGCTGCCTTTTCGGCAGTTAATTCAGCAGATTATACAAAAATACACTGACTGTAGAAGGGTGGCTTTATTCAAGGTCGTTCTTATTGTAGATCCTGAATGTCGAATAGTTACTTGGACAATGTCGGAAACAATTCAGTAGTGATTTACTGGATAGGTATATAGATCAATAAATGGATAAGAGAATTACAATTACGTTGGCGGTGGGAATTTCTGAATAATAGCACTTCCAGAATAGACAAGTTTCAAATACGACAACACAATCGGCCATGCCTGGCATCACCTTCTGCGAGGACAGCTGTGGTTCTCCAAAATAAATATTCTTCTGTGTGCAAAAGTGCAGAACGAATGGATTTTTATCACCTATATTACGAAGAAACCAGCAATACAATCGTATGTATGGAATATATAGATGCCAAAGGATATATTCACACATATTGTACTTGAATAAGCTAAGCACATTAAATATCTATAATGTGCTTAGCTTATTCAAGATATTTATTTAATAGATATATTTCATGAACATAAGACAGGAATTTATTAACGCATATACCTATAGTGTCTTACATAAAGTAGCTCTCTTTTGTTATTATTATTAGTAATTTTTTTACTATTATTTTTTCATCATATTTTCAGAAAATTGTAACTCCCAGACTTTCCTGTCTTTGGTATGACGATAAACTACATCCACGTCCTGCGTAAGACGATAAACTACGTCCAGCAGCAAGGCATCTGATCAGGAGGATTTGAGGAGTGTGGAACCACCTATTAATTTTTGGTGTTCCCAAGTCCACTTTGACCCGGGTGGTAGCACCTGTTAGGGTCCCAACTATAGGCAAATAGTTAACTCCTAAATTGGGGTCAAAGTGTAAAAATAGGTTTTAATATCAGAAATACTTTGTATTACCAGTAATACATTTTTCAAAAACTAATATTATCAATACATTTTTGGATAATAAAAAAAAAAAATACTAGCTCTACGCTTTTTGAAAAAAAAGAAAAAAAAAATATTATCAGTAATACATATTTGAAAGAAAATTATTACCAGAAATAGATTTTTGAAGAAAAATATTTTATCAGAAATAGATTTATTATATTAGGTTGGTGCAAAAATAATGTCGTTTTCTCACATATGTTACTTTTATATATGATTTCTGAATTAATTCATTGATATATATAGCCATGTTATATATCATTTTGTAGCGCGTTTTTCGCTCTATCGAATCGTGTTATTCGTTACCGTCCTCAATCTCTTCATTCATTTTTTTGCAGGCTTTTCGAGAGCATAGATAAAATTCAAATCCGCACGATTTTCTTGTTCCAGTTCAAACTAGGCCGAAAAGCTGCCGAGACAGCTCGTGATATCAATGATGCGTTTGGCCCAGGAACCACTAACGAACGTGTGGCACAACGGTGGTTCAAGAAATTTCGCAATGGTGACGAGAGCCTCGAAGATGAAGACGGTCGCGGAGGGCCGACTGCGGTTGATAACGAACATTTGAAAGCCTTAATTGAAGCCGATCCTCGCAAAACCACACGAGAAGTTGCTGTTGAACTCGAGGTCGACCACTCAACAGTCGTTCGCCATTTAAAGCAAATAGGGAAGTCAAAAAAATTTGGATAAATGGGTGAACGATAATAAAAAAAAAATCGTCAAAAAACGACATTATTTTTGCACCAACCTAATAGAATAAAATATTGCCAAAAATAGATTTTTTGAAAGAAAAAAATATTATCAGAAAAAAATGTTACCAACAATAAAAGTTTTGTCGGAATTAAATAACCCATTGAGGTTGATATGCCGTAAACCAAACCAAACCCAGACTCTCATTCTACGACTGGTTAGTAAAATTCAAAATAGAGATTCGACGCGAGTTCGAATTTTACTGGAGGCTTACTTTTTATGCAATGATAATAACGTCTGATAGGAATTCAAGACAAAAGTTTTCATCCGAAAAAAAATAATTGGGCTCCATGAAATTAACCCCGGCCAATCAAAGGTATATGGTTTCGGGTCTTTCTTCAAATGTTCGATCTTCTTGCGACGGCTCGAGCGATTCTGCCTTCTTCCCTCGTGCATATGCTGAGTTCAGCTGAGATGATTCCCGGTTTATGTTGGTGCACCCACCGACATCCATTCAGGCCCCGTTCTACACCTGGGTGCTTTGAGGACAATCTCGAAGTACCTGTGCCTTTTGACGTTCTGAGGTGACACCAAGAAAAAAATTATATCTCTGAGGATAGACACAGTACATATTGAGTTCACCAAAGATCAACTCTTATTAGGTTCTTCAGGGATATTAAACTCGATTAAGATCTCTAGCATTGCCAAGAATCACATACTATATTTATTTTCGATCCGGGCTTCTTAATAACAATTAGTCATAAATAATTAATTATGAATAATAACAACATAGTCACATAAAAGCAGGTGAACCCACACAAATTGTCTTTTTTCTGTAGGACGTAGGTGATCATAGCTCTCCACAACTTCCTCTCCCTTGTTGCTCTTAATAGATTTTGTCTTTTTGTTATTTTCCCAAACCCTGTTCCGCCATCTCAAGCTGACTAAATATGTTATGATTTGTCTTCTTCTGTCCCTCTTGCCTTTAATCAGTCCTGTGTGTGTCAGATTTTCCAAGTCTTATTTCCTCATTGTGTTCTAGAAATTTCAACTGTCTTTTCCTGATGTTAAGTATAAGTTTGTTTTTGGGTTTGTCTATATTTCTGAGATGAGGTATTATGTACATTATTTACATTATTCGGACTATCGTCCTCATCCTTGTCGCCATATTTATCACAACGTTTCGGCCGTTGTACGCTCCGGCCTTCTTCAGTTGGTTGGAATTTCGAACTGAACCCTTTATTTCGATCCCTAGGGTAGACTGTTTTAGTTCCACGTGCCATGTTTGATGGATGTCAGTTATCAGTTATCTCCTGCAAATTTCCCTCTGAAAGTTCTCCACTGCCTTAACCAGGTATTGAACTCAAACTATTTTCGTTTCTTTTTGTTTCCATTTTATTTAAAACTTCGTCCTTTCTTATATGTTTAGTCCCTGGTCTCCCCAACATCATTCACCATATTTATTTTGCTTTAAGTTTCTTCTTGATATTTGAGGAGATTGTCCGGCATTGACTGCCATACAGGAAGTCAGATATCACGTAACAGTTCAGTACTCTTTTCGTTGTTTCCAGCGAAGTTTTTCTATTTCTTAATACTCTTTTTAGTTTTTTGAATGCATCTTTGGCTATCCCAATATGCCTTCGGATTTCGGTGTCACACTTACTGTCCCCTGTTAAAACACTTCCTAGATATTTAGAATTTTTCTGCTTGTTTGATTTTGGTATCTCCGGTTTGAAATTCGCACTTTGGCCTCATCTTTTTGCTAACAACCATCCATTGTGTGTCCTTTGCAGCCGATGTTTCAGTCAGTCATGTGCCATGCGTGATACACGCTTAGGCGATCATGTATCTTTCGATACAAGACTGATGAGGCAGATTTTTTCCCGCAGTAGGTTGCCATTTCTTTCTGCGGTAGACCAATTGCCATCAAAGGCTATAGAACCCAGTCTGTCCTGCTATTTAGCCATGGCTGGGGGTGGGGGGGAAGAAGAGGATTCATACCTTTCCCAAGGGCAAGTGAATGTAATAGATTTGACTGGAATTCGAACTCGGCTCTCCGATTCCTCAATCCGTGCCTCCTATTCAGTTATGTGTCATACTTGATACACACTTACGCGATCATGTCTCTTTTAATACATGACTGACGAGGCAGATTTATTTCCCGCAGTGGGTTGCCATTTTTTTTTTGTGGTAGACCGGTTGCCATCCTAGGCTATAGGACCCGGTCTGTCCTGCTATTTACCCATAGTTTGGGGAAGAAGAAGAGGATTCATACCTTTCCCAAGGGTATTAGCACGTAAGTGAATAAAATGAATTCGAACTCGGCTCTGCGATTCCTCAATCCGAGCCGCTATCCATTACTCTGCTGTGTTTACTTACAATTTTAGATTTTACCTGGGATCAGATACGAACAATTGGCGCTTGTGGGAAATACAAGGCCAGCCACAGTGTTTCTTTATTTTCGCCTGTTTAGATTAATGTTTTGTTCTTTCGATTTAATTGTCTTTATTCAGAAAAATACAGGTTCTTTTTCTGTTGTTAGATTCTTGGAAATTTACGAAACGTAGATGTATACGACACATGGCCAGACTAGGGTAAAATAGGCAAAGAAGATTGTCTTACACCAGAGGACCTGCCTATATTGAAAATAGCATGTTATCCTAGTTTTTATTTTGGAATGTGCATTGATCATTGGGGATATTTTAGCTGCGAAGTAAATCTTTTCAATTTGTTTTCTTTTTCATTTGTTCTACTTTTATCATTTTTTTTTTAAATTTCTGCTTTTTTTAAAACGATTTTTTTTTGTGGTTCGTTCTTTCCTTTTCTTCTTTCCCCTTTTTTTTTTCTCTCCGTCAATACTAGAAAGAGCGATAACAGCTACTGGACTTGAGAAGCCTGTTCTCCTAAAAAATTGTTTCAACAGAAAGATTTTATAAATTTCAACTGAAAGAAGCACTGGTCGCTCGATTAATGAATGCCAAATATTTCCTTATAGAGAAACGGTTATTATTACCATTACTATTTGTGGAGACTGAATAAAACAGATAAGCACGAATTTGAACTGGCTTTGCCGGGCGCATTTTCTGTCCTGCTTACTGTTTCGCTATCCTGCAGTTAAGAAAAACGAAATGAATAGCTACAATCAGGTTTTCAGTTTGTTTTCTGTACATTTTTTATGTATGAAGGTAGATATAGACCAGTACACATTGTGTGTATGCTGTAGTTTGGCTGTTGTTTTATATATATATATATATATATATATATATATATATATATATATATATATATACAGATGCATGTATAGTTTTATATCTCATGTCCCGTTTGTAACTGAAGATGCGCATAGAATATTTCAGTATATATATATATATATATATATATATATATAGTTTATGCAAACTTAGGTAATCCGTATGGGTAGACTTTCCGAATTTCAAATTAATTTCTTCGTAGATTATTTAAACATTTAGATACAGAAAAAACTTTAACCTCCCAAACATGCCCGTTAAAGTAACGCGAATTAATAGCGTCTAAAAAATTTGAAAGAAAAACTGTCCTCGTGAAAGTAGTGTAGCTTCTTCCGTTAAAGTCGGTCTCCACCCCTCCACTCCTTAGGCATCTATATCTTGAGACTAGACACAATAAATTCGAACAACATCTAGCCGACACATTGGAGTTAAAAATTAAAAATAAGAATTTGAAATGCTACATATGACACATTCATATCCTCTTTCCCACCTCACTTCCTCACTTCGTTAATTTTACGTATACTTGATGAGGTCCGTCAAAAATGTGTAAATTTCTTTTCATTTTTCATTTTTCATTTCAATTTTTGGAAGTAAAGTCTGATGATCCAGAGCCCTGTTAAAGGGGTTATGGTGAAATAATTTATTACATGGAACCATAACGTGGTCTGTTTTTATTCAAACATATATATATATATATATATATATAATTATTTATTTTTAAAGAAAAAAAATTTATAACATAAATATGTTATAAAATCACTACAAAGATAGCCATTTTGTTTCAACACCTTCGGTGTCTTATCAAGTGATGACGTTGAATGTAAAATAAATGGTTTTAAAAGTTTCAAATTAATTAATATTCTACGCAAGGGGAAAACGTTGTTACAAAGGCTAGATGGACCAATCAGAACACAAGTACAGGAAAATTCAAAAAGCTCGATAACGAAGTCATGTTATAATATCTATTCAGATGTTTAGTATTAAAAATTAATTTATTCCAACGAATAATTACTAAATTATATGATAAAATTTAATATTAAAATTTAAAACTGCTAATTACAAAATCAAAATTTAACATTTATTCGCTATCAAGTTTACAACTATAAAATTACTGAGGAGAAAAGAAGAAATATATATGTTATTCAATTTATTTTTTCATTGAAGTTATCGAGCACTCTTTTAAGAATAGTAATTGTTGGTTATTGGAATTCATTCCATATACACCAATCATATACTTGGGTATATATATATATATATATATATATATATATATATATATATATATATATATATATATATATATATATATATATATATATGTTTTATTAGCTGATTTCAGTTGGTTTACTCAAGGCATACCCATACACACACATGTATACTGTTACATTGTAGTAAATGTGTAGACATATATTTGTATTGTTTTATAAATTTAATCCGGAGATGAACACATAAACTTATATAAATATATGTAATATGAAGAGAATGTATAGACATACTCAAGATGTTAACATTTCATACCACTTCAAATAAGTTTAGGAAGGAGACGCCCATCAACATTGGAAAGAGCGATAACAGCTATTGGATTTGAAAAAACTGTTTTCCTAAAATAATTATTTTAAAAGAAATCGCTGCTCGGTCAATGAATGCCAAATGTTTCCTTGCTATTATTATTATTATTATTATTATTATTATTATTATTATTATTATTATTTTTTTTTTTTCTTTGATTTCTGGCGTTTACACATTTCTTTCCGGGTCCCGCCCAGGGACCTAAGGTTAGAAATGGCATCATGACACTTTCCACTGACAAAAAAAAAAAAAAAAAAAAAAAAAAAATTACATAGATAAAGCCCTTAGTAAAGTGTGGACTGTACTTGTCAGAACAATTTTTTGTATCTCCTTGAGGCATGTACTTCCAGGAATCCCTTCAATTAGTCTACTGCAATCTTTTCCAACCAGTCCTAGGGCTCCAACTACAACAGGGATTGTTGATGTTCCCATATGCCACATTTTCGAGATTTCTGTTTCAAGGTCCTTGTATTTTGATAGCTTTTTGAAGATCTTCAAAGACACATCGCAGTCAGCAGGGACTGCCATATCAATAAGGAGGCACCGTTTTTGTTTGTGGTCTTTAATAACAATATCTGGGCGGTTGGCTTTGATTGCTCTGTCTGTGTGTATTGTGTAGTCCCATAGAATTGTAACAGGTCCTATCTCCGTAACCGGGTCTGGGTGGTGTTCATACCAGTTTCTTTCAGTTTTCCTTCCCGTAGAAGTTGCAGATTTTCCAGTGCAGATATTGGCCCAATCTGTCATGTCGGGTTTTATATTCAGTGAGTGCCAACATCGTGTAACCTGATACAAGATGATCAATCGTTTCTGGATATTTATCACAGAATCTGCATTTTGGGCTGACACAATATTTTAGTATATGTGCTTGATAATTCCTAGTTAGCAAGCATTGGTCCTGTGCAGCAAGGCTAAAACCTTCAGTTTCAGCTTTCAACCCTGCACTACGTACGGGTTTTGTCTACGTCATCTTGTTTGGTACGGGCAGAGGATTGGCCATGAAGCGGTTTATCTTGCCATCGCTTCTGTATCTGGTCGATTGCATTCGTCTTTGCTGTCTTTTTTAAGTATTTTGCAGTTTCAGCCGGTGTATTGTGCTGTACTTATTATTATTATTATTATTATTATTATTATTATTAATAATTTCTTACTCTACATCATTCTTTACAAGATAAGGATTTTTTTTGTCCAACCCACTTTCCTAAATCTGACCACATGGCTAAGTATCTGATTATTTTCGGTTGGGACAAGAATTTTCCCCTCACCAATCGTATTCGCTTTCCTTCCTTCCTTCCTTCCTTCCTTCCTTCCTTCCATTTCTCTTTCTCGGTTCTCCACTATTTCATTATTTTTCCTATTTTATTTCTCTATTATTTTTTCTAACACACTTGTTTTTTCTAGAACGGACTGCTTTTATCTCAGCCCTCAAGGCAGAGTCAATGAAAGAAAGAAAAAAAAAAAAGAAGAACCCCCCCCCAAAAAAAAAAACCGACTGTTGACGAATTCTTACACAGACATAGAAGATTGCTTGGTGTTTTTCTTACACTGAATTGACTTGTAAGAATTTTGGGAATTGAACAGGTGTGTTTTTAATCATTCGTGCCTGGTGGCATTAAATTGTAAATATGAAGACTACACACACACACTCATATATATATATATATATATATATATATATATATATATATATATATATATAGGCGTATGTGCGTGTGTGTTTGTGTGTTGACGCATAGATATAGATATGTGTGTATACCTGTATGCTGAAAGATGCTTGACTGAAACCACACAATTTTGTTATAATTTATCTTAGTTTTTCAACTTTCTTTATGTCCTTTCACTGTTAGTTCAATTTCGAGAATATTAATCTGCCTGAACTAAAATAAACATTAAAGTTTCCAGTGGATATATTAGAATGTTTCAGCTGTTTCGTTGCATAATAATGCTATTTACCTGTTCGCACGCATCCACCCCATACATACATACATACATATATATATATATATATATATATATATATATATATATATATATATATATATATATATACAAATTAATTTTTTAATGTGAAATTATTATTACTACAAAAGTAATTTTTCATGGATACACGTCTTTTATTTGCTACCGCTGTTTTTTTTTTCACCTTCTTAAACGTGATATCTGTTTTTCTCTCTGACAGCGGATACTGGACAATCTCCTCAAAGACGAAGAAGAGACTTGAATCAACAGAAATGTGGTTCTACAGTATATATATATATATATATATATATATATATATATATATATATATATATAATTATTTATTTAAAAATATCATTCCAACTCGCGAGTTGGAATCATATTTTTAAGTAAATAATTATATTCATGCTCTACTTACGTATCGAGCACTATTTTTAAAAAAATAATAACAAAAATACTAAGGAACTTTGGATTATTTACCAAACCAGTTTCTTTCCTATTTTCTATAATATTTTCACACACACACACACACACACACACACACACACACACACACACACACACACATATATATATATATTAGGTTGGTGCAAAAATATTGTCGTTTTCTCACATAGGTTACTATGTGAGAAAACGACAATATATATAATATATATATATATATATTAGGTTGGTGCAAAAATATTGTCGTTTTCTCACATAGGTTACTATGTGAGAAAACGACAATATTTTTGCACCAACCTAATATATATATATATATATATATATATATATATATATATATATATATATATATATATCCGATGCGATGAGAACGAAAGTAATATATAAATTCCAACGTTCACAGCATTAATCCAAAAGTAGGCTCGATACCTATAGTAGAGCGTTAATTATTTATTTCTTATAATTTTATCATATAGACAAAACCATTTTACTCGCTACAAAGATGCAACTTGGTTTCAGTGCATTTCAACTGCACTTCGACCGGTGAGAATCGAAAATGGGTTAACTGAAACCAAGTTGCATCTTTGTAGTGAGTAAAATGGTTTTGTCTATATGATAAAATTTTAATATATATATATATATATATATATATATATAAATATAAATTTTCAAGAGGATAGAATCCAGGTAGAACTCAATGTCCAGAGTAAGAATGTAATATAAAAGGCTCAAACACTAATATTCCATGGTTATAATTTATTACATTGGAATCGTAATCACGATATAATTCATGAGACCTGATGAATTGGATTGTGATTACGATTCCAGTTTGTCAGGCTGAGAATTTTTCAGCGCCTCGTAAATTTAGTAGGATTAGATAAATAAACGTATTTGTTCATAATTATATATATAACGCCTTTATCCACAGTGCCATGTGTCTTTGAGGACATCTGGATATAAATTTCTGCAATTTTTGCTGTTATCATTCCATGTTTTTACCAGAGCTCATATTGCAACTTTATTGTTGTTATCGTTGCTTTTCTCTGGCACTCCTTATTACTGGTCTCAGGAAGAAACAGCTGAAATTTCTAGGGCACATAATGAGGAAAGAGGGCTTGGAAAATCTGATACTCACAGGACAGATTGAAGGTAAGTGGGATAACATTTTTGGTAGAACTTCTATTAACACAATCTGCGATATTTAACAACAAAAGCGATAAAAAGAAAAAGAAATTAACTGAAATTCGTTAGACTATACGCCCAGAACATATGTTAAAAATAAAATGTTAACTTAAATTTAAAATTTCAATATCCCCAGTCGAATTCATTTACGTGGGAAAGGTATGAATCCTCTTCTTCTCCCCACCCCAGCAATGGGTAAATAACTGGACAGACCGGGTTCTATAGCCTTGGATGGCAACTGGTCTACCGCAGAAAGAAATGGCAACCTACTTTGGGGAAAAAATCTGCCTCGTCAGTCCTGTATCGAAAGATACATGATCGCCTAAGCACTGTGGCTGGCCTTGTATTTCCCACAAGCGCCAATTGTTCGTATCTGATCCCAGGTAAAATCGAAAATTGTAAGTAAACACAGCGGAGTAATGGATAGCGGCTCGGATTGAGGAATCGCAGAGCCGAGTTCGAATTCATTTTATTCACTTACGTGCTAATACCCTTGGGAAAGGTATGAATCCTCTTCTTCTTCCCCAAACTATGGGTAAATAGCAGGACAGACCGGGTCCTATAGCCTAGGATGGCAACCGGTCTACCACAAAAAAAAAAAAAATGGCAACCTACTGCGGGAAATAAATCTGCCTCGTCAGTCATGTATTAAAAGAGACATGATCGTGTAAGTGTGTATCAAGTATGACACATAACTGAATAGGAGGCACGGATTGAGGAATCGAAGAGCCGAGTTCGAATTCCAGTCAAATCTATTACATTCACTTGCCCTTGGGAAAGGTATGAATCCTCTTCTTCCCCCCACCCCCAGCCATGGCTAAATAGCAGGACAGACTGGGTTCTATAGCCTTTGATGGCAATTGGTCTACCGCAGAAAGAAATGGCAACCTACTGCGGGAAAAAATCTGCCTCATCAACCCTGTATCGAAAGATACATGATCGCCTAAGCGTGCATCACACATGGCACATAACTGACTAGGAGGCACGGATTGAGGAATCAGAAAACCGAGTTAGAATTCCAGTCGAATCCATTACATTCACTTACGTGCTAATACCCTTGGGAAAGATATGAATCTTCTTCTCCCCACAGCTATGAGTAAATAGCTGGACACACCGGGTCCTATAGCCTTGGATGACAACAGGTCTACCACAGAAAGAAATGGCAACCTGTAGCGGTAAAAAAATCTTCCTCGTCAGTCATGTATCGAAAGATACATGATCGGCTAAGCGTATATCACACATGGCGCATAATTGAGATATCTTCCCAGTTTAGTATCCAGGACGTAATCAGAGCATTTTAAAATAATTAATAGATTTATTTTTAATCCGACATTGTTTTTAAATATTAGTAGAAACTGGTATTTGAAAATATTTAAAAACACGAATCGCTTGCTGTTGAGAGATGGCCGAGAAACGAGACTTACAGACAATGCATTTGTGCCAGTTCTAATGGTGTAGCTGTATTCAGTCGATTAAGTGGCATATACGATACACGCTTGGGTTCTTGGACTGGTTTCTGTATTTCTGCAATCCCAGCTCGATAAGTATCTGTTTTTTTCCCTTTTTACTAAGCTGTCTGTTTTATCAGATAGTGCGGCACCGAAATTCGAAGGCGCATTGAGATAGATGTCTTCCAAAATTTAAATAAAATATTAAGAAATAGGAAAATTTCGTTAGAAAGAAAGAAAAGAGTACTGAACTGTTATATAACATCGGTCCTCCGATATGGCAGTGAACGCCGGACAATCGCCTCACGAAGGAAAGAGAGACTTGAAGCAACAGAAATGTGGTTCTACAGAAGTAGATCGATAAGATAATGGAAACGTAAAAAACAACAAAATTTTAGAGAAAATGGAAGGAAAAAAGGACACATTTACTTAACATCAGAAAGAAACAGTTGAAATTTCTAGGGCATGTAAAGAGGAAAGATGGCTTGGGAAATTTGATACTCAGAGGACATTTGAAGGCAAGATGGCTAAAAGAAAGTAGCGTATAACCTATCTTACGGGCTCGTGTAAATGGTTGGTAGAAAAGGGATTAGGTGTTGTAACAAAAAAATACGTAATTTACTAATGGCTACAAAGGACAGGAAGTTGAGGCGAGCCATGATCGGACAAGTCCTGAAAGGACACGGCGCATTGAAGAAGAAGTAGAAGAAGAAGAAGAAGAAGAAACGGTCCGTTGATCGGAACCGCATGCCACAAGGTTGGTAAGGATATAGACCAGTAGTCCCCAAACGGTTCTGTGCGCTTCGTAGTATGATGATAGCGCAGATGTGGATAGCAGGTGAGGCGAAATGATTAAAAGACAAAAAAGATTTAGAAACAGTTTAAAAAATTTCATATGCCAAAAATAAATACGATTTCAAAATGTAAAATATTATTATGGATTACTTGTAATTGCATGCATGAGTCCCAGTATATATATATATATATATATATAAAACGTCATCCACAGACAGACTGTTTCGCAGCTCATCAGTGTGGCTAGACATCCGGTTGCCTCTAGCTAGGATCGAAACCCGACTGAGTTGGTATTAGTCGGAGATTCTATCACTAAGCCGTCGGCGCACAGCAGGGGGTGTAAGTGGATTTTTAGCGTATTTATTTTTAGAAACACGGCCAGTGACCGACAGTGACTCAATTCGCTTTGCGAAGAGTCTCGCTATATTAGCTATAATAGTCACTGTTTACAAACCCATACCTCCTCCCTAGAGAGCTCAACTGGAATTAATTTTTATTTCAGGAGCCAACACACACACACACACACACACACACACACACACACACACACACACACACACACACACACACACACATATATATATATATATATATATATATATAATTATTGACCGATTGACTGAGTGATATTTTTACAATTTTTCACGAATATTAAGAATATGATAATTTGGATCTGCAAATTAGAGGAGAGAGTTATCAATGATAATGTTCTGACTTGGAATCCGCAGTTATCTCCCTTTAATCCTCTCTGTTTTTTTTTCTATTTTTAAATGTACTTTTTATCACATAAAATTTGGTGAGGTGTAAGCAAATTTTAATTCTGAAAACGCCGCCGAAAGAAAAAAAAAATGGGAAACACTGATATAACCTCTGAGACAAACAATAATTACAATGATGATAAGTTGGCAAATTGAAAATTTTGATGTTGAAGCTAGAAGAGGAAAAATATTTTCAGGAGAAAGATTTTTTAAGTTCCCCTGTTTTTAAGAAACTGGTCTGATAAATCTAAATCTGTTCAAACCAATTAGACGTAGCCATTAAGTTAAAAGAAGTTAGAAGTCAAAGCAAATATCTTCTCACTGATTCTTAATTTATCGCTTGTAAACTTTACTTTTCTCTCCTAGCATAAATATCTACTGTTACTCAATTTGGTTTCATGACCAGACCACTTAAAGACGCAATAACAAATCAACATTAGATGGCCAAGCGTGCGCATGCGTACACTTTCTTTCACGTTCTCGCTCTTGACAGCTTAGCCAACATACGAGACGTGTCTTATCAAGAAACATGGCGTCCAAACCATGGGCTAATTACACTTAACCCCTTTACCATCAACCACAATTGCAGCTTGTCAACGTTGAAGGCCGAGCGCAGAGTACGCATGCGTGCACATCCTATTGATGTACGTTGAGATTACAACGTGTTATTTTGAGATATGGCATCTGTCTACAACGTTTATTTATCACTACATCTATCATATTTAATTTATCTGTTTATAGCCTGACTTTTGGCGCATAATGCTCGTGAATTTGTTTCTGCTGAAAGCAGTCAAAGTTCGTGTCCAGATAATGGCCAGGTATTGTATACTGAACTACAAGGCAGACTATCTTTACTAGCAATGTCTATTAACGTAGTTAATACAGGAATATTATTGTAAAGTCTTTTTAGATAACTTGTGGGTCAGTCATATTGTTAATAGTTTACCAGTTGATATTTCTTCCTCTTTTCGTGAATTTCTGTCAATTTTTAGAATTATTGTCCACTGTCTACTTCACTGTTTTCTTCTCGCCTCAACCAGCGAAATCTATCTTTTAAACCTATCATTTGAATAAGAAAACGTTTGTATGACATTTTCGTTTATTTATTAAAGACATTTTTATGTTTAACGTTCTTTTTATAGATACAAGTATTTAAGTAAATGCTCTGTTTATAATAAACAGTATTAAATAACATTTACCGGCCTGAATGTCCGAGCAATTTTCATAGAAAATATTCGTTCTTTGACAGGATTCGAACCTGCATCCTATACGGAACCGTCATTTACGCTGTAGAAAATGGCCGCATGTGCATGTAATTGCATGCATGAGTCCCAGTATATATATATATATATATATAAAACGTTGCCTCTAGCTAGGATCGAAACCCGACTGAGTTGGTATCAGTCGGAGATTCTATCACTAAGCCGTCGGCGCATAGCAGGGGGTGTAAGTCATATTGTTAATAGTTGATATTTCTTCCTCTTTTCGTGAATTTAATAATTAGTTAAAAATAGCTGGCTGCCACGAATAGGCAGGAAGATCCTATTGGCCAGCGTGAGAGCCAACAGCTGACTGACACGAATGTTAACTGGCATGTTAGCATGCAAAAGAAATCGATAGCTGCATTCGTCACAAGTGGGAAAAAATTAAATCTGCATGGCACTTTACTTCAATTGGCTCATTCGCTTGCTTAAACTCAACGTTGATTCTGATTCCGCAGAACTGGGTTGGGTGTGAGAAAGGTATTTGTTGTTAACATTCTTTTTTCATTCGGTTTTTCCAGTTACGAGTACTTTTTTAAAGCTGATCGTTTTGTGTTCATTTTGTTTAGTTCTTTTTTCGTAACAGATTTAATGTTTAGTATAGAGCTTAGAAAAAATCCGCAATGTCAGATAGGCAAGAAGTAAGGCATGTAGCAACATCAGCACGGCAAAGGGCACTCCTTTAAAGGCAAGGAAGGGCAAAAATATTTTGAGTCAAGTGATAGCGATTGCTGTATGAGTCGTACGATTTTTGAATCAAGCACGGGCAACGCCGGGCCATGCTGCTAGTAGTTTAATATAACATCTTCAGTAATTATACATACGGATACTACCAGACCGACACAAAAATGCTCACTAGAATCCAAACGCACACACACACACAATAAAAAACAAACAACAAAGAACTAAAAGAAACGGAATTTTCTCTTCCATAATTAATTCCGCCCTTCTCCAAAAAAGAAGCTTAAATAAAAGCGAAACATGTTAGATTTATAAACATTCGTGATTTATTCCTTAGTCTATCATTTTGTCGGATTCTAATGAATATTTGATTCCTTTTCAGTTTCTAACGGTCGATATGTTGTCTTTAATAATAATAATAATAATAATAATAATAATAATAATAACAAATCTATCTATCTATCTATCTATCTATCTATCTATCTATCTCTCTCTCTCTCTCTCTATATATATATATATATATATATATATATATATATATATATATATATATATATATAATAAAATAAGGTGAAAGGACAATGAAATTTATAATTCCGAGTTCTTAGCATCGCTTGATAATGGAGCGGAAATTTGTATTTTAAGTTTAAATTTTAGGATTGAATTTGAATTGAAGTTTCAGTTTTGAAACATCGGAATTTCGGTAGTGCGATGATAATATATTAAAAAAAAACAATTGTAATATCTATCTATCTATCTATCTATCTATCTATCTATCTATCTATCTATCTATCTATCTATCTATCTATCTGCGTGTGTATGTGTATGTGTGCGTGTGTGAGAGAGAGAGAGAGAGTGTGAGTGTGTGTGTGTTTTGTTGAATAATATAGATATTGTGTCTATTTATTTTTCATATTTCTATGTTGTCGAAAGCAACCGACAACTTGCCAATAAACCTAACACCTTAATCAAGAGAAAATCTCAAAGAAGGGTAAGAAAAAAAAAAAAAAAAGACCAAAAGGCAAAGTTAGTAAAGAAAAGTGCCTAACGCCAAGATTACCCAGACAGAGGAAAAACGCTTCACAACGTTACCTCCTATCAAAAGACATTCCGATTCGTTACAAGAGTTTCACTCTCTCGTGACCTTCAGACGTAGAGAACGTCTACACATCCACACGCACACACGCACATATATATGTGTGTGTGTGTGATATAATGCATAGATATACATGTATGTAAAAATTACAAAATAATAACAATATAAGTATTGAAAATAACTAAGTTTATGTCTATCGATTAGATCGTCTCCTTCTCTCACGATCTTCTCCCCGTGATACGGCATAACTCTACACACACACACATATATATATGTATATATATATATATATATATATATATATATATATATATATATATATATATATATATATATATATATATATTAGGTTGGTGCGAAAATAATTTCGTTTTCTAACATATGTTACTATATGAGAAAACGAAATTATTTTTGCACCAACCTAATATATATATATATATATATATATATATATATATATATATATATATGTATATATATATATATATATATATATATATATATATATATATATATATATATATATATATATATATATTATTAGACATATTTACTTATCTTGCTCGGAGGTGACTTGGGATTGGTATGAGGCTGTTATGAAAGTGATGTTTATTCGAATTGAAAATCATAGTAAACATTTTTTTTTTAATTTTGATTTGGTATCACATTAAAAAAATGTCATTTTGCATAAACAAGTCGGGGGTGTGAAGTTATAGATACAATGGCCTAAGATTTTAACACATGCTTTGTACTTACTTGAACTTATGTTGAATTATCATTTTTTTTAACAATTCTATCGCAAGGTTATCTGTTTTAACAAAGTGGACTCAATGTAATTTTAAAAGAATTAACGGATTTTTATTTTTAAATCCAACGTATTTTTACGACTTTCAACCGTAACATTCTTGATATGACGATAAACTACAACCGGCAGTAAGGCTTCTGATTGGGAGGTTTTGAGATGCGTGGAATCACCTCTTAATTGCTGTTATTTCCTGACTCGGGGTGGTAGAACTTGTTAGGGCCTCAGCTATGTGTAAATAGTTAACCCCCAAAATGGGGTCAAAACACTAATAAAGTATAAGAATAGATTTTTATAGTAAAAATACCAGCAATACATTTAAAAAAAAAAGTATTACCAGCAATATATTTGACATCTGACAAAAAATCTCTTTAGAAAAATACGTCAATGAAACCTGATCTACAAACTGATGTCTTACAAAGAATATATGTTCTATTCTACGGATCTATCCTAAAAATCTTGTCGGCATTAAATAACCCATTGAGCTGTTTATATGCCGTAAAACAAATTAAGCCTGAACCCTCTACACCGTGAGTCCCCAAACGTTTTTACGTCAATGGGGAAATTTTTCCAATCACGCACTTATATAGTAAATATTCAAAATTATGCAAAATTGTTTGGTAAATCTTTCTTCTTCTTCTTCTTCTTCTTCGTTGTGCCGTTTTCCTTCAGGACGTATGCGAATATAGCTCTCCACAAATTTCCTGTCACTTGTAATTCTTTGTTCTTGGTTTATAAACTGATTTTATGATCTAGTAAAATTACCAAAGGGAGGTAACAAATGGCGCTGACTTAATGTGACTGCTGCTCTTATCGCATTAAAAAAGAAGCGAAAGGAAACTTGACCATTGAAAACTATATATTAGGTTGGTGCAAAAATAATATCGTTTTTTGACGTATTTTTTAACGTCAAAAAACGATATTATTTTTGCACCAACCTAATATAATTACGTTTCATAGTCAAGGTTAGTTAATTTCTTGTAAGTCCTTGATAAAACATTAAACGATTTTTGTTCATAATTATAAAATTATTAAGAATACTACTTATCAACTAATAAAAATTCAGCGAATATTTTTTGTTGCTATTCTTAGTCCTCGTTTCTCTGATATATACCCGAAAACGTTATTTCGGCTAAAGAACTATTTGACTGTTAATGACCCTTCTCGAAACTATAGAAAATACCAAAATATTCCTTGTTTGCAGGAATATTTATATTTTATCTAGGAATGTGACTCAGTTATTCCCAATTAGTCTCTTGTTTTTTTTTTTTTTTTTGCATTTTTTTTCATTGTTTATTTTTAATACAGGTTCATTGAATATTTTTTTCGGGTAGCATATATTGAAATACCTTTATAATAATCAAAATCCTACACCGCCCACCAAAATTGCAAATCACCCACCAAAATTTCAAATCGCCCACCGAAATTTCAAATCACCCATCAAAATTTCAAATCGCCCACCAAAATTTCAAACCGCCCACCAAAATTTCAAATCACCCATCATCCTTATATATAATCCGTCTTAATGAAACACCCTTTACTTTGTATCTCCTTAACTGTTTGCATATCTTCCCAAAATTTAATTTCGATCGGTCAGTGTCTGGCTACTTTAAAGGGTGTGACGGTCAGACAGACTAACGGAAGTCACAGAATTTTATAGATAGATTAATCTGAGACGTGTGCGTCAAACTAAACTAAAGCTTAGTAAATAAATTGTAAATACCAAATAAGTAAAGATACTTTAATATTTCTTTGAATTTGAGTTTTCAGACCCGTAAGGTGATTAGATTCTGGAAAATAATAAGTGACGACATTGTCCTACTAATTCTTTTAGGGCTATCCAAGAGGCTTCAATTAGAAAAGGAAAATGGACTTGTGGAGATGCTGATACAATTGAGAAATAATTGGGATATTTCACAATGATGTTAGTTACTCTTGTAGTTTTCCTAAGTTGGACCTAAACTCGCGGAAAAGGGAGATTACGTATGCAAGATGCAGTAATATTCATATAAAGTAATACTCATAAAAATTCAGCCAGCTTGATCATCTCAGGGTAATATAATGAGGATAGAAAAAAAAAATTTAGTGGATGATACGGAGAAGAATAAAAGAGAAAAAAAGATAGAAAGAAAAAGTAAAATATTAAAGAAAAAAAGAGACAAAAGATAACAAAAAAGAGAAAGAGAGTAAAAAAAAAAAATAGCGGGTAATAATGAGAACGGCAGACGATAAAAATCAGTAGAGAGAGAAAGAGAGACGGAGAAAAAGAGTTGTAGAGAAATGGGGAGGAGGAGAAGGAAGAGGAAATGTAATAGTATCAGTAGTAGTCGTAGTAACAAGAAAAAAACAAGTAATTGAGAAGGGAATAAGGAGAAAGAGAGAGAAATGGAAACGAGACGTAGGAGGCGGTGAGGGCGAAGCAATAATGTTAGAACAACCCATGAAAAAAAGAAAGAAAAAGACGCAATGAAGAAAAAAAAAAAAAGTAAAAACATGAGACAAAAAAAAAAAAAGATGGAAAAAGAGTAGAAAAATTGTGGAAATAATGCGAACGGCAGCAGATAAAAAATCAAGATAGATACGAGAAACGAAGAAGGATCAATAAAAGTGAAGGTGAAGTAGGAGTAGAGATATGAGAAAAGGGCGGAGGAAAGGGAGAGAAAAAGTAATAGTATCAGTAGAAGTAGCAGTAGGAGAAAAAAAGAGGTAAGTGAGAATGGATTAAGAAGTGAAAAAATTAGAGGGAAGTGAACACGAGAAGAAGAGGGAGGAGAAGTGGTTGTGATAGCGAAGCAATGATTTTAGAACAACCATGAAAATAAATAAGACTTTTTGGAGCTGAAACAAGAAAAAATGGTGGACGAAGCCATTCGTCTCGACTGAGTGCCGCTTGTGTAAAAGAAAGTGGCGATTTCATTACGCGCCAAACATTTCGGTATGGAGAGAAAAGAGAGGCGTGTGGCGATGGTCCAAATTTGCAATCAGGTTTGAAGGAAAAGGCGGGCCTAAAGCTTGTGGCCGAGTTAGATGCGTGTTTTCTATTCATACCAGAGGTCGGTGTTCAGATTTAGGTAATAGCTAGAATTTTAAATACTTCTGTTCAATATCCGGCTATATTTCTGAGATGAGGTATTATGTACATTATTTACATTATTCAGACTATTGTCCTCATGTTTGTTGCCATATTTATTACAACGTTTCGGCTCTTCAGTATCTGTCTATATTTCTGAGATGGAGTATTATGTACATTATTTACATTATTCGGACTATTGTCCTCGTTTTTGTTGCCATATTTATTACAACGTTTCGGCCCTTCAGTATCTGTCTATATTTCTGAGATGAGGTATTATGTACACTATTTACTATTTATATTTCTGAGATGAGGTATTATGTACATTATTTACATTATTCGGACTATTGTCCTCGTTTTTGTTGCCATATTTATTACAACGTTTCGGCCCTTCAGTATCTGTCTATATTTCTGAGATGAGGTATTATGTACACTATTTACATTATTCGGACTATTGTCCTCATCTTTGTCGGCATATTTATTACAACGTTTCGGCCATTCAGTATCTGTCTATATTTCTGAGATGAGGTATTATGTACACTATTTACATTATTCGCACTATTGTCCTCATCTTTGTCGCTTTTTTTTTTCTTTTTTTTTTAAAATTTAGTTTGTATTTTGGTGAATGTTTGTACGTACGTGTGATTCATGGCGTTTTCCCACAAGTCTTAATTGTTAGAAGTTAACTGTTAGTCTGTTGTACTATACACACGTCTTATATACAATTTTATTGCTATTGGTGTGTGCCACACGTGGCTTTGAGATGTATTATTGTGATATTTTTTAATGTTTGTAAATGACATTTTGTATTATTTTGTATTTGCACGCTTGTTAATATCTTTGTTTTAATTATTTGCAGTTTTCACAGCTGAAACAGGTTTTGACAAATAAAAGCCTTAGACACACTTCATGCAGTTGTTAGTTATCTCAAACAAGTCAGACAAAAGATGAAAGCAATTGCAGATAGTATATTTTTTTTTGAGCACCAAAAATAGTTATCCAACCTTAAAAGAATCCTCCAATAGATGACAAAGATGAGGACAATAGTCCGAATAATGTAAATAATGTACTTCTGTTCAAGGCGACGAAACTTCTCTATCTGTAGGTATGTTAAAATGATAATCTTTTTACATCCATGTTCCTTCCCCCCCCCTCCTTACCCGGTTTTGTAAATAAGCATAGTTTCGTCTGACACAAGGTAACAATAACGTGCAAATGGATTTGCAAGACGATCTTCTTAACAATCGCGCCAGTTTTGATTGCTTCTTACTCTATAACTTAGATTTCAGGGCACAGGGTGAGAAGCAAATTCACATCGTCTTGCTGGTCCGCCATTGCTTAAAATCCGTCCACCATGGAGCGGCTTCTTCTTCTATGTGCTAATGTCCTTTCAGGACGTTGACGATTCCACAATTCACTGTCCTCTGTAGCTCTTAAATTTTGTCTTTTTGTTATCTCTTCTAAACCTTGTTCCGCCATTCACTAAGTAGGTTAGACGTTGTTTTCCTCTGTCTTTGTTGTCTTCAATCCGCCATTTTTCTTTTTTATGTGCCCTAGAAATTTCAATTGTCTTTTCCTGATGTGAAGTATGAGTGTTCTTTTTTCTCTATAAAACTTAATTGCTGCTCACAGGTTCAGTTCGTGATATTCTCAGCATCCTTCTGTACAAACACATTTCAGTTGCTTCAAGTGTCTTTTTCGTCTGTGATGAGAGTGTCTAGCATTCACTGACATATAGGAGGACTTGCGAGGCGCCTAATTTGCGCAAATATTCAGTTCGAATGAAGAAGGGGAGGAGAATGAAACTGAAAAGCAAAATGGTGGGGCGTAAAAAGGTGACGAGACAAGATGAAGGACAAAATTGAAGGGAAAGAATGAGAAAAATGAATAAATTAAAGAATTATGAAAGAAGAAGAAGAAGAGGAAAAAGAAGAAGAGGAGGAAAAAAGAAGAGGAAGAAGGAAGAGGGGGAGAAAAAGAAGGAGAAGAAGGAGAAGAAGAAGAAGAAGAGGAAGATGAAGAGGAGGAAGAAGAAAATGGAATTGAATTAAGAGAAAGAGACGAAATTAAAAAAAAAAAATGAACAAGATGCTATAAGCTTGTGGGTGAGGCTGGTGTAATGGATAACAATCAGAGAGCCGAGTTCGAATTCCAGTCGATTTCGTTATATTCACTTACGCGCAACGATGCGAATCACAATGATAGCAAATTCTCATTAGAATAAGATAATTAAAAGGACAAACGGTGTATCCATAGACAGGTTTCATAAATTGAGTTACTAAGATAAAAATAACTGAAACTGAGATATCCAGAAAAGGCCTGGCACGTGGAACTAGAACAATCTACTCCAGTGGACGAAATAAAGGGTTCAGTTCGAAATTCCAATCACCCGAAGAAGACCGGAGCGTACAAAGCCGAAACGTCGTAATTATGGCAACAAAGATGAGGACAACAGTCCGAACAATGTAAATAGAGTTTGTATTGTAATAACGATTTTCCATATTGTAAAATACTGTCTTTTTCGACATTCATCAAGATTCCCAGATAATTCTAACTCGTGAAACAATAATTTAAGAGGATATAAAATTCTGATATCAATAAAACCATGGCTGATATCGTAAAAGTTAAGGCCTAATAGCAGATATTTTACTTTGTTACTAATTTACAAAATTTACAAAATCTCTTTATATATTCTAAGAGTAAATGCTATTATCTTTCAAGTCAGTCAGTCATGTGGTATGCGTGATACACGCTTGGGCGATCATGTATCTTTCGATACATGACCGCATTAGGTTGCCATTTCTTTCTACGGTAATTCATATCAAGTGAGGTCTTTCTCCAAACTTGGATATCTTTCTTGCGAAGATGCGCGAGAATTGGCGTCTATATATTTTCCTGTCATCCGGTTGACCCACGTGATTCTAAGCGGAGCTGCGATGATCAATTGTTTATATATCAGGAGCAGCCACTGACATAATCTGAAGCACGAAACAGCAGCTGGCGGCTATGCTGTCAATTTTCAGGTCAAACCTCTCAGTCATCTAGCTTTTCTGATACTATGTGTAACACAGAGTGCAAAGTCTATTTTGGTATCTCTTAAGCTGAGCCCAGTACACTTTGGGGTCACCACAGATCAACTTATTACTTTTATTTTACAATAAAAGTTCTTTACTGACATTCAATTCAGCTTGAACCATCTAGTGAACCACACACTCCATGCGTATAGTTTATGCAATCGTTAAACTCTATGAGAGAAAGAAAGTTTTAATGAGTTTCATGTTTGCCACTGATCACTTCATAAATAAACAGTATAGAAGAAAGACAGAGAAAACTATGTTGTGATCCCAGATGCACTGACTTGAATAGATGTTAGCAAATGTTTAGAAAATGTATAAAGAATGACTGAAATTTCTAAGCCTTGCTCTGAAAAATCTATCTACTACTTTGAAAGGCATCGACTGAAGCCAGTTCTTGACAAAAACAAAATGGCGCAATAAATAATGTATTACGTTGTTGCAAAAATAATGTCGTTTTTCTCACATATGTTACTATGTGAGAAAACGACATTATTTTTGCACCAACCTAATACAACTATTCACGGACAAGTCAAGCAAATTGGAAAAAAAAAAATTAAAGAGGGAATTTTTTTTTTCCGATGAACTTTAGCCAGCGATGCGAGCGCAACAATTTGCAAAACTCTTGTACTAAAAAATCTTGCAAAAGACTTGTACTAAAAATCATTTTTTTCACCAAGTTGTTGGAAAATGGAACTGATATATATTAACAAAGAACGCTCCACCAAAAACAAAGAAACAAAAACCCCAAAAGAAGTAACCACTGGCTATCACCCTATCTCAAACAAACAGAAAATGTATCTAATGTAACATGACCCTGTTTGCCACCAGGAAATCCAATTGGTTTTATTTGAATTTAATATCCATTAAAAATCTCGAAATTAATCAGGAGTCAATTATAGTGACACCATTTTTTCACTTCAAGAGATGTCAAAGTAAATTTTGTACTCGGTGTCACCTCAGAAGGTCAAACGACCTAGGAGTCCTGATGATTAATCTATAAGGTAAGTGCAGAATCGGGCCCCGAAGGATGTCAGTGATTACACTAACATAAACAAGTGAACCCAGCTAATATTAGAGTATATAAAATTATATGTATACATATATATATATATATATATATGTATATATATATATTAGGTTGGTGCAAAAATAATGACGTAATAATGTCGTTTTTTGACGTTAAAAATACGTCAAAAAACGACATTATTACGTCATCATTTTTGCACCAACCTAATATATATAAATTATATGTATATTATATATATTTATAAATTATATATATATATATATATATATATATATATATATATATATATATATATATATATATATATATATATATATATATATATGTATGTGTGTGTATAAATTATATATATATATATATATTATATATATGATAAATGGAAAAACGTTTCATTACGTTACATCCGATTCTGGGCCTTTGAAAGTAAAACATGTCCAGTGTTTCAAAATTGAATTAACAACGTTTTGAGAGAAGCTATTTATACAGTTGGGATATTGACAGGAAAGGAAATTCCTGCTACAGTAACACCTTTCTTTCTTTCTTTCTTTCTTTCTTTCTTTCCTTCCCTCTCTCTCTTCCTTCCTTCCTTTTCCTTCCTTCCTTCCTTTTTTCTTTCCTTCCTTTCCCATCTTCCTTCCTACCTTTTTCTTTCCTTCCTTCCCCCTCTCTCTCTTCCTTCCTTCCTTCCTTTCTTTTTCTTTCCTTCCTTCCTTCCTTCCCTCTCTCTTTTCCTTCCTTCCTTTTCCTTCCTTCCTTCCTTCCTTCCTTCCTTCCTTCCTTCCTTCCTTCCTTCCTTAAACTCCTGGGAACAAAGCAGCAGCATTTACGCCCGACACTTTAAGAATAATACTACAGAATACCACACTTTCGTTAGCACATGCTGAGTATTTTCGGTCCATTAAGTTCTCCTCCTTACGATGCTTAATGGTGTCAAATATTGAGGAGCAAATACAGTAGCCCGCCAACAGTTGAAGCAGCCATTAATGAAAATTTCAAGCTATAATACCCCGGTAAAAGGATTTACCAGTACGGTAAGCACTGTCATTATTTTTAACCGACGCATAAATCAAACTTAAACTTATTTCTGTATCCAAGTTCTCCATCTTGATTTGAGATGAATTCGTCACGATTTGTGAGGATTTCAGGCTTTTACTGGTATTATGCAATCTAACTTCTCTTCTAATTATGACATTGTAAATTTAGTCATTCAATTATTGCGTTAGCGCATTATTCGCCGCCGCTCTGGTCACCACTCACCTCAATCTCACAATTGTGGTTCGTGGAGACATTCAAGGCAGAATAGAGCAATGGCTTGCCAGTTCCTTTTGCAACGGGAATGTTGAGTTTATCCGTTTCTCTTCTAAGAAGTGGCAAGGCGTACAGTACAAGCCAGCAAGTGGTTTGAATTCAGAGTTTTGCTTCTCCTAGACTGGCGATAGTATATGGAGGCCTTGTTTTACCCAGACTTCATGGCCTATCCCCTCTCGGCCGGACCAATACAATAAAGGAATACGGGGATTTACATTTGCAGGGACGGCTGGGCTCCAGGAGATGCTGGAAAGTTGTCAGCGATAACAGCCAACCGCTTTCGAAGCTACACACCGGAGTTTTGGTCTGGATTCACTTCCATAGCTTTTTACATGTTTTAGATATGACTGCAAGGCAGCGGAGGTTTAAAATCAGGGTTTTCCTCCCCACTAGACGGACTGCATTTCTGGGCTGTCGAGCTTCATCTACCGGAAACAATCTAAATAGTTACGATAATTTTGGTATTTCTCGGTCTGTGATGAATTTAGTCAGGTTTTCGTGTTATAATATGGTATCCATTAGTTAAAATTGGGGATAGTGGGGAGGGCTATGAAGTACAAAACTTTTTGGGGAAAAGGGCGCCTAATGCATCGAGGCGTCTTAAAAACGGCGAAATACGGTAAGTTCCTTGAATGTGTATTCATCAACATGCTCTCGTCGCTGTATATCGAGGTTTAATACGGGAAGCCGTCCAAAAATTACTCAAGACCTCCTCCCTCGCCAACTCGACACTTCTCTTTTGGAAGATGCCGTAGACGCCGAGTAATGATCACAGCCTACTCCCGAAAGAGAGGTAGTGCCTGTGTGGAGAGGCTCCCTGGGATTTGAGCTAATATTAATTGCAAACTTCCTCGGCTAGTGCCAGGTGAGTTATTTTGTATGAAAACAACGAAGAAATTAACAATAATTAATTTTAAGTGATTGTATTAAACGCTGAGGATGGTTTCATAAATTCTCGAAACGTTTGTCTGTTTTATTAAATTCTTAAAACGATAAAATGGATTTAATTCCGATATTTTCGGACGATTTAAATGTTTCTCTTCCTTTAGCGTCTGAGTAGACGGATTCCGGAAAACTGATGTACGGATAATCGAGAAAGTATTGTATTCTTAATTATATAAGTTTGAGTTCAATTATATTGGGTTATAAATCAAATTTTCAGACGATTTTCTTTTAAATATAAAAATAACTCCATGTTTGCGATATTTCAAAATGATTTCAGACATTTCAAAGACGAATAGTAAGCACAAAAGCAGACAATTTTTTTAAAGAATGTATTGAAATTAATTATTCAGTGCCAGGCTATCAACTTAACAGCTGTCTACCAAAATAAAAGTGTCTATTAATTTCTAATTCTTCCACCTAAAAAAAAATAGAAATGACAGAAAAAAAAAAAAACCGGAAAGGATAGGAAAAAACGACCATCAGTGACAACAACAACAGAAAGGAAGATATTCTTGTTTTCTTAAACTATTTGAAACCCGCCGTTTTCAAAGATATCTTTTCCTTTCGTGTCTCTTTCCTGATTTCCATTAGATAAAAGTAGTTGATAAATTTGTTGACCATGGTAAAGACGGAAATAGAATGAAGATATTGCTACGTGAGAGTAGGAAAAGGTAATGTCCGATGGATGTCATTGGAGGAAGCCAGACAAATGATATGATAGGAAACAAGTATAAATAGAATAAAGAATGCGAAAAAGAAATAAAAGGGCTTGAAGTCAGATAGCCCGCGTTTTATTTCCCATATATTCAAAGTTTGCCGCCATTTCTTTCATAATGGATGGTTGGGTGGATGGATGGATGGATGGATGGATCTATCTATCTATCTATCTATCTATCTATCTATCTATCTATCTATCTATCTATCTCTTTCTCAACAATATCTATCTATCTATCTATCTATCTATCTATCTATCTATCTATCTATCTATCTATCTATCTATCATGCGCATGTATAGTCGCATCAACGTAATCAAACCTAGTCCGATGAAATCCTAGAGGACGAAACGCATCATGCGAAAACTTTTGTCACTTTGTCATATATATATATATATATATATATATATATATATATATATATATATATATATATATATATATATATATATATAAATATATAGATATATTTTTACAAATATATATATATGATCCCTGTTTCCATACCTGATGATGTCTGTAGGAACAGACGAAAGCTTGTAAAAAATTAAAAAGGCCTTATGCAACTGGAATTTGTAAACAGGGATCACATCATTCATATACAGGTTCGGGGTTGATGTATCTTATTTATACTGTTTGCGACGACGTATTCTCGCCATTTAAATCATTAACCTCTATATTTATTTTTGTATGAATGATTCATGAATTTATATATATATATATATATATATATATATATATATATATATATATATATATTTATAAATATATATATATATATTTATAAATATATATTTATAAATATATATTTATAAATATATATTTATAAATATATATATATATATATATATATATATATATATATATATATATATATATATATATATATATATATATATATATATATTAGTTTGGTGCAAAAATAATGACATAATAATGTCGTTTTTTGACGTTAAAAAATACGTCAAAAACGACATTATTACGTCATTATTTTTGCACCAACCTAATATATATTTGTAAATATATATATATTTGTAAATATATATATATTTATAAATATATATATATATATTTATAATTATTTATATATATATGTATATATATATATATATATTAGGAGTGGATTAAATCCGACCTATTTTTAATTTATTTGATTACCTTCCTTTGTTTATTTGCTCCATCTGCCATATATACGGGGTTGGAACCGTGCAAATCGGCATTTTCTTTTCCATTGGACCATTTCAAAGACATGGAGATGGGGAGATCTACTACATGGATCTACAGTCTGTCCTTCATATCTTTTTATACTGGAGAGACAGAAAACACAGGAGAGACAACGGACATCAACCGGAGAACAACTTTCAAGGCTGATGAACGCCTAATGTATAATATCCAGCAGTAGAGTATTGGAAAAATAAATAAGAAAAACTAACTTACCTAGTAATCCTTTTAAACGATATAAATTTTTCTCTGAAAGTTCTTGAAATCTGTCCCAACTGACGTAGTTTTCAGGAATCGGATTGTCTCGTACCCAACTACCGCACGCGTACTGGTAGAAATTGTGGCAGGGATCGACTGTCGTATCCATGGCGGTTAATATAGAACCAGCTGCCGAGATGCAAGCCGGCGTCGAGCAGTAAGGGTCACCTGTGAAAAAAAATCAAAAAAAATCAATAAAAACAGAGGCCATAAAAAATAGTCAGAAAAAATAAAACAACTTTTTCCTTTTAAGATCGGAAAAGTATGACTTTAGGTCTGTCAAATTGTGAAAGGATTTTTATAGGCTCTTCCACAACAGGCTAGAGTTCAAAAAGCCAGCACCTCGCAATTGGAGGAACATTATTACGTAAGTTATGATGGCCAATCAAAACACATTATATGATAATTCAAATAACTTGACAACGGACCCTAGACTATTCAGTTATGTGCCATGCGTGATACACGCTTAGGCGATCATGTATCTTTCGATACATGAAAAGTTTTAAAGAGTTAAAAATTTAAAATTCGTAATTTTTTATTATGTATCTTTCCATACATGACTGACGAGGCAGTTTTTCCCCCATATATATATATATATATATATATAATTATTTTAAAAAAATATGATTCCATCGCTACATAAGAGTTCTCATGTTTCAAAAACAGAAGCTAAAAACTTCAATTTCATTTATGGAAATTAAATTAAATTAAAGCAGCTAGTTATAATATATAAATTATATATGAATTATATACAAATTAAATTAAAGCAGCTTGTGATAATATATGCTTTGCCATTGTATCGATCTCTGTTTTCTAAAATAAAAAAAATTTCTAAAGATCTTTGGAATATTAACCCAACGGTTCTTTCCTATTTTTCTATATACTCTCTCTCTCTCTCACACACACACAAACGCGCGCGCGCACGTGTGTATGTGTGTGTGGTGGACTCTCCTAATAAAACTAAAACAAATAGACCTAATACGTCTAAATTATTTAAACAAACTATATATATATATATATATATATATATATATATATATTACCGAGAAGTAAAAACAAGAACAAAATCTATTTCCATACCCGAGGATGTCTTTAGGAACAGACGAAAGCTTGTAAAAAATAAAAAAGACCTTATGCAACTGGAATTTATAAACAGGGATCATATCATTCATATACAGGTTCGGGGTTGATGTATCTTATTTATATTGTTTGCGATGATGTATTCTCGCCATTTAAATCATTAACCTCTATATTTGTTTTTTGTATGAATGATTCATGAATTTAGAAATTATAATTGCACCTTTTAATTGAAATTAAAATAACTGATCGTGCAACTTTCGGATAATAAGTGTGACATTACTGTAATTATTGAACAATATAGTTCATGCCATATTCACGGAAAATCTACCAGTAAAAAAGAATTCTCTTATTGCTATATTTGTACAAAAACGCACAACCTTAAAATTTAAATTCAAACTCAGCGTCGCGACCGCACGTTCCAAAACAATAACACATTTCTCATAGCATTTTTTCGGATTACATCTCTTTTTTTCGTTGTCCTCTTATTACTGAGAAGTAAAAACAAGAACAAAATCTATTTCCATACATGAGGATGTCTGTAGAACAGACGAAAGCTTGAAAAAAATTAAAAAGACCTAATGCAACTGGAATTTATAAACGGGGATCATATCATTCATATACAGGTTTGGGGTTGGTGTATCTTATTTGTATTGTTTGCGATGATGTATTCTCGCCATTTAAATCATTAACCTCTATATTTGTTTTTTTTGTATGAATGATTCATGAATATCTATCTATCTATCTATCTATCTATCTATATATATATATATATATATATATATGTATGTATGTATGTATGTATGTATGTATGTATGGTGGACTCACCTCTCGTGAACGATAAATGAGGGTCAGTAGTGGATAGTGCCTTTCGTTTTACACTTATGCATGCTAGCAGGAGCTATTGTGGAGAAAAACAGAGAAGGGAATGACATATTTCATTTGCGCTTTCTTGAGTGTAATACTAGACCAGATAATGTATATATATATATATATATATATATATATATATAGTGTAACCCGGATATAAGAGACCCGGTTATAAGAGAGATTTTATCTGGTCCCAAATTAGAGTTTACCTAAACAAAATAGAACAAACCCGGATATAAGAGAAACCCGGGTATAAGAGAAATCCGGATATAAGAGACTTCTTCTCTGATCCCCACAACTCTCTTATATCCGGGTTACACTGTATATGTGTGTGTGTGTAATAAACCTGTTTTGTGAAAATATGAACTAGAAACGTGCGGTTAAATAAAAAAAATATTGCGTATTTTGTTGATATTAAAAATATCTGTGGGTTATAGACTAAGTATTATGAACGTATATTAAATTGGAGACATCATTTTACCTCTGGCATCCATAATTACACTGAAAAATTCAATTATATAGAATAACAACTGAACTGAAAAATTTTCATTAACCGTAATAATCAAGTTTTATAAAATTTATGGAGAATTTCGACGCATCATGTCATGTAATAACAAAGAATGACTAATTCTATTAAATATCTATCTATCTATCTATCTATCTATCTCATGTGTGTTCATTATCTATCTATCTATCTATCTATCTATCTATCTATCTATCTATCTCATGTGTGTTCATTATCTATCTATCTATCTATCTATCTATCTATCTATCTCATGTATGTTCATTATCTATCTATCTATCTATCTATCTCATGTGTGTTCATTATCTATCTATCTATCTCATGTGTTCATTATCTATCTATCTATCTATCTCATGTGTGTTCATTATCTATCTATCTATCTATCTATCTATCTATCTCATGTGTGTTCATTATCTATCTATCTATCTCATGTGTGTTCATTATCTATCTATCTATCTATCTCATGTGTGTTCATTATCTATCTATCTATCTCATGTGTGTTCATTATCTATCTATCTATCTATCTAACTCATGTGTGTTCATTATCTATCTATCTATCTATCTATCTAACTCATGTGTGTTCATTATCTATCTATCTATCTATCTATCTATCTATCTATCTATCTATCTATCTATCTATGTATCTATCTATCTATCTATCTCATGTGTGTTCATTATCTATCTATCTATCTATCTATCTATCTATCTATCTATCTATCTATCTATCTCATGTGTGTTCATTATCTATCTATCTATCTATCTATCTATCTATCTATCTATCTATCTTCCAATTATTTTTTAATTAATTCACCTCAAGCATGGCGATAATGACACTAAGACGCAAGAAACTACTTGGTGTGAAAGAGAATGAAAAGATTCTAAACAGGGAACAAAGGATAAACCTCTACTCCTGTTCAAAAGACCGAGGAGGCAAGACGATCTACTGCTGTTGAGGAGAAAAAAAATAATTAGCAAATAAAATTTCACAATTCAGACGGAGACGTTAGGAATATAGAGTTGAAGTAGACTTTAGAAGTTACCGGATAACTAATCCTAAACAGGAAATAATGGATATACCTTTTTATTTTTTCTTAAGATGAAAAAAAAAAAAAAAAAAAAAAAAATAGAAAAGGAAAAAGGAAAGATCTATGAACAATTTCCACACGGTTTTGAATCTATCATTTACTTCTCTTGAACAAAAAAAACAAGAAAACATTATATAAAAATACTAATTGCCTGTTGTATTCAAGAAAATACAAGTGAAAATGAAATTATATAAATTGCACAAAATTAATTGCTGCTCACATATACATTCATACGTTGTATCGTCCAGAGTCCACTTAACGACGTCATAAGCCAAAGTGAATGCCTATGTCCGTGCCATAAACAGGATTATCCTGGTGGGCCTTCCGCTCTCATAATCCATAGAAGCTAAAAAATGCTGAAACTGACCAACTGCATATTCGCCTGGTAAGTTTTGCATTTAGTGCAGAGGTGATATAATCCACTGTCGTTTGTATGTTAACGCAAACAATCCTAGCCAAATACCTCTGGTTTCGATCTTTACCGACACGTGGTCGACCACTGCTCAATCCACAGTGTGCGGTGATTGCCCTTTATCAGGTATTCTCGATACAAGAATAAACAAAGAAAGGTGTACTGAACTGCTATTTAATATCAGTCCGCCTATATGACAGTGAATGCTGGACAATCTCCTCACAGATGTAGAAGAGACTTGAAGCATCAAAAATATGGTTTTACAGAAGGATGCTGAGAATACCATGGACCGAACATGTGAGCAACGACGAAGTTTTAGAGAAAATGGAAACAAAAAGGAAAAAAAATCGTGAAGAGACAGTTTAAATTTCTAGGGCACATAATGAAGATAGAGGGTTTGGAAAATATGATACTCACAGGGCAGATTGAAGGCAAGAGGGACAGATGAAAAAAATAGATACTGAGTGAACTAGAGTAAATGGATGGTGAGCGAGAGTTTAGGAGAAATAACAGAAAGACAAAATTTATTAAGAGTTACAAAGGACAGGAAATTGTGGAGAGCCGTTATTTGGTGCTCACAGGACAGATTGAAAGCAAGAGGGGCAGAGGTAAACAACGCATATCCTATCAAGCGTGCTTGCGTAAATGGATGGCAGAACAGGGTTTAGGAGAAATTTATTATGAGCTACAAATAACAGGAAGAACAGGAAGTTGTGGAGAGTCATGATCGCCTACGTCCTGCAGGGACACGGCACTACTAGTTAATCCACAGTGTGCAATAATTACCTTCTATTGTGTCAATCTCTTCACCATTGGCTTTCTAGTTATTCCAGTTTGTTCTTACTTTTCTAATATCTATAATAATAGCTATACATTCGTATTCGAGGATACTCGTCTAGTAGGGCGGCTAGCCAATCCCTATTGCAGACTCTCGGTCAGGCACATTTGTATTTGTTCAACACCCACAAAGCCAACCTGTGGTTTATACTGCAACTATGCTGAGCAGACCTTAGTTACAGTTTCTGGGAGAGAGCGTCTTATCTGAACAAGATCAGCACACTCAAACCCTCAGTCACGATGACTTGTGACTTAGTGCTAGCAGACCTATCGACGGCAAGTTTTCCGTCTATCCAATTTCTCTCACAAGGTTTATATATAATTATTATATAATATTAATATATATATATATATATATATATTTATATATATATATATATATATATATATATATATATATATATATAATTATATATAATAATTATATAATAATAATAATAATAGCTGGCCACTTGTATTCGATGATACCCGTCTACTAGGACGGTTAGCCAATCCCTGTTGCAGACGCTTGCTCAGGCGCATTTGTGTTTATTCAACACACAGAGCCCACCTGTGTTTTATACTGCACCTATGCTGAGCAGACCTTAGTTACATTTTCTTTGAGAGAGTGTGATCAACAATCTGAACAGGGCCAGCACACTCAAACCCTCGGTCACGATGAATTGTTAGCACAGCTATCGATGGCCCGAAGCGTTCCGTCTACCTAATTTTACTCACAAGGCTTGGATCAACCCATGGTATGGTTTTCGCGCACTTTCCAAAAGTGTCGCACGCTGGGAACGTCCCCCTCCAGGCCGATAACATTATCTAACCTTTAAGTGCCGAATCTAGGTGCATCGTCAGTGTTGCTGCTTCCATGTCACTAGAAGTTTCGGGTCTAAATAAAGAACAGATATTTTTTAATGGGCGACCCGACCGAATATGATCAGTATTTGGCTCGCACCCAGAATAAATTTACTATTAGCTTTAGGACGTGCTTTACATAAATTCCCCCAGAAATCGGCAAATAATCAAGTCTACATTCGATGTTATAGATCGGGTATGCTTGGGTGTACGGATCTTCCTACATGCAGCCAAAACAGAGTTTTTTGGGAGAAGAAAAGAAAACAAACCAATAAATATATATATCTATTAATAAAATAAAAACGATTTATTATATTGGCTCATCTTACGATTTACTTTTCTTCCGCTTCCTCCTCTTTTAAATTTTTTATTATTTCTTATTTGTTTGATCTTTTTTTTTTATAACTTTCCTTTTTATTCTTAACTACACTTAACAAAATGTTTACAATAGAGTGATTAAAATTGAATTAGACTATTTATTAAAAAATCTCCTAAAATACGATATGAATAATTTGGGATATTGATTGATACTGTAATAAATTCCCTTTAAAAACTAAGAAAAATCACATTTAACTAAAATTGCTTAAAAATAAAGTAATCAAGATATTATGTTAAATACTAGTTAAAAAAGAAATTTTAGTTAAAATTGGTTACTCCCCAAAAATTATCCTTAACGGGAGAAATTTGTTTAAAATCTAAGAGAAATAACATATAACTCAAATTGCTTAAAATAAATTAATGAAGATATTTATTTACATGTTGAATAATAGTTAAAAGAAAAAATAACGCGTAAATTTAGTTAAAATAAATTACTCCTAAAAATTATCCTTAAAGGAAACTGATTAAAAAAATGAGTAAATACGACAAAAAAAAAAAAAAAAAAAAATCAGAAACGAAAAATGGGTAATTACGAAAAAAAAAAAAAAAAATTGTAAGAAAAGAAAAGGTAAGATTACGTGTAAGTATATTTTTTGTAATAAAATAAATCTACTCGAATGACCAAATGTCATCATGCAACTTAAATAAATTGTTTAAAAATCTGTCATTTCTCTGAAGCTTCTTATCATCTATATATGCAATTTTATCATACATATATATAAATCTATATTCACTTTTAAGCTTTAAAAGTATTTAGTGGTGGTATTTACGACCTATGTTCATCTACACTGGGAACGTTCGTATTTTTAGTAGTTTTGGGCCATTCATTAGCCCTATTTATCCACAACCCCCGTGTGGCCTTTTCGACGGACTACAGGATCATTTGAATCGCCCGCTTTCTTTTTTGTCCAGTTATCCTTAAGCTAGTAAGGGCACGTATCATTGACTGTCCGGCGAACCACCGACAACCGATCTCGACCGGGAAACAATGAGAACGCCATCCTTTAGTTCTGCATTCGTTTAAGAGTCCATGATATTTACTGTACTTTTTCTCAGAAGCCTCTTGCATATGCTCCTCCAATGGGACAGTTAACTCCAGCAAAATAATCTGTTTCGTGGCGTCTGAATAAACGATTATGTTTTGGACGGAGTTTGGAGGACGATATATGTGTAGGGAATTTCAATTGTTTCTCGAGATCGACTCGCATCTGCCAATCCGACGATGACGATAACAGTGAATAGGATCCTGCAACCTTCTTACTGGGCTTTGCACCCGCTTTAACGAAACGGATAGCTCTTCTTTCTGGGATGAGTTTGAGTGCTGTCGCCTCTAAATTTTTTTCATGACGTAAGCGGTAGCGCCCGTCTGTCAGAGCAGTTCTGCACCCCCTCAATATGTGTTGCAGTGATCCCCTCCCTAAACACAAGGGGAACTTTGGTGAATCTATTTCCCCCCATAAATGTAGGTTGGTCGCGCTTGGTAATACGTCATACACCATCTGAGTTCGTCGCTCAACTCTTGAGCGACGGTTCGGTTCAACTCTCTGCTTTCGGGCGGGAGGAACCCGAAGGAGGCTACGCCGAAGAGCGAAGTCTCCTTCGGGGAGGTAGACCGGCCCTGAACCCGTTCAATGGGTATATTTTTTGCCGAGCCCACGGGCTCGGAGTGCCCACGTTAAACCTGTCTTGTGCCACATGACGCCCACGTGTGTGTGTGCGGGGGTGACTAAATATAGTCATACACCATCTGAACCAGGAATCTAGATCGGCTGAAGTCGGTATTCCAAAGATCTGACCACGACACTTTCCGCCGATCTATACCGTCCCACCTGGTCCACGCACCCTGCTGGCTATAACCTGCCATTTTTGTCATCCGTTTTTCCTCCATCCCCCGCTCTTACTTCGTCATGTATCAGGTGTTGACGCTCCTTCAAGGAGATTTCTCCGAATCTGTAGGGAAGGAACCAGTCTATTATCTATACCCTCACAGTAAGCACATCACCATGCACATCTAGAAATACAGGCATTGCCATACACTTATGTTTGAAATTTATACATTTGATTATAAACTTTATGCTGCGTATTATACAGGAGAAATTCATGAGATTTTGTGTCTAATTAAAACTTGTGGAGATCCTCCCGAGTTTCAAGGATAAAATTCAAGAAAATGCTGTTTTTTTTTGTTGTTGTTTTGGCTGATGTATTCCTCGAGGTCGCAAACTGATGCATCTTGAATTAAATTTTGGAGAGCTGATTTTAATATCTAATTATCAAGCATTGTTAAACTTCATGTCTTTTCTTATTCAGTCCCCCAAGGTTTTTCATATTTTATTTGACTCCGTATAGCTGAACATATTCAGAATAACAAAGTTAAGATTTTATGTGTCATAATATGTTTAGCGAGTAATAAAACAAAATTTGGCTTGCGTACGCAAAATTGTCAATATTTCTCAGTTTTGTGAGTAGGAAGTAAGAACACCCAAACACACACATTCATATATATATATATATATATATATATATATATATATATTACTTATTATAAAACGCAGATTCTGTGTGTGTGTGTCTGTACATTTATATATTGGATCGGATTTCCTACATTTTTCAACCGATTTCAACAAAACTTCACAGGACTACGTAAAATTACCTTGCGGTGGTTCTAACAGCGACAAAAATTGAAAAAAAAAACAATTGTTTTTGCACGAAATCAATTTGAAAACACGATTAAGAGGCATCATGAGAATGAAAGGGGGACAACTCATATCGAGTTATACTTATTATAAAACCCAGGTTGTTTGTGTGTGTGTGTGTGTTCGTTTATATATGGGATCGGATTTCTTCAACCGATTTCAACAAAACTTCACTTTTTTGGGGCAGGTAGTGTTTCTTATTGTCTTGCACACTTTTTTCTTTATTTTTACATTCAGAATGCTTTAAAAATTCCATTTACAAGACAATTGTTTATAATAAAATTCTATTCAATCGATGGACTCATAACGATTGAAAATAATGTTTTTGTTTGGGTTTGACCAATTCGTAAAAATAAAAAAAAAATATCTAAGACATGCGTGTCCGTCAACCTTAAACAATAATCTTTGTCAATTTTATTTTTCAGTCTTTATGATGGACGATACTTGATCTATCTCTTACTGTTACATCCCCGGGCAACGCCGGGCTCTACTGCTAGTTGTCAATATTTCTCAGTTTTGTGAGTAGGAAGTAAGAACACACACACACACATCCATATATATATATATATATATATATATATATATATATATATATATATATATATATATATATATATATATATATATAGAGAGAGAGAGAGAGAGAGAGAGAGAGATAGATAGATAGATAGATAGGCACGTGGCCGAGTGGGTAGAATAAGAGCCGGGGTTCGAATCGCACCATGGCATCGATTTGTCAGAAAGGAGACTTCCTGGTGTTATCGGACTGGAGAGTTCGATCCCATCGTCCGGTACCTTTGGAAACAGCATGAAAACCATACCACGGGTTGACCTAAGTGAAATTGGGTAGACGGAACACCTTGAGCCCGTTGATAGCTGTTCTAGGACGAAGTCACAAGCCATCGTGACCGATTGTTGATCACACTAGATAGCACGCTCTTTCACAGACACTGTAACTAAGGTCTGTTCAGCATAGCTGCAGTATAAACCACAGGTCGGCTCTGTGGATGTTGAACAAACACAAATGCGCCTGGACGCCCTAGTAGACAGGTATCCTCGAATACGATTGGCCAGCTATATATATATATATATATATATATATATATATATATATATATATATATATATATATATATATATATATGTGTGTGTGTGTGGGGGGGTATTAACAAGAAGCTAAACCGCAAACATTTTAAGTTGAAATCTGGATTTTTTATTTATTTTTCATAATTCTGCTACACGGGTTTCTGGTTTCGCGTTCTTTTTCAGTCAAAGAGTAGATATTTCTACATATTATAAAAACGATTTTTTTACGTGGTAAAAATTAAATGCAATATTCACTTACAACATACGAATATTTTTTTTGAATCATTTCACCCCAATCAATGCAATAATGCCACCAAGGTGTTACTGACTATGGGAGAAAGAAAACATTATTAAGGAGCGGAAGCCATAAAGTGGAATCAAGAAGATAACGATTGACATTGCATTTAAATTTTTAAAGATCAAAGTTGCCTGGAAAGCAAGAAACCGGAAGAGACTTCCACAAGCGAGAAGTGCGAGAGAAGAAACTGTTAGCATAGAACTTACGGTTGCATCTAGACATTTCAATTGTAAAACGATTGTTGTCAATCAATTACCCTGAAAAGTATTTATAGAAAAGGCCCTGTCCTTGATTCTTATTGTTTTTTAATCCCGTGAGTAGACTGATTTTGTCCCGCTGGGTATCACATGTTGGGATATGTTTTTTTTTTTTAGTGCTTCTCAGTTAAATAACTGTACCAAATAACAGAAACCACATCATTTGAGGACTACCAATAACAGCAACAACTAAAATGAATAGCACATGTAAATTTGAAGGGAAAATATGACGATCAAGATAGTACCTACTTACATTGTTCTGACTATTGTCCTCATCTTTAATGCCATATTCACGACGTTTCGGCCGTTGTGCGCTCCGGCATTCTTCAGGTGATTGGAATTTCGAACAGAACCCTTTATTTCGTCCACTGGGGGTAGATTGTTCTAGTTTCAATTGTAGTAGCAGTTACCGTGAAAGTATTTGTAGAAAAAACAGAGGGAGGCGACGGCACATATGTGAGGGAGCGACTGTAGACGAGATGCCAGATCAGGACCAACCACATTGCATATCCATCTCTGAACCTTGTTGAGGACCTTAAGGCGAACAGCGGGGGCACCAGACTATATATGGCAGCAGTATTCCATGCAAGGGCTTTTATCGCTTTTCTTCTGATATCTTGCTTCCCTAGTTGCCATCTTCCGTCTTCCTGAAAACTGTCCTTTTATTGTCTTTTCTCCTCACCAAAGTGTTCTCATTCTCTTCCGCTTCCAGTAATTCGTTGCATGTTAGTGGCATTATCGACTGTCATGGTGTAACGATGAAAAAACAAAACAAAAAAACAAAAAACAAAAAAACAACAACATACGTGTTTAAAGAAATCGCTTACCTGGTGGTTCTTTTGATCTCACCAGCGCCACTGCAAGGGCGATAATCACAACCAGAAAAAGCACCAGAATTACGGCTAGGAATTTCTCTAGGGCACTGCGGTTCCTAACACATTGGGGATTGAAAATAGTGACGTCATAATCTTCTATGAGGTCATCGTCATCGGAGTCTGTGGTCCTCGACTCTGATCTACTGAAAGGACGCTCTGACATCTGCAGAGAAAAGACAAAGAAAAATCATTTTCTAAGACTCAACATCAAAATGGTGCTTTCTCAAATTGGAAAATAAACGTATGATGGATAAATAAACTTATATAGTCTTTTGTTATCAATGACTAATAAGGGTGTGTGATAAGGGTGTGTGATAAGGGTGCGTGATAAGGGTGTGTGATACATATGCCTGCAAAGGCATCGAATTACATTTAAATAACGAATAATAATAGTGAATATAATAGAGATAAATTTATAACAGAGGCAGATGATAGTTTAAAAAATGATCACATCAATAAGGCTTCATCTAAAAAAAAAAAAAAAAGAAAAGAAAAAAAGGAAAAATCATGAAATTATCCCTTATTTAAAATTAAAGTCTCAACTGGTAAATGTAACTAAAACGAATTTTCTTGGGGAAAGAGCACAAATTTGGCCTGATCAGCAGTGGGACAAAGCCAGTGCGCTAAACATATCGGTCACCATGACTTGTAACTTCGTGCCGCACCATATATATATATATATATATATATATATATATGAAATGGACTCTCCCGTCGAGTTCGATGTATGAGATTCCGACGACCACGAACTAATTATCTGCATGCCTATGAAGGACATGACTTTTGAGACCAGCTCGGGAATTGCACAAAAGACCACAAACAGTACAGGAGAATGTATTGTAGTATATATATATATATATATATATATATATATATATGGAGTGGTCACAGTCCTTGTACACGGTGGACTTCACTGTGAATATATATATATATATATATATATATATATGTGAAAATATATAGAAAATAGGAAAGAACTGGTTAGGTAAATAATTCAAAGTTCGTTAGTATTTTTGTTATTATTTTTAAAAAATAGTGCTCGATACAAAAGTAGAGCATAAATATAATTATTTATTTAAAATTATGATTCCAACACGCTACATAAGAGTTGACATGTTTCAAAACAAGAACCGAAAACTTCGATATAATTATTTGAATTAAATTGAATTAAAGTAAATTCAATTTAGTTCAAATAATATTAATTATATTGAAGTTTTCGGATCTTGTTTTGAAACATGAGAACTCTTATGTAGCGTGTTGGAATCATATTTTTAAATAAATAATGATATATATATATATATATATATATATATATATATATATATATATATATATATATATATTATATGCTGGACTGTCCCATCGAGTTCGATGTATGAGATTCTGACGACCACGAACTAATTATCTGCGTGCCTATGACGGGCATGACTTTTTAGCCCGGCTCGAGAATTGCACACAATATCACAAACAATACAGTAGACTGTATTGTATCCAAGTGCAGCAGGAATACTGTTAGCTGTCTTATTTTGCTTTCGTGTTTCACGCAGTCGACTGATGCCATATATATATATATATATATATATATATATATATATATATATGTAATAAAATAAATTGAATATCAAGTGGGGAACGTATCTCAATCTAGCATGTTTCACTTTTATTAAAGCTTCATCAGAGATCGCGATAGAAATGAAAAGAGCAAAGAGTACTTATATGTTAAAATTTTTGGTTTGTTCTTATTGGTCAGATTCGTGTCACGTGGTATAAACGCAATAGATAATATATCAATATGTGTGAGTGACATTTAGGACATTAAAATATGTGTCAGTGTAAAAAGTGTATGTAAAAAAACGGTTGTGTGTCTAGGTGTATGTTGGACGGTAACATTAATTCATGTAAGCGTATAAGTGTGTATGAGGAATGTATCCTTGCTTTCTTTCATTTTTTCTCCACCTCCGACAAAGCTTTGATAAAAGTGAAACATGTTAGATTGAGATACGTTTCCTACTTGTTCTTTAGTGTATTTTGTTATATATATATATATATATATATATATATATATATATATATATATATATATATGAAGAAATATAGTTTTAAGATGTGCTATATTTATGGGATAAAGTGCTCAATATCAGAGATAAAAGTGAACATAGAAGTCAACACTTAGAGGCGACAGTATGTTTCATGATAGATGCAATCGTCAGGCCACCCTGATATATATATATATATATATATATATATATATATATATATATATATATATATATGTGTGTGTGTGTGTGTGTGTGTATATATATATATATATATAGAGAGAAGAATTTAAGTAAATCTTACTGAAATTTCTCAAGTTCCGTATATTTTTTATTTTTAAATGAATCTGTCAGTCCTTGTCAGAATATCAGTAAATATCAATAAAAATTGTTTTAATTCTCAGTATCTAAAAATGGCTTATATATATATATATATATATATATATATATATATATATATATATATATATATATATATATCACTTATTATAAAGCACAGATTGTGTGTGTGTGTGTGTGTGTGTCTGTACGTTTATATATTGGCTCGGATTTCCTATATTTTTCAACAGATTTCAACAAAACTTCACAGGACTGCGTAAAATTACCTTGCGGTGGTTATGACAGCGCCAAAAATTGGAAAAACACAATTGTTTTTGCATGAAATCAATTTGAAAACATGATAAAACACGATTCTGTCGCGAGGATGAAAGGGGAACAACTAATATCGAGTTATACTTATTATAAAAACCCAGGTTGTGTGTGTGTGTGTGTGTGTGTGTTCGTTTATATATGGGATCGGATTCCTACATTTTTCAACCGATTTCAACAAAACTTCACTTTTTTTTGGCAGGTAGTGTTTCTTATTGTCTTGCACACTTTTTTTTTTATTTTTACATTCAGGATACTTTAAAAATTCCATTTACAAGACAATTGTTTATAATAAAATTCTATTCAATCGGTAGACTCATAACGATTGAAAACAATGTTTTTGTTTGAGTTTGGGTTTGACCATTTCGTAAAAAAACAAAAAACAAAACAAAAAACAAAACAAAAAAACCTTGAACAATAATCTTTGTCAATTTTATTTTTCAGTCTTTATGATGGTCGATACTTGATCTATTACTGCTACATCCCCGGGCAACGCCGGGTTCTACTGCTAGTATATAATAAAATAAACTAAAGAACAAGTAAGAAAATGTATCTCAATCTAACATGTTTAACTTTTATTAAGGCTTCGTCAGTGATCAAGATAGAAATTTAAAAAGTAAAGAGACACAGAGTAGTGGTATGTTATAATTTTTAGTTAGTTCTTATTGGTTAAAAATCATGACATCCTAATACTCTGCGTGTCTTTGTTTTTTTTCTTCATTTCTATCTGACGGAGCTTTAATAAAAGCGAAACATGTCAGATCGAGAGACGTTTCCTACTTGTTCTTTATTTATCATCTTATCGGATTCCTATCCACAGCTGATCTACATTTGATTTTCCACTCATTTTGGCTGAACATGGAAACCACATCAAAGAATCAGAAACAGCGTTATATTTCCATCTCCAAAAAACTACTATCTTGTTACTCCCGACAAAACAGAAGGAATTTACTAATTAATTGCATTGCTGAAAACGTCGTTTCAGTGAGTACTTTTAGAGAGCTACATAGCACAAAAGATATCTTCCTCAAACACGTCCATCACTATCTCTTCACATGCGAAGAGAATCTTAAACACTGAGAAATGATCACCAATGACCAAGCAACATTAACTGGAAAAAGTTACGATTTTATAGCATCCTTTCAAATTCCAAAGCTGAAATATTGAAACGAAAAATATCGCACACAGACAACAAACAAAAACTCAGATTACACAAACTATATACGAACTGCATATGGAAGATGGCCGCATGGAGAAGAGGATTCATACCTTTCCCAACGGTATTAGCACGTAAGTGAATGTTATGTATTCCACTGCAAATCGAACTCGAGTCTCCGATTCCTCATATATATATATATATATATGATTAATATCAGCGCATTTGTTTTACTTTAAAATGTTTTGTAAAAGATTAACCTCCCTAAAATCACCCCACCTCCTCCAAAAACATACAAAAAAGAACAACAGCAAATGCAAAACGGCATATATTTTCTTCTAAATAGTTGCCATCCAAGGCTACAGAACCCAGTCTGTCCTGTTATTTACCTTTAGCTGGAGGGAGAAGAAAAGGATTCATACCTTTGGCAAGGGTATTAGCACGTAAGTGAATGCAATGGATTCGAACTCGGGTCTCCGATTCCTCATATATTAGGTTGGTGCAAAAATAATGTCGGTTTTTGACGTATTTTTTAACGTCAAAAACCGATATTATTTATGCACTAACCTAATATATACCTCCCTCCCTAAAACCACCCACCTCCTTCAAAAACAAACAGAAAAGAACCACAGCAAATGCAAAACGGCATATATATATATTTTTTTTATAAATAATCATGAGCAAATTTGGAATGGAATTCTCGATAATGAAGATAAAAGTTCATTTAAACTGAATTATTCGCCATCTTTGTAATTACCTTGTTCCTAAGAGAATGCTGTCAATGTCATCGCCTACATGACATTGACAGGAGATATTTATTAGGGTATTATTATGAATTATTATGTATACTTGATCTGCTGGTAATCATGAGAAGGACTTATTAAACAAATGCATCAAAGATTTTATACACTTAACTAATTACAAATAAACCAATGGATATATATATATATATATATATATATATATATATATATATATATATATATATATATATATATATATATATATATATATATATATATATATATGAACGAGTTTTACACCGTGCATGACTTGATTAAATTAAACACATGATTTCAGTTTGGTTTGGTTTGTTTAACGGCACATCAACTCCTTATGGGTCATTTAATGCCTAATTTTAATTCTCTTAGGAGCTTTGGTAATTTATTTTTTATTTATTTAAAAATGTTTTTGCTGCTATTTTTTCTATGAAAAGGTTTATCTTTGATAATTTCTTTTATTATGAAAACATTTTTTTTTATATTTTCATAATGTTTTAACCCCAGTTCGGGGGTTCAGTATTTGCCCATAACTGGGACCCTAACAGGTGCTACCACCCCGGGTCAGGGTGAACCTGGGAACAACAGCAATTAAAAGGTGATTCCAGGCTTCTCAAAACCTTACGATCAAAGGCCTTGTTGCTGGATGTTATAACCAGGGCGATGATTTGGTCTTGGTTTGGTAGGATCATGCTGTGATGGGCGAAACAATCCTTCGCACAGATCAATTTTCTTGTCTCTTATACTAAATTTGCTGTAGTTGATCCATACACAGAAGTATTTGAAGGGTTTAGTATTTACTAATCTGGAATCTTAAATTTGAATTTTAAGATGGATACAGAGTAAGTGCCATCACTGCTTTCATTCCAACTCCAGGTCATAGTTTTTGCTTTAGAAAGGTTTATCTTGAGACCTATTTGTTGGAACTCTTTGGAGAGAATGATGATTTTCTTTTGTTCGTTATTATTCTTATACCAACTGTAAATGCCTAGGTGATTAGCATAGACCCCACTTGCCATCAGTACACTGGTCTTGACTGTTTAGAAAAAGAAACGCTCTTTTCTATTAGCAAATCCGTTCGGGATGTGGTATGGAATGCATCACACTTCTTTTTTTTTTTTACAGTAAAGTTCACTCTGTACAAGGCCCGGGGTCCACCCGATGTAGAGTGCGATTTAAAGAGTAGTTTATATGGATAGGAGGAGTAGACAACGGTTAAACTTGAACAGGTTAAGACTGTATTGATCGAGGAAGCCTCCTCTTGGGAGTCTGTCCCACAGGTCAGTGGTTCGCAGGAAGAAGCTGTGGAAATTACTTCTCGCTGATGGAATACGGGGGTGATGTGGGTGGTTTGATACAATGTAAGGGGCATGGCGGATCCTAGCCGTGGAGGATAGAACAGGTGGAACCAAGAGATGTAGTTCGTTCGAGGACATTGCATAGTAGTAGCGATAGAGCAGTGAGAAACTCTCCACATCCCGCCTGTGTGTGTGTGTGTGTGTGTGTGTGTGAGAGAGAGAGAGAGAGAGAGAGAGAGAGAGAGAGAGAGAGAGAGAGTTTGGGAAAATAATTCTTCTCCAAAGATTCGGAGACGTTTTTGAACTCTATCAAGACTGGAAAGTGGGGACCGGGCAGCTCCCGCCCAAATATGTCAACAGTGCGCTATTTTGGGCCTGATCTGTCTCTCATAATGGTAAAGGATAGCATGAGGAGTCAGGTACTTAATGAAGCTCTACCGATCATTTTACCTGCATCCGTAGCGATGGATCGTATATAAAAATTCCACTTGAGGTCGAATGTGAGTCTGAGGCCCTTGTGCTTGTATATAGGCAGGGCATAGTCTCGGAAGAGATTATATAACCAAGGACTCTCATTTCCTGCTTGTCGCACTCCTCACAAGGTTTGAAATATGCCGGTATTGGGACCTTCGGCAAACATGTACGACCTATATAGTTTTTCAATCAAATCTAGACATTTAGTAGAATCAGATCTTGGAAGATAGTGTTTAACGGATAAGAAGAGGAAGTTTCTATTCACGCAGCCATATGTAGCCGCTAGAAATAATTTAAAAAGCACTATTCAACTTTTTCATTGAATTAAATTAAATAATTACAAATTCGAAGAAAATCTAATAAGAACTGAATAAATATTAGGTTGGTGCAAAAATAATGACGTAATAATGTCGTTTTTTGACCTATTTTTTAACGTCAAAAAACGACATTATTACGTCATTATTTTTGCACCAACCTAATATCTCATGTGTGTTCATTATCTATCTATCTATCTATCTATCTATCTATCTCATGTGTGTTCATTATCTATCTATCTATCTATCTCATGTGTGTTCATTATCTATCTATCTATCTATCTATCTATCTATCTATCTCATGTGTGTTCATTATCTATCTATCTATCTATCTCATGTTTGTTTCTTTATCTATCTATCTATCTATCTCATGTGTGTTCATTATCTATCTATCTATCTATCTATCTATCTATCAATCTATCTATCTATCTATCTCATGT
>OZ010575.1:74715708-74718208 GCA_963932145.1 Acanthosepion lycidas | reverse complement strand
TTTCTTTCTTTATTTCTTTCTTTCTTATGCTTAAATTAAATAATCTTCCTCGCTGCTGCTTCTTCTTCTTCTTTATTTTTTTTCTTTCTTCCAAATCCTTCAGAAACATGTAACCTTTGAAAACGTACGGCTTTTACCAGAGCCAAGATTTATCACTTGTCTTCTCACGGAGGCTACAAACGCAATTCGCGATAAGAAAATCACATATTACCTCGGTCTTGAGACGGTTCAACAAGAAAATAACGAATACACATTGACAATATCGCACACACCCACACGCGAGAGCGAGCACTCACATAAAGAAAACATGCACACAGCAGAAAATGCATTTACATATACACAAATATTTCCATAATCTTCTCAAACCCCGGCAAGCCTCTTATAAAGATATAAATATATATATGTGCCGATATACAAACTCATAAATATATATCTACTTACATCTATATGCCTATGTGTGTGCGTCTGTGTGTGCACACATATTTATAATCGCATGTGCATGCATATATAAAACTACTTTCACGAACAGATGCACACATGCAGGCCTTTCTTATTTTAATACACACACGCTTCATTTCACACACACACACAAACACGATATATATTGTTGGATAGTTGGGTTAAGATCTTGTGACAACTAATGCTACTGACGTCATCCTCCTACAAACTTTACTTTCACACATCCTAATCTACATAAAAAAGAATCTGTAGAACAATATTAGAGCATGTGAAAATACGTGAAATATAAGATCTGTGACGTAACGAGATTTACATGTCGGCCATTGACAATCGTAACACTGGGACGTGTGACAAGCTCAAATATTTTTACCATTCATGTGTACCCTCTCAGTGTAGTAATAATGTTATATATTGGATGGTATGTGGAAAATTTCAGAGCAAATTTATATTGGGCTCTTTTAAAATTAAAACTTAATTTAAGAAAATAAGAAAAGAAAAGAAGGAATTTTTATCAACAGTAGAAATTACTACCATGTAGGCTAATTAGTCATCCAGTTGCCAAACAACAGACGTTATTCTGTGAAAAGCTTTTAAAGTCGACCCCTCAGTGAGAAAAGTCAACACGGCTAAGGGGCACGTCAGGCTTCCACCAGTGAAAAGGGATCGACAAATGCTAGTTATAATTAGGATAGGAATCCGATCCGCTAAATAAATAAATAAATAAATAATTCCGATTCGAGATGGTTCGGGAGAAATCTGGTCTTTTCTAGGAGACCCTACGTGATTCTAGAAGCCTCTCGGACCGGAACCGGAAGTGTTCCACCATACAAAATGCGCCATATAAAAGGAAGAGTTTGGGTATGAATTGGGGGACGGCAGAGTTTGCAGGCGAGTTTCGCGGAGACAATTAAACTGAAAGAGGGAAGAGGGTAAACGAAACGTGCGAGCTGATCCGTGGGTCAGCCGGTTGCTGGCGGAATTAAGATGTCACCCTTGTAGGGAACAGTTTAATAGTCTATCGCTAAGACAATTCACAGGAGCGGAAAAATAAACCAGGAAGAAATCGATCGAGGTCTTCAACAAATTCGCGTCCTCGTGGGTTTTTTATACGATGCAGCAATGAATTTTTTTGTGACCGTGAGCCACTGGGTCCCACGTCATGTTGTAGAGCAATAGGTGGCATTGTTACATTCAGTATAACACTTTCTCAGTATAGCGCTGACAAGTTATGGAATGAAACGAATGAAATATGCCCAGAAAACATCTCAAATGCAACATAACGGACAAATAAGGAAAAGAAATAAGAAAATTTTTGAAAGGATTTCTTCTTATATGCATCATTATTTCTTATTGCTATAACCGTTATTTTTAGAGTATGGGTAGTGGCTCGGATTGAGGAATCGGAGAGCCGAGTTCGAGTTCCACTCGATTCCATTATATTCACTTACGTGCCAATACCCTTAGGAAAGGTATGAATCCTCTTCTTCTACCCTCAACTATGGGTAAATAGCAGGACTGGGTTCTATAGCCTTGGATAACAACTGATCTACTGAAAAAAGAAAAGGCAACCGACTACGGGAAAAAATCTGCCTCGTCAGTCATGTATCGAAAGATACATGATTGCTTAAGCGTGTATCGCGCATGGCACATAACTGACTAGGAGGCACAGATTGAGGAATCGGAGAGCCGAGTTCGAATTCCAGTCGAATCCATTACATTCACTTACGTGCTTATACCCTTGGGAAATGTATGAATCCGCTTCTTCTACCCCCAACTATGGGTAAATAGCAGGACAGATTGGGTTCTATAGCCTTGGATGGCAACTGGTCTACCGCAGATATAAATGGCAAGCTACTGCGGAAAAAATCTGCCTCATCAGTCATGCATCGAAAGATACATGATCGCTTAAGCGTGTATCATGAAGTAACTGACTGACTGAACTGTCACGTTGCTATCCCTGTTTAAAAAAGCAAACAAACAAGATGTAAGGGAAAAATCCTTTCAAAACATTATTGTAGTGTACGTTTCGTGTACGAAACCT
>OZ010575.1:74708208-74710708 GCA_963932145.1 Acanthosepion lycidas | reverse complement strand
CTCCATCTCCAGCATTGACTCACAGAATGTCCTCCGCATCAACTTGTCATCATTAATAAGTGCTGGAAAAGGCTTAGTTTGTATGGTTTCATGTGTAATCGTCTCTTTAACACACGCCAGACAGTGGTATGAGGGTTGGCAAGCTGAAGACTTGCTCGACGTACGGACTTACGTGGGCTGCTCTCAAATGCATCAAGAATCCTCTCCACTTGCTCCTTTGTAACACGTGGTCTTCCAGGACTCTTTCCTTTGCACAAGCACCCACTCTCTTTAAACTGTCTAACCCACCGTCGAATGCTCTCACGATGGGGCGGATCAATGCCGAATTCTGTTCTGAAAGCACGCTGCATCATGACAATGTCGTTTTTTCGTGAACTCAAGCACGCAAAACGTCTTCTGCTGAGGAGTCGCTATTTTGATTGATCTTCCCACAATTCAGCTGCACCGGAAGTTATACTAATGAGAGCGGTGAAACTGACACCCAATTAAACTTTGATAACTACTCTATCAAATAACCACTGATTGAGTCCACTGCAATGCTATAGACCTGAAAAAACAGCGTAATGATTTTGGCGTATTCTTTTTGTATATTGAACAATAAAAAAAATATTAAAAAATTAAAATCTTCAGACACACTGGGTCGCAGATTAATATTCTTTCGTTTTTTTTTTTTTATTATTATTTCATTTAGATTCGTCGACTAGTTTCGGCCGAAATGGCCATCATCGGGAGGAGAAATATTTCTGCTTGCTGCTAGCAGTAAACTACAGAAAATCATTTGGTCGAAACTAGTCGAGGAATCTAAATGAAATAACAATAAAAAAAACGAAAGAATATTAATCTACAACCCATTGTGTCTGAAGATTTAAATTTTTTAATATTTTTTTTATTGTTCAAATATATATATATATATATATATATATATATATATATATATATATATATATATATATATTGTTATGGGATCTTACCCCTAATAATAATAATGGACTATTCCATACTTAATAAATACTGCGACTCAGGAGTAGGCAAAGAGAGTCAGTAGTTCAAGCGGAGTCACTGGAGTCAGTAGTTCAAGTCGAGTCAAGAGTCGAGTCAGAGGCAGTCCGAAACAGAGTCGCGTTCAGACAATTACTGCAAGACATTGGAATAGTGATACTGGTCGAGACTACATTGTTCTCTCTACTAAACCTGATTGTTCATACTAACACTTCTACTTCTCTGTATATATTCCTGTTTGTAATATATCTATGTTATTCCATACCTGTGTTCGAGTTCTTTTTTATTGGTCTTATCACCGTGGTACAAGGAACCGAACCATAACACACACACACACACACACACACACACACACACATATATATATATATATATATATATATATATATATATATATATATATATATATATAAGACATTTCTAGTTGAACTAATCCTCTGCCTCCTTCGGATCTGGACACGTACAGACGATTAACACCAGCCTTAGGATGACGCATGCGTGAGAAGCTATCTCGTGTTGACATCCATCCACTTAATGTCAGCTATTGTCCCATTAAGGATGTTGAAACTGTATTGCATCATAGGGACAGCCAAAGTGTTCATTGTTGATATTCTATTTTGTGAATTCAACTCGGTATTTCACACCAGACGCACGCACCTGTAGTACTTTTTCTTACTTTCTCTTTCATTTGTGCATGCTGTATTCTATCTTCTATTAGGTAATTAGAGACTTCTACTTGTTCCAGTTCCCTAATCTTTGTGACGAAATCTAGATGTATTGATTGTGTTTCCAATATTCTCCCTCTCTTGAATTGTACTTCGGCACATTTAACTAATCCGAAATCTATACTGATATCATCTTTGAAAGATTTTACGGTATTGATAATACCCATCAACTCACTGTTGTATTTAGCAAAGAGTTTGATATCATCCATGCTGAACACTGTCTTTTTCTCTATTTAGCATCCATAATTATTACGGTTTAGTTCCTGCGAAAAAGGGATTCAGGAGAGACAGAACAGATGGGGCGACAGGAAGTCTCCTTGAAAGATTCCCCCTCGAATATTCAAATAATTGGAAGTGATCGTATCTTTTATGTGATTTAGGTATAATGTAGTTTTCCAGAGTTTCATGCTATATTTAAGGAAATTTTCTATCACCGAGGAGACTTTGTCAGCCAGTTATATGCCATGCATGATACACGCTTAGGCGATCATGTATCTTTCGATATATGACTGACGAAGCAGATATTTATCCCGCAGTAGGTTGCCATTTCTTTCTGCGGTAGACCAGTTGCCATCCAAGGCTATAGAACCCGGTCTGTTCTGCTATTTGTTCTGGGGGTAGGAGAAGAGGATTCATATCTTTCCCAAGGGTATTAGCACGTAAGTGAATGTAATGGATTTGACTGGAATTCGAACTCGGCTCTCAGATTTCTAAATCTGAGCCGCTATTCATTATTCGAGTATTCTCGTTCCGCTCTCCATGTCCAGATATATCTC